>JAWWEU010000091.1:63219714-63243209 GCA_035583155.1 Acropternis orthonyx | reverse complement strand
CTCACCCACCAGCACCCCCAAGTCCTTCTCAGCAGGGCTGCTCTCAATCTGTTCATCCCCCAGCCTGTGCTGATACCGGGGAGTTGCCCTGACCCAGGACAGCACCTTGTACTTGGTCTTGTTAAACCTGATGAGATTCCCAAGGGCCCACTTTCTCAGCTTGTCCAGGTCCCTCTGGGTGGCACCCTTTCCTTCATGTGTGTCAGCCAGAAATAGAGAAGCATAGAATTCAAGCCACTTGAAGGTCTTGCATTGCAGCAAATAAATCTTGCTTAGTAGGACATAGTTTTTGATGGGTGATTGCAAAGATTTTCTTTGCATCCAGACTCATTTCTTGACATCCAAATGGGATTTTTAAACCATATTGTGGCCACACACATGTTGTCTGCTGTCTGCTCGTATTTGAAGTCTGGACAGTTTTGTGACATTGTGAAGGACTGATCAGATGAGGCAGATCTGGGTTAGACTGTGGGTTCATTTCCATTGCTTCGATAGTTAATCACTGGCACTTTCAAAAGGGCTTCTCTGTGGTTCCACACTGGTTTAATTTGAAACCTGTAGGTGGTAAGGTGGGATCAGTTCTTCCTCTCCTTGGCTTTTGAATCTGTAAGGGGAGGCCTGCAGCCTTTCTTGGCAGCCTGTGAGCTGGTTTTGTAACATACATCCTCTTCTGAAAGGCACTTGAGAACATCAGGGTATGGATATCTGTTCTGCAGGAAAAATTTCCTGAGCACTCTGACGACTTCATCCTGTATGTGCTGTAAAACTAAAGATAATTTAGGCATAAAGCTGGGGTGAAATCCCAAATGTAGCATGAGAGTTTCATCTGTTACTCAAGCATGCAGGTACCAGCTGCTGGAAGGGCTGAGATAAACCCGAGTGCTAATTTACTGGGGTGTTGTAGGCAGTGTGTCTCTTGCTGTACAGGGTGGCTTGTGTCTTCAGGCTTGCAGGATTATGTGGTACCCAGGTGAGCAGTGGTGCTACTCTTTGGCCTAAGAGAGTCTATCCTGCTCAAAACAGGAAGATCCATCTGATTTAAGCCACACTTACACATTGGATCAGGAAGAGACAGGGAAGGGCTGTTCTGAGTAACTATAAGCTCAATTAGTTTGCCCTCACTAGTGGGACTGTAGAAATAATTGTGAAAGGAAAAATTACTGCCTGGCAAATGGGAAATTAGTAAAATTATTACTTGCACACTGCTTTAATGCTGTGTGCTACACTGTGTTAGACCAGGTGGGCAGTAGGTCTCTTCTGCCCGTATTTCCATAATATTTCTAATATGACGTGTAGGAAACCAGCATATGATTTGGAGAAGATGGGGACTATTGCAAACATCAGAGAATAGAAGTGGGAGGAGGAACACCAGGGCAGTCCTGGGAGGGAAGGTGCTGAGGATGTGTGAGATGAGACCAAACAAGTATGGCTTAGCTTAGTAGACTGGAAGCTGAGAGCAGACGTTGCTGCCATGTACTAATAGAGCATGGGAGTAAACATTGGCAAGCTTACAGCTATTTAAGCAAAAGGTTAGTGTTAGCGCAAGAACAGAAGGGTATAAGCCGGTTATGAGCAAACCCAGGCTAGAAATCAGAAAGCGATTTTTCTAATTGTTCGCGAACAGCTTCCAAATTGGTTTCTTTGCCCCTTCTGTTTCTAATTAATCTAAAATTGGGTCTGTTTATGAATGCTATTATATGACAGTCGCCTGTGGGAGCAAAGAATGGGACTTCATCATCCAGGAAGCCTCTAAGTAGGCTGTCAGAAATGTCTGTGGAACCTCAGCCCTCCGTCACTCTTTTTCATGGCATGGCCTCACTGTGTTCACTCTGCCCACCTGCCTGCCTTTGCTGTTGAGCTGTGCCGTGCTGCAGGACCCTGTGGGTTTTGGAGCACAACCAGAGGTGTGTAGGAGAGGTATTTGCTGCTTAGAAGCTGTCACTGAAGTAAAACTGTGAAAATGGTATTGCAGACCCTCTCGGACGGTGGCTTCTCTGTGCTGTTGTGCAGTAAATACTATGCTAGGACTGCGTGAGGGGTTTCTTGAATAATGGTTGTTAGTGACTCATGCCTGGTAATGAACCTGTCATAGATACAATTTTGTTTTCTGACAAATGTTCAGGTGGTAACAGTTTCAGAAAACACTGTGTAGTTTGTAAACAGGTTTGTTCTTAAATGAGATTTGAGAAATTCCCCAAAGGATTGCAATTGCTTATTTAGACAGTAGATTGCAACTGAACCCATATTCATTAAAAGTTTTTTAAAAGCTAACATTTGAAAATTCTTTTATAGGAGAACTTGAAAAGCAGCAGAATAAAAATCAGGATATGTACTAAAAAGGAGATAATAGAGCTGTCCAACTAGGGGGGAAATTTCGATAAATCAGTTCAAGACTCAATTTACTTAGCCTCACTTTGGTTAATACTTTAGGCTGTTGTGTACAAGGATATCTGAAATACAAATAGAGATTGCTTTATGTAAAAGATCAGTTTATTTTAACCATGTCTCCATCTGGGTTTTATTTTTGTTAATGAGCCAACACTCACCTTATATTTTAAGATAGCAAGCACATTTTTGAGAAACTGTTATTGAGAAACTGGGAGTGCTAAATTTTGATGCAGTTATTTACATTTTTCTATTTTTATTCAGTGTATTATGATAGTGCAGCAGATCGAAATGCATGCAAGTGTTTTTTTGGTATCTCATATAATGGGTACTTGAAGGATCTAGTTTTGTCTACACCAATACCTATGGATTGGCTGGTGTAGTCAGTCTGAATTTCGTTGCACCTAATTTAAAGAACCTAATTTAAAGCAAGTAAAACTTTCCTTCCTATTTTGTGACATGGATGCATGTTATTCATCCTAATTATGTCTCTCTATTTTTAGCTCACAGTAGTAATAACTATTTAATATGCAACTGTTTACAGCTGCTAGAGTTATCCCTTCTTCATCCTGCCTTTGCATCCACTTCTCTTCAGTTTCTGTGAAGTGGCAACAGTCACTGGAGGGACCCTCCTGCCATCCCTTCTCAGCATTTGGGTGTGTTTTGGTCCAGCTCTGCTTGCACCTCCAATCAGACTTTTGCCAAAGGGGCAAAAGGGAGTTGCCTCTCAGTGATGTGACTTAGGTCAGCTACATTATCAAAGCCTGGTTTGTAATGCAATTTTTATCCCCTTGCAGAGGCTTTCTGAAGCCAAAAATTTACTTTTTTTTTTTTTTTTTTTTTTTTTGCATTAAATTTCCTCCTCTGTCCCTCCCAGTCAGGGAAGCAGGACAGACTGGATTTCTAGACCCAATTAATTCAGGCCCAGTGTAGAGCCTGTCGAGTGCCTTTTCTGGATGTGTGAAAGCTGTGTCAGGGCTCATTGGTCTGGGTGTGATTGCAGGAGGTGGCTTTGTCAGAGCTATGGTGTGGCAGTGCCCCTTTTTTCCTTGTTCAGTGCCTATGCGGACAGTGTCCTCAAAGACTGACAGATGCTTGTATGTGGTTCATAGCAAGTATTTATGTAGCATTTTGGTTCATTAATCAACTGCTGCCTTCTGAAGAGAATAGAAATACATGAAATTATTCCCACCTAGGAGAAGAGCATTTTATGTAAGCCAGAAGACATAAAGATAAGGGTAGGATAGTAAAAACTATTCTCTCTCTGTTTTTTGAAAGCTGGTGCATCTGTAGCAATGAGGAGAACACAATTTGTCAGCAGAGGCAGCTGGGCATTGCTCCATGAGATTATTAGTTGTTACTCCCCTGCCATGTTATTACATGAAGCTGGACAAGCCATCCTGGGTTTTGAAAAGAGTTTTTCCATTTCCTCTCCCTCTGATCCATGAATTGATTTCTGGTTATTTGATTTAAGATTCTGGAAATGAGTCACCAGAGCAGTATAAGTGAAGTAGCTGGGAGCCAGACTTCCTAGTGTTTGATATGCTCCCCACTTAAGTACTCTGATAAAGGGGTTTGCTGTCTCAAGATGAGTGTCCAGAGAAGAAGCTCTTGACCTGATGCTTACCTCATTGTGCAATTGTAGCAGGGAGTTTTTAACTTCACAGGTATACTATCAAAACATCAATTATGCTTGAATTACTTGAGTAATATGATGAGGAATGCTTCTTGCCTCACTGCCTGCAGCGATGATATAACTGCATGTAATGGGAGGTGTGGCTCTGATCCAATAAACAAAGCATGTGATTGTGCTCTGAGTAACACAAAGGAAACAACATTAAATAGTTTTGTGTTTGGTGAGCAGTAGGACACCCTCTTTCCTAGCTGAGAAAGGGCTTTACCTCCAGCCAGTCTTGAAGTTCATACAAAATGCTCCCATGTAGGATCAAGGCACTTAATTCCTTCAACTAAATCCTTATGTGTTGGACTGACCTTGCAGAATGCATGGATGGTTCTGTGAGAGACCATTTGTGTGTTCTCACTGTCAAGCTCAGGGAGGAAAATATGCTCTGCAGTGTTTGAAGTAAGTTGTTTTGTTGTGGAAAGTTGGGTTGTCATGCAGACTGTCCGTGGGGAGTAATGTACCTTCATACCTCTTAGCCAGGTATATGTGCTACCCTGCAGTTTCCTACTGGAGAGAGGTTCTGCAATGGTGAAGATAAGGGGCAATAAACCTGAGAAGTGAGGAGATTAACTGGACCATCTCTCTGCCTCAAAGCATCCCTTAAAAATGCGTGTGTTTCCACTTGTTAAAACCTGTGATAGAGATTTTTTAGCTTCCCTAGATAACCCATGCTCACTTCTGATTAAAAGCTTTTTCAATGTGTCTAGCCTATCTTTCCATTTCTGCAGGTTAAGTCTGTTATTTCTTTATCTGTATTTACAGTAGAAATGCTGAACAGTTTACTTTCCTTGTGCTTGCCTCAACTAGTTTACATTTGAAGGCTGTTATGTCTACCTGAGATCTACATTTCATATCATCTGCAACTTTTCCTTCCCAGGTTTCTTGATGAAAAAAGCAATTACAGCTCTAACTGAGAGTGTAATTACAGGTTTTTCCACCCCCAGCACACGTCTGTGTCCAGATGCCTTTGCATTTTAGGAGCGCTGATTATTTAATTAGATGTGCAATTAAGGCATTGATTGTAATTTTCCAATTTCAGGAAATACCAAGTCCTTACGTTTTGGATGCTGTTAGGAGGGAGAGAGATGTAATTTGAAGGAGGAGGCAGCAGAGGGAGAGTTTTCTCTGCTGTAAATGCTTCCTTGCTGCCTGTTGACCTACGGTGGTATTTAAGCTGACTCTAGTCTAAAAGCCAGTATAATAGTTGTTTCTGGAATGGGGGACACCCAGCTGTTAAAATTTTCAAGTCAGCTGAGTGGTAGAAGGCAGCATCGTTTCTCTAAGAATCCATCTTCAACTTGTATTTCTAGATTAAAAATGGAGAAAGACAGTTCAGCTAGAGAAGGGCTTCTGTGCAATTCAGGTGGGCAGCCAAAACCCAGGGCAAAAGCTCTGGGCGGGGTATTCTGCTGTTTTCCTTAAGTAAGCTAAGGAAGGTTTTGTGTCTGTCGTTGCTGGGGCACAAGGAGACAACATGCTACCCCACAGCCCATCACCTGAGACAGCTCTGCTTTTAGAGTCCCATCCCCCTGACTTTGAAGGCTGGTGTGGGCTGTGATGAGTGGGGTTGGCATTATCTTGGCAGCAGCTTCTGAAAGGAGTGTAGTGTCTGGGAGCCAAAGCTTGTTTGTGCCCTGAAGGGGCTGGTACCTACTGACTGAGGAATAAAATAGCCTTTTCTGTGAAGGGCTGGGTTGCAGAGCTGACAGTATTTGGGGTTTTGTTTCCCAAAGTCAAGAGTGCAAACATCTACATGGAGACAAGACAGACAGACAGGTTTACCCTGTGCGTTTGGAGGGCTGCCTGACATCTCTGAGGAAAGACTTTGTTGTGAGTGACAGTGATGACTATAAACAAATCAAATGGAGGATGATAATCCAGGCTTTTCTAACTTTATGACCAATACTCCCTTAAGGATTTTACACCTTAAGAATTCCCATGTCAGACTATATCAGAACAGATCTAGTTCTAGCCTCTGGAGGAGTTTTTGACTGGTGTGGCAGTAGCAGCCTCAGGGAGACAGGACGGGATACCTCATTGTAGGCAACTCTAAGCTCTCTGATTAATCCCTGCCTAATAAAGGTTCACCTAAACTGTGGAATGTAAAGTTCATGGCTCTTCAAAAACATTAGTGCTATGTTAAATCATTTCTTCACTAACCTAACAAAAATCCCACTCCTTGAATTTTATTACATTCTTGCCTTGGAAATATCTTTTATTCCCAGGTACCTGAAAGTCTTTCTTCTGTTAGTTCAGAAATGTTCATGTCTCAGGGTTCAGCAGATGTCCTTACAGTCAAATGATGTTAACATGTGAAGTGTAAACATCTTTTCTATGAGGATGCGTCAGTCAGTGGTTTGGTTTCAGCCATTCATAACAAATGGACTTAAGCTGCCTGTCTTTGGAAGGTAAGCAGTCCCAATACATTCGATCTTTAACATTCTTTTTCAGTGACCCAGTGCCATTCTTGTTATCTTAGTTCAACTTGTATGAGAGAAAAAAAAAAAACACCAGCTTTTTAAAGGTTGGTAAGTTTGAGGAAGATTACATTCTTCCTTTTCTTCAAGTCTTTTAATGCTGCTGTCTGGCCATTATCAGCATCCAAGGTGCTCAAGGTGCTGTAGGAGATACCTGTGTCTTTCTTCTTTTCAGAGTTCGTATGTTGCTCTTCCACCTTGCCTTAGCCTTTCCCATGGGAAAGAGAAAGAGCCAGCGCTTTGAATGACACCTTCTTAAAGTTGTTCTTTCTTCTGAAAGCAATGTCTTAAGCGTATGTTTCATGAGTGTGTTCTGGAGCTACTGTATCAGCTGCAGCATCATTGACAGGGCAGTTTTAAATGCCTCAGAATATACAGTCTCCTCTACCATGCTCTGTCTCAGCAGCATTGCTTGGGGTCGTGTGATGCAGAGCTCCTCAAAGCTGGTATTTGTTGAGGACAGCTGTCAAACAGCAGGAAGTCGCTGCTTTTTCATTAACACTTCGTCTTTAGACTGCTGATTAATCTAATCTTCTTGTGGCTTTGAAGAAGATAATAAATAGCATGTTTTCACTGCTGAATAAATTGGTAAACCTTACACTGTGTATTTGAACTTGTAAAATCTAGTGCAGCACTGAACTCAAGCTGCCTTACTGAGAACTTGGTCTTTAGGGAGATGCAGCAGGGAGTTTCACTTGGGACAGATGGTTCTTTTCTTATTTTCCCCAAACAAATAAAAAAAAAATGTTTTAGAGAGCTCCTGAGTTAGAGATGTCCTGGGCCATTTGTGAGACAAATTAAACCTGAGAGTGAGTTGGACAGAATTTTTCCCTGCAGTTCCAGACAAACTCTCTCCGTTGACTTTTCTCTTGACTTTCCCCTCCTTGTTTCTTTTTCATTTCTCTGTGTAACATTCTTACCATCTAATTTCCTTAGACACTCAATTTTGTACTTCCCCCAGAGCCCGGACACTAGAAATGTTCTTGCTTGTCTTCCTGCAGGGAGAAGGGGTGTAAGTGTGGGAGAGGGAGGAGCAGGACCTGTGCCCGAAGAGTGCTCATTTTCCTTTGGTTAATCCACTCCTGCTCATGAAAGAATTGCTTACTTTTTACAATTTTATCAGTAATTCAGTACTTTACAGGAAGTTGAAATGAAATAGATAATGAGGATTAAAAAAGAAGAAAGGGTAATGTATACCTCGCAGACATCAAAGCGTTTGGCCTATATAGCTGAGCCTGGCTTTATCAGTTTTAATAATTCCCTGCTGGCTCAACCTAAAATTAAAATCTGTTGGTGAATTAAATAATTGCAGTAAGGAGTATTTAAGTTTTTAAGTGCAAGTTTATTTCTCTAGTAGAAAGCAAATAACCTCAGTGCTCTCACCCTTAAGATAAAGCATACCCTTTCTCATAGACTTTTTCAGAGTAATAAAATAGGCAAGTCAGAAATAGGCAGGTCGTTCCTATTTTTTCCCAATTATGAATTATATTCATTATTTCAGAAAAAAATCTCTGAGAAATAGATCTGTCTCAATCTGCTGTGCATTAGGTAAGGGATTCTGAAAGTTTGAAATGTTTCTTCTTCCTTGCTTCCTGAGGGCACCTGCTTATTTGTGGTTTGTAGCCCCATTTTCCTCTCCAACTCCTTGTGAGCTGTGGTGAGTGCAGTGACGTTTTCCAGAACTTCATTGCTCATGACCTCCATTAGCAATGCCTCCTGTCTCTTTGTCTGATGAGACTTGATCACTTTTCCCATGTGTTTTTCTGCTTCTGTCCTTATATGACAGCCATGGGAGCATTGGAATTTTAAGTGGCAGTGCTTGGAAATTTGCACAGGCTCTTTGGGTCTTAGAAACTGAGCTAGAGCAGCAGTGTGTTTGGCACTTTGATGTGCTAATGTGTGGTACTGAGGCTGCAGGGATGGGCAAAGACCAGGGAAGGAAGAGACAAGAGACGACAACAGGAAGGAGAAAGGCTGGGATGGCAGGGTGACGTTGATTCCACTTGTAGTAGGATCTTTGGAAAGAGCAAGGCATGGTAAAGCCTGTGACACTGTCTAATTTCAGATGCTGTAGAGAGTTCATAAAAATAAGAAAGTGTTGCCTGGCGGATACTTACTATTTTTTTGAACTATTACTATCAAGGAGACCTCTTAGAAGATCTTTTTCATCTTATTCACGGGCAGAGCTTTGAAGATACTAAGTGCCCCGCAAATCCTGGATTGCATTTTATTTTCTCAGCTGGGCAGTCTTCATCCTTATGTGGATGAATTTAATGCAGAGCTTCAGCTCTGAGCTCAAGTGCTATAATTGATGTGTTTAGTAGAATAATTTCTATTGCGGTGGGACTCGGTGTCCTCAGTTGGGCGGGAGCCCTGTCCCCCTCGCAGGTTGCAAATATACAATGAGAAGCTCAGGACTGGACTCTTATCTTTTAAAGCTAAAGCACTTACCAAAATCTGACCTATAGTCCCTGCCCCTGCAGCAAGGAAAAGAGCGAAAATGAGAGAGTGTTCTGGACGATGGAGGATATGAGTGACCGCAGGAGAACACCAGCCTTACAGGTGGTCTCTGTGTGGTTCCTGTGCCTGACTGAAAGGGGCAGTGCACACGGAAAGAGCAGAAGGCACAGTTCACCAGTGGTGCTGCTGAGGGAAAGTACTGTGAACCATGACATTAGTCTGCCTGTGTGTGAAACGTGCCCTTACCCAACTAACACAAAGGAGATGATGGTTGCTATCAGCTGGCACTACAGCAAGGTGCTGGGATGGTGCTGTGGGAGCAGGGGTAGAAAGTGCTGGGAGAATATCCCCTGCAGTGAGGGCAGGGCTGAGAGCACAGTGATGCTTGTGGAGGAAGCTGTGAATAAAAGTTGATTCTGGTGTAGGTAAGACATTGGAGGGAATATATCGTTCACAGCAAGGCTGGCTCACAAGGAGGTAGGAGGTATTTGAACAGATGGGAGGATAGTGGCATTTCCACAGCTAAGTCATATAGGCCTCTTCAAAATCCCACCCCACACTGTGAAAAGACACTGTTTTGAAAGATGCAGTGAGTTGTCCTTGAGCAAAACCAGAACTCGTACAGTGCCTTTGATGCTAAAGGCAGAGAAACAGTATTCAGGAAGGAGGTGGGTGCTTGTCTTGGGTGTGTGCAGAGGGGGACAGGATGAAGGGAGTGTTTCTGGAAAGGGGGATATGAACATGGATCAGCTGTTCAACCGGAAGATTTTCTTGGATGCCTCTGGAACAGGTTGTGGGGCAGATGAACGGTGCCTTTAATTCAGTCGCTTCTTGCAGGATGAGTGCCTGCTGCTGCTCACTCCCAGGAGAGAAGTGTCAGTACAACGTGAGTGAATCTGATTCTGTGCACAACACTTCTGTAGTCATTCTTTTATGTAACAATATGACTTTTATTTTTGGGAAACGAGAGATCAACGGGTGTTCAATCCCCCACACTTGTACCAGAACTGGTACTAGTCTTCCTTGGAAACTGGATTCATTTCAATAAGGGCATCGCTGAATCTTGCGGGTTAGTCTGAGGGTGAACAGGAGAGATAAAAATAAACTGGGCAAAGAATCTTCTTGGAGCTGGTTAATTATGTTGAGTCCTGAGCTTTTTTCCCCAGCCCCCCTTCTCCACAGTCCTGCAGGATGCCAGGAGTCAGGCAGAGTGCTTTTCCAGCAGAGATCAGCTCGCTGCGCTGCACTGCCTGCTCTCGTAATGCCAAAGGAGTGCGTTTTGTCTTTAGTCAGATTGGCTCCATCAATTCGTATTTCCTTCTGAATGGATAATAAAGTGGAGAATCATTTTGAGGCGAGGAGTGAAGCGGGGAGGCTGCGTGTGTGAGGAGCTAGGCAGTAGGCAGCTGACGAGGAGGAGTAAAGTAGCAGTAGCTGCACAGCTTTCTCTCTGCCTCTGAAGTACAATATTTTCTGTTGAGTCACAACTGAAGAGAAGGATGAAGTTTTAACTGTACTTGGTACAGCCTGAGAAAGGGAAAAGATGCACTGTGGTGGGGAACTAAAGAATTTCTGTTGAGGGATGCTCCTGGAAACCAAAAGGATTTCTGCATTTTTGGCTTTTACAATCATTGGCTTCTGCTGTTTTTTGCTTTTTGGATTTTTAGTAGCTGTTTACATTTTTTTATTCCCTTCAGAACATGCCTTCAACTTTATGTGATTTCTCATCCTAGTGCTGCTGTGGAACAGGAAACTCTCGGTGCCTTTAACGTTGCTTTCCCTGATGCCTCAGATGGGACACCAACAATATGTTCATAATCTCCATAGTGAAAGTTCATTGTCCAGTGAACCTTTAACAAGATTAGGAATCCTTCAGGACTTGTATTTTCTATGAGAACAAGCTATTGTATTCTGTAGTTTTCTATTAATTCTATAAATTTCCTTTACATTTTAACCTTTTATTTTATTTTGAAGCAGCAAGGTAAGTGAAAGATTGGAACAAATGAAGTGTCTGAATATCTGAATATAAACTGCAAGTAGGCAGCAACCAAGGAGAATTGCTCTTTATTTTTAGAGTGGACTCTGTGTGTGTGTGTGTGTGTGTGTGTGTGTGTGTGTACTTTAACAATACAATGGCTTTGTTGGGAGCTGACTGGATTTTAAAATGTCTTTGTAAAAACGATTTACACTTAGTATGTTCATTTGTATGCTCTATTTTTTAGTTTTTGTTTTCACCCATTAGATACCAATTGTAGATGTCTTATGACTAGTATAATTGAGGTTGTGTCTGTTTACTTCTCGTACTTTTCTATTAGAAGGGTTTGTATCTCAGCTGGAATTTGACATCCAAATTGCTATGGGAAGAAGAGTTAAAGGGAAAGGGGCTTGGGGATAATTTAAATTTGATCACTTGAAAAGCAAATAACTTGAAGTAATTAAATTACTGGTTTGATTCTTCCTTAAAGGTCACTTAAAAAAGGCTTGCTTTTAACACAGAGTATTTGCCAGTGGCCTGATTTCTTGTGCTGAGAAGCTTATGAGTTGATGAGATGGAATGACTGGCACACAGGAGTGATGAGGATGCTGTACAAGCTCGTGAATCAGAGCAGATGGTGTGACTGTTTCAGATATTTTTTCAGTTTTCCTTCCATTTATATGGGCAGTTTTCTTTTGCTAATGGAGTGGGCCTTTGGGGGAAAAACCCCAAGACTTAATACAGAATGGTAAGGTCTTCTGTCCTCGAGATGAAAAGGAGAAAGCTTATAGAAGTAAAGCTGCAGTTTTAGCCCGGGAGGATTTTAGTTGCTGAGTGCTGCGTTTTAGTAGCATGAGCTGGAAAACCCAAATTCCATTTGCTGCATATGGTACCTTCACCCAGCCTGGCTGAACACTGCCAAGTGTCTGCCCTAAAGGAGGGCAAAACAGGTCAGAATCAGTGAGCAGGATTGTGTAGCACCAGTCAGTACCAGGGCTGTGCTCTCTCAGCGTTGACAACAGAAGTTGGGTCTCCTAATTCATCACCCTGTGTTGGTGAGTGCTGCCTGTCCCTCCCCTACCTGAATGTCCCTGTGAGCTGATTGTCACCTGGAAAACCAGCTCCAAAACTCCTCAGTGAGTCACCAAGAATTTTGAGAAAATTCTCTTGGATGTGTGTTTTGTGGTGGTTCTTGTCAGAAATGCAGCACTTGGAGAGTTCACACTTTTGGTTCAGCAGTAATTCAGCACTGGGATGTAAGTTGGATGATATGTAGAGGAGAGGGACAGCCTGTTCTGTTGCTGTTAGTCAAGACAGCTCTTGGCACCCTTCAAGTGTGCATGCAAACCTTATTTAAGCCAGAGGTACTGGGTTTGTACTGGCAGTGCTGTTTGTCTGCTTTCAGGTTAGAAGTAGCTGAATAACCAGAAACCTTTCCCCTAAGCCTGGCAGACATTTCCATGGTTCTGATCCCATGACCATATAACTTGTTAGCATGCTCCAATACTTTTGTTTCAGTCCTTGGAGCTGTTTACTTTAAACAAGAAATTGCTTCTTCATCCTGGTTCATCTGTTCAGTATAATACTTGATCCTTAGGATCCTGATTTGGGATAAATTTGTTTCAAGGAACAATTAGTGCTTTAGGTTGTCATGGACAAACCATTTACTGATGGATTTAGGTGTGTTCAAAACCCCCAAGCTCGGGAAATAAGGAGGCTACTGAACTTAGTTGTTTCTCCATTTGCTCCTAAACTACTGGTAGCTGCTGTTCAGGTTTTGTATTTGCTGCTGAAGAGTGAAGTAACTTTTGCATGAGAACAACCGAATCAGCTGTGATTTCTATTTTCATTAGTCAGTTATCCTTTTTGACTTTTTTCTCAGCACAGCCTTGTCTCAGAACTAAGTAGGTGCCCTCGACTTAGCTGGCTGCTCACTAGGCGATGAGCCTTTGCACTGCCGTGGTCGGCACCTCCCAGGCTGTGCCTCCCTCTGTGCTCGGGGACAACCCCTATTTCTGTCTCTGGATGCCGCCTTTTCCTGGCTGCCAGGTGGTGACAGACCTCGGTTGTTACTGCAAGCGATGCATCCCTATGCCAGCCACTGCTGCTTTCAGCTTGTAGGAAAAGCTGTCACAGCAGGATGTGCTGCAGAGGGAATGCGCACTTCTAGAAGGATGGAAGGGCTGCCGGGTGCTGAGGTGTCCTCCAGGGGTTCCCAAGACAGCCTGGACATCTCAGTCCCTCTCCTTCTGTGCTCACAGAAGGGATGCTGTCTGGATGACTGACATTAATCCTATTTTGCAGAAAGCTGAGACACCTTTAACTTTTTTGGTGTCCTCTACATTTGTAGAGGGTTGTTAAGGCAGGGAGTGCTTTCTCCTTGTTCTACTACTTAGAGATACTCTTTAATTACATTAATTTAGTTTCATGCTGTTTTGCAACAGGAGTTTTTACATTGGTAAATGTACTCAGAACACGTCAGTGGATGTTATACCTTCATAGTTTGTGATTTTTACTGCTCTTTCACTTTGTAGCTACACTGATAACTTGCTGGTACAGCAAAATTCAGCGGTGTTTTTTTGTCTCGGTTGGATGGCCTTGTGTAAAAGCTAAGAAATAACTGTGAGGTGGGAGATGCAGAACTGGGTAATATGCAGTGTTCTCTGGGTTGTTTTTCTACCACGAAGATGACTGACTGACCACACCTGACCTTTTATCACACCTATGAGACTGCTTAGGAAAGATTTCAAGTGTGGGGTTTTTTTTCCTAAAATGTGTTGGGTGGAGAGACTGGCTATCATCGATACCTGCACTGTCACAGCTTTTGCTCAGCTGTATAGAGCAGGCGTTGTAGGTACAGGTGAAAATACCATTGGAATTATTTTAAAATACTAAAAAAACTTAAGGAAGTTCTGGAGCTGGGGCTGGGCTGTTGTTTTGCAGCTTGTGCATAATTCCTGGACAACAAGCTAAGTTGAGGCTTGGCTGCAAAGAAACTGTGACAGGGTTGCTGAGGAACTGAATTAATAGTTCCTCTACTCACATGGTTTTGTTTTAAAAATTATTTTCATCCTTTTGTAACTACTATATTTTCAGTGGCACGGATGTATTTCATCTTTAATCCACTGTGGAGTTCCATATGTCTCTTCTGAACTTTACTTTTAGCTGAAATGTCCTCAGATGAACATGTTTCTCAATAGTGCATTTTATTCTTCAGCTCTCCTGGATTTTGCCCAGGATTTCTTAGCCCAGTATCTTCTTGATCACCCATGCCAGGACTCAAAAATTAGAGTTTTTGTTAGTTATCAGGAGGAGGTTTGAAGAGAGACACATCTCAGAAGCAAAGCAATAGTGCCGTGTTCAGATATGATCCAACCCAAAATTAATCACATTAAATAGAAAATTGCAGGCTCATCTCCAGAAGTCATACATCAGCAAAACTCACGGTAGCCCTTCATACCTCTGTCAAGCCCTGTTGTTAGAATTCTTTCAGCAATTAATGTGTTTAAAAATGCTATAATAGTCTCAGGAAGAGACGATGTTTCAGCATGCAGAGTGCTGGGGCGATGTTGCTATGGCAGCCTTAGCCATGATTTTCTTTCTCTTGCTAATGCCAGTTTTTTATTCCCCAGAATGTCCTGCATTTCAGTTATTGGTATTCTTCATTTTTCAAATGGTCCTTTATAAAGTAGAAAGACCATTTATCAGCCGTTTTATTGCCTTTCCTGATGTAATTGCCCGTACAGGTAATACAATACCACTTTGTGTGGAAGATACTGTAAATATAATCTAATCAAAAAGACTTCACTCAGTAGCATGAGTCAATAGCCAGAGAGGCTGCTGAAATGTTTTTCTGATTGTAGTTAATTGTTTTTATATGTCTTTGCTGGTAACCTTGAACATCATATCTACCCTGAGGTACCAGCACCTCCTAGCATGATGTTATGGGATAAAGCTGTCTCAGTATTTACCTTAGCGTGATGAAATACAGATAGCCAGGGAAAATGTCAGGATGCTGGATATTGGAATAAGCTTCCCAAGGAAGTGGTGGAATCAGCCTCCCAGTAAGTATTTAAAGGAGGTGTATTTGTAGAACTTCAGTGTGTGGTGGCCTTGGCAGTGCTGGGTAAATGGTTGGACTTGATGGTCTTAAAGGTCTTTCCCAACCTAAACAATTCTGTTATTGTATAAGATAAACCCACCTCATTTTAGCAGAGGTTTAATGGATACAGGATTTTGTGCTCCCAACCCCTTTTCTTCCACTGGACTGCAGCCAGTTCTCTGCAGTGTGGGGCAGTGCTGAAGGCACCACAGTGCTGCCTTTGTTTTGAATCGTTTTGGTCCAGTGGCTCGCAGAACTGAAGACGCTGCTCATCTCCCCTCTCCTTGGTAAGAGCCTGACCTTCACCCAGTACCTTAAGTGTAAAATATGACTGATCCCCAGATGACGAACAGAGATAACATAATTGCATTTTATTCCTTCGTGGGATCTCTCATGTGCCTTTTTCTCATTCATGGATGCTGGCGTGCCGTGCTTTTGCTACTGTTGTCATGGCAAATTCATATGTCAGGAGGAAAAGTAACTGTTGTTCATGTATTACATTACATTTACAAGGATATTTCATAGGTGTGTCTGGTGACAAGGTAACAAGCTGTGCAGTGTTTGTGGTAGCTCACGTGTTTCCCCTGTTTAAAATCTTGATATGTCAGCTTTGTCCTCATGGAAATAATAAAATAATCCAAACATCCCCAAGGAAAGCAGGAATGTTTACCTTGAGCCTGGCTTCATTTTAGGAAGTTGGGGAACACAGAAATGGTGGTACCTTTATGTGCTGCTCTCCAGCCTGTACACCCAGAGACAGCTGCATTGAACTGAGCATAGGGTTCTTCTGGAGAGAAATGCCTGCTAACAAGGCAGTCAGAACAAACCTTGTGTAGTCAGTGAGGGCTTGCAGCATCTGGCAGGATACCAGGATCCAAATACTCTAAAGACTTGATTCCTTGTTATGTGTTAATGTGACTCCTGGAGTGATTCTGGAAGAGAAAAAAGACTTCATCAAGAATTTGCATCTAGATTAGAATTTTTTTTTTCCTGGCCGAAACTGCATTAACTTTGTCACTTTGCATGTCTGTGCTACAAAATAGTATGACCCTAACACAGGCAGCGTGAGAGGAATAAGGGATCTTTACAGGGGACAAGTGACCTAGTCTGGAGCAGTGGTAGGGGACAGGAGCACACACAGAGCTCTGGTGGAGAGGAGGAGTGGAGGACCCTGGCAGGAGGTGCAGAGGCACTGTGGGGCCAGCCCACAGAATGAGGTGGGTGAATGCCCAGAGCTCCAGGTCTGAGCGTGGGTTTGGGGTGGCAAAAGGCAGGGAATGGAGGAAGAGGAAGCCTGTGGGAGAGGTGCAAGGAGGGCGATTCTCTTACTTGGCTCTTGGCATTCTCCTAAGTGGGCAGTGATTTGCTCTGTGGTGGTAAACAGCAATTTCCGTCGATTTCCACCCACTGTAGGGAGAGGTAGGGAGAGGCTTCCCTCTGAGCCAGAGCTGCTGTCCACGTGTTCTGCTCTGGCCTTGTTCCCAGCTTGGGAGGAAACAGTTTCTGTCCTTCTTGGAGTAAGATGGAAAGGTACTGCTGGTATTTGATGAAATCAGAAATGGTTTTTTGAAAATCTCTAACGAAATAGGTATTCTTATATATCTATATATACCTATATATATACATACATACATATACATAAACCACAAACACTGTATATATAAATAAAAATGACAGCACTGTACTGTTTGCACTGAGCTGCCAGCTTTGGAATGACTGTGGTCCTGCGAGTAAGTGTTCAGCAGGAAAAAGTGATTTTTGTGTCAAACTGCAGCTATTGAGTGTTGCAGCAGACAAAGGAAATGAGGGAAAACTCTGTCTTGAATGGATTTCTGACATTTTTAAACTAAAATGATCATTAAGTGGCTCTGGTGCCATGAAAGACGAGTGCGGAAGGAAACATGATGAAGATTGAGCTTTCTGAGGGAAACCTTGCACAAGCATAGGTGGATTTTTCTCCTAGCACTTGGAGTTCAATATGCTGGATAATATTTGAAATGAGCGCTTCTGTGTGCTACCCCCAAACAACACGTATCGGAAGCCACAACTGTGGAACTCTTTTTCTTGGCTGCCATTGAATCCAGGTGTTTGTTCTCTGCGGGTTCATTTCTTAATACGGGTACAGAAGTGATTTTCTGGTGTTAAACATTAAGTGAAAATGGCTAAACTGTGTGAGTGGTGGAAGAAGAGGGTCTGAGAAAATACTTCTTATGTCAACCCTGTTCTGTGAGGGACCAGTTAGATAAGAAAGACATTAAAAAAAAACCCATCCAGTTTTTCTGTACTGGTACCTTGACAATTCTGTAAAATTAAAACTTGTTTTGTTTTGAGCAGCTGACAATCAATCTCATGGAGAATTTGTTTAGCCTACACAAAGCCAGGTATTGCCTTTGGTATGGAAGTTCAGCTGAGATGGTGGTGGGACTTAAAGCTGAAGCAGAGATGCAACTGCTATTACAGCATATTAATTAAGCTCTTATTATAGAGATTGGTATTTGTAATGCTCCTTCCTCCAGATGAAAAAACACTCTCTCCTTTTCTGCCCACAAAGTGAAGCAACAGAAGTGAAAACAAGATGCTAACCAGCTTCACTAACAGGCAAAAGCTGGTGGTAGCACAACGGGCTGTGAGGTGGAGCTGAGGATGTGTTGGGGAGGGGGTTTCTGCACCACAGCAGCTTGGGATCAGTGCTGGTGTCAAAACTTGGAGTCAGTGCTTTGAAACTTTGAGTTAATGCTTTGAAAATGGGAGTCACTGTATACACTCCCTAAGAGGCATGAGGCAAAGCTTCTGTGAGCTCTGGAGCAAATGGATGTGAGGGTGTGATGATTATGTTTGTGTGCTGTGGAGCTTGAAAATGGGGGTTTTTGAGAACTAGATAATCATAAAAATGGAAGAGAGGTACTAGAGGTCTTAATTCAAACTAGAATATGAGAAAGAATATTTGCTTCAGCAGCAAGTCCAAACTGAATCCATCAAATACACTTGTATTCCCCAGGCACCTTAGCTCCGGGAGGCTCTCTGTGTGGGTCTCTGCCTGCCTTACACTCTGGAAGAAAGAGCTGGTTGTTATGTTGTTTAGTAAGTGTAGCAGTGAAGACCCATGAAAGTTTGAAGCAGTTAACATAGTTGGGGCTTTTTTGTTTTTATTTTGCTCTTTAGACAGGGGATTTAAATCAGGGGAAATGATCCAATGCAAAATCATGAGAGTTGGAGTAGAAGTGACGTGCAGAATCTTCCTGCTGTCAGCTCAGCCTGTTCGTGCATATGCTGAGTGTGGCATATTTAACTGCAGGTTAGCTTGGGAGCTTGCAAACCTTGAGGTTTTTTTGTTTTGGTTCTTTTTTTTTTTTTGTTTGTTTTGTTTTTTTTTTAATGTTTGGTAGCAAAATATTAAGATGAAAGTATTAAAATAGCAGAAAGGTTTTACATTTAAAATCTGTCATCCAGTCTTCTTGCCACTTTACATCACTGTGCAATTCCTGTGGGCTAGCTGGTACTGCGCCAAGCTGAATTTGATTTCTGCTTTGGTTTGAAGCAGGAAAGGATGAAGATTGTGAACTTGAAAGGGAAGGAAGTGTGCAAGGATAGAATTTCTAATGTCAGAATTCTGCATTAAGAGGGGTAATTAAATCACATAGTGCACCATTGCCAGGAGCTCAAACTTAGAGTAATCTGCAAACCTGATAGAAAAAGGGAATGGCCACAGAATTGCTCTTTAAATTCTTGTTTTGATTTTTTTTTTATTTCTTGAATGGAAGAGGGAATGAGAAATACTTATTTAGACAAAGAAGAACCTGACACGGGAAGGTGGCCAAAACCAAGACAGTGTCTATACACTTTAAATAGCACATCCTCTTTCTGTCTGATTTTATGTGTATGCTATTCTTGGGGTTTTTGTTATTCTGCTGCTTAAGTTACTTTGGCTATTTCTGTCTGAACCAAACGGTAATGTTTTTTCCCCTCTTTTGGTAGCCGCTTCATGACAGAATAAAAACTGGATGCGAGTTGTGATTGATGTGTGCTTGTGCAGCTTGTAGCACTATGAGAAACGCAGGTGCAGCTGATGATGTTTGCTAGAAGTAGATTGAAAAAGCAAGAAAATGAAATTTCACTTCTGCACAGAAAACCTGTTGTAAAACTGTGGGGCAGGAAGCAATTCCGGAAGCAAAAGCTCCATTTGTTTCTTCGGGACAAAATGAAGAGGCTTCTTCAAGGCCAGGTAGATGATAATTCAAACCACACCCATCGCTGCCAGCTCTCCCCGGTGGAGATTGAAACAGACATGTTTGTTTGTGGAATAAAGAGGAGCTCCCCGAGCACTGAATTTTCCACAGCTGGAGGGGACTTTCATCAGGATGGAGGACGTGATTCCAAGGGAGTGAGTGAAATTTGTGTTGGTGAGGTGGAACTGAACTGGGATGGCTATGTGAAAATACCATGTTCAGTTCAACAGAACAAGAAGGACTTGCAGGGGAATTCTTCTGGTGGTATCACGCAGCCCTCTTCTGAAATAAAGGGCAGAGCATCTGAGGGGCAGGACCTTTCCTCACTGAGCATTACCATGAGCTGGAGGGATGCCACTGAAAGGCAAGGTTGCTTTCCCCAGGAAAAGACCACTGCTTACAAGAGCCGTAGAAGGCAATCAAGAGATCGCTCAGCTGATGTGGTCGATTACATTGTTAAAGAGCTCCAGGGGATAAGTCGAATCCAGACGGAGATTGCAGAGCTCCGTCAGCACCTCACCTTGATAAAAGGCTCTGTGGATGAAGTCTCCAGCTGTGTGGATACAGTTTTGAGCGAGATAGAAGGCCTGCAAAGTGGTTCTGGTGGCAAAACCCAGGGTACACATGCTCGAGAGCCAAGAAGGGAGGTTCAAAAGGAAGAACCAGTGTTATATTTTTATGGCATCCCAGAGAAAGATGGTGAAAACACGGTAGAGCTTATCTGCAGCTTCTTGTCTGAATATCACTGCTTCAATGGTATTCAATGCAGTAAGTATATAAAAGATGCTTATAGATCAGATATGGGTTCAGGCAAGCCAGCAATGCCAAGACCAGCAGTTGTGAAGCTTGTCAGCTGTGAACAGAGGGACTTTATTTTACAGAAGTCTATCCTTCTGCAGAGCTCAGGGGTCCGGATTGCTACCAGTGAGGAGCAAAAGCGGCAGAAGGGCCAGAAAACAGATTCAGTCTCTTCGCAGTCTGGCCTCAAGAAAAATCATCACAACTCGGTGAATCCTGACGGAGCTCAGAGAACTGATGGAGTTGGGCACCTTCAAATGGACTCATGCCAGGCTAAGTATAAAAGCACGAGCAGGAAAGAACAGTGCACAGGGCAGAGACCTAATTCTGCACAAAAATCATCTTTGACTAAGGAAGGCAACTCAGTATCTGAAACTGGAAAGGAAGCACAAAAAACAAGCTGCAGTGAGCAGCCTTCAGATGACAGTGACATTTGCCAGGCCCTTCATGAACCTCTAGAAAATCCACAGGTGACCAATTTGACCAAATCAGGTGATGGGAATTACTGCTGCTCGTCTGACTCTTCAGGCCATGCAGGCCAGATGTGCACTGCAAATAATGGTGGTGAGCACAAGCTTCACACTGAAAGCATCACTAAGAATTGTTCTTCCCTTACTGAAAAAGATGAAGGTTTAACTACAGAAGAAATTGAAATAGACTGTGATACCTCATGCAAATTAAACAGTGCAGAGAAAGTTGACATTCAAAGAGAGGATGTTTCTAGTGGAGTGACAACCATTAGCTATGATCATACAACGGATGAAATGGCTGATAGCAGTGACAGCTTGAAAGATATGATCCAAATGGACCTGAATGATCAAGATCCAACTGATCAGGTCTTTAGGGATGTCCTGGAAAATTCCCAGTATTTCCTTGACCATTCCCGGGATAACATTGATCTTGTAGACATGAAATTTTACACTAATAAGCTTGGGAAAGCTATTCACCACTTCAGGTCTGCTCTGCAGGTGGTATTTCATAAACTGGAAACAAGTGATTCTGAAATCCTTTTGGAAAATGATAGTGGCTTACAGATGGATGATGACAACACGCTTATGCTGACCAGTTCAGGTATGGGTGGCAGCTCTGACAACTTTGCAGAAACCCCTCCTAGTCAGTCCTCTGAGAGCCAGGCAAACACAAATGTCAACAGTGAAGCATCTGCTCAGATTCAGTTTGCTCCTTCCAGTCTTTCGTCTGCTCCTCATGAGCCTCCCGTTTCTAGTTTGGTGCCATCATCTGACTGTGAAATCCCTGCTGGGCAATGCTTACCTCCTGGTGAGCTTGGAGAAGATGTGAACACCCTATCTGAGCCAGCAAAGGAGTGCAGACCCATGAGCCTTGACAAGGTGTGCGCAGAGACCATCTACCTGAACAAGTGCATCAACAATTTCAAAAATGTTCTGAGGGAAAAGAGACAAATGCATAGGAGACTCTTAAAAGAATTAGCGCAGGAAGGAAACTGGATTTCTGCTGAGGAGACAAATTCAGGTAAAATGAAAAAAAAATGTTTTTAAGGAGATGTCAAAATCTGCACCTCATTCTGTGGGTGAACAGTTTATTAGAAGTTGTGAGCAAATAGTTACAAAGACAAGTACATACGCGGTACAACAGTACTGACAAACCGCCCTAAAATTTATTGTGTAACATAGTGAAATGCCAGTTAGCAAGCTTCACCTCTCTTTCCCTTCTTTCCCTCCCCACCCCCCGCCTTTTTTTTTTTTTTTTTGAGACAAGGAGATTTGCACTGCTTCTTCAAAATAGCAGGTGTTAAGGTTTTTCATCATAATTCGTGACTTGGTTTCTTGTTAAATATAATAGCTAAGACATGTGATAACAAAGTGTGCATTTGAGCTATAAGTATCGAGATTTGCAGTTTTGTGAGTTGAGTGGATCTAGACTTCAAGTGACTCCATCACTCAGTGGGAGTTCTCAGTGTTTAATCACTGCTAGATGTTATCCTAGTACAGACCTTTAAAAATTAAAACAAAACAAAACACACACACAAAAAGATTGAGACTTGTACTTTTGGTATTGTTTCCATAACTTGCCCCTGAGATGAGAAATTTTTCACTGCTGTGGAGCCTCATGCCTTATTTCCAGCACAAGTATTGAAGTGCCAATGTGAGCTGATACGGTGGTGGAGATGTGCTACTTAACCCTGTTCCTGAGCATGTGGGAGGTAGAGCTGACCAGCATCTTTTGATGGGACATGTTTTGATAGGCCTTGATGTGGTAAAACAGGACATAAACTTGAAATGTAGGTCCATCCTCCCCCTCCCTCTGCAGGCAGTGAGAAGACTTTTTCAGTGTCACCTCTGTCCAAATCACTACACAGTTAAGGGAAGAGGCTTTGTTTCAGGAGTGGAAGATACTTAAACTGCAGCTTGAGATTTTCACATCCCTTGTTGTGAACTTCTGTGTGTCAAATACCGTGTTTGGTCTTCTTGCAGTCACGAAAGCTGGTCAGAGTAATCAGGGTTCTTTTTCCCACTGAGAGAGTTGTCTGACTTGAAGTGCTTTTCCACTGACTGTGCTTTCACTGTGAAGAAACAGTATGTCAACCCATATTTGACTTCTGTACCAGTGACTTTTCAGTTGTGCGGATCATAAAGCTTGTAATCAGCTCCCTGCTTCCTTATTTTATAGAAGGTCTTTAATGCAGAGTTGGCTCAAACAATAGGTTTTTTGTGAGGGAAACACTGGGATTTGTTGGCAGGCTTGGCAGACATACTTTTTTTCTTTTGGTAGTGTTTTCGTGGTGCTCAAGTCTGGACATATGTCCTGATTTTAGGGTCTGAGGGAACAGTGGTTTGGATTAGCATTTGTCACAGTGCAGCAGAAGTATTGAAACAGCCTGTTTCTGAATGTGAGAGGAGGGTGCTCATCTCAGCAGAGTTTGAGGAGTACAGACATGTTCACAAGGCAAGAAGTAGCCAAAACAGTTAGGGAGGAGGAGGAACAGAGCTGGACCTTGTACCTCAGATCTGGCTCCAGGGTGAATTGGTGTTCCTGAGCCTCCCTGGTTCAGTTCTCCTGAACATCATCTAGTAATGTGACAAAGAGTTGGTGCTTTGTGTGGCATTCATGTAAAGGTGGATCTGCATGGTAGATTTGGCAATTGAAGCTATAAAAGTTAAGTGTGTGATGAAACCACAATGCCGGAAATGTGTTCTGAGGGATGGGAGGAGTGGAAAACACAGGTTAAAGGATAAGAAAGGTTGGGGGTTTTTGTCTCCTTGGGAAAAAAAACCCTGGAGGAGATGTCAGGAAGCAAAGCTAGGCAGGGAAGCTGTTTGAAAGTTGGAACTAGATGATCTTTAGATTTCTTCCATCACATGCCGTTCTGTGTTTCTATGACTCTCTGAAATTGTGTTGTTTTGGTGTG
>JAWWEU010000091.1:63168949-63196308 GCA_035583155.1 Acropternis orthonyx | reverse complement strand
ATATTCCTTTAATAAATGTTAGGTTCATCACCGGTGAGTAGAAACAGCAGGGACTGCATAATTAATTCCAGTATTTTGATTTCATTTCATCTTTAGCCAACAACAGGAAACTCTGGGTCATGTGCATTTTATTGTACTATGTTAAATACTGAACATCAAGCCTCTAGCAAGAAAAATGAAAAAATACTCAGGTAATGTAAAATTATGGCTTGTTTTACACCCAGGTCCTTAATAGCATGCCTTGTTGTGCGGTGTCCTTAATGAACTTCTGACCCTTCAACGGTCACAGTTTGTTCCAAACTGTGGTTTTATTCTCTTTGGTGTGTATGGTGGAAATTATAATAGAGTTTTGTTTCTTTACTGAAGTGAATTCAGTCCTGGTGAGAGGTGTTAGAGTGAAGGCCGTAGACATGGGTGTCTTCAGGCAGCACTAGTCACTGGCCACCCTGTTGAGCCTGCTAAACAAGGTTGTATGTTATGTTATACTGCTGGGGGTCCTGTGTGAATGTAAATATGAATTCTGTTCTCATATAGTCACTATCTGCTGAAACAGTTTCATATGCAAAACTTACTAAAGCTGCTCCAGATATCATGTTTGCCCACTTCTGGAAGAAAACAGTTTTATGTGTCTTTGTAATTGATGTCTCCCTTTGCACACACTTGCACCTGCTTTAATACGTGTTTTTAGGGTAATATAATATTTGGTGAACGCCTGAATCAAGATCATTTTTCTAAGACTAAGCTTGCTTTAATTAAACTATCCTTGAGAAGAAAAACAATCAAAAGCATGTTAGGTTAAACAGAAAGACTATTATTGAATGTGTTCACAAGACTTTTGTACTGTTTTAACTTAATCTCACTTAAGGTCATAACTTGAAATTGCTGCAGACAGTGTGTAGAGAGCCTATGTGCAATCTTGTGTTCCTGTTTTGCATTTCACACCTGAGTTACCTGCTGTTAGCTCATGTCAGTGCTTTCATTAATGCATGTCTCACATCCGACACAATAGTCAGTCTTTAAATTTTGACAGTAAAAATTACTGTCAAAATTGAGTAGGAAGCAGTCAGTTGTGGGAGTAGTCTTATCTCATAATGTTATAAATTTTTAAATTTCTAAGAGATATGCAAGCAACCAGAGGCTTCTTTTTTTTCCAGATGCAGTTGAATACCTATGCAATTCCAGAATCTGTGTCTGTCTCTTGTATTTCCAGCTGCTGGATACTGTACTAGAGCCCCATGCCTATGATGACCCAAGGTTTTAACTATTGAATTTGCTACCTTATAGGCATTTTTTGTAGTTAATGTACCTGTGCAATTCTAGAAATTGTTAGTTTGAGTTGTCTCCATACAAATTGATAGAGTGGCATCCAGAGAGGCACTCTGTGTGTCTGCAGCTTGATGCCTGATCCAAAGAGGATGGTTCCAGGCAGAAAGAGAGGTTTGCAGTGTGTCTGTGCCAAACAGGGAGTTGTGGCACACAAGGGTAGGAAATGCTGACAGTGTTGAGCCATCAGAACTCTTCTGTGATGCTGAAGTGCAGCATTAAGACAAGCTCCTAAATACTGTATATAATGGAGGTCCTATGTTCTCTTCTTAGCACTTTCCCAAGCAGGGATTTATTTATTGAGAGCAAGGTGAGCAGGGCAGGGGGCATGCTGATGTCTGCTGTAAATCTAAGAACCTAATTTCTGTGTCTTCCTCAGTGGCAAGGGTATTAAATCAGCTTGCTGTCAGGAGAGCTGTGTGATCCCTGGTTATAGAGGAGGAACTATCCCCTCCCACCTCCCAGTCATCCAGATTCTCTGTGTGTTGAAACTGGCAGAACTGAGTGTAAAAGTCAATAGCAAGAGCCATGATATGGAGGGTAACTTGAGGCTTTGATCCTGCTGTCCAGGTGCAGTGAAACATGGTCTTGTGTGTGTTTGTTTCTGATGAGCCTTTGCATACTTTCTGGTGCACAGGAGCAGCAGAGAAGAGCTCAAAGCATGGAGCTGAAGACCGAACCCAGAATTTCATCATGGCAATGAAGGATCGCATGAAAATCCGGGAGCGGAACAAGCCAGAGATCTTTGACTTGATCAGAGATGTGTTTTGTGAGAGCAAAATGACACATGCTCAGCAGATGAAGACAGTGAAGCAGAGTGT
The DNA here is from genome assembly GCA_035583155.1 of Acropternis orthonyx. NCBI lineage: Eukaryota > Metazoa > Chordata > Aves > Passeriformes > Rhinocryptidae > Acropternis > Acropternis orthonyx. The sequence goes on along the minus strand of JAWWEU010000091.1, from coordinate 63,194,164 downwards.
GCTCGATGGCACCTCAAAATGGTCAGCAAAGATCACGATCACTGGTGAGTGAGGGAGTTGTGGGTTCTCTTGGTCCCTCTTGGGAGCCTAAAGTAAGAGAGGGTTGGTGTGAAGGTAGAACAAAAAGGAAAGGCTCCTCTGATCTGTGTCTCCTTCTGCTAAGTGTACACTGAGGTATTAGGTGGAGATACTCCTGCTGCAGGCACTGTAGTGCACTGGGAGCTGAGGCTCTTCAGAAGTGCTCTCATGACTGATATTCCTGTTTCTCTGGCCATTATGAGCTGCTGTGGCATGTGGTGTTCGGACACACTGTCTGGTTGCATGGTGGTGGTAACCTTTCTGTTTTCCTTTCAGTGGTGTGTGCTCAGGGTCTGCAGGCCAAAGACAAGACTGGGTCCAGCGATCCGTATGTAACTGTTCAAGTGGGTAAAACAAAGAAGAGGACAAAAACGATTTTTGGGAATCTGAACCCTGTATGGGAAGAGAAGTTTTACTTGTAAGTGCTCTTACAAGGATTCTCACCTCCCTTTTAACCATCTGTATGGTCTGTGCTTTGACAGCTGTGTCTTCTCTGTCAGAATGTATTCACCCATCACCTGTAATCCGGGATGGTTCTATTTTCACTCAGCATTGTGTGTCTGTGTGTGGAGGGTTGACAACTTTAACAATGTATTAGAGCACACCTATTTATCCCATCTTCCTTTTGTATATACAAATTGTCTGCCTTATAAACACTTTTGAATTGATGTTTCTAGAGAATGCTAGAGAGAAAGGAAAATATTTAAGGCAGCAACTATTGCTCCTGGCTAACAAAATTCTGTGCAATATGAAGGTAAAATTTATGTAAAAGTCGAAGCAAACTTCCTGTGACCTGTTGCTGTGACCTGCTACTGGTGTTTGGCAATGAAGTTTAAAGGTAAATAGCTGTCAGTTGTCTGTGACACCAGCAGTCTCTTTGTTCAGTTTTGGAAAATCAATGTAACACTAACTCAAGGGAGTTATTGTTTCCTGAGGGAGTTTTCAAGATGACCAAGGTATTGATGTCTGAATCGAAAGCAAAGACTGGAGGCACAATTCTTTAGATATCAGCTACACACAGAATGTATTATTCCATTCTGCTTTTATTGAATAAATAAACAGTACTCTCAGTTCATCATTGAACATGTTATAAAACAAAGTGGAGGCATTAAATCCAGCGAGCATTTTCTGGAGATTCTGGGTGATCTCATTTGACCTCAAAGATGTTTATTTCCTTTAATGTGTAAGGTCTTCCATTGTACTGTTTCCTTCCTTCCTTTTTTTCTTCCCTGTTCTTTCCTGAACTGCCTAGGGGTAGTTCTCTCTGCAAAGTGCAATTTGCGTGTGTTTTAAAGTCAGGTTTATATCAGCCCAGCTTTGTCTTTTCAATTTACAGTACAAACAAAATTATTTTTAACCAGTTTTGAGCTACTCATTAACGTCAGAAAAATCTTAGTGCTATTTTGAGCGAGTAAGCCCTTGGCTTTATTCTTAGTTTAATCCAAGGTAACATTACTGCTGGATAAGTAGTAAGTATGCTTAGGTGCCATTTGAATAACTCTAGTCACAATAGCACTAAGTCTGTGTGGGAGCCTTAAGGACCTTGATTTACCATGCCAAGTAGTTACCATGGTATTTGCAGTGTGTTCCCTTCTAATTTTAGGAGCTTCAACAAATACTCTGTTTAAAGATAGATAGCACAGCGTGATAAATGTCACAGTTTTAACAGTGCCAGTGTTTGGACTTTATCGCCATGTCTGTGATTCAGCAGATAACATGCTGTTGGGCTTTAGAGTTGATGCTGCTTTCTGTCTTGCCTGTGGCATAGGTGTTGTCTTAATTTCCCTGGAATAGCAGGACATGATGAAGGGAATGAGCTCAGTGTCCAGACTGATGGTAAGAGAGTATTCAATACTGGATTCAACATGTTATTCATTAGCAGATGTCTCTGTTGGATGAGGAGAGAGAATCATTTAGAAATGTGTGCAACACTGATCTTCTACACGCCCATCTTTTTGTTTTGAAATGATGGATCTTTTTGCAGCTTACAACTCTTAAAAAAAATTATAAAATTTTCTGCCCCATAATGAAATGGAAATTTAAATCAACATATGCAAGCCAAAAATATCCTTTACATACCAAGTTTTTTTATAAGAGATTGTCAGGACAATCAAGAGATTGTCAAATTTAGAAGCTTTGGCAGGGAAGTATCTTTGGTTCTTAGAATGAAGTTAATTTCTTAGAGTGAGAGAAAGGTGTGGTGTTAGTTATTGTAAGCCTTGCAGTAGACACATGAAAAGTTTGATGTTCAATATGGTTTAACATTTCAACAGGGACAAGATGTGTGAGTAGAGAGAGGTCAGGTCAATTATTAATGTGCATGTCAGCTATTGCTGTTCCTCTTCTGTTTGGCTTGGTGGACTTGTTTGTAGCTGGTGTTCATTAGGTGCCCAGTGCCTTTTATATGAACACAATTCCAGTGTCTTTTCAAAGGTTGGATAGAGAGCCAGAAATCTGTGTGCATCAGTCATTATAATTACAGCATTGTTATTGTAATCCATGGCATGAATTGAGGCAGACTATGTACAGCTGAGTGGTATAATTCTTCCTAGAGACTCAATGAAGTTTATTAAAAGCAGCTTAAACAAGTTTTAAATTTTTAAGGCTGCAGTAGCCTATTTCAAATAGGGTTTTTTTGTGCTTAGTTATAGTGATGGATGGAAAAGTATATTAACTTAAATACCTCTCCCTAAAAATGGCTTTGTTCCTTTTCCATATATTCTCAGGGAAAAAAAATGTCGTGGCAGGCTTGACCCAGTTTGAAAGTCCAGATTTAGAACTGTGTTTTAGAAAAGACAAGGTTGAAAGCACTTTAGGTTTCCATTATAGGTGCTATTTAGGTCATTACTAGCCTGTGTAACTGCAGGCATCTGCTTAGATTAATGACCAGTTCTTGCAGTGTATTTATGTTGCCTGATCAAGTGATTTGCAGGTCCTGTTGCTTTCTGAAAATTATCTCTTTGTATGTTTACATCTATGGCTTTAGGAGATGTGTTGTTATGGAGAGATTTTTGTACGTTACATTGGAGTTTGAAGACCTTTGAAAATACAAGGTGTTGATTTTTCTGCTAAGTTCAAAGCATTGCTGGCTCGATGCAGAGACTCTGCATATGTGATGCCTAGCAGCAGGAAGCTTGATGTGGGACTCCAGCCACTCCTGCAATACAAACATGTTCTGTGAGCATGCATTCTACTTTCCCTTGGCTTTATATTCCATTCCCTTCTGCAGTAAACCCCAGTTTCTTTCCTCTAGTTATGATGAGTAGGCTTATAACTGGCCTCCTCCATTTGCCATGTGCATTTTCCCCCAGTGCCCTCAGTTCTCCTCCCTTGCCCTTAAGTCTGCCTGGACAGTAGGCAGCAAGTGTCCTGCCTGTGGCTGGGTTTTGAGTTGTCTGTATGGATTGGTGTATGAGAGCCAGCTCGCTGCAGGCTTTCCAGGGACAGCAGCTGGTATGGGTTTCTCTTCTCCATCTAGCTGTTATTTTTTCACAAAACTTGTTGAAATTTAGAAGCTTTCATAACAAGTCTGTGTAACTATCATTTCCTTAGGAAGTTGTCCAGTAATATTAGAGGGAAGCTATTTTTGCCATATTCAGTGCAATTAGAACAAGACAGCAATTCCCCATTTAGGCGTGTTTTGGACTGTCAGTGGAAATTGGAGGGTTCCTGGAATCTTTTTTTCATAAAGGCTGAAGCTGAGCATCCATGTGCATGGTTTACAATAGCAGACAGCGTTTAGGAGGATAAACTTGACCTCAGGACAGAGTTTCCTCTTTAAAGGGAGAGCTCTCGTCTTCTTTGGAGGCTGCTGGTTTGTACTGTTTATTCAGGGAACACTGTAGTCTTTAATGACTATGAACACTAAAAGTTACTGGATTCCAACAGGGTGTTGCTGCTTTTCTTGGCCTGGGTGCCAAACCCGTTCATTTTACAGTAATACCCCCTTGAAGTTTTATAGACTGAGTATAGCTATGTCTGATGCTTTGAATGGTGGGTGTGAAATCATTGCCTGGAACAGATTACTTTGTCACTGAACAGTTTGCAAGAGGCATGTTTATTCTTTCTCAGTGCAGAAGAATAACTGAGTTAAAACAAATGCAGTGCCTCCTGCAAGCAGATAATCAGTATTTTACTAGGATGTGCAGAGCCCACGATACACATTCCTGATAATCCTTTGGGAATGGTGGTATTACTCAGCTAACAGCTGGCTTGTCACATAAAAGCTTCTATTCTGTTCCTCAATTTTCCTTTCAACTGCTGAAACTGTTGTCAAGCTCAGCATCTTTCAGTTATCTCTGGTTATATGTGACTGTTCCAGACTTCCCCTTCTGAGACCACTGGGTTCATAAATGTCACTGTAACTCTGCCCTTCATAGTGTGTCAGGGGCCGTCCAGTTTTCCTTGCTTTCTTTATTCTCGAGGTACCACTGCTGAAACTGGCAATCTGATAAAACACCACTTGTTTCCCTGCTCAGTTACCAGTGTGAGACTTAAATTTGAACGCAGAGTTGAGGTCTTGTGGCAAGTACCTGTTGGAAAGCTGAGTTAATGTAACTAAGGATGTAATGCTCAGAATCACTTTATCTGCCCTTTGTAGTTAGAACTGCACCATTAATTTGTCAGTCAGTGTTGTAGCATTGGGTAACAGCAAATGATTGTCCTTGTTCCCCTAAGAAAAGAACTTCATGCTAGTAAGAACAGAAAACTCATTTCTTTGTTCTTGGCAACATCTGGCTCTCAGGGCATATTATTGTGCTGTCGTGCTTAACTTTTAAGGTACTAAGGATTTTTCCTTTATCCTCTTACCGCCCTGATTTTGCCTTTGGGGTTTTTTCCACTGTTCTTTCTTCTCCCCAATAGAGGACTCTTGTCATTGTTTAAAAATGAGCATGTTCTGAAAAGATTTCTGCCTTCCATTCTGACTGAGGTTGTCCACAACAGAGCTGCTATGTCGTGGCGCTTAATTTGAACCACATCCAAATCTTCCTGCTTTTTCAGCCACACCATTTCCCAAAAGAACTCTTTTTCCTCCTCTCTCTGTGTGTTGTTACTACTTTTTACTGGACCTTCTCTTACTTGTTGCCACAACTATTCCTTCCCTTCTCATTTTCCAAAAATATCTTACCTTTTTTTTTTTTAAGCTTTGTTCCACAGAAGCAAAGCTGTCCTCCTAAAATGATCACAGGTCCTAAAGTCTTCCTGATCTGTTTTCTCCTGTGCATTTCCCCACCTCTTGGACTTTCAGCCATTATTTCTGTGAGCAGCTCTGCACTTTCTTTCTCATTCTCTGTCATTGTCTGAAATGTCTACTGCACTGTACTGTGAAAATTTACAAGCCCTTCTTGAGAGCTTCATCAGCCATGACACAGAAAGGAAACTGCTCACAGAATATGGAAATACAGATATTCACTAGACTCTTTGAATTATAAATATTTTTTAATATCGAAATACAATAAAATTATTTCATTCTGGGCTTGAACCTACTTTTACATCTGCAGAATATTGTTGCTTCCTCTGGTCCTTCACTTTCATTGTCTGTTCTTGCTTAAACTTACTTGTTATGTTTTGCCTTTATTAGCCTGTCAGCTCCACAACGCAAAATTAGCAAATTCAGCACAAATGTTAGAGACTTTTTTTTTGTTTGTTTGTTTCAAAGTACCAACCATTGGTTCAAAAATGGTGTTCTGGTCATTTTTAGTCACTTCTCTTTTTCTTTCTCTGCATATTTTGGCCCAAGCTTTACAGATGGGCAGAGACCTCATAACTAAGAATGAATTTGTACAAATTTTTTTTTTTATTTTTGCAAAAGTCAGAGCTAGTTTAGAATGATGCAAATTGCTAACTTCATTGTGGGAGGAACTATACTGTAAATTCAACAGTCGCTTGTTCTGTTTAGCCACCAATATACTAATTACTGTGTGTGTGGGCATGTCACTGTGTGCGCAGAACAGAATTAACTACAGCTTCGTGTGCTCGCGTGCTTCCCCTCAGCCCAGTTGAAAACTGGGCATGGGATGAGACCCAAATATTGACAGTGCAGGGGATGTGTGTGGGTACTGGGGCTTTGCTGCTGGGTAAGACCAAAGTGGCAGAAGAACTGGAGGCAGAGAGTGGGATAAAGAGCAAGTCAGCAGAACCAGGCTCAGCTGCTTCCACTGCAGCAACCACTGGCTTCAGGCAGAACAACTTAATGGAAAAAATAAGTCATGATTTATTTGATTTTAATTTTCCTTAAAAATTTGATGCGCTGTTTCTGAAAAATATTACTTTATTTGATAGCTTGAAGTATAGAAGTGGCACCACTGTAAACATCAAGACAATATGGATGAAAAAGAAAGAGACAATTTGGGAGCCATGTACATAGCAAACATAGTTTCCAGTCTCTTGCATTCTGAAATGGACCCCAAAAGCGTTTGGTAATTTTCCTTTCAGTGGGGTCACAGAGTGTTTCTTTTTCTCTGCATCCTCTTGGGAAAGCTGTGGGAGCTCAGATGTGGGAGGGTGGACAGGCATATGTGTGCACACAGTGAAGTCAAGCTTCATAAAAACATAGCAATAAGTGGGGCAGGCATTTTGAGAAATGTTCCAGCTCCTGTATTAATGAAGGAGAAAGCTTCTAGCAAGCAGAGCTTGTTAGCCACAGTCTTACAGAGTTGTGATGCTGTGACAAATTGGAAGCAGTATCATTAGTTAGAAAACCTGTTACCAGTCAGCAAGTCCAGCTCTCCTAGTATTCATGATTCTGTTTTGGGGTGCACTCTGAAAGGTGAACTGGATTTGACATAACTGTCTTACTTCATTGAAAGCAAGGACTGTGGTTCTTACAGATCTAAGTGCTTTATGGTGTGCCACAAGCTCAAGGCTTTCAGCTGCTGTGAACTAGTGATAAAGCTCACTCTCTGGCATGGGACCAGTATAAAGAAAACAAATTGAGCAGTCACTTAAAAACAGCAGAGAAAGGTGTGGTAAAATAGAAGCTTCAGTAGCTCCGTAATTGCTACTGGAAAGTTTCCTGTAGCACTTAGCACTGAGTTATGCTGCTGTAGTCAAGTGAGGGATGATAGCCAGGCACCTCAGGAGCGTGGGATGATGCATGTGGGACTGCTTAAGTTAGATTTAGGCCTGAACAGTGAATGTTTTCCTTAAGGAAAGACTATTGGTAGCAAAGACACAAGATCAAAGCAGTCCTGACAAAGAACTCTCGCACCAGAAGGTGATGTCTAAAGAAGTCAGGACTTACTGATGCTTTGTAAATGACAGTGTGTGCCAGTCTGTGTTTTTAGGCACCTATGCATTTCTGAACACTGAGCCTCTGCAATACTGAGAGTCTGTACATTACCACACCATATCAGGAACGGAGCGTTTCTTTCACATGCTTATGCTGTGTTGCTGGTAAATATGACAATATACTCGGATAAATTTGAGAGCTACCAAGAGCAGCAAGGCCAAGCGTTCGCTGCTTGTGAATGCTTGGCTTCATGGTTTTCTTAAGGATGACAGACATTCTTGAAGGAAAGGAGGAGGGAGGTGAGAATAAAGGCAGGAGACAAACGTCGAACCTCTTTTCTTCTGAACTCTAAATACTGGTTTGATTGCACAGAAAAGGCAGGGAGCAGTGATGTGCTCTGTCCGTGTTCAGAACTGCATGACACTGCTTCTGACTTTGTCCATGTAATTCCCAGCTATTCCTCTCTGCTGGAAAAATCAGTAGCAACTACATGGACATCTGTTAAAACATTGTCCTGAATCACAGTAATGGCAATAACAGCCCAAATTGTTCCTTGGTAGAGAGCACGCTTATACCAGTCACTGCCACATCCTATTGACCAGGCTTAGCAGATCTCTTCTGACCCATTTCTTCTGTCTCCCTGTTGCCTAGCAACAGATGCAGCATGTTAATGTTAAAAAGGCTGGAAAACAGGCCTTCAGCAGCAGTTGCCTGTTTTCATAGGTTTTATTTGCTTGAGGGTAGACATTTCTAGTGATTATGGTGAGTAATCACTCTTGTCATGGTCTCATATGAGCATTCAAATTGCTTTATTGCATGCCCTGTAAATGAGCACAGCTCTTTTAATACGGTTCTTCTGCCCACTTCTGACATCCAAGACCCTGTTTCGATCTACAGGAGGAGGTATCTGAATACCTGAAAAAGAGGGAGAATCTGCATATTCTGCCTGTGCATTAAACTGGAGGGTGCTGATTCATCAAACAGTAAACTGCTTCTCTTAATGGAAAGCTCTTTATTGATCTGCTCAGATCACAAAGTATCAATCTAAGCTGTGAATAATGAGCATAATCAATTCTAGTAATTAAATACCAGTTTTGTAACTACTGTACCCCACCCTTTCCTCTCAGGCAGTATGTGTATCATTTGATTGTAATGTATTGTTCATTGATACACTACAGCTTTGTGACTAGATCTACCTCCATCTGAGCTAACTATGCTTTTTTAAAAGCCAGCATGAAGGGTTTCTGTCACAGGCCTTCCTGTGCTGTCCTAGATACTGCATAAAAACAGGTAACCTTTAGCACCTACAGCTGAACAGGTCATTGATGGAGCAAACTATTGAAACCAGTGAGATGCTCATCATCATTTTTTGGGGGGTATATGAAAGCATTTACCAGCCTAGCTATCCCCAAGCATCTGTGGGCTTCACAGACAGCTGTGAAGAGAATTCCTAAGTCTGGGAGCTGCTGCTGAGAGTGAGGGTGAGCAGGAGAGTCCCAGCCACTTAGTAAATGTGAAGTTGGTAGTTGAGGTCAGGGCAGGGTGGTCCTTCAGCTTGCGTCTGGAGTATGGTATCTGCCATGTCACAGGAGCATTTAGAGTGCACCGACAGGTTGTTGCGTAGTTCATATCAGACGCTCTGCTTTTAAATAAATAGACATTGCTTCATTGAGTGAGGGCGTCAAGAGGAGTGTGAAGTGTGTAGCATGTAAATGTTGTGGCTGCATTATGCACTCTTAAAATTACATTTCTCTTGTTTGCAGTGAGTGCCATAATTCCTCTGACCGCATCAAGGTGCGAGTATGGGATGAAGATGATGACATCAAGTCTCGTGTAAAGCAGAGACTGAAACGCGAGTCGGATGATTTCCTGGGGCAGACAATCATTGAAGTTCGTACTCTGAGCGGAGAAATGGATGTGTGGTACAACCTTGGTGAGCAGTGCCTTGGGACTGAAAGCATCCCATGTTAGTTTGGGAATGTTTGAGAGCACTTGGATGCATATGGACAATTTGCAAGAAAGGGAAAAAAACCCTTACATGGTTTCAAGGGGCATATGAGGCAGGACTGCTGCAAAGCTTCTCCCAGCTAAAATGGAGAGGAGTATAACATGTCAGAAGGTTGATACATTTCCTCTGTCAGGCACTGAAAAGTACAATGGGTAAAATGCTTGGAGCAGGACTGTATTCCACCTGTGCTTGAGGCATACTGTCCTGTATCCTTTTCTTTTTGTTCTAACACAAACATTTTACCAGACTATAAAACCATCTACTGCACTGCCCTGGACTGGCAAGTTGTTGAGACCTTGCCCAGTGACTGCTATAGAAAGTACTAGCAAGTAACCAGATGGTTCTGAGTTGACAGGCACAGTAATAATAGGAGATCCAAAATTTTCTTGATAGGGATGGCCAGCAATTCCCAGGAGTTCAGGGCTATGGTGAAGTTAGGAAAAATAATTCCACATAATTCAGCCCTGTTCTCAGAAAAGGAGTCTGTCCTTGGTGGTTCTAGTTCAGCTGACTGAATCCAAGACCTAATAGCACATTTGCTGACAGAAAGGCTGTCTTATGTCTAAAAATGTACGTAGTTCTAGCTAGATGTGTCATATTGAGGGTGTATCATGGCAGTTGTTTTGCTGATGTCTACTCAGTATTCAATGTTTTGAAAGAAAAGAGAAAGTTTTCTCTGAGGTGACTCAGCCTGAGCTTCCAGCAGTTTCTTTGCCAGTGTTGTCACCCCAAGATGTCTGTGCTCTGAACATGAGCAATGCATATAATGCTGATGTTTTTTCCTTCTAGAGAAAAGAACAGATAAGTCTGCAGTGTCCGGGGCTATTCGTCTGCAAATCAGTGTGGAGATCAAAGGCGAGGAGAAAGTGGCTCCGTATCATATTCAGTACACTTGCCTTCATGAGGTAAGAAATAGGAACATTACCATGTTCCTTCTGACTATTGAAGAAGCAATTTTCTGACCTTTAGTTCCTTGGAATGTGCCCCCTTACCCTAGGTGAGCTTTCTTTTCGCTGCTATGCAGGCCTAATAACACAGTCATCAGACCTGGATTTGTCAGAGAGGCAAAGGCAGCTTTAGGCTGTCTCTCCCATGCTGGGGCCTGGCTGGCTCATACTCTCCCACTGTCCCAGCTGTGCTACTGCGAGGCAGAGGTCAGGCATTGGTTCCACTCTGAGCCCAAGACGAGTTTAGTGTGGAGAAACCTCTGACATTTCTTCAGTGATTTTTATAACACATAGTGTATCTATGTCTTCCTGTAAAGGAAACATACTAAAATGCTTTATGAGTAAATTGTGATTGGGGAGGACTTTATCTTTGACTGTTGAATGATGCAGGTATTGGTGGTATAAATTCTTTTGTGCTGCTGCACCTGTGTATAATTATGAACAACTGTTCGGGGCAACAGAACTGTTCTGTTCTGTTGGGGAACAGAATATCTGCTGAGGTTACTGGGTGCTGACCTGAGTCAGAATGGACTGAGCCGGGCAGACAATGCTGCAGAAGTTGGGAGAAACCCAAATACAACTTCTGAGAAGGACTAAAGGAAAAACCCTATCTTGGAGAGATGCATGGTGCCCAGTCTGTCAGTGTCAAAGAGAAGGAAGGTGGCTGGGTGAGTCTCCCAAGTGCCTGAATAAGGAAAAGTAGTCAGAGCCCTATCTATATACAAGAATATCCTGAAGTCCAGTGCGGTTTGAGCAAATCCACCATAGACAAGAAGGACACTTGTATCACAGAGGGGATTGTTCATCAACAGGAACAGCATATTTATTCAGATGTTGGGCTGGGTAAGCCCTGTGGTGTCTTCTGGCCTTACCAAAGAGCTGTCTGTAGGACAGATACAGAGCTTAAGAAAACATTAGTAGGCTTCCTTTAGTAGGCTGTGTTGTGTCCTTCAATACATACTTGTTTTTTAATCCAGTGACAGCTTCTGTTTGGTAAGCCGTTTCCTTTTTTTTTTTTTCCAATATCCATGATCCCTTGCTGCCTTTTTTTTTTTTGTTTTTTGCAAATAGGTCTGTTTTTAAGTATTACCTTCTTTCGTTTGTGTATTCCAAAATGAAGATGATCTACAGCAAGAACAATTTAATCAGGAAAAATAGTAGTGTAAAGCAGAGTCCTCTAGCTACTAATGAGATCATTAGACTTTTGCACCCCTTACTGCAGGGAGCCAGCTGTCTGAAAGGCTGATGAATCTGCAAGTGACTTGAATTTGAGGATTACTGAAAAACCCACTGAGCTGATTGTGCAATTTCTGCACAGCAGTGATAGCTGAAAACTTTTGCAGTGTTAGATAAAGTGAAAGGTTATGATGAATAATAATGCAAGTGTCTAGTTGATAGGGGTGATCTTAAGGGTATCCTCCTCAGAAGAAAAACCTCTGTTTGGACTGTTGTGCTGTATAATAATAATTACAGTACTGACACAGAGCTGTAACGTCAGCTAGTTTAAATAGCTTGTCCATATTAAGACATTTCTTTCTGAGGACAGAAATGTGTAGGTTTCAGCAAACTAATTAGTGTGTGGTTTCAGAGCACTGAAGCATGTTCACGATGTGTGCTGGGTAAAGTTGTAGGTATGCATGCAAAGAATTCAGCTTTGAGCACTCAAGAAGAAAAGGCCAAAGAAGAAAATACAGAGTGGGTAGGGGGAGAGAAGGAGGAGGAGAACAAAGAAATTTGTGTGAGTGCCACCACCTCAGGAGTTCCAGGCTCTCCTTGCTTAGAGGCATCAGCATTCTCACGTGCAAACTCATTCCTGTTTTGTCTTTCAGAACCTCTTTCACCATCTCACAGATGTGCAAGGGAATGGGGTGGTGAAAATCCCTGATGCCAAAGGAGATGATGCATGGAAGGTGTATTTTGATGAGACAGCTCAAGAGATCGTGGATGAATTTGCAATGCGTTACGGCATTGAATCAATATACCAGGCCATGACGTAAGATGCATTTCATGTGGTGTTTAGTGCAGATAACTGGTGTAACTAATTGATGTGACTCTTACTATTTAGATGATGAAGTGTATTAGTAATGGAAGGCTTGGCAGTGACAGCTACTCCTTATGGGTCTTGCTGTGAACAGGAATCACCAGTTTCCTCTAAGTCTAGAAATTAATGCCTGACAAAGTGCTGGAATTAAGCTTCTTTCTGAACACTTTGTGTGAATACCTTTAAAACTAATTCTAAAACTTAACTTCACTAGTGTAAGTGACCATATTTTATTGTTGGTGGTTGAGACATTCCTCTTATAAGGTTCTCAAAAATCCATATTTGAGAACTCTTCTGTTAAAAAGATACTACTGCTCAGGGTTCCCACTGAAGGTTTCTGATGAAGTGAGAAGGTTTTGTGAAAGTATTTGTCCTACACATCTGTTGTGGCAATTACAGTCCTTTGAAGTGACCGATTTCCCAGGTGATGCTGAAGGCATTTATAAGAAAGTTTGAGTAATGGAGCCACTGACTTGTTCTCTCTGGAGCTAGGCTAATGCAGTTCTTCATCTTCAAAGAACTTTTCCCTTGTCACTGTATTTTCACTTGGATTTGGGATTACTCATTCTTAAAGACTAGTAGTGCTATGCTTACCTCATTTCTTATTTCAAATGTAATATAAAATATAGCAGACAAAAGTGAACTTTTTATTATTAGAAACTGAAAGTTTTGGGTTACGGGTCCTTGGATGAGTTATGAACTGTACTTACATCACCTTGCAAGCAGCTTTTCTGCCTACTGGTTTAAGCCAAAATGGAAAAGAATCGGGAGGTTTCTCTGGAGGCCTGGTCACTGCTCACAGCAGGACTAACTTGGAAGTTGGACCAGGCTGCTCAGGGCTCTTCCAGTATGTGGAAAATTTCCAAGGATGAAGGTCTGTCACCTCTCTCGGCTCCTGCCTTCAGGCTGTAGTACTCTAGGGAAGAAATTCCTGGTTGAAATCCAAACTGGAAAATCATACTTTGAACTGCCTGTGCTATAGCTGCCAAGTTTTGCTGGCTATCTTTTAGTTTTCCCTCTGAAAGGAGTTTGGCCTGGCTCTGTCTTCTCACTAACTGGTTGCCCAGGGAAATGGTGGAATTGCCATCCTTTGAAGTCTTCAAAAATGTGTGTCTGTGGTACTTAGGGATGTGGTTTAATGGTGAACATGGCAGTGATACACTAATGGTTGGACTGCCTGGTCTCACAGGTCTTGTCCAATCTTAATGATTCTATGATTTAACCCTCCCCTCTCTGCTAAATAGTCAAGACATTGATTAGATCCTCACTCCTCACACCTTCTCTTCTTAAAGCTAAACAAAGCCATTTTATGTGCTTATATTTATTTACCCAGTGCCTAAATGACCAATTGGTGTGTAAGTATCATGTAACAAGCATGATTTTAAACTTGAAGAGGGTGGATTTAGGCTAGATAAAAGGAAGAAGTTTTTTGCAATGAGGGTGGTAAAACACTGAATGGACAGGTTGTCCAGAGGGGTGGTAGATGTCTTACCCCTGGAAATGTTCAAGATCAGGGACTTTGAGCAACCTGCTCTGGTTGAAGATGTCCCTGTTCACTGCAGAGGTTAGATGAGAGGACCTTTAAAGGTCCCTCCCAACCCAAACTATTCTATGATTCTGTGAGTCCCTTAAGGAGAAAGCTACATTTGGAAAATAGCTTCCAGATTTCATTTGGGATCTCTGAGGATTCCAGCTTAAATATGGCTCAACCTCTCCTGCCTTGTTGGAATGAACTTTACTTGCCATGCCCCTTAATAATCTCTTACACTCTGACTTTCCCCCCACCCCCACCCTTATGTCTAACCGATTTTCTTTGATAATTTAATAATTTCACAAACCTGGGTGCTTCCTAGCATAATTTTGAGATTTCCTGAAGGAGGAGGATTCCTTGCACTTAATGAGAGAATGGGAGTTTGCATGCTTCCTGCAGGCTGGAAGGGTCAGCCATAAGGAATCACCGATCAGTGCAGCACAGAAATACTAATGCTCCCTCTTGACATTAAGGCTTTCCAGTTGCTGCTGCCTCATGTCACTTCAGAACCCATGCCTGCCTCAAGCAGCAGCAAATTATATGGATTACCTTATGTCAGGCTTGGTTCTAGGAATTGGCATCAGGACGCAGAGTATCGCCTAAGTAACAATCAAGTTGGCAAAAAATAGCTGGGGAGTTGTTTTATTACCTGGAAAGGGCTGTAGTGAAGGGATTTCTCATGTTCTGAGTTGTTGTGTAAATGGCATCTCTCTGAAAAAAGCTCTGAGATGCTGGAGATCTGTGTAAAAGGATGAAGCGTAACTTGCATCTGTTCATGGTGCCCAGCCAGCATAAGGGGTCTATTAAAGGGGTAAAGTCAAGTCCTGCTACACAAAAGTGACCAGAATGACTTAAAAAACTGTCCTTTTGCAGGCATTTTGCATGTCTCTCCTCTAAATACATGTGCCCAGGCGTGCCAGCTGTGATGAGCACCTTACTTGCCAATATCAATGCTTATTATGCACACACCACTGCCTCCACAAATGTGTCTGCTTCGGACCGCTTCGCAGCCTCCAATTTTGGGGTATGTTTGCGTGTTTGGTGATGTTACAATTGGGCTTCTCTAATTTGCCTACAGTGCTTCCACCTTTCAATAAGTAGCTTCTGTTTAAGGAACATTAAATCTGTGAGGAGTTGGAAGCAGTAAAACTCTTTCAGACTAGACAAAGAGCATGGGTTTATGGCCGTCATCATCATGACCACACATTTTCGATACCAATCAGTGTTAATACATTGTGATGTTTATTCTTTGTGTTCACATTACACTAGAGCACAGATGGTATGGAACGAGCAAATAATACTAAACCCTGCATGTTGATGCTGTTGGTAAAATATACCGTGAGATCTGGTAATTTCAGAACTTTGTTTTTAAAAATAGGAACTGCTGTAAGGAAAAAAGGAAAACCAGAAACACAAGAAATGTCTATCTCCATAGTGGTTAATAACATTTTTTATATAACTTGTGGTGAAGTTGAGTATGCTGGAAAAGTGTTTGGAAAAGCTCATACGTCTCATAAGATTGAGAATTCATAAATAGATTGAGGAGGTGTTCACAATTCCAAATCAGAATCCAATGGAGAAACCTGACCTCAAGAAAATATGTCACAAGAAGCCTGTAATACTTGTCACTGAACTAATAGATAGGACCTTGGAGCTGTGTCATTGCTTTGAATTAGACCCTTTTCTGGCTGTACTTTATTCATCTCTGAATAAATATGTTCTCTTAAATACAAGTTTGGTGTAAATTGCAGACTAGAAATCAGAGGGGTTTCTGTTCTGCCTCTACTTCAGAGCGATAATGGAGTGTTTTTCTGACAATTTTAATATTACACAGACTTCAGAAATAATTACAGTTTAAAAGTAAATCCAAGAATTGAAGGAAAACACTGTTTGCACAATGCCATGTATCTGTATCGCTTCCTCCTGCTCTCATGAGCTCTGACACTAGTTACCTGATACCCTGCTGCTTGCTTTGAACATCAATTGGACAGTGATGATATGTGATGTTTATTGGTGTTTTCTGCTCAACAGAAAGAACGATTTGTGAAGCTTCTGGACCAGCTTCATAATTCACTTCGGATTGATCTCTCAATGTACAGGGTGAGTGGGAATAAAGGGAGTCCTTTCAGTCATTCTGGTGGGCAGAGGGGAAACACACCATTTGGATTTCTCTTATGTTTCTAACTTATTGTGTAGTTTGTATCTTAAGGAATTGTCATGACAAACTTGTTGCTCAAATACACCATTTAGTTTTCTTCATGGGTAGAACTTAGACCATGTTTTTTTCTTCCATTATAACTTCCTCATGACTTCTGAAATAATTTGAGCATTGTGAACTGTGCTCATCTCTGATACTCTGCCAGAAATGCAAGTTGGATTGGATTAAATTATTTTAATTACTCTTATCAGCTACTTCATTATCCCGTGAAAAGGGAAAACAGACTTGTTCTCCCCAAGTATGACAGAAATACTCTAGAGGACCTGCGGCCATGTTGTCACTTATTCTAGGTTTGGCAAACTCAGATCACTGTCCCTAACTCTGGATCTGCCAGATGTATTCTCAGATTTGAGATTTTCCCCACTTCAACATAATGGGAAGAGATGAGTTTCAGATGTTTGCATTAGCCTAAGAGGCTTCATAAACCCTCTACTTTCTTTGCTACTCCAGAGTCGATACAGTCTTATGACTTGTTTGGTGTTTTTTTTTCTCTTGAATTCCTTACTATATTATTTGAATTGGTAACTAGTTCATTGAAACTTTTAAAAATGGTGGCAAAACATGAGCTTTGATTTTATTTATTTATTTTAAGTAGAACTTCCTCTGGTTAGTGCATTTGTCTGAAACACAGAAAAACATATAGAGGAGAGAAACACGAGCAGACTAAGAGAAATGCATTAGGAAGACAGAACAAAAAAGGAAAAGGCGCAAGATGCAAAAGAAGATAAAAGGCATATAATGTGAAGAGCTATTCTAAAGCTACATTACTAGTAAGAGAAGGTCTAAATAGAGCACTGATCCACCAAGTAGCAGAAGGAAAATTATCAACACATGGCAATAGAAATTTGCAGCAGTGATACCTTTTTTGTTTGCTTGGTCTTCATTAAAAGCTTCATTTCAGTGGCTAATGCAACTGAACAAACAAAGATCTTACATAAAGGACCAGGAAAGATTTGTGTAGTTTAAATAATGCATGTGTTATCTAATTGGCTTTATATTTAGAGAAGGGACTGA
The DNA here is from genome assembly GCA_035583155.1 of Acropternis orthonyx. Lineage (NCBI taxonomy): Eukaryota > Metazoa > Chordata > Aves > Passeriformes > Rhinocryptidae > Acropternis > Acropternis orthonyx. The sequence continues at coordinate 63,177,096 of JAWWEU010000091.1, read as the reverse complement.
AGCAGTTTGAGAGCATTTAGTAACTATTTTAAGACCCCTGAAGGACAAGTTAAATTCTGGAAGAAAAGGTGTTAGTTTGCAGCTTTCACGGCAGGAGATGGAATTTTGCATTCATTCAGTGGTTTGTACTTAGATCTTGACCCTTGGAAGTCTTTGATTTTGATAAATACCCTGGGTTCCAGAGAGTCCATGTGTGGACAACTTAACTTTAAAAGTAGAGTTGTCTCGGAATGAGCATCTACAAATAACTGCAAAGAGCATTAAATTGTTTGCAGTGGGTAGCTGAACTGCAGTAATACTCGGTTACTGCTGCCAAGAGACTGTGTATTTTTCTGCAAGTCCTCAATAAAAAGTGAACACTTGTTCCCCTCTGCCCTTTTTTAACCTTAGTATCTAATAATTTTTGAATGTACAAATCTGAAAAGACTACCCAAGTGACGATTGCCTTTGCTGTTGTACTTGCAGCAAAACCTATCACATCAGCTTGAATGTAAGAACATCGTGAGGAACATGAATGCAGTTTAAGGGCACAGGTTGGAGAAAGTGAGAATGTAGGAAAGGATGCAGTGCTTGAGGTCAGAGAGGGAGGAATGTAAGAAGCAAAGCTTGCTGCATTCAGGATATGTATTTACATGCATATGTATGCATATGTATACATATGTGCACATACACAAATACGTATTCTATCTGGAAGGGACAAAACTCCTTATTTCAATGGGACCCAGAGAGTGAAAGAGGAAGGTGTATATGGCTGTGGACAGCACAGTGATGGGCAGAGGATGTAAAATAAGTGTATTAGAGGGCAGGTGGCACTGTAGGATATGTAGTTATCTTGGCAGATGGGATCTTGCAAGGGCCTGAGTGGTTACAATACCTTCTTGCAGGGAACAATGCTCATTTTTCCTTCCCAGCCCAGTTTATTTCTCTGGAGAAGAGGTTTTTAGTACACCACACCTCTTAGGGTCTCAGAAGGGAAGCCAAAAACCCAGCAGTGAGTGCAGAAAGGAAAGGGCTCACACAAGCAACCTCAGGCAAGAGGCCAGGGCTGCCAGGGCTGAGGCTGTTCCCAGCCTACTCCTTCTGCATCCAAGGAGGGATTTCCTGCTGCCGAGGGCTGTCAGTCTTCTGGCATCCATGGACTTCACTTTTATATGAGAAGCTATTTAATTAAGCAAACAGATAAGCTCCTGCAGCAAAAAGGCCTTATTTATTGAGCACTGTTTTGACTGGTGCAAGCTTTTTGAGCAGGAAATGTTTCCAAGACAGTTTCCTTATTTAGCACATTCTTGAAGCCTTGCATGGATCTGACTGTGCTTTCCAACAGGATTTCCCTTTTCTGTCGACAGAACAACTTCCCAGCCAGCAGCAGGGAACGGCTGCAGGACCTGAAGTCTACAGTGGATTTGCTGACCAGCATCACTTTTTTCAGAATGAAGGTAGTGGTATGGGTGGGAATGGGAATGGCATCTCTGCAGTTTGTCCCCCAGGAGTTCATTTCCCATTTTCAAAGCATTGTTTCATGTTCTTGGGGTTTAGACACTTAAGGAAAATGGAAAAAATCTCCTGACCATGTATAAACATCCACGTTTTGTCTTCACTTTATTTTGCACTATGAAGATGTAAATTGTTTTTTGCCTAGAGGTCTTCAGGCATAAATAGGGCACACAAAAAAAAAAGGGGGGGGGGGGGGGGGGAATAAAGAAAATTGGCTGGGTTTTGGAGGGTAATTTGCTTCTGTTAACATGATTAGGAAACTTTTCCTATAAAACTGTCTGTATCATCAGTCACTACAATCTATTTCACTATCTTTTATCTAGTAAATATTTTAGAGTTTATCTCATGCAGGGTAAGATACTGAAATGGGATAATATCTCTCAGTAGAGATTCAGGAGAGTTGTTATGAATGCTAATGTGTTAGTTCCATAGTTAAGGTTATTGTTCTAACAGTGTGTAATGAGGTTATTTTTAATTCCTGATTAGTGGTTTCTAAACTTTTTTACTTTAGACAGTTGTCGGTTAGTACGTGTCACTTAGAAATTTTTGTCTTATCAAAAACAAAGCAAGTGTTTAATTTGAGCTGTTTCAGGAAGTACTTAGAATTTACTCCTAAGCCCTAGGGTAAATGCTGTTTTAGAATTTTATTTTAAGAGTGTTCATTCAGGCAATCTGTCTCTATTGAAAGTTTGCTTTACAGAAGTACTCTGTAAAGTTTAGAGGTACTGACAGTATCAAAATTATCAGGTTATTGTTGCATTTTCAGGGTGATGCCTGCCTATCTGTTCGGTTTAAAGTACCTCTGCAGCGCTTTTCTAAAGCAACATAACAATGAAATAGTGAAAACAGCTGCTGTTGCAAGAGGAGAAGGCATATCAGTTGGCATGACCCAAGGGATTCTGGTGTGCTTTAAAATTCAATAAAGCTTGTGATGAAAGATGTCCTTAATGCAAGTTGTTTTATTTAAAGGCATATGAGTGGTCTTCAGCAAGACATTCCAGATCAGATGTTATCTGCTCTGCTGGTCTGTTGCACATTCTTCCCATGCTGGGACAGATTGTTCACTGGCTTCGTAACAAAATCCTATAAATTCAGCAGAAATTTTGTGTTTGGCTCAGATTATACATATATCAAGCTACATGATCTGTCTGTTCTGAGGAATCTTCCTTGGCACTTCAAAATCTCTTTTATGCTGCAAATGGTCCTGTGGGGAGATAAGTGTCGTCGCTGCATTTTTATGTCTGATGAAAGTGACCCATTTGTGGTTTCAGGTCACCAAGAGCACAGGTTGCTGAAGGTAGATCTACCAAGCCCTGGGTAGTTCCTAAAACAGAGGTGTGTTCCTTTGCTGTCTGATTTATGAACAGTGCTTTGTTTGACTCTCTTTGTTGTGTCCTTGCCAGGTCCAAGAGCTGCAGAGTCCACCCCGAGCCAGCCAGGTAGTGAAGGACTGTGTAAAGGCTTGTCTCAACTCCACCTACGAGTACATTTTCAACAACTGTCATGAGCTGTACAGTCGGGAGTACCAGACAGATCCTGTGAGTAGCTGATAATAAGGCAGAAATCCAAGTTTCTGATTTTCTTAAGATAATAACACGAGTACTAATTGATACAAAAAGCCAAACACAACCAAAATTAGATGACTTACTATCTTCTGAATGCACAAAACTTGTAATCAAATAATGAGCACTAATTAGTAAATGGGGGATGATAATTGTTTTACACTAATTATGATGTGTTTTGCCAGCCTCAGCAGTTATTTGTGGAGGGAAGGTTTGATGTAGCTTTGAATGAGCAAAAGCCAATTAGAGCAGATGTAGACTGATCAAGGAACCTGTCCTTAGCATATATAAACCTTAAGCAATGAAATTTTACCTTCTTTTCTAGCCCCCAGGGTCCTGCACTCGGTTTAGGAGGTGCCGCTAAACACAAACTGTTTACAAATCTGTGAAAGCTCCACTGGCCACTTTGTAGTAACGCACACAAAATGTGTCAGTGTGGATATAGTGCCTAAAAAGCAAGTATTTGGAATAAGCGTAGGGAAAGTGATGGATCAGCAGGTCTGCTGGAGCCGGGCCTGCTCTTGGCATGGTACATGACAAAACAGGGATTAGTTGAGTTTGAGGCCACCACCTAACAACATGGTTTGGCATGTTACTGTGTTTTGCATTAGATCAGGCAAATTGCCAGCAGTAATTTTTAATTTTAAGCTCTTCAGAAGAAAGGGTCCATAGGTAATCAGTGCTTGGAGTTTCCACGGTGATCTGCATTTGCCAGCTTTTTCTTTGCTCTTAAATTTTATGCTGTTTTTCCAATGGCTTCCTTCCCAGAACAAAAATCAGGACCTTCCTCCTGAGGAACAGGGCCCCAGCATCAGGAACCTTGATTTCTGGCCCAAGCTCATCACTTTGATAGTTTCCATCATAGAAGAGGACAAGAATTCATATACCCCAGTCCTGAATCAGTAAGAATCTTCCGTGTCCTGTAAGGCTAATGCCAGTTTGTGTGTGCTCTGCTTTATTTGTTAAACTGCTTTCTTTCTCTTCTGTCACTTGTGCATTTATAGAAGTACTTATCTTGTCTGTCTGTCTTTCTGTCTTATCTGTCTCTGTCTATATAAATAACTCTTTTTGATTGGGATGGAAGAGTTTCAAAAGGTTCAGTTACGATGGCGTTCGAGCACAAACACCCTGATTATTACAATCCTGAACTCAGGGAGGCACCTGAAAATGGGGTGAGAGTTCTTTTGGTTTTTTCTGATGTTGAGCAGATCTGGGGTGCACATTAATGCACACAGTGGTGCCATGGTGTCTTACACTGTGATTTAGGAAGGTGGTGTTCAGTGCAGCACTGGGAGGTTGCATTGGGTGGAGTTGGCACAGCATTTTAAAAGGAACCTGAAAGGGATCTCTTTAAGCAGTGGATGCCCCTCCAGGGCAGGAGAGAGAGATCTGGCAAGGTATTGTACACAAACATGATTATTGTTCACCTGTCAACCTAGTAACCCTTGAAAAGGGGAATAAAAGAAAATTGGACAAGAAAGGGGAAAAAGGTACAGGGGCATTGAGGTCATATTTCCTGAATAATTGTATGCATCTCTACTAAGAAAAACATCCAGGGCCTGGCTTTTTGAGTTAAAACCAGTGTTGTTTTCAGATTACTTAACCTATGCCACAGAGTCCAGTCCATGATCTTCAATTTTCACCTGGTCTTTTATCTAGTGTGAAGGAAATGTCTCTAATGTTGAACTTTTCAGCTCATAGCGTAGCTCAGAGCTGAATAAAGAAGAGCCTTTCGGTCTGACACGTGCCAAAGCCTTTTCTAAATGTCCCCTCAGGTTTCCTCAGGAGCTTGCAGTTGGGAAGATCAGTGCAGAGGTGATGTGGAGTCTTTTTGCCCAGGATATGAAATATGCCATGGAAGGTAAGAGAATGTCTCACTGCTGCTAGCTGACTTGTTGCTGATCTCTTCTTCTCCATCCTTTTGGTGAAAGTGAGGCCTAAGCACATTAGCAGCACCACTGTTTGGAGCAGGGATTTCCAGTGGTTTGTTTGTGCACAGGTGCTTTGTGGGTGAGAACTTGAGGCTGAGATCTCTGTGAGCTCTGGAACTCTGTGTCAGGCTGTGTTCCAAGCTGTTTATTGTCATCCCAGCTGGTTTGAAATCAGAAGTTCTCTTTGGCCTGAGAATACGTTGGCTTAGATCAGCAGCCAGCAGCAGCTTCATTCTGCAGTGTACCATGGTAGAAAGGGTTGAAGAGTTAGGTGGACTCTGGGCTGTGCCATGCCTCTGGTTCCCTGGATAGTACAGCATAGGTGGTCTAAGCCATTGGCAGAAAGATGCTGTTAGAGCAACTCCTGCTGCAGATCCCCTCATTTGAAATTAGTCTTTGCATAATTCCACCTCCTAGTAAGGAAGAAATGTTGCTATTTCTGAAAATGAGTTAGGCATGTAAAGCTCAACAAATTTCCTGAAGGGAATTCTGCTACTTGCAGTACTCTTCTGGTGGTTTATTATGGTTTCTGAATGTTGGGATCCTGGCCGTATTGGCAGAATGCGAGCGGCTATAGAGGTCAAAAACTGCTGATGCAAGGTCAAAGGAGGAAGATAAGGCGATAAACAGGGTGTGGAGCCGGAGCTAGCATTTAACCAGCACCAATGAAATGCGTGCCTAAGGCGCGTGGACAAAGACTGCCGACCAATCGCAAAGCAAGGAAAGGCGCATGTTTGCGTGAACGACCTCTTAGAGAGTATATAAGGGTGGCAGTTACGCGAATAAAGTGGATTGAATTTGCATCATATTGGTGCGTTTGTTCTTTCCCGTTCTCACCCACGTATGGGCTTCGGCATCTGAACTTGATTTTAGTTTCATAAATTGATTTGCATAATCTAACCGTCTTTTTACAAGGTTCATAGAGCATGGAGCTCCCACTGGCTCTTCAGCTGTAGCAGCACTTGTTTTCCCAGTATTTTGCAGGGTTGGGCTTTATGATCACCTGTAAGGTGCTGTTGTGATAAAACACAAGTGCCAGTGCTGTCTGTGGCATGAAAGTATCTGTATTCAAAACCCAGGTCAAGCTACTGCTTTTGGTGACTCACAAAATTTTTCTCAATCCACTTGTCCCCAGTTTGATCTGAGCTTGCTTATAGGAGTGACAGCCTATTAGACTCTTACTTCAGATTGCTAGGAAAAAAATGCTGCCACAAAGGCAGTTTTCTGCATTTTGTTCTTCAGAAACAGTCTGTGGGGTTGCTCTGTAAGTAGGTTGAACTGAAGAAGGTTAACTCCATTTATTTTATTAATCTCTGTCAGTGCAACAGATGTAGAGATTGTGCTGTGGGGGGAGACTCTTTGCCAGCTGTAGGCTTGCATTCAGCAGGCTGCAGGGCTGGATGAAATGTTCTCAGTTCTGTGTTAGGAGCTTTTTATGTATGCTTGTACCCCACAGCGCCTTTGTCTTGTGAGGTCATGGTGATGTAAGAACAGACACTGGCAAGAAGGACTAATACCTGCTATGTTGAAGGGTGTCTTTTATAATGACTGTCACTACTCACTCATGTGTTAGACATGAGGCAATGGTGATAATTTCACATTCTCTTTCCCTAGAAACGGTTGGTTTCTGCAAACCATTTTAGCTTCCCTTTCAGTTTTTGTCCTTATTTATAGAGGAGGGATGGAGCACCTCTCCTGTGAAGAAAGGCCGAGAGAACTGGGATTGTTCAGCCTGGAAAGAAGGCGGCTTTGGGGTGACCTAATTACAGCCTTCCAGTATCTGAAGGAGCCTACAAGAAAGATGGAGAGGGACTTTTTACAAGAGCATGTAGTGACAGGACAAGGGGAAATGGCTTCAAACTGAGAGGGGGTAGGTTTAGGTTGGGTATTAGGAATAAATTCTTCCCTGTGAGGGTGTTGAGGCAGTGAATAGGTAGCATAGAGAAGCTGTGGGTGCCACATCCCATCAAAACACATGGCAGTGTTCAGGGCCAGGTTGGATGGGACTTTGAGCAACCTGGTGTAATGAAAGGTGTCCTTGCCCATGGCAAGGGGAGTGGAACGAAGTGATTGTTGTGGTCCCTTCCAACCCAAGACCATCTATGGTTCGTTTTACTTCTGTGTGCTTGCCTTCAGGAATTTATAATGCAGTTTGCCCTTCTGCATGTTGGAAGTGCCCTGTCTTCCTCCCTTTTCTGGAGCACTGAGATCTCTCCAGATCTAGTTGCTCACTTTCCTAACATTCCCTTTCCCTGTTGCATCCAAGTTGCAGCTGTAAAAAAGTGACACGTGTGTATTTGACCGTCAAAGGGGACATGACTTTGACTGATTTTTTTTTAATTTTTAATGCCTTTATTTGATTGCCAGAGGCCAGGTCAGCTTGGCCGCCCAAGTTTTCTCTGTTCACGTCTCATACCATGTCTCTTGACTCTGTCCCCACTGATCATTCTGGGCTTATTTTACCTTTTCCTGACATCTTTCTGGTCGCTTGTGAGCTTCTTAAGACAAAGATTGGCATCACCTTTCCCACAATGAGTTCCTTAGTGCATAGAAAATACTTGCTGGAAAGAGCACCCTCTCTCAAAATATTTATTGGTGACAAAAGTTGACAAAAAGGCGGCTGATGGACAGGGAAGAATTTGCATTTTGAGCAAAAAGTTGAAAAACTGCGTAGTCATATACTTGTACTGTAGCTGCACAAGTTCTGCAGAGTTGAACTGCAAGAGTCTGTGTTGGGGTGTGTCTCTTCCAAATATATATTCAAGAAATCCTCAGGGTGCAGAATTCTATTTGAGGCAAGTGTGATTCCTCACTGCTTCGCTGTCCGGAAACTTGTGAATATAACCTTTAGAACAAGCTCTACAATAATTCAGTTATGGGCCTTACTACATATATTTTAAATACAGATGATTGGATTAGCTGACTGCTTTTTTTTTTTTTTAAACTAGCAAAAAAAAGAGATTAAAGGAAACTGATGGAGTGGTGTGAAGGATGATGATTAGATTTGCTGTCCTTAGCTCTTTGGCTCTGTCATTTTTCAGGTTCAGTTGCTGATTTTTCTACCAGTTTAACTACACTAAGAGTTGCTGTGCTGGTTTAAAGGTAAACCAGCAGGAGGAATGAGTCTAACTCACAAACAGATTACAAGTCAGAATTATAG
>JAWWEU010000091.1:63140301-63167474 GCA_035583155.1 Acropternis orthonyx | reverse complement strand
TGTTGATGCTTCAACAGCCTCGGTACCTATTAAGAGTTTCTTTGCAGAAATCTGACATTATTTGCTAGAAATTAACCCATGAAAAGTAGGCTAAGAATCAAGAAGAACAACCTGTGGATTAAAGGACATGGTGGAAGCCCTGTTCTGTGCCTGAAAAAGTAGAACTGGATGTGACACTAGAAAGTGTGCTGCAAGGGAGCAGTTCCCTATTAATGCCTTAATAATATGGCCTTGGTGACCCTAAAAGCTTTTCTCCCTAGGAGGCTGTTTGCAGATGAAATCTGCTAAGGAAGTGTGTGAGACTTAGAGAACTTTATCCTTTCAGGATAAAACACAGCAGTTGCTGCACAGTATCTGTGTGCTGTTCTGCTGCTGCTGCTAAGCTCTTTAAAAGCCAGCAGGTTATAAAGCAGGACACAGATGTGCTAAGACTGATGGCTACCAGGATCTTCCCTTTACTTTTTCTAGAATGGCTTTTCAGTGTATGCCTCTGACTGATGTGTTTCCATGTCACCTTCAGGTGGTCTTAAACATTTCCTCTCACAAAGGAAGCAGCTGATCAAAACTGTGCAGGGTCCATTGAACAGGGGAAGGCAGATGGTGTGAGCTGTTGGGGATGAGGGCGTTTTGGGTCTTTGTTGGCTTTCTTTGTCCTCCAGAATGTTTAAGCTGTTGTAGTTCACTTTTGTCTTTTCTCTGGCACAAGCCCAACCTTTCTTTCGCATACGCAAAGTTCTCTTTTATGGTGGTAAGACCTCTCCTTCTTTCTTTTACTTTCCTGTAGTTTATCCCCTTAGTGTCAAGTGCCTCCTTTAGTGCTTAGATAGCCAAGTAGTCCTAGCAGCAGTCCTTGGGCTAAGCTTCTCTGGCTGCTTTGCAACTTAGAAGTCTTCTGCAACTTAGAATTATATTAAATGTCCTAAAAAACAGGAAAAGGCTTGCTTAGTTTTGAGGAACTAAGTCTGACTTAAGTTCTTTTGCATCCAAGTCAGACCTTCCCTTTGCAGGAACAGAACTTTCCTTGCGCAGGAACAGCAGTTGGTGGCACTTCCAAGTTAATGAAGTGATAATTGTCCTTTGGTTTCCTCACTCATAAGGAAAGAAGCGGTCACAGTAATTGCTCTGTTTGTTTCCCATCTTAAATCTGTGGAGAGAGTTGTGTTTTCTTCTGCAGTTGCTTGAGGGATGTCAGCAGTTCAGACACTGAGTATGCTCCTTAGTGCTCAACAAAGATACAAGATTATTAATGTAAAACAAGAATGGACTTTCCACAGCTCCAATACAAGGAAATTCACTGTGGAGAGAAATGGACCACAGTACATGTAATTTGTCCACTGAACCATCTCCCCTGGGGACTGTGTCTCTCAGATACTGGGCATTCTGCTGCTTGACAGCTGCCAAGGTTTATGGAAGAATTTTGAATGAGAATTTCTCTGGATTTTGTGTTGCAGCTGAATAATTTGTACTTGATGTAGACCTTCCTATGCATGTTGTGGAAGCTTCAAGAGAGATGTAGAAGTTTATCAATGTTTTGAGATAGTTGCAAGAATTCACATTTGCATGAAAATAGATAATGTAAGATAGGGCATGTCTGTAACTGATTAGAAAGCTGTGGCCATGTTGCATCATTAAGATGTATCTTTGGCTAATAAATATCTGTAACATGTATTGCTCACTTGTGCACAGATCTACCCAGTTACTGGATACCTCTACTGAAGTCCTAGGTTAAAGCCATTCAAAGTTAAGAAAAAGACTTCTTCTTTTTTACATAGCTGAATCTTGTCTGCATGCCAGCAGTGATGCCCTTGGAAAGTCACATCAGTAATGAGGCATCCATATATAAGTTAGGAAGAAGTGTCTGAAGTCAAATTCTTAGAATAAAAACCTGAGTCTGAGCCAAAATCATGTATGTTTTAGTGTAATATCTCACACTGTAGCCGTGGACTAGCAGCTTGCTGTGGTGCTAGAGTGAACAAAGAAGCTTGGCACAAAGTGTATTCCTGCTGTGAAGTTTGGCAGAAGAAAGAGATGGATACAGAGAAGCAGCACTGGGGAGCGGCAGGGCAGGATTGATCACCTGAAAACTCAGGGCCACAGTGCAGACAAAAGCCAGATGCTGAGTCCTCATAGCATCATGAAAAAGGAATTCATTTTAGTCTTTCCAAGGAGGATTTTGAAGAAAAGCAGTGCAGTAGAAGGAGCTGCCTGTGTAAGCCCAATGAGGGGTGGCTTCGGAGAAAGCGTTTGGGATAACTTAACACGTAGTTTAAAAACAGGGATTGTGGGCTGATCAGGGGTGGGAATCAGTTGCTGAAAGATGGTAGTGTGGACGTAGGCTGTGAAGGGCCTTGGGAGTGAAGACATGGAGCATACATTTCTCACATTAAGACAGGGGAGTTGTGATCTACGAAGTTGAAATGTAGGCCTGAGTATGGCAGGTGCTTCAGCAGCGTAGGTGTGTTGGGAAGGGTTGTGTTGTGAAGGTATGTGCATTATACAGGGAGGAACTGCATTGTCCCAACATTGTCTGGGTATAAAAATGTAAGAACATTGTCAGGAGGAAGAGGCTCAGCAGCAGACACTCCCTTCTGGAAAAGTATCATTGATTTCTCCAAACTGGGGACCAGGGAAGACTCCATCTCCTATGTAGCTTGTTTGAATTTGCTTGCTACTCACACTGTCAAACTCTTGGTGCTTTCTACTCTTGTGTCCTAGGGGATGTAGTGTAACATGTTGGTATTGCCTTTGTTTGTATCCCAGAATGAACAGATTCACCCGCCTTGATTTTTTCCCCTGCAAAGATGGAATCTCAACTGTGATATATTAAATGAAAAGGCTGTAAGAGATTGCTCTGTTTTTATTGCTTTGACAACCAAAAAAATCTTCAATAAATGGAAGTACTAATTAGAGCTACAGAAATAAACTCCAGAGCCCCAGTGGTCAACCTCCAAGAATCCCTGCCTGCTGCCAAAATCCTGTGTTGTGAAGATTTTATGGCTCTTTAGATGCTTCATCCTCAAAACATTGCATATTGCAGATATGCTTTATAAAACATTTCTGTGCCTGATGCACTGATAGTGGTAAATTCAGATCTAACTGCTTATTTTTCCTTCCTTACAGAGCATGAGAAACACAGACTGTGTAAAAGTGCGGACTACATGAATTTACACTTCAAAGTGAAGTGGCTGTACAATGAGTATGTTCGTGATCTGCCTGCCTTCAAGGGAAAAGTGCCTGAATATCCAGCGTGAGTGTATTATGTCTCCTGTAGTAAATCACCACTATCTGTCTCCATGTGTTACCTTGAGGGAAGGGGGACCATTTGCTTCTCCTTTGCCTTCAAGATGCAGCATTTTTTCACTCCTGATTTTCTATGTTTATGTGCATATTTGTCTCCTGTGGTGTTCTGTGCCACTGCCCTTGACCCAACTCAGTCCCTTATTGTACAATCTCCCAACATTTCAAAGGCTTTAGCAGTGGCATGGGCAGTTTTTAAGCCACTCTGTGTCTGTAGTGTGGGATTTGGTCAATTCTTGAACAGCAGATGTATGCTTACCTTCTTGTGTTTATGGATACAGAGTTATGTCTATAAACTGTATGTTGGTGTGTATGGATGTCATATGTACACACACAAAACAGGGTTTTTAATTATAGATGATGTTTTCTCTCTTTTAGTAAGACTGAGTGATTTAGTTAGAAACATCAGATAAGCTGATGTTCTTGAACTCTAAGCAATTGTTTGTAACTTTTATTTAACTATAAAAGAGCAGCAATAGATTGCAGACCTGGAGAAGATGTACGAGCCCAAAAGGGAGCAACCTGGAGACAATGCTGTTAGCTAAAGTTCCACACTTGCAAGAGAAGGTATCCTGGGTCTGACCAGTGCTTTAACTGGTTTTCAGAGGTTTTCAGTGATGGTTGCACCACATCTCCTTTTTTCCTATGCTTCACTGTTACCCCTCTGTTGGATTTTGGGGGCTTAACACATTTTGTTGCTTTTATTTGAGCTTGTTACAGGCTGGGCGTGGAGAAAAAATTGTTCCTGCTTTACAAGAGTGAAATGCTCTGTTCATGTCTCTTCCCAGTCTCCTGCTGTTCTTGTTTGTTCCCACCTTTCCTTGTAAGCAAGGTTTACTCATCTCTTTCCAGCTGGTCTGGGTCTGAACATACACTACTCAGCTTTAAATATTGGTGTTTCATCTAGACTTTGCCTTGCATTGTCTTGCAGAAAGTGGTGCTGCTCTCTGGGTTGACAGCAACCTTTTTTTTCCCTTTTATTCAGAGGTATTGTTGACTAATGGTGCTTCCAGTGGCCCACAGGCACTCTCAGCATTGTGTCCTGCCATGCCGCTGTTCCCATCCTGTACATGACCATTCACTTCTGTCTAAATGCAGCACTTCGCACGTGCCTCCCTTGAAAAACACATCTTGCCTGGACTGTGTTTCCAGCCTGGCACTTTAAATTCTCTTCCCATCCTGTCGTGCATGCAGTCCCTCAAGCCCGGTGCCAGCTGCATACTAATATGTTAGGCAGTTGGCATAATTGCCTGGCATGGGCTGTGGGCCTTGATTAACAAATCAGGTCAGTGAGAGGCATGAACTCAGTGAACAGGGTGCCGGAGTGGCAGTCTCAGAAGCCCCATTGTCTTTGCTGTGCCTCTGAGTCAGGATAGTCTCAGGCAAGCCGTCAGACATTCTTAATCTCTCTTTTTCTCCTGTGTAATCAGGATAATGATGCTCAGTTTTGTTCTGCAGGCTTTTGCAGTCTGTTCTGCTCTGCTGGCCTTTGAGGCAGAGCTTCAGTGCTTGTGTGCATTTGCAGTCGCTGGCTTTGTTACTTCACTCTTTTATTTTAGTACAATAGCCACGTTGTCACACATAGGTGATGTTTATTTGAACCATAACCTTCACCTGTGACAAAATATCCCCTTGATATCAATTACAGCTGTGTCCTCTTGTCCTTTGATTTGCTTCATCACAAATGTTTTTAGTCTTAAAACTTCCCTAAACAAAGGAGTCCACACATCAGGTTTGCACATCAGTAAACTCTTTAGATGAAACTAAATTGCTGCTGTCCAGAGAACAGTTGGGTTGTCTGTCTGCTTGTCAGATAAGAGGTTATCCACAAACTCAGTTTTCATGGTGAAACTGAGAGAAACTGTTTCTGATAGCCTTAAGATACAATGGAACAAAGTGAAGGCTCCGAAGTATTGAAGCTGAAGCTTTTATACTCCCCTTATTTTCTGAAATTCAGCAGCAGTTTCTGAAACGGAAGTATCTGGGAGTGAATCTTCCAAATTTCGTCCCTTCACTTTTTATCTGCCAGCTAACCTGGCTTTTTAGATGTGTGTAAATAAGTGTTGTATGTTTTGTTTAAACACTGATGTTAGCATGCAGCTAGCTAGTGTTGTAGCTTGTACTGGAGACTACCTCCTCTCTGATGGGGGAAGGTGTTCCTCCTTTGGGATCCTGTTGACTTATCCTGGCTCTCTTCATCAAACACAGTATTTATTCTTCTACTCTTTGGAACTCTGCCTGCCTTCTTGCCTCAGCAGTTGCCAAGGCCCAGAGATTGTTCACTGGGTACCCACAGCAAACGAACAAGATTAATTCCTCTGTAAAGTGTGACACTGCAGGAGCCACGCTCTTGGCCAAACTGAAATGGTAGCCTTTTGTGCTTCATCTCTGTTGTGCTGCCAACAGAGGTAAACTCCTGTTTAGTCCCAAAGCACCGCTCCCTTTCCCAGCAGGCAGGGCAGGAGTGCGTGCTGTGCAGACCTTGTTTGGAGAGGTTGGCTGTGCTGTCTGGAGTCAGTGCTGACCCCAATGGGCACAGAATGTCTCTTGAAGCAGCACTGTGAGCCACTGCCTTGTGTGCTGGTGCATGAGTCATTACAGCATTTGCGTCTAGATCAATAATTGAAGCAGACGAGGGAGAAGATATTTGCCATATAACATTTTGAAGCTATTTCTGCATGAAATCAGATTATTTTTATTCATTTCTGTGCTACATAATTTTGAATATCATTCTGAGTATGTTGCCTTCATAATCCTCAGAGTCTCCCTTCACTTGCTCAGCAGCGCAAGACCTGATAGTAGAGCACTGTAAGGGGTACTTGGCCTAAGATAGCTCTAGGTTTGTGTTACAGCTCAAAGCATATTTTGGTCCTGAATATGCACATGGACTGGAAGTATTTATGAATAATTTACATATCTTGTGTTTCCCTGCCAGCCAGTAAAGGGCAAAGTTGAGGCTGGCTTTGCAAATGCACCTACAGAATTTCCTGATCTGACCTGACCTAAGTGATTCACTTGTTATTCATAGTAAACTTCTTCCTGAAGGCAGTGCTTTTTCTAACGAGAGGGAAAGAAAATACACCATTCCCACCCACCCATCAGTACGTTTTTTGTTGCCACCTTTGTTTGGACAATTTGGCAAGACGATAAAATACCTATGCACTTGATTTTGTATATTAACATATGGTAGCCATAAAAATGGGCAGTTCTCAACAGCAAAAGGCTCTTTCTTGTGAATGTGGTGCAATAACTAAGGATGAATGATAATTAGGAAGTTGCTCTGCTTCTCAGAGTGAAAACTGTGACTTCTGGCACAAACAAGTAATCCTCTCTGCACAATGACCTATGACGTGAAGCAGTCAGCAACTCTCAGCCTAGGAACTGTGAAACAGGTGGAAGATGTATAGTTGCTTCCTTGTAAAATGCCTGAGTTTCCTTCTAAAGCTCGAGCTGTTTAAAATACACTATTGCAGTTTAAAAGAAAATGTTGAAAGCTTGAGAAACTTGCAGCAGACTTCAACATATGCTGACTTTTAGGAGCCTGAAGTGCCATTCAAAAGGAATTTTTCCAGAATACAGGAAGTCCATATGTCTGTGACAGTGTTCCACTGTTGCTGTCTATAATAAATAGGGCTGCATAGACAGGTTTACTGTTGGCATTTTAACACTGTGTCAGTTACAATTTCCAATATTAGCATTGATGTGCTTTGTATTTCAAAGTGTAGAGAGTATTTAAGGCTATCTAGTGTGCTTTGCCTGTGAATTTGCTCTTGATCTCCCTCTCATGTCTGGCACATGCTTTCATGTTCTTTGCAAACTCAACCCATAATTAGCACAATCTCTGTGAGCACAGCTGCCTGTTTAGAGAAGCCTGTACTCTGTGAAGCTCATATAATCTTTTGTATGGACTAAATCACACATGGGCACTTTTTTCTCTTATTTGTAAATGCTGTTTAGTAATATTTGAAATGAAGATTTGTTTCAGCTGTGCTATGTTGGCACTTGCATACAACAAATTCTAGACAGACATTTAAATAAGGCTGTAAGTGCTATGTTATTGCTTATACACAGACTACAAAAACACACACACACCCTTTTGTACTGTGTGAATATGTCCCACAGAGAGACCAGCTCTAAGATCCCACCACTGAAGCTGCTTCTCACCTTGCCTATTTGGGCAAGATGGGATCATATAGAAGCCGTTTGTTCAGTGCAGGGGATAACTCCAGACTCCAGCTCCTGTGAGACACCTCTGTCAGATTCAGCAGTGACTGTTCCAACAGCTTCTTAAATTCTACTCTACCATGTAACTTATCCTCCAGAACAAAGGGGAACAACAGTGACAAATTTTGCTGTCCTGCTTCTTGAACCTCCCCATTTTGAGGTTCCTGACCTTGCACCAACACTGTTGATCCAGCACTTAACATGAACTAAGTTTTGTGCTTCTTCAAAAGAAAACAGTGAAAAGCTGCTGACAGGCTGGGAAGCCCAAGCAGATGTGCTGTTGTATCACAGTGACATCAGCAGCCCATAGAAATGGAAGGATGTTCTGAGGAAGCCTTGGGAAAAGGGAGAGCAAGATTAAAATGGAGAAAACTTCTATCCTTGATTCTTCTTCCTGGCACTCCAGAAAGATGTCTGTATCTCCAGATAAAGTGACTGAAGGGCCCTGGGAAACAGGTGCTTGGTACCCCCAAGTGGGCAGCAGGACAGGTGTCTGTTGGCATGCAGGGATAGTGGGTGTGGAGGTCTCCTTTGTGCTGTCTGGTGCTTGGGTGAAAGGGGAAGAAACAACAAAAGTGCTTTGAGATGGTGCAAAGTTAAAGGTGGTTTTCAAGGGAGGGAAAAGGGGAAGGTACAAATAAGAGAAGAGACAGGGAGAAGGACAAAAGCAACTCAGGACCAGCTGTCTGCAGAGGCTGAGCTGGGCTGTGTCCTGCTGGTCCAGCCCAAGTACTGGTGCAGGCCCTGCTCACCAGTAGCATGACTACAGGTACAGATATATTGGGGAACTTTTGACTGCACACACTGACAGCAGCATTCAGGCATCTAACAGTGGCAGGCTTTCACAAGGCTTGCTGCAGCAGCAGCACTGTCAGAATCTGGTTGGAGTGCTCTGTTTCCTGCTGTAACTTGCTGTATTTCTTGCCCCTCCTGCAGGTGGTTTGAGCAGTTTGTGATGCAGTGGCTGGATGAAAATGAAGATGTCTCCTTAGAATTCCTGCATGGTGCCCTGGAGAGAGATAAAAAAGATGGGGTATGTAGGTCATGCTGAGTGTAACACTTGGTGCTACATTCTTCAGTGCACAGAACCAAATAAAAACACTGTAAATTCAGCTGTCATACAAATGGAGGATGTGGCCCTTTTTGCTTGCTAAACAACTGGGAAACTCATATATTTCAGGACTTTACAGGTCACAGAGAGCTTTTCAATAGCAAGGTGCGTATCATTCATTTATGTCTGTTCTGCTGCTCTTAATCTGTCAGCCAGTGGCTTGGTGTTCTCTCTGTTTGGTAGAGGTAATTGAAATTGAAAATTGAGGCACTTTGCATGTACTTAGTCATGCAGTGAGAATGTGACCTTAATCCACTGACAGACCAATCTTATTCTTAATTTGCTGAGTGTTCCCAGTGGAGAGAAGAGCTTTCCCATTTATTCAGTGACTGTTGGCGCTGCAGTCTGTGATACTAATGGAAGCATTCTGCTTAATATCTAAATTTAAAAAAAGGAAATTAAAAAGAGCTCTTTAGCCTCTCCTTCTTTACTCATTAACTGACAGGCAAACCGTACATTTCATTAAAGGTGTCAGCATCATGCTGCACTTTCCTGATGCTTGTCATGTCATTGTTGGTAAAGGACAGTAAAGTTACAACCCAACTGGATTGGTTATTTAGCATTTCTAGGTCTTTTGGAGATGTTTTGACTAATTCTGAGGAGGATGTAGGTTTTAATAAATTTGTCCTGCCTTTAGTGTGACAGATGATGGAAAGACCCATGAAGTGTGTGTATTTCAGATCTTTCTGCTTGACAATGACTCTTTGTACTTCTGTTTCAGTTCCAGCAAACATCAGAGCATGCTCTGTTCTCTTGCTCAGTGGTCGACGTCTTCACCCAACTCAATCAGAGCTTTGAGATCATTAAGAAGCTGGAGTGCCCAGACCCTGTCATTGTTGCTCATTATAACAGGAGGTTTGCTAAGGTAATACCCTCCACATCCAGATGTTTATCTTTCCTTAGTGAGATGTAAAACAATGTAACGTTTTTTTGTTTTATTTCCTGGAGTCCTTCGGCAGTGAGAGGGGACAGGTAACAGTGCTCATGTCTTGTCTTCACAGACTATTGGGAAAGTGCTGATGCAGTATGCTGACATACTCTCCAAGAGCTTCCAGTCCTACTGTTCCAAGGAGAAACTGGTGAGTTGTGCTGAGCTTCTCTCTTGCTTTGAAGACTCACGAAATTGTCCTGATGAAACCAATCTGACATTGCATCTGGCTCAGGTGACGGTGTAAATATTTTCAGTACTGTTTTTATCATCATCCATATGCTTTTGCAGATGGAATTCTGGCTTGGTCCTAAAAGCAAACTAGGTCCTGAAGATGATCTGCAGGGTTTGGAGGCTGTCAAGTCCCCTTGAGATTAACTTCCATGCTGCCTGACTTGTGTGTTACAGAGGTGATTTTTAAAAACAAACTTGGGCATAGATTGCTCTGTACATCTGCTACTTCGCAGATATCTCCTGGTCTGAGTGTTCTGGAACTGACCATCCCATTTCAAGCTGAAGAAAAAAGAATTTGGGATTTTTTTTATGTTTAAGTGCTGAAATCTGTGCATGCCCTGCCTCCTGTCTGACTCTCAGGTCTGGTGATACTGGGCAAGGGTGTTGAGGCACAGGGTCATCCACTGATGACAATGTGTTGGCATCCTGAGCAGTAACAGGCACCTGCTTTTGTCCCTCCAGCCCTGCATCCTGATGAATAACATCCAACAACTGCGGGTGCAGCTAGAGAAGATGTTTGAAGCCATGGGTGGTAAAGAGGTAAGAGAGCTCAGAGACTGAGTATCACTCATTCCTACTGCATGGTTGTTACTGAGTTATTCAAATCATAATGGTTCTTGAGGACTGCAGTCATGAGGAGAGCCTTAGGACACCTGGCACTGTAAGTGTGAGGAGACAGCCATGACTGAAGACTGTTCAAGTGTATCTGTCATAAAATGCAGGAGCAATGTTTTTAAGCACAGAATAGCATGGAGAAGGAAAAAAAAGGTTGCATATCGTGCTCAGGGCTGGATGTGGGCATGGTTGGTGGTTTCACAACTCTGAAAACAGAGAAGTCTGAGAACTGTTGGCACTGAATCATTTTGTATGGCACATAAATGTGGGACAGTACCTTTAGTGTAAAATGTCCAATATCTAATATATTACAGACATGCAAATAAGAGTTCTGTGCTCATTTTTTGAAGGATATTCAGATGTTTCTATATTTTATGAGATAGTAATTTTTACCAAAATAATGTTTTATTTCCCCAGATCACTGTTTCTGTTCTTATGTGATGTATCTTTTTTTTTTCCCTCTTCTTTTTTCATTGCTTTTCAAGATTCAGGAAGATGAAGAAAAGCCTGCTGATTCTGATGTTAGGAAAAATTTATTTTCAAGTGCATTTTCTTTGGTTGTGTTGTGATAGAGCCTGTGCTATGACCTGTATGCCGAGAGGAAAGTCAGCTTTGCTGATGGACAGCTTAGTTTTTGCCTGTATTGCTTTTCCAAATCTTTCTTGTGCTCAGTGGCAGAATTCTGTGAAGTGGCAAAAATCTCAAGAAATAGATTTGCCCCATGAGGCAAGGAAAACTGCTGTCATTCTTTCACATGTCTCACCTCAACAATACTAATTTCTGAGCCCTACATCAGGAACTAGCATTATATGGTCTCAGCCCTAATAGCAGCAGTGGCTAAGTGCTCATCTTTGGGAAAAAAAACAAACTTGTGATGAAATGTTTGTGAAGTGGCTTATAAAATTTTAATGCTTGTGCATTTAATTTCCCTTAAGGAAGCAATTTGCTACTGTTTTCCATAGTGGTAGCCATTAAGTAGTCTTTCCCTAGATTTCAAATTGAAAATATCCCCTGACACTGTATTAAATAAGTGGAGAAAAAAAGGTGTTTCTTGAGACTGTGGGGTACTTCCCCTAGGCTAGACCTCTTCTCTGCTTTCTGCCCTTAAAAACTTTTCTCAGGAGGTGTAAGGAAAGTAGAACAAAGGTAATGAATCCACTATTTACCCTGTACTGTGGAATCAAAAGAAAAAAAGGAGAGAGAAACTCAGATGTTGAGCAATAAAACACACAGGAAGAAATGTGACAAACACACTAGGAAGCTGGTTTTTGGAAGGGATTTTTTTCTTCTCCTCTTAAATGATGCTTATTGCCTTTCATAAGTCTGCTGCTGATCACCAGAAATAAATCGTGTTGTGTTAGGTCCCTGCATTATTTGATGTCCCCAGGGGTTTCCTGCTTGGTAGCTTCGTAGTATATTGCTTCTTGGCTTGAAACCTGCCAGGTTCTCTATTTTCCTGGAGTAAACAAGGTCTTGTCCTAATTCGGGTAGTCTTTTTGATGCAAATTGAACCTGACTATTGGGTAACAATTGGTGAGACAACAGCTTTGAAAACAGAACTTTCTGGAAATATATCTCTGGGTTTTATTTTCCTTCAGGAAGGACAGTTCCTACTTTCTGTGACAGATTTCTTTTATATTCATCTACACATCACACAGCAGCTTGCACAAAAGTAAGCATTATCCTGACTACCCTGTCCAAAAAGGATCTGCTTTCCTGGGGGAGAAAGAAATCAGCATATTTGTGTATCCTGGTCTTGAACTGTTCAACTTTTTATGTTCTCAGAAGAGTTTTTGAGAACTAGGTACCAGATATTCCATTGTTCCTGTGGCAGGTGTGTCAGAGGTACCATGTGTGCAGCCAGACCTTGGGGACTGGTTTCAATTTATGTGTGGCTTCGTCTGCTTCTGATTCACAGATCCATATCTACCTATAGCTGTAGCACTGCACAACTCTGGAAAGCTTTGAAATATTGCTGCTACCTAGTGCTCTTTTCCAGTGGGTCCTCAACTCATCCTTAGAGTAATCCATGTCACTTACTCCCTTTTGCAGCTGGGGAAGTGAAGGGACAGGGCTCACCCGTAGTCACCCTGCAGTGTAGTAGCATAACGTGGAATAGAAGCGCTTGCCCAGTACTATTTACTGAGACTGTGATATAGTGCCTCCCTTTACTCCCTCCTCCACTCACTATCCCCCAATGAGTTACGGTGCCTTTTCCCCTCACTTCTCTTACTCTTTTTTCAACTGTAGTACTCACAAGGTCCAAAAGAGAGCAAAAATTGCCCAGCATCTCTGGTTTAATGTGTTTGCATCATGTGATCTGTGAACATTACTAGTCAGAAACAATAAGGACAAGAGCAAAGCTTTAGAGAGGTCTGTGTGGAGGGATTCTCTTGGGGCTGTGCTTGAGAACTCAAGGCAAATATATTTATACACAGACATGCGGATGTGCATACACAGGGCAAAGTATCTTAAATTATTTTTAGGAATTATAGATAATACTTTTATTTCCCTTCTGTGCTGTGGTGATCTCATGGGATCAAAACAGCTTCACCATGACTCAGGAGCATTCTCAGACATCCCTAAAGCATGTTTTGGAACGGCAATATAATGGAGTGGCAGATAGCATTAAAGGCACAATGAACAGTGGAATTGGGGGTGGTGGTGAGTCCTGGATAAAAACTGGGTACATGAATACCTTTTGAAACCTTTGATTCATCTGAATAATCTCCATTACGCCCACAGAATGGAGATTATAATTTAGCTCTGTGCTAATGTGGGCTGCATATATTCAGCACTAGTGTTTGCCTGAACTTGGCCCTGTTATTTAATTATTCGTACATTATCTAATAAAACCTAATGTGACCTGCATTTTCCACCCACCTCTGCAGTTTTCCTGCAGACTTCAGCCTGCAGTCCATTATTTTGCTCAGCTTTTCATGAGTAATGAACTGATGGCACTGAAATTAAATGGTGTGGTACTGCACTGCACACTACTGGAGTTTAGATGTACTGTGAAAGATTAGTTTAAAACATTCCTACACCTCTTTCTCTCTGAAGTCAAGCATGTGAGGTGAGTATCAGAGACAAGAACTGCCTAGGGAACCCCAGGTATTAGCTGTTGAGTAACTGCATATTGTCATCACACAATTTCCATGCCTTCGGTTTCAAGTTAATCTGCACAATTAAAGCTTCAGGAAGCTCTCCTCTTAATGCTTAGCCAAGGTTAGCCCACATTTTAAATCCTAAGTTAGCCACCTGAATTACAAATTGCAGGACAGCTTAGAAGCAGCCAAGATTTAATAGCAATGTTCTCAAAGGGTTTGTGGTTTGTTTGCTCCTGTTTAGCATCCCACATGCCATCGCTAATGCCACCCTAGTATTTGAACAGTTGGCAGCTGTTGTTTGGATTCAGCTCTCCATGATCCTTGCTCTTGAATCCTGTAGGAAAATGGGGAGGTACCTGAAAACTCAGTGAGAGTCCCTAAAAGGGTGCCTGGATCTGCTGAGCTCCCTGCCTCAGAGTCACCTCTGCAGAGGGGAGCTCCCAGGGACAGGTAGAAGAAGGCAGAGCAAAAATCAGCAGCTTCAAACTGGAGTCAGATCAATTCCATAACTTGCATAAAGCTAAAATATGTTAGCAATGCATAATTCTTTACCAGCTGATATGTCAGATCAGGCATGATGGTTTCACAGTGTCTCTGCCTTTTAGATGGAAATGCATTAACACCTGCAGCCTTTAGAAGGCGAGAGCCATGTCTCTCCACCTACACCACCTACAGAGAAGCCTTTCAGTTCTGGTCACTCACACTTCACTAGTGTGTGTAGAAAACAAAGAACTAATAGTCATCTCTTGAAAGCTGATCACAGCAAATTCTTAGTCTCAGGGGTTCTGTTTCATGCATGAGAAAAGCAGAAGAAGGTCAACCTAAATTCAAGTTGATAGTCCCATGCTGTAAATGCCACCATTCAGATTATCAGAGAACTTGAGGTTTCAGCCCTAAATGGGCTTGGATGAGACTTTCAGGCCCAGGTTCTCTGAAGCGCTAAGTCCCAAATCTCTGCCGAAAATTAACAGAGCCCTGGTTTACAGGGTTAGCTTTTCCCTCCTTGCACCTCCGTTTTCAGTAGCACACATTTAGTTGAAACACACAAATTCAACTGAGACTGGAACACTTGCTCAGAGATCAGAAGCCACCTTACTGTTGGTGCTGTCCCATGTTTTGCACAGAGAACTTTTTATTCTTCCTCTGAATTATCTCTGATACACCCACAGAATGGAGATCGTAAGTCTGCTCAGCTCCAGCTTCCAGCAGAAATGGTGTAGATGTGACATGTGGCAGTGACCCAGCTGCCTAACTCTGCTTTCTGCTTTACTGGCCATATTTATCACACAGTCCAAGTAGCATTTCCTGCTATCAGTGATAGCTCATATGCTTAGAATTCATTGACTGAGCAGCAGCAGCACTACCCCAGCTCATTTGAGTGCTGTTATCAGTGCTTCACCACGTTGGGAAGAATATTTTGCAGTTATACCACATGCTACAGTACTTTGTAACTGGCATGTAATTTATGTTTGTGAAACAGTAGTACACACCTTCCAGCACCTTCCTAGTGGACTTAAATCACCCTCGGGTAATTCTCTGAAATTTGCTTTCCAAAGCCAAAGCATTCCAATGCCTAAGCATTAATGTAATGTGTATTATGTAGATTCCTTCTTCCATAGTAGCAGTTGCTCAGAAGACAAGACCATTTCTAGGATGGCAGAGGACTCGGTGGATACTGAACCTGAATATTTACCCACCACCTGAGCATGAGGCTGGGCACCTCTGAGTTAAATCTGGGCAACTGTCTTGCCAGCTGCACCCAGAGAGCTCTGTACCTGATGTTTTGGAGGGAGTGAGAGTTCCTTTCCACAGATAATTGAGTTCATCCCCTTGGCAAAGCATTGTTCCAGCTGTCTCTTCTTGCAGTATTGGGACAGCAATCAGTTGTTCTTCTGCTCTGAGGAAGATCAGTTTGCAGTCAACAAGTGCAATAGCAAGGGGAAGCTTAGAGTAACTCCATGCCACCTCACAGTAAAATAAATCATTAATTGCATGGCTCATGAGCCAGGGCAACAAGCTGTTGATCCTGACCTCAAACATCCTCTAGACCATGCATCTGGTAGCTTATAAAAATTAGAAGTAAATTGTGAAGAAAAAGTGTGCCAAATTACTCTGGTTTTTTTTTAATTGTTTTGTTTTGTTTGTTTGGGGTTTTTTTAATTATTTTTTTTAACTGCAAAAGCAATTAGTTGGAATGTTTTTATGAATCTTGAACTAGTCCTACTTCAAGTCTGTCAGAAATGGCCGAAATCAGAGGACAGTTCTCTGCCATTAATTGTAGATAGCAAACCAGACAGGTTGTGACTCAATGTGCCTTTATGCCGTGGGAGGGAAGCATTAATGTAGAGGCAAGAGAAGCCATCACCACCAGATGCTGTTTTGTTACCTACAAGCTTGGCTAGAATGAATGCTGATTGGCATGACATTAGCTTCCTTCTGCCGTCATAGAACAAGGGTGTTACAAAGATAATAGAAAAAGAAATTCCCTTTCATAAAGGAAAAATACTCAGAGGTAGCAATGCCTAAAATTATAAGGCCTAAGTAATCATCGTTTGCTTCGTTGTTCGTTCTTAGTTTAATTACTTTTAAAATCCTCATCCAGGGGTTTCATTAGCACAGGTTCAAATGTGTAATAGAGTCAATTTTCCATGCCAGCTTACAACAGGAAAGTGAACAGATCAGATTCCAAATCCCCTAAGGATTGGCTTTCTCTGACAGATGCTGAGGAATATGAAGAGGGCTTTGGCCCTGAATTTAGGAGAGAGAAGTCCTGTTGGGTTCAAATCCTTTATGGATGAATATACTGCGAAAATCTAAACTGATTTTTAACCTGTGCTGGTACCTGGCTCATTACATCTGTAAATAGATGCTCTGCCCTAGAGGTAAAAGCTAAACTTCTGAACGAATGCGAAATGCAAACATTTCTCTGAGCTCTTTTATTTTACAAACGTCTTGCCTGCAAATACAAAGGCAAATGTGTTTTACAAGTTACTTTTTCAGAGCAAATGATCCCAAAGCATTCATCATGTGTTGTTAGGTGTACACACAGGTAGGTTGCTCAGAATTGGCTCTTTTGATGCTGGAGGGATGACTACAGCTGGAACACAGGGCACTGTTCCATGTAAAAACAGGTGTCTTTGTGCTGATAATGGAAGAGGCACTTTCTTACAGAACCTGCCAAGGTGTCAACAGCATTCATGTAGTGCTTGGGGCACTTTTTTATCTGTTTTGTTTTCTGAAGTCTCCTCTGAACACTTATATACAAAAAGCTGTCTGGCTTCATGTGAGAGTAAAGTTACATATGCTCAGTACCCACAGCTGAGATTATGCTTTCCAGAAGTGATGAGTGCACCACAGCTCCTGCTGTGGTACTGTGGCCAGATTTTCAGAATTGCTGGGGTCCAACTTTCTGAGAGCAGAGGCTGGGTCAGTCTTCAGTTGGAATACTTGGCCACAAGGTGGAAGGTGAAATAGCTTCTTTCAAGGTCATGCATGGAAAAATGCAGAAGTAATGAACAACCAGTCTGAAAAGCCCTGTCTCATTCCCGGCTCAGAGGGCTGAAGTGACCCATGAACTGAAGATGTTGCACAGTACTTGATTCTCAGCCTAGTTACACTCTTTGCCACATGGAGTTCACATGCACTTTCTTCCTCAACTTTACACACATCAGTAAGGACATTGAAGGGCATTGGAGCCTGGGGAAATCACTTGCTGCTTTTTAGGCAAAGATCTGTTGATGGTTTCACAGCTTCTGTAGTTGGGCAGTGGAGAAGTGCATCCTAGCTGGCAGAGTCCAGTGGGGATAGTTCACCTGCTTATTAAGTGTAGCCTCAACAGTGAAGCGAAGCACTGCAAAGGACAGCAGACTGCCCTCTGGGTTCAAACTAAATGTTCTTTTTCATCCACAGTTGGATGCAGAAGCAAGTGACCATCTCAAAGAGCTCCAGGTGAAACTGAACAATGTTTTGGATGAGCTGAGTGCAGTGTTTGCTAACAGGTGAGTATTACAAGGTCTTTGTGCTTGAAGCCTTCCTTTCTTTTGTCTAATCTCATTCAGTCAGGTTAAGAAGAGAAAAGAAACTCCAGCTAGCAACATTATATTTTTCTTTTTGTCCTAATTCATGGCCTTTCAAATACTGAGACCATCTAAAGAAGTGAGAAATATTTTTAAAGTCTTTCTCTTCTGTATTGCTCTGCTTGGAATTGTAACAAAGAGATCTCTCAACTGTGAAATGTATTTGCATTACACAGATTGATTTTTTTTATTATTATTTTTTCTGTAAATCATGCTTGTCAGTAACAGAATTGCCTGCTCCTTTACTGCTCAGAAAGCAGTTTTCAGTTTAGCGTTTATGAAACAACATTCATGTTTAAACATTCTGCTCTAAATGTATGAAACAGCTGACTGATTCCTGATTGTTAAATGAATATTGGAATAAGAAGAAAACAGGTTTGGAATTTGAGATTGACTTGTTCTAATGCTGCAGCAAATGGTGTTTTTCTAATGTGTCAAGGAGAGGAGCTCTTTAAAGTATTGCCAGAGTAATTGATGGCAATTAAGTTTTATTACAAATCATGTTATCATTTACCTGGGGGAAAAAAATGTGCTCAGCTTTATAATGATTTTGTAGTGAACCACAGAAGATGTCAATTAAGGAAAATCTAAAAATGCAGAACTCCTAACTAATGTTCCAAAACAACCACTTCTCATTTTAAAGCCCATTCATTTCATATTATGTGCTCCATAACAGGATAATGCAGGTGCAAACCACAGTGTAGCTCGAATATGGGCAAGGCAAAGCAAATTGTACCAACTTGGCCTCCTGGGGCCTACAGATTTGTAGTACTTAGGACTAAAAAATCATAGTGGAATTTGTCAGTGACTGTTTGGATTTCAGCACAGAGAGCTAAGCAGGGAGGTAAGTGAGGAGTTCCCAATGCTAGTAATGCATGCTGTTGCAAGAAATGGAGAGACTCAAACTGCAACTGAATTGAATCGATAAGGTTCATAATTAGATGAAGAGTGAGTGAGAAATCATGATTAAGGGGGGTGAAATTTTTTTAAAATTAATTCTGTCTCCATGCTGTCACTGCTACAAAACAATTAAGGTACAATCTTGACATTTGCAAATACGATTTAAAGAGATTATCCAGTAACAGCATACATACTAGGGAATGTTTTAGAGAGATGAGCCAGCAAGAGATTTAGCTGGTCAGATGGCTCAGATGTTTCGTTCATTCCTTAACAGCAACAAGGAGTGAAAAGTAGAGCTGCAGTTTACTGTGTAAGCAGGATCTCCTAAAGGATAGAAACCTAGGAGATAAGACAGATATCCACAATATTCTGTGCAGAGTCTGTAAACAGTTGGTCCTACAACACTGTGCACACCTGATGCTGCAGATCTTAACTCCTCTTCATCAATGAGATAATTGCATTTGCTCAGAGGGCAGCAGGTGCCCAGAGAGCCTCACCACCTTTGAGCTGAGAGAGGATTTTGTCTGGGCACAGAAGTATTTTCTGCTTTAAAGGATATCACCAAGAATAGGAGCCTTGGAAGGGTTTACACTTCATGCAAGACTAGCTGCTGTTTTGTTCTTGAAGGCTGAAGGATTGAAGAAGGGAATTCCTGCAGGAATTAGGGAGCAGCAGGCCCCATTTGACAGGATAGGTGAGGTCATTTTTTAGCTGCTGCTGCCAAGGGCTCCTGTTAAGCTGTACATCTACACTGGCTTCAGTTTCAGGTGAACCTGTTGCCACAGTAACTGATTTATTATTTTTCATAAAATTGGTAACACTTTCGGCTCATTATTTTTTATCTTTTAGGGCATTGTTACTTTCTGTCTCTGGCTGGGAGGTTGAAAACATTTTGGAGCAGGGTCCTGCAACTGATGCAGTATTTGGGAGAACTGTGGGGTGGGATTTAGCCTGTGGCAGGAGAGGGACTGTCAGCAGTACAGGAAAATTTTTATGCTCTTTTGTTTGATGTGATTTAGCTCTCTGGTTAAGCTGACATTGCAGCCACAGCTGACTGCTGCAAGCCCCTCTCTGCTAGAAACGGGGACGGTGGGAGTCTTCATGAAGGGGGACAGCTCTGGAATTGTTCCAGTGGGAGGCAGGCTAGAAGTGAACAAGAGGGACTGTGAGGCTGGAAGTGGCAGTACAGGAAAGGTGGAGAACGAAGATGAGCACCACAGACAGAGGAGTTGGACAGTGGCACCCAACCCACAAGTGTCCTGGGTGGCTTGCACATCAGAAGTTCAGGTCCTTTGTGCAGATGCAAAACTGACTTCTAAACTTGTATTACCTCCTCCCTTGCTCCTAATACTGGCTTCCTTCCTGGTTTCAAACGTATTTACCATTAGTGGATAGTTAAATGTCACTTGCAGTGCCTGTTGTTAGTAACTGTTCTTTTAAATGTCAAAGCATTTTCCTTTATTTGCTGAATTGATTTGTTGTCAGCTCTGCTGATCTATTCATAATTTTTAATCAGTGCATTATTTAATTTTTAACCTCCTCTTAGCAGGAAGAGATGGAAAAATAATTGTGGTTTAATGCCTTGTGTGTCACTTCGTTACAGGGACACTGCTTGTTGCACAGCTGAGCCCCACATCCCAGTCTGACACTTGGCATGGACTGTGTAGGGCAGTGAACTGGTTTAAGCTGGTGCCTGCCTTCAGGCTCGCTCTGTCATTTTAAAGACATAGCGTGTGATGGGCCATAACCAGGTTTCTGCTGATGGACTCCTGGGTGCTCAGAGTTGTGCACTCATTGTGTCATTGCACAAAAATGGAGAAAGCAAAGATACAGCAGGGTGCTTTGAGCTAAGAATATCAGTGTTTCTTGAAATCAGGGAAAGGTCATTTCTTTCTGCAAGATGAACGAACAAACTCCTCAAATACGATTGTGCCTCGTGTTCAGAGGTGGTCAGCTGTGTGTGGGTGGTGGGCATAAGGAACTGGAGAACATGTCCCTTAGTAATAAATACATAAAGAAAAGAGCAACAAGTCTCATAAAGGAAGAGTAAATAAGTGCATGTTTTCTGAACTTGCAATACTTTACTTTGTATCTCTGCCTCTGGTAACCTTGGTTTTGCCTCTCCTATCTGTTCAGCTTTCAGACTCGTATTGATGAGTGTGTCAAGCAAATGTCTGATATCCTCTGTCAAGTGAAAGGGACAGCCAATTCTGCTGCTAATGCCAGAAACACAGTTGCCCAAGATGCAGATAATGTCCTGAGGCCGCTGATGGATTTCCTGGATGGAAAGTAAGGGAGCATTCAGATATATGCTATGCATACATTTCAATGGATTGGAACAGGAATGGGGCAGAGGGGAAAATAGCTGTGTGGGTTTTTATTGTTCCTGAGATGTCTGGTTTCCAAATTTTCAGGAGGAACTAATAGCTTTTCTTCCCTTATCTGCCTTTCACAAGCCATGGATAACCTCTTCAGGCCTCATTCAGTGCCAGAGCACACTCCCCATTCTTTTTTCTGCCTCTGGCAATTATAGAAATCAGCAAAACACATTACTGATCAGGTACTGTAAAAGACCGAAATTCTAAATTTTCTGTCTCTGTTTTTTTCCTATAGCAATTGTACTCCAGCCAACTAGCAAACATATTGCAAACAGTGCTTACATACTTGATACATATGCTTACTCACTATCCCAGTTTTGTTAAGCGTGTGTGTTCTGCTCATACCTGGTGCTGTACTGAGTAGCAAATCAGCTTCTGAACTATGTGATATGCATAGATTTGAGCCATTGCTTTCATTAACTGTTGCCTTTAATGCCATACAGCACGATTCAACTGTACAGGGACACCTAAATGTGGCTAACTAGACATAATTGTTGTCAGCCAAGCCTTGAACTACAAAGAGAAATAGCTTTTAGTCATTGTAGAAGTTAAACTTCTTGCTGATGCACAGAAGTTCTTTATTTTGAAAGGAATGGACATCAGTTTTCATAATAAATGCTGCAAGAGACAAGAAGCTTTGCAAGTTTAAAATAATAGGGAGTTTGGTTGCTCATGGTGTTGATTATCCCATCTTTCTTTTGGGTCACTGTGTACTAAGTGACTCTGCAGCAGTCGTTACATCTAGGAGCCTTCTCATTTGAGCATTTTCCATGCATGCTTTCATGGATCCTAAGAAGCCAGATTCCCTTGTGTTACTGGGAACTTGTAGGCTACAGGCTTGTTGTCAAGCTGTGGAGCAAGTAATTTTGATTATGATAATACAAGCCTGAATTATTTTCCTGCCTACTTTACAGAAGGAAGAGTATTTTTTGATGCTTCCTGCATCCCACCTACATCAGTCTTGTCCCTGCTTGATTTTGTTCATTCGCTGTCTAACCAGCTGTGGGAAGAAGGGAAATTGAGAGATGTTACATACAGAAGAGTGAGCTGTCTCCTGTGCCACAGAGTTCCTGTTCTGTAGTTCTCCCAGTGTGATCAGTAAATGCCAAAGTCCAACAAACAATATGAAGGAGATTCTAACACTTTGTGGCCCTTTTGATAGCCAGTACATTATAAAAGGAAGAAATTCTAGGGAGATAAAACAGAACTTCTTTATGTTAGAGCAGGTAAACATATGACAGGTGATTGGTGGTGGATCATAACAAAATACGGAGAAGTCCAAGAAATGCTTCAGGGGGTTTGTAGAGGTGAGAGACTTAGAGACTTGAGCAGATGTCAGAAGCTGTACAGAAATTTCTGCATAACACTCTGGGAAGTATTAATTTAGCTATTCAACAAAAGTTGTTACAATAACTGCTTCAAGTTTAAAACCTATTATTCTATACTTACAATTTTTTCCTATGTCCTCTATAAACCTGATAAATCTTTTTAAAGGGAACCTATTTGATGGTGCCTGCTCTTATTTGGATTATATACATTACTCCCAGCCACGTATCACCAAGTGATGCCTTCAGCACTCCCCAGGTCAATAAATAGAAATCAATGAGCTCAGAAATGTCAATAATCCATTTTGGCCATTTTCTCTAGTGCTAGAACTCCAAGGTTGAACACAGGCTAAACTTTGTGAAAAGGGAAGATTTTGACCCTTAAAGCAATTGCTGTAACTGCTTTGGATGAGGCACTGATTCTTTCATGTGCATCTCCTCTTTCATTGCATACTGCACTCCTTGAACTTACTTAGTTCTTGCTCTCTCCCTGCAGCCTGACACTGTTTGCGACTGTGTGTGAAAAGACAGTGTTGAAGCGGGTGCTGAAAGAGCTCTGGAGGGTGGTAATGAATACCATGGAGAAACTGATTGTGCTGCCTCCTCTTGTAGACCATACGGTAAAGCATTTTCTTCTTCCTGACTCATACCAGAAAGTGTTGCCATTGCCTGTGTAACTTATCTCCCTGACCTAATGAGTCATCTCTCCAGGTAAATTTGTCTGCTTGAGGTTGGAAGAACATGTCTGTAACCTAGTAAAGAAAGAGAGCAGCCCTCTTTATAGCAGGGTGGCAAGACACAGAGCAAGCTCTAGAAAAAAAAAACAATTAAAAATCTGTGATCCAAAAGGAGTTGCTATCCAGTGTATTAACTCTCATTGGTTAGGGATTTGCAGTCCTCTACGGAGAGCTCGGTGTGTGGGGGACTATCAAGCAGTTAGTGTTGTGTTCGTGGCAAAGAGTCAACACCTATAAACACTTTGGCCTAACCATCTATTAGTCGAGTGTCTCTCTGTATAGATGTGGTTAATTTGAGCTTGATTTTTAATGAAGCTATCCCACATTTTGCCCCCATAAGACTTTAACATCAGTATGGGCTGGCAGGATTTCTCTCTCTGTGATGCTGGGGAGTTGGAAGTGTGTCCAGATCCTCTTCCTTCAAAGGCAGTCTTTTGTGTAATTGTTCAGCTGTGCGAACT
Organism: Acropternis orthonyx; assembly: GCA_035583155.1. Lineage (NCBI taxonomy): Eukaryota > Metazoa > Chordata > Aves > Passeriformes > Rhinocryptidae > Acropternis > Acropternis orthonyx. The sequence continues at coordinate 63,144,081 of JAWWEU010000091.1, read as the reverse complement.
TGCTGGATGAATGCATGCCATGAATGTAGTGATGTTTTTAACAATGGAAGATTAACTCTTACCCAATTTTGAGAAACCACAGAAACTGATTAAATATCAGTCACGCATGCCCAGCTGCTCTGGGGGATGACACTCAGTTGGAGGCAGTGTGAAGTTTGGGCTATAACCTCATTATTTACAGATGACCCAGAACTTTTCATCTTGTCTGTTAGAGTAAACTTGCAGTCTGTGACTAATTTACTCAGATCTATTTTTTTCCCAGTGGTTTTCACTATTCAGCAGTTCCCTCTTACATTTTGAGTGGACTTCTTGGGTTACAGTGTCTAGGGAGGGGATACAAACCTGCCTCTTGCACTGGGTGTTTCTTGTTCTGAGAAGGAAGGCCCTTGTCTCTGGTCTTGATGATGACAACTTTAAATAAAACTGTGGAGGTGCAGTTTGCTATCATACCTACAACCATAAAAGCTGGTATGAGGTGTAATTTGCTAAAGACTGCTTTCTCTGAGCTCAGATTTGGGCTAATCATTTCTGCTCGCCTTCTGAATTTATAAGGAAGAAAAAAATACTAATTTAGGATGAAATTTCTTTCTGTCTGTTGAATCACTTTTTAAAAGGAGTCTTTGGGGACAGGTGCTGCTAAAATCATCATGTAAGAGCAGCATTAACATGACCCATTTGGAATGGAATCAGTGAGATCAAGGGCCTCAGAGACAACTAAGGAGGAGCTGCTTGAGCTTTATACTTCCTGGTTTTGGATTTCAAAGGCAGAGTAGGAGAGTGAGTCAGTGCTCATACCATGAAGGAGGCAGTAGCTGCCATGAGCCAATTCTTCCAACCTGTGGGACGTTGCTTAAGCCACTTAGAGTTTTCTTCACAAACTGTTTCTTGTTGCCGTCACTTCAGTTTCAAATTGAGAAGCTAATCGAAGCACATTCTCAGTTGTCTGAGATAGTGCAAAATGCTCATTGCTGGATGGTAGAAAGGAGGCTGAACCAGTCCAAACTAGAAAAGAGTTGCTGTTTCAGAGGGGCAGTTCTGAACAATGCAGTGATTAAAATGGCCTTGTCTCCAGTCCTTGATCAGGGAACCTGTGATGAGGCTAGATGAGCTACAGGGACAAAGAGCTGCTTCCACTATTCTCTGGGTCATAGCAATTTATTCTGACACCACCAGATTTTCATCATTCCCAGTAGTGAAGGCTGGTAGGGCAAGGCAAGGCAAAACTCAGAGGTGTTGGCATGGGCAGAAGCACTAGTTTATCTTTGCTATTCTGATTTTCTGCCAGGCACCTTTTATCTAATTTTGCCTTTTTTTTTTTTTTGGTCTTTTTTAAAGCACATCAGACACAAATAGCCTCAGGCACTGCAACACACTTTCCTCCCAGCTCTCAGCAAGAGAAAGCCCTAGTGGTGCCTCTCCACCTTTGAAGGACCACTGGTGGGGGTTTCCCTCCTAAAAGTGCTCTACAGCTCTTAAGAAGTAGAGGATATTTATGGTAGAAAAGAACATCTCTTAGAGAATATTTTCTCTTCTTTCTGTAAAATTGCTGAAGGTTCAAAAGTGTTTTTGATGGTGATCATGGAAAAGCATCACGCAGAAGATTCCCATCACACTGCAGTTTGTCTCCCTTGTCACTTGCATGACCCTGGCACTGCACAGTGCTTAAATGCCACTCTCCAGACCAACGATTCCACATAAATTAGCTTCTAGAAGCCTTTTTGTGCAAGGTGGGGCCCAAGTGGGAAAGTGTCAGCTACTGCCTGTGAAGGATGCAGGGGGGACAGGGTAGTTTTACAACCTCCCAGTCTGATGAGCTGAGCTTTGGGTCCTTCAAGCGCTTGCAGATGCTTGAACCTCTCTGAGCACTGGCTGCCTGTGGCTTGTGAGATTAGTAGCAGCATGATTTCCAGTAACTCACTGAGTAGTTCACACCTCGCTAACTTTAAGATCAGCATTTAATTAAACACCTGTCTTGGTTGAGTGGATGTACGCTCTGGGAGTCCCTATTTTGGGGTTCAGTGCACAACGCTTGGGGATATTAATGGATTAGTTATATATTTCTTTCTCGCTGTTTAGGATGAAACTACACCATGCCATCTGTGACTAGTCAGGTCAGTGAAGAGTTGCTTAGTTTACACCCAGATGATTCCTCTGGAGCCTCTGCTTTATTTATTTCACACAGTACACTGCAGCCATTCATGTGAGGCTGCATTTATGCTTGCTCTTGCTTTGCTTTTTTTTACTTGTCAGACTTCTCACTAATGAGAACATGGTCCAGGAGAAGAAGTAAATTTCCTTTAAGCTGAAGACATGTGACTTCCAGACTGTCTGTTCTTCAGACTCATCTGCCTGGGCCACACCAGAGCTATTCTGTGGTGGACGAGAGTGTGGTTTTAAGAGGTTTTCTAAGACCTTTCTTAACTTGTGCTAGTTTAAATGAATCCTCTTCCTTGTGCTAGCTAGGAGCAGAAGAGTTCAAGGCTGCCTCTCTGATGAGGAGAAAAAGCTTCCTTAGCCTTGAATAAAATTATGGTCTGTGAACTGTACATGCATCTAGATCTCTGTACTGACAGGTAATTATTTTCCCCTTTTCATCCCCACTTTTAAGCCTGTTTTGTCAGTGATAAATACACCACAACAGCTAAAAAGCAGTCTTTATTTTAGTGTGTGCAAATGAATGTTGGCAGATATGATAGAGTTTTTTTAAGTTAACTTAAAAGGCTGTTAACAAATTATCAGATCTCATTGTTGTTGAATGTAGGAATTAAAAAAACATGGGAAAGGAATATACAATAGCAGATGAAACTTCCTTTCACTGCTTTGTCTCAGAAAAATAAGCCTCAAAAATAATAAGTTTTGCTAAAAAAGGATTGGAATCCAAAAGACTTGCAGTAGGCTTTTGTTCCTGACTTTGTCAACTGAGCAGTAGGACAGTTAAGCTTTGAGGGTTTGAGCTGCTTGGAATATAAATCAGTGCAGTACTGTAGGCTTCTAACAATTAGACTTGAGTCAGCTGATGATCCTTCTCTAATGCTTTTACTGAGGGGTGAAAAAAGCATCAAATCATTAACAAAGAATTTTAAATGTCTTTGTTGTGGACTATAGGTGTTTGTTGTTTCCATAAAGTTTAGGAAAGTACAACTTATTATGAGAAGAACCAGAAAAAAATAGCACGGTGGCCTGTCCCCTTTCCAGCTATGTTTGCTGCAGCACTAGGCATGAGTCATGATAAGGGCTTAATTTTTCCTCATGTTCTGTACCTGACCTTTTAATCAATTCCATCATGGGCAGCTTTTCTCTAAACTATCAGTCAGATAGTTTTAGTATAGTTGTTTTCATTCCCTGGAATAAATGCTGTCTGTAGACCGTTGTGGTATGTTTTCCATGAATAAATAACTTTTTTGAGCAGTATGGTATCTTGTTTAGAAAAATGCCATTTGGCAGAGGAAGGAGCTGTCCAGATTTTCATTAGATGTTACCAGCATTGAGGACAAACTCGGTGTAACAGTGAAATAACTTCTCCTTGCAGATGCATTGACAGAGATTGTCACTGATTGATGAGGATTTTCCTAGCATGCAAGAAATGAGTAGTTATCTGAGCAGCTTTGTTCTGTGAAGCATATCCAGTCTCTAGGTATTGCTCAGTGTTACTGATCTGCCTTCCTTAGAAGCCTGCAGCAGGGAGACTACGTGCCAAGGCTGGTTAATGTTGTTCAAATGTACATTAAAAACAGCATCCACTGCACATTGAAAATACCAAATTAAGAAATGTTGATGCTG
>JAWWEU010000091.1:63101892-63131234 GCA_035583155.1 Acropternis orthonyx | reverse complement strand
AAGTGAAAAGCTGAGTGTAGTCTGGGGAGGCTGAATCATCAGAAGAAGAGGCTCGGGGGGACTTCAGACTACCTGAAAGGAGGTTATAGTGAGGCGGGAGTTGGTCTCTTCTGCCATGTCTCAAGTGAAGGCATGAGAAGAAGTGGTCTTAAGTTGTGCCAGGGAAGGTTCAGATTAGATATTAGAATTTATTTTTTCATTGAAAGGGTGGTTAGATAGTGGAATAAGTTGCCCTGGGAGGTGGTGGAATCTCTAGAAGTGTTTGAGAGGTGTCTGAATGTGGCACTTAGGGACATGGTTTAGCGGTGATTATGGTGGTGCTGGCTTCACATTTGGATGAGGTGATCTTGAAGGTCTCTTCCAACTGTGATGGTTCTGTGATCCCTGCCTTTAGCAGCATGGCCTTGTTTTGCTTAGGTTGAAACATACTGCATTAAAACATTGAAATAAACTAAAAAGTCAGTACCCGCCTCTCTGAGAGTGGTCCTGTAGCTGTGTCCCAGCAGAGCAATGATGACATCCAGTGGCCAGACAGGTCAAAGACTTCTACATCCACAAGGGACTCCAGGTACTTGGCTGTTGTCATCACAGTTACACAAGGCACTTCTTAACAGGGAACTCGGGCACACATTTGAGTGCTTTCAGTCTTTGCTGTTCTATGCAGATGTTTCCCATTATATATCCAAACCATGAACTGAAGTTAGTTTTTTATGTGGATACTATTGTGTTGTCATGATGAGCCAAGATATAAGGAAGTGTGCAGCACTGTCATTGTCCAAGTCCATGCTACAGCCAGGAATGTTTAAGATTAGAGGAAGAAATTGCTTCATTGTAGTCACACAGTGACAAATTCAAAGCTGATACAAGAAAGCAGCTTCATGCAATGCATGACTTGACTAAAACTTCACTGGGGGCAAATACTTAGCAGAAACACAAAGATAGTAGAACATAATCTCTGAGCAGCAGGAGTATACAGGGCTGCCACAGAAGTGTGTGCGTGGGTATTTATGTATTTTTTAAGCAGCTTAGAAAGAATGAAGCTCTAGCTTTAGGACATTAGATGCACATGCTTACAAGGTCATCAATTATGTCTCATAGCTGACTGATGGCATTTTTTGTGACTTATCTGAGCCACTTTAGAGAATGGTACTAGGCATGGTAGGCCACTGAGCTGGTCCAAATCAACGTCTTGTACATTAGTAGGCTTGACAGTTTTGGACCCTGTTTGGGGAACAAAAGATTTGAGCTACTCCGCCTAATTATCTGTGATGGAATATCTCTGAGAAGGGCATGACTCTGTCCTGGGATTTTGGCTAAATCCAGGTGTACTTGCTTACACTTCTCAGTAACCACAGCTGGTAGGTGGGTTTGGAGATCTGCACACAAATTGGAGGGGCAGAAAGGACAGCACCACTCTTTACAGCTGTGACTGATGTTTCCCTTTGCATAATACAAGTGTCCCACAAGCCCACAGGAGGACATGGCTTCATGCAGAATTATTTAAATGCTGTTTGCTTCTCTTCACTGCTCAATGGTTGCTTCTTCCAGTTTGTGAGGTACCTACTACTCTCATTTCCTTACTGAGCAGGCTTCTAAAGCACTATGCTGCTAAATGTTTGCTCTGCAGATTTGGATCAGGGCTTGCAGTTTAGTTATGCCAGCACAAATTATGTTCTTGTTTTAACTCAGACAATCCCTTACTCCTGGACAGTCTCGCTCTTCAAAGCCTGGGCTGGGGCAGAAGACCTAGAAGGATATTTTGTCTGTTAAGAGCTAGAATATTTGTCTTGTGTTTAAGTGACGCTGCTGATTGTATTGTAATGCATACTATTCTCTCTTTATCCTGCTTGCTTCTTGCCTTTTCAATTCATGTCTCAGTGCATGATGGGAAAGGTATAAGGTTTACCGCTAATGAGGACATTCTTCCTGATAAGGGTATGTTCAAGATTAATGTTGTTACCATAACAACATTACCCAACTGCCTTGCTTTTGAAGTCATCCTGCCCATGCTCAGAAACCTTTTCCAGAGTCCTGTTCCCTGTAGTTCCCTGTAGAAGTGAACTTTCACCGAATGCTTGCATCCCACAGACAAAGCCACAGGTTGCACGGTTTAGAAGTCTGTACCTTGCCTGAGAGCCTGTCCCCAAGCTTGGGATTTATTCATGGGATATGAACGTTTTCTTGGAAAGGGACTGTTTTTTGGGAGATGCTTCAGACTTGTTCCCCTACCCTTTACCACGGGCTGTGTATTTGAAGTCCTGGACTTGCATGCATATGGTCTGCTAAGAAGGGTTACTGTAATACATGGAAATGTCTGATTTGCACTCAAACCTATGGTCAAGCTTGAACCATCTGGCTTGAAGCGGGGTAGCTAAATGTCTGGGTGCTCAGGAGACCCCTGAAAAATTAAGTCTTAAAATGTTTCATCTCTCCAATTTTTTTTTTTTTTTTTTTGCTGTCCAAATGATTTTTGTTATCTTAGGTGAAATACATCTGTAACCCATTGCACAAGCTCAGTTCTGCAGTTTCACCTTTCAGTATTGCAACACAGTGAGACTTTCATGTAAAGAATTAAATCTGCTTGTCACTAAATGTGCAAGCATGTGTATGCACACAGTTATACATGCTCAGTTTGCATTTTTCAAAGTGGGTTTCTCTTGTTAATTTCAGTTAATAGAACAAGATTTTTGTATGAAAAGACAAGAAGAAAAGTAGGAAAGAAATAATAATCTAAATTTTGTCTTCCTCAAAGGTAATGGGATGATTCTGCTGTCATTCTTCTGAAGCATCAGTGTCTTCTTTATAACCTATTAATTACAGTAAAGATCAGTAAAATGAAGACCTGAGTGTTTGGTGGCTGATGTTTCTGTGGATTTGGTAGTTATATACTGTTGGTAATCTTGTCTGTTCCTAAGGAAATGGCCAACAGTGCGACAGACCCACACCGTCAGATGCACCAGGTCAATGATTAAGCCTACCAATTTTAAAATTCTGTGCTTATATACCCAAAAAAAGTAACACTGTTCTTCTCAGCAGGAAGGAAATAGTACTTTGAGATCATGTTTGTTACAGCCTAAAGATTGTTTATTGTACTTAGGTCAAGAATGAGAATCTACCCTAAGGTAACAGTTTGAGGTTCTGTTTTGGTTGCTCAGATACTTTTGCTTGTATATTAATGGGACTTTCACTGCCTACATTTCTGTGGCATATAATTCTCTTCAGAGAATTGCACAGGTTAGCTTGCAACCTCATTGTTAAAGGAGTGCTTTTGCTGCCTGCAGACCATTCCTGTGAAAGTTGACTTGTTAGATAAGTCTCATTAAAATGTTTGATTCCTTATCTAGAATTTCAAACAGCCCAGTTTTTCAGTTAGTAATGTGTCTTAGCCTCAAAATTGACAAAATAACACTGTTTTTTATAGGTACTCAATTACCCTTTAGGTATCTGCTACAACAGCATTGCTAATTGTCAACCTGAGGTCAGGCAGTTATCAAAGCAAAAGTAAAATCAATCTCACTATCTTATCAAAGACCTCATTTTCATTTGCTGAGCAATCTTCTTCTGTAATTTACATGACATCTTGATTTTTACTACCCAGTAAAATGTCACTTCCACATATTGCATGATAATTATAATTAAAACTTAAAAATACAAAAAAAATCATAATACATGCATTTTAAGAGTCATGAGAGCTTCTCCCTCTGTTACAACATGTTATCTTTTCCTCTCTGAAGCTACGTCTTGTTTTCTCCCTGACTAACTGATAATGGGAAACAAGTATACAAATTATGAGAAGGGAAGCAGATAGGCAGTCAGGATGACAACTTTTAACTTTTAACATGAGAAAAGATTCTTGGAGGGTGAGACTGCACTATGGCTCTGTGCAAATCACTAACATCTATGTCTTTTTATTTCCCTAAACTTCCTCTCTTGTGTGATGTCCTCTCCTCTTTGTGGTTTTCTTTTTTTGTTTGTTTTTTTGTTTGTTTTATTTTGTTTGTTTGTTTGTTTTTGTTGGGTTTTTTGTCCTCCCTTCTTCCATGAGCAGACAGGAATGCTGATACCCACCACTGGAATGCCTGCATGTACACAGAGTATTTTGGCAGGAACCTCTGAAAAACCTTTGCTCTCTGTGAAGGTCCATTGTTGAGCGCTTGGTCTTTTAAATTATTTCAAAATTCTTACTGTTATTCTCAGTAGAATGTGATCTTCACAGTGGAGTGCAAGAAATGTTAGTGTTTCTGTGTGTTGGGCATGCGAGCCTGATGATACCTTGCGTTAGCGTGACATTATCGGTGTTGACTGAAAAGCTGGCTATGGAAGGTGCACTGTGAAAGCACCACGTTGTCTGGCTGAGGCCATAAAGCAAAGATTGGTGCCAATAAACAGTAATCCATGTGTGCATGGCGGGGGGGTGGGTGTCAATTTTCTTCAACAGGCTCCGGTGTGGATGATCCTGTGGGTGAAGTGTCCATACAGATCGACCTGTACACGCACCCAGGGACTGGTGAACACAAGGTCACAGTGAAAGGTATGGCAAAACATGTGTTACTGCTCTGGCTCTGTGACTGCATCAAGGCAAATCTCCAGTTGGCAGCCATGATATTCCTGCATTAGCTCATGGGATCTGAATCCAGAGTTGTTTTCTCTGTTTCACATCAGGAACATGTAGAGAAGCAGCAAATGAGCTTGTCCAGCCAGTGACACGGCAATGTACAGTGCTGTTGTTTATTGGCAATGATATAAGTCATAAACAAAAATCAGATGATGGCTCTCATCAGGCACCACAGTTTAGTCTGTGCTGCAGAGAACGGGCAGTGTCACAGGGTGATGTTGCGAAACCGCTCAGCGTGTATCCAGAGATCACAGAGCCAGTAAGAGTTCAGAGGCTCCTCTCCCCCATCCTGAAGGCCACGTTGGTCCCTGAAGAGCTGCTCTGAAAATAACCAAAGAAGTGATTCATCCCAGGCTTCCTGTTCCTCCTTCGTCTCCTTTGCTTGAATACAGCATACTTAACTACTTTAATTTCCTCTAAAGATTTACGTAAAGAATTCTTCAGGCCTCTCTTCTGGCTAAATCTACACTGCAGTGCAAAAGCTGATTTTCAGAGCTATTTCCTCTGGTTCAGTCTGTTCCCTGCAGTGACTTGAGAGAGAATGAGAATTAAAAATCTAATAATTCTGGGTTCTGGAACCACACACAGCTCATGGGCTTTGTTTGTCTTACCTGCAGTCTCATTTTCCTTTTCAACAGAGACCTAAATATTTGCCTTCAAAATGCCCCCCTTTCTTTTTTCCTTATCCCATACATAATGTAGATGTAAGCACTGAACTGTCAGTGCAACTTGCCCAAAGCTGTAGAGATGCCCGTTTTCTTGGGCTGATTTCTTGGTAATGCATATAGCACGAGCTAAGTGCTGTCCCATACATTAAATTCCCTTCACAGAACTTGAATTAGATAAAAAAGCATGTGTGTCTTTGTAGTATGAAATATTCCTGCCCATGCGTGTTGTGATATTGTCATGTTTTGAGTTAGACTTTGTCCCCTGCAACGAGAAGTTGAAAGGAGGGCAGAGAGGAAAGGTGTCCAGAGCAGTGGGAACAGATGATGACTCTCTTTTCCAGTTGTGGCAGCCAACGACCTGAAGTGGCAGACGTCTGGCATGTTCCGTCCATTTGTTGAAATCACCATGATTGGGCCCCATCAGAGTGACAAGAAGAGGAAGTTCACCACCAAGTCAAAGAGCAACAACTGGGCTCCAAAATACAATGAAACCTTTCACTTGTAAGTGTGAAAAATGGCCTAGGGATCTGGCGTGGCTAGTGCAGATGCAGTGGACAGATAAGGTTTTTAAGTGTCCACAAACAGCCTGCTCAGGGCCTGGAATAGTACATGAACCAGTAGTTTGGCCCTGTCTTTGATTTCTTGGCAGTAAAAGCTAGATCATGGGAGTTTCTGCTGCAGGTGGGATGCTGAAGCCTGTTCTACGCCAACAGAGTCCTTTAGCTTCTGAAATGTGCTGTGTGTCCAAGGAACATGCTCTGCTCTGTCGTTTTAATGAACTTTGTATCTTTCATTGATAGAGTTGAGGCTAAAAGTTCATTACATATTTTTTGTTCTCTTAATCTTGATGTGCATTTTTATCCTAACTTGACCTGTGGGACATGCTTTCTGAACTTGTTTCCAAGGATACAGCCCTTGGAACTGGTAGTTGCACTGCTAAAATTGCAGTGTTTCTCAACATCGAGTGTTGGTGTCTTCTTATTTGGCTTTCTTTCATAATTACAAAGACATATTCCTTCTTTGAAGGCTCAACAAAGGGATCTGCAGGCTAGTGCTCACTCAGCTGTACATGTAAAAATGAGAGGAGCAGAGCTGACCAGCAAAAGACTGTAAACGTCTGGGGGAGAGGGACTGTTCATGTAATTTTTCTGTTCTTTGAGGAAAGGCAGGCTTCCTCAAAGCGAAGAGATTTTGTTCCTTTTATTCTTTTAATTTTAGAAATGTCATAAAGTTTGGGGATTTATTTTTATTAGCTTTTGCTTCAGTGGAAGGTTTTGAATCTTTAACAAAGGCTTCATCTAATTAAATTAGTAATTCTGAAATGAAGCAACCCTTAACAGGGGGTTAATATGTTTAAAATCTTCTGAGTTGAAAATCTATTAGCATGGCTTTAATGTTCCCCACTCCTCTCATTTCACAGTTTAACACAAGCAAAGGCAACTTGAAAAGGGTTGTTTGTTTTTTTCTTTTTAAGCAACCAGGTTGTCTTACCTGCTGTAAATCAGCAAAAATGCCCACATGCTATAGGTTTTACTTCTCCCTCTCTGACCAGAATTTTCTGTAGAAAGGAGTTTTCTATGGCTTATCAGAGCACCCTACTCGGCTGCTGACACCTTTATTTTGCAGAGGAGCTTATACACTGTAGAAACTGTAATCTGTGTGTATTTTTTTCAGCATCCTGGGGAACGAAGATGGCCCCGATGCCTACGAGCTCCAAGTCTGTGTGAAGGATTACTGCTTTGCTCGGGAGGACCAGGTACTGGGGATAGCAGTGATGCAGCTCAGAGACATAGCAGACAAAGGAAGCTGTGCTTGTTGGTGCCCCCTCGGGCGCAGGATTCACATGGATGAGACTGGACTTACAATTCTGAGGATTCTCTCTCAGAGAACCAATGATGAAGTTGCCAGAGAATTTGTAAAGTTGAAATCTGAGTCCCGCTCCACAGAGGAAGGCACCTGAGCTGAGCTGTGTAATGTTTCCTTTTCTCTTCTGCCTTGTGCCAATATGTGCAAGTGTTCAACAATACTCTTTTATTAATTGCAAAAGGTTTTTTTCATGTTGTCTTTGTCAGCTCCAATAGCGCACGTGTGCTGTATAGGAAACAAATCCATCAATCTGATGTGAATTATTTATTTTTTAGTAGCTGGGTAAGACACCATAGAGAATGAGACAATCTCTCCTTATTTAAGATGCAAACTCTGCTTAGTGTATATAAATTATTTTATATTGGAGGCTGGAGTTGCTGGGTTTTGTTGATATGCAGCACTGTGATTTTATCCTCTGAAGTTGGCAGGCATTAAAAAGGTTCTACATAATCACACTATGATGCAAACACACAACTGTGTGGAAATTGGGAGGAGATGATTTGGGGGTTTGACAAAGCACAGTTATCTCTCATTGAATTCATGTACTGTGGAGCTGCCTGGGGATCTTCTGACACAGATTATGCCAACGTGATGTGCAGACACCTCAACATCTGCTTAAGAAGGTAGTGGCAGATCGCTCTGGTGACCCACACGAGATGAACGCATGGCCACCAATGTGCTACTGCGAGCATGGGAGACAAGTGCAGAGAGGGGACTAAGATCCCATAGCCAAAAGCTGCAAAGGCAACACACCAGGAGCAGGCTGCAGCTTCCTCTGCCATTGTAACTACATAGTGTGTCTCAGAGACTATAAATCCCCACGTGCTGCCGGGAATCCCGCGCCACCGTGGGGGTGCTGTAAGCTGCTCAACTCCACAAGGCACGCTTTGGCGACCGTGACCGACATGGTAAGGAAGGGATCAGCATTAGAGTCGTAGGCTTAGAGCCATGACAAATTACATGGCTGCTATGTACTTCTTTCCACTTCAATATTCTTTTGTTAGGTTTTGACAGAGGATTGGATCATTTAATACTTGCAGGCTTTCTGTAGCATTTTGTTACCCTGGAGTAGCTAAGACCATTTCCTCATTATGAACCCAGAAACGATGGCTTGCTTGGGAGAGATGAAGAAGCCTCCCCTCTGCAAGCCCTCAGTCTGGAATGCTGGTCAAGGAGCAGCACGTTTGTTCAGTTCTGATCTTGAAGATGCTGTTGGCCGTGCTGTGATTGATCCATGCTGATTGTCATTAATCTTATGATACCATTGATGATACCATTGAAATATTTTTGCACTGTCTTCAAGAAGCATCCTGCATTTGTTTTCTTGCAAAACAAAACACTGTCCTGAGCAAAGTAATTGCAGGGAGGTCAGAATTTCTGACTGAAAATTTGTAAGCAGGAAGGTCTGGAGTGGTGGTTGCACCTGAGGTATGTTTGTTGGAGGGTTTTTATTGGGGATATTTTTGCTTTTCCAGCTGCCCTTGTGCTCTGGAAAGTGCAGCTGGAACAAGCCAGTCCTTGCCCATAAAGTACTGTAATACTGTCAATAAATTCAAGGACTGCAATTGAATGACTTTTTTTTTTTTTCCTATTTTCTCTGATACTTGTACAGCTGTATGATGTGACTCCTGTATTTCATGGGCCTGCTTGTAGAGTTCTGAGACAGCACATCTGCTTTGTTCTTGTCCATGGTGTGTTATAATAATGCTCTTCAACACTCCACGCTATTTGTCATGATTTTGAATCATTGTACGTGCCATTGTTATGAGAACTGTTGGTATGGTCTTTAATAAACTCTTTTAGCAGCATCTGGAGTTGTCTGTTGAAGTGTAACTATAACTGGGTTGGCTAAACCATGCAGGGAAGAATCACTACTGCATCTTTGTAAATCTGGTTTTTAGTATGTAGATTTCTTTGGTGCCCAGCAAGTTCCCCCCTCCTCCATGGTGCCTCTCTCTAGGACATCCTTGCCTGAAGTCCTTGACTTCTGATAACATACTGAGACATCATGGAAAAGCATAGAGAATAGCTTAGTTCCTTTTTTTTTTTCCCTCCTGTCTGACCTTTAAATGACATTCCTTTGTCCTCAGGTAGTCTCTAGAAGGTGCTGAGTGGAAAGACTCAGACAGGCAGTTGGATGCTTTACAGATAAAAAATGAAGAAAAATAATTATATAAAAAAAACTTGATTCATAACTTTCATACTCATATGAGCATTAATGCTCTGTAAATTGTATTGACAAGAGATGAAAGAATAAACCTTGATATCAAGTAAACTACTCCCTCTCCTCAGTTTTTGGGGATTCTGCCAATCTCAAGCAGACAAGGTCAAATAACTCAGAGACTCATATTTCATGATAACATGAGTCCCTGAATTTCTGTGATTTGAGATGCCATTTTTTCTTGAGTAACATATGCTCAGCAACAGAGTCCCTTGAGAGGCAGTCCTGAAGGGCAAAGGAATCCAGGAAGGCTGGATATTCTTCAAGAAGTAAATCTTAAAGGCACAGGAGCAGGGCATCACCATGTGCTCAAAGATGAGCAAGTGGGGAAGAAGACTGGCCTGGCTGAAGAGAGAGCTTTGCCTTAAACTTGTGAAAGAAAGGAGAGTTTATGACCTGTGGAAGAAGGGTTCACTTGGGAGGACTACAAGGGTATTGTGGGATTTTGCTGGGAGAGCACTGAAAGAGCCAAAGCCCAAGTAGAATTTAACCTGGCTACTGCCATAAAAGACAATAAAAACTATTTCTATAAATACATCAGCAGTAAAATGAGGGCTAAGAATAATCTCCATCCTTTCTTGGATGTGGTGGGAAGCATAGGAAGAGCAAGAGACTGAAGTACTTAATGCCTTCCTTGCCTCAGTCTGTAATAGCAAGATCAGTTGTTCTCAAGGTACCCAGGCCCCCAGTCCAAGGTGAAAGGTTTAGGCTGGATATTAAGAAAAGATTTCTTCAGGGTTGTCAAGCACTGAAACAGACTGTCCAGGAAAGCAGTGGAGTAACCGTCCCTGGAGGTTATAAAAGATGTGTAGATTTGGCACTTGAAGACATGGTTTAATGATGGAGTTGGCAGTGCTGGGTTAATGGTTGGACTTGATGATCTTAGAGGTATTTTGCAGCTTTGGTGATTCTATGGTTCTACAGTTCTAATGCCAGTAACTTGGCTAATTCAAATGCAACTCAAAGTCCTGGCTTCATCATGGGGAAGCTGCTGAATTTGATGGCATATCCTATGTCATGTGTTGTTTAAAGCATGAGTTTAAAGCCCCACTTCAGTACCAAGTCGGGTGGTTCACAGGTTTCTAACTCACTGGTATGCCTGCTTGCCCATCACTTCAGCAGGTGCTGCAGTGGAGAGAAACCAGTAAGAGCCATTCAAAGGAAAAGTGCTGTCTGTAACTCTGGGGAAGAGGCCTGAGCAGGGCAAGAGGTCTGGCTGTTATTACAGAGCCAGGAAACCCAGGCTCTTGAAGGTATTGGTTATCCACCAGCCTAGAGCTTCTCCTGCTAGCCAGGTTTGTGAACTTTTTAATCAGAGAATCAGTTTCCCCAACCATTGCTTTTTAACTTGTTTGTCTAAAACTGTCTGCCCATCTTGCCTCATTTCTTGGGTTTACAGTAATTGTGATGCTTTGAAATCTTCTTTTCTTCCTGAAAAATTGTGCAGATCCAAGCTACAAACACTCAGGCTCCTTCTTGTACCTATGGCAACACTACTGTAGTGTGCATGTGGCTATGTTCACTCTGAACACTCCTCAAAATGACAGCTAGATATAGGATATACACTGTATGTATCAAGTATTTATATTAAAAAATAAATGAATAAATTCAATACTTATTTTGTAAATATCTATATGCTGGTGCACCTGAGCTGGAAAAGACTGTTGGCAAGAACATTGTGGCAAAGATGACCAGCAGGGAGTAGTAAGTTGCCTGCTGTCCCATCCAGGAGTTGTCTGTGGAATGCAGCGACACTAACTTATGGCAGGACAGGAGGGAAGTGAGAGATGAGCTGGAGACAGGCAGGTGAATTCTGCTGATGGTCTGACTTTTCTTGCCCAGGAGCTTTCTGTGGGGTCTGTGGGAACAGCAGACTGGTTTCAGACCAAGAGTCCATCTCATCCAAATCTTACCTCCAAGAGTGGTTACAAACAGCTGTCCAGAGAAGAATAAGAACAAGGTAAACTGATGATGCTCTGATGGTTTTTATGGTGCTGGTAATTTTTAACTTCAGAGATGTTCCCACTCCATGATTTCTTCTTAGTAAATTCTAAACTATCCTTCTATCCCCCTCTGAGCCCCTGAAAGCAGTTCCATGGATTTACAAGTTCTTGAATAAGACCTATCTTCTTTTATTTTGAATCTGGTTCCAACTAGTTAATTTGATGCCCTTTGTTTTTTGGGGTTTTTTTCCCACAAAGATGCTGAAGTGCTGGTCCTATCCACTCATTCCTGGCCAATGAAGATACTGTAGAACTCTATCATATCCCACCCTAGTCACTGATCTTTGGGGTGACAGTGTTCCAGTTCATTCAGTTTTCGCATTCAGATCTTTTGTAATCTTTGCCCTTCTGTGAACCTTTCCCATTTAAGTGCATCATTTCTGAGCTGTGAGAGCCAGGAATATGAGGACCAGAACAGCAACCAGCATGCAAAATGTGGAGTAGCTTCCAGGAGGAAACCTTTTGAAGACAACAGTCTGCTCCTAATCTCAAAAAAATCTTCCAGGCTGTCACCAGAAGATTCTGACAGGCCTTCCCATTGACATGGAGACATTTTGTAGCATGCCAAAAGGGGAATTTCCAGATGTTGCTGCAACTTGGGAATTCAGCCTGAGAAAGAAGGAAGTCATTGTGATGAGATTTGGTGGATGGTTGAGACCTTTTGGCAATCCTTTTATTTCTGGACTTTGTTTTAAAATATTAGGTAATTTTATGAGAATCAAGAGAAGGAAATCAAATTTTTGGATTTCAGAGACTTTTTGCTCTTTGGGAAATCGCCTTTTAAAGCTGTAGCCAATTTGGTCCTGTGACATAATCAGAAAAAATTGCTGGAGGAGTGAGATAGCTGGACTCCAAGGGATGATGTGTGCTTGTGATGAGTATGAAAGGTCCTTATGGGAAAGGCCATTGTGTTTCTAAGTGTGTGGTGGGCAAGCAGAGACCCAAGGGCAGGAGAGGGAAGGGTGGTTTATCAGCCTTTACTGGAAGAGATTAGCAAGTTGATGGATGGAGACAAAAAGACTAGGAGGAGAAGTGGGAGGGTTTGCGGAATGACTAGCACAGACTGAGAGGGCAGATGACACTTCAAGAACGGGATTCAGTTTCCCTGTTTCTGGGCAGCAGCAGGGAGGGAGTAGGCAGTGTAGTGGCAGCAGAGGAGGTCAGACTACTTGTGGGATTTCCTGCAGACATGTCATCTTCCTCCTTTTCTGCTCTTAATGTTCTCATTTCCTCCTTCCTAGAGAAAACTGTGGATGTGAGTCTGTGAACATTTGCAATAGGCTAATGAGGCTGGCAGTATTCACTAATGCTTGGTGGAACACAGACTGTAGGTCTGAGCCCTTCCTGGGGGTTGTAGAATGTAATGCCCCAGACTCCTCTTTTAAACCAAGAATGTGGATGCTGAAGGATTATTTTCAGGATCTCCGTTCTCTGGTATTTTATCTTCTCAGTTGCTGCCTGTGATTTATGGCCAACTTAGAAATAATTGGTCTTGCACCAGTGTTGGTTTATCATGGTAGAGTCTCCTGGTGCTTGGATAACATTGCCATCTCCACTGAACTTTATTCTGCTACATCAGACAAGAGATAGGTTTTTGCTCTTAAGCAGTGCTCTCCATTTCCAGTCATACGTGCATAACTTCTTTGTGTTTCTGTAATGTACAGCCTCTCTAGTATCACCTTCCCCTAGCTTTAAGAAGTACTTCTCATCATCAGTCCCTGCCTTTGTTGGCTTCTTGTATTTCCCAGCCCATTTCCACTGTGTCACATCACAGTCCTTTCACCAGCCCTGGGTTCTTCCAGTTTCACCAGGAGTTCCCATCTGACATTGTATGCAATGTGGTTTTTTTGAGTGCACCCATATTTGAGCTGCTAGATTTGTACCTAGAAATTAAATTTGCCCACCCACAGCCTGTAGCAAGATTCAGCTGGTGCACAAAAGACACTGAATGGCTCTTACTAACAGGCAAGTGGCCACTGCTCTCCTGTCATCTCAGAAGCAATAGAGCTACCTTACAGAAATCTACACCTTGAAGATTTTAGATCTGGGAAGTCGCTGATGAGAGCCAGGGTCAAGTTGGTCCTGCACCTTCTAGCTCTGCCAAATTCACATTGCATCTTGTCTCTCTTTCTATCCTTCCTTTTACTATTCTTCAAGACTTTTTCTAAAGCTTTGAATGCGTTCAGGTCAACTGCAGAAGTCAAAAGTCACTTGGACATGGCATATGTTTTGGATGTTAATTCTCCAGTCACATAATCCCCACTTTCACAGATGAACAGGACCTCTCTACCTACCCTTCAGTTCCACATGTCAGTGTTGCCAGCAGTAGAGCATAGAACCAATCCTTTCCTGGGGATCAGAGGAGTGAGCCCTCTGAATGTTCAGTGACCACAGCTCAGCATATTCTGTTTCCTTGTTTTCTGTTTCAGGCAGTTTATGGGTGGTCCCTCTGAGGCCAAGTTCCTTTGTGGGATTTTTTTTTTTTAAACCTACCTGCCCTTCACCACATTCTTCCTGACAAAGAGCATGTGACAGAAAGGATACCAGGCTGTCCCTCAGTCACCCATGACCATCACCATGAAACAGGCTTTAGACTTAACATGAGTCTCCAGGAACATCTTCTCTGCCTTGCCTCTGACCAGAACACCAAGGACACCCTTCAGCATCATATCAGCAACCTCAAAATCTGAAGAAACCTTGATGATTTATGAGGAGAAAGAGCAAGCCAAAACCACAGCACTACAACGACCCTTGCAAATTCCTCGCTCGTAATTATGTCCAAGTCAAACAGGGGAGAAGAGCAGGCAGGCAAATGGTGTCTGTCTAATCCAGACCCTGGTGATGTCTGTCAGTCTGACCTGGGGACACGCATACCCACAGTCCTGCTTAACACTGAGCAACAGCCAAGTTCATGACATGTTTGAACTGATTCCATTTCACCTTTTTTGCACTGCAAAAAACATTGAAAGTTAGAGCAGTTAAGTATTGGGAAAGAAGAGTAGTAGTTTCTGAGAGCCTAGAGGTGACAAGAAGTCTGAAAGTGTAACATTGATTATTTCAGTACAATATAATACAGTATGTGACAAATAATGTAAACATACTGAAATTTCAATGACTACCAGATAAAATTTGGACCTTCAAGCACTCAGGATGACCACAGGCCTGCAATGCTCATCACAAACTGTGTCAAAGGCTTCTTCCAGCCCAGCAATGGTTTCACTTTGAGACCAAGGCAGCATTAGCTTCAAGTTCTGCCATGACAAAGTACATAGCGCTCAGTGCTCTCACTCTGTGCCTGAAAGAACTTTTATGTTTTCCTGTGTTTCCGTGGCAAGATTAACTCAGATGAACTTTACCCAGTTCTTTATCTTCACTTGATTTTCCTCTGTGAAGTCTTTTGTTGTTTCAGAAATCAAAGACCCTTCACTTATTCTTACATATAAACTATGAATAACTATTCACTGGACAATAATGCTTTTATGTTGCTCTTTCTAATATTTTGGTGCTTATTGGAACTAAACCCAGAATAACACCTCCTTTGATCATCTCTATGACTATGTGCTGACACAACCTGTCAGCTGTCACACCTGGTAGTACCATTATTAATAGAAGCTATTCACCAATTACTGAGATGCTGTTTTCCTGTAATGACAACTGTCAGCCAAAAGGCTTTTCATCGATTTGCCATAATTCAAATTATGTGAGAATACCAACCCTGTGAACGAACCTATGGGGAAGTACGTTTGAATTAACTGAGTTCTGCAAAGAAAGAAGTGCTCTCAGTGCCTGCTGGGCATCTTTTTTTCCCTTTTCTCCCCTGGCCCCTCCCCTGAGATGCTCTTTCCCAAAACTCCCTCATTACCCGCTGGTGTGTGGCAAACTGAGGAACGTAAGCCTTGTCTGTTAGCATCTCCAGAAGCAGAAAACACAATTTACTACAATATACCTCCTTCCTAATCACAGTTAGAGGTGCAGAGAGATGTATTGCTTTGTCAGATGAAAGAAGTGATGAAGTCGAAGAGCCTCCTTTAAGTTGCTGGTAAACATGGTGAGTTTATCCTTCTCTACAGCACAGCAGCTTGTCAGGCTGAAGATCCTTACTTGGAATTAATTTCATGCGTCTGGAATCAAGCCTAGGTCAGGTCATCTGTTTCATTAAAGGAGGAAGTTCTGAGGATGACCATCATAGATGCAATAAACCCACACAATAGCAATCAAGGCTTTCTCTCAAAGCTTGGCAGCATCAACAGCTTATTCTCCTGTGTGGGTATTTGTGTGTGTGTGTATAGCTGGAAGACATAAATACCTCCTGTATTTCAGCAAAGTTTCTTGTTAATTTCTGAAACATTTTCCAACAAATACAGATATCCCTCAACACCACCACCCACCCCACCCCCCACCCACCCTAAACACATTACTTATGTGAAGTCTCTGGGGCATTTTCCTCTTTGCCCCTCTTCTCCACATTGAAAGTAGCAAAAGAGCCATCAGCAGGAGTTGGAGGCCAGTGGCCAGTGCTGGATATTAACCTACTGTATTACAGCTGATTTCTTCAAGCCACCTTTCCTGACAACACCTGATAACACTCCATGAGCAACCCCTGCACATTGTTCTGCAGAGAGGGAGCTTGTACTCCAGTCTAGACACTGGAACCAGAAAAAACAGCTGGATAACATATTGTTCTTCCAGCTGGAGCCCACATTAACTAAACCCCTGTCATTACTCCCAAAATGAATAAGGTTGTGAAGGCTTCAGTCACCTCGTGAGTGCTGCACGCTATCAAGTTCATTCTCCAAAAGTGGCAAGTTTCGAAGGAAATGAAAGCAAAATCTTTGCGAGAGGAAGTTTTGCTGCACAGGTTTGTAGACCAGTGACATTTTTGTTTTGTTTGGGAGCATTCTTGAAAAGAGAGAAACATGAGAGTGAGAACCCCAGGGTGATGAACCAAATTTCTCCCACTGAGTCAGCTCATAATCTCATATGTTCAAATGTTTTCTACTTTTCCTGTGCCAGCAGAAGCAAGGATTCCCATGGCCATAAGCCAGCAGGTACAAGCCATGCTTCCCAGCAGTCACCTGATAATTGGCATGATGGCACTTGGTGATCACCCCTACCTCTGCAAGCAATATACAACCCTTAAATTTCATCATTATTGTGATGCACACAAACACTTTTCTCCACTAAAAATAGCAACAAACAATATGGAGGCTGATGCATTTTACATGGGAAGTCTTTATCCTCTCTGCCCTTGACATGTCATTTACTGGTTTGTATGTCCAGATAGACAAGGTGAGCTGTGCCTGTGTTCAGCCTTTAAATTCTGACATTGAAAAAATCTGCAGGATTTATCTGCCATCTGGACTAACTGTAGCAATCAGTCATTTTGCTGAAATTTGAAAATTGTTAGCTAATATGCATGAGGCTTGAATCAAAAGGAAATGGGGGGGGGACCAAGAAGGGAACATGGCTTGAGGATATCCGCCTTTAATTCTCTCTGCATGTTGTGGGATGATGAGATGGGAAGCAAAAAAATGTATTTTGCTTCATGACATTGATACATTTCAGTCTCCAGTGCCTGTCTCGTGCCATCCCTAAACCAGCAATTGCTCACCCTTGGTAATTCCTCACATCTGTTCTGCAGAGCATGGTCCTTACTATCTTAGGAGCATCAGTAAACAAACAGCTGATAATGCTGCAGCCAATTTTGTCCATGCCATGGGTTTCATCTGAGTCACATAATGTGCTTCTAGAGATTGACAGAGAAGTGCAACTTGGCAGAAAACACTGCTAGCATGAGTTTTAATAAAGGCTGTCAACTTCTGTGAGAGAAGAGCCCACCAGTTCTCTCATAGTTTACCACTCCACCATCTGGCCAATTCACTGCAGACTATTGTGGCCTTTTCCTGTACTCCAGCAAAGCAACAACAGCTGCAGCATGTCCTGTCCCTGGAGGTGGTCAAGATCTGGCTGGATAGGGCTTTTGGAAACCTGGTCTGGTGTATGGCATCCCTGCCCATGGCAGGCAAGTTAGAACAAGATGATTTTTGAGGTCCCTTCCAACCGAAACCATTCTGTGATTCTACCATTCTTTGTTGTGTGACATCTACAGGATTAGACTCAGGGAAGGACCAGCAGATCATTTCACCTAATCTACTGCATTGCCTGGGCCATAGTGCATCACCTGGTGAACTGTGCATTGAGCTTAGTGGCTTTGGATGCATGTAATAACTCTCCCAGAAAATATTCTTTATCTTGCTCCTGCTCCTGAAATTCTAAGAAGTGGAGATCAACTTGTTGGTGTTTTGCTCTGTTGGTTAATGGTTTAGAAGTGTTTATCTTTCTACCTTTCATTTACTTGGTTTGAGACTTCCAGACACTGGTTGTTACTTTACTACTCATTTGAGACCTCTGGTCTGGTGTTCAGAACAAGACAAGGTGAGAGGTTTGACTGGGTTTGTCTAGAGGTTTAACTGGGATGGTCTAGATGCAGGTTTGCTAGAACAGCATTAGTTGCTGAAATGAACCCACACATGGACCAAATCAGCCCAGAACAAAGAGGAAAAAGATGCCAGAAAACAAACCATTTCCAGGTCACAGAATCACAGAATATGCTGAGTTGGAAGGGACCCAACCAGATCGAGTCCAGCTCCCAGCCCTGCACAGAACCATCCCCAAGAGTCACACCATGTGCCTCAGAGTATCATCTGAATGCTTCTTGAACTCTGTTAGGCTTGATGCTCCCTGGGGAGCCTGTTCCAGTGCTCAACCACCCTCTGGGGGAAGAACCTTTTCCTAATATCCAACCTAACCCTCCCCTGACACAACTGCAGGCCATTCCCTCAGGTCCTGTCACTGGTCACTACACAGAAGAGATCAGTGCCTGCCTCTCCTCTTCCCCTCAGAAGGAAGTTGTAACTGCAGTGAGGTCTCCCCTCAGTCGCCTCTTTTGCAGATTGAACACACCAAGTGCCCTCAACTACTCCTCATACGGCTTCCCCTCAAAGCCCTTCACCATATTTTTTGCCCTTATTTGGACACTCTCTAATAGCTTAATATCTTTCTTATATTGCAGTGACCAAAACTGTCATGTGCTTGAGTATTTCACAAATCTCTTGGAAGGATCAAGCAATATCCCAAGTCTCTCCATCCCACTGAACAGCTGGTGGGAAACAAACTAAAACTAAATATAAGTTTCTTTCTCCCACCTTTCCCATGAAGCACCAGAGACTGATCTTGCACGCTCCTCCATGGTTTATAGTAGCTCAAAGCTTCCCATTTCTAACAGATTTGGTTGGTACATGTCATGGTTTAGGAATTATATTCTCCAATTTAGGAGTCCTGCTTAAAAACAAAACAAAACATGCTGCCACTTGCTTACCCTTCACCTCCAGCTGGAAGCACAAAAGGCAAAGATGACAGGTTGACATAAGAACAACTTACCAGAAAGAGCAATGAGGTAAAACAACAGTGACAGCAACAATATTAACAACAAAAGGTATAAGATAAACAATTTACAGGGAAAGCCTGTGACAACATGCTGACTAGCTCTTCCCCACCACACCGTGCTTTCTCCTGACCAGAAATGTCCATCCTTCTTTCCCTTAGGATTACAGGATGTCTTGGCCATGCCCCCTCCTGCTGCTCTGTCCTGGGACCAGATCAGTGCTGAAATCCCACGGCTGTACCAGCCAGTGGGTTTGGGATCAAGCAGAAATATTCTTTCAGGTCATGTTGACTTGTGATGCAGAGAGTTTCCATCCAGCTCTCCTTCACGGCTTCAATTAACCTTCCAAGCTCCTTTAGCAACCCTTTCCCAGGTAAAACTTTGTCAGTGAGCAGGGCTGGCCTCCAAAACTAATCCTGTCTGTGGTAAACAGCAGGTCAGCCCTCTGAGGACTGAGGTGTTTTTGTCAATTAGTGGTTTGGGCTCTTACCACCTTCTCTTCTACACTTAGCCTGTTCCTCAGAGCACCTGATCTGACTGTGGAATAGGCAGAAATTCGCTTGTTTCTCCTTTTTCAAGAGTGTTCTGAAGCAAAAGAAAATGTCACTGGCCTACAGATCTGTGCTTTCATTTCCCTTGTAACTCGTCCCTTTTGGAGAATGGATTTGATTTGGATGGATTTTTTAGCCAGGCTGCACAGGTCTCTGGAGGCCCTCTGTGTTTGTCATGTGCATGGAGGAGATGATGTTTCGCAACTACGTAATGGGCCACTTTGCAGAGCTAGAAACACCGACAAATGGCAAATGGTAGGAGGGGAAACCTCATTTTCTCTGCAGCATGGCAGCACAAGCAGAATTCCCACACACCTGCTACACCAGCAGTCCTGAGTCCAGGTCCGCACGTGGACGATCAGCCAGCAATATCCTTCACCACTTGCTTAAGGTCCTGCCTCCGTTAGATCCTGCCTTAGGTGGGCTCATAACACACAATCCATGGCTGAGCAGACATACAGGGGGTGAGATCCTGCAAGTGCTGTGGTTTTGCTGGCCCAGTGCCACTCCAGCCAAGAGCAGGCCTTGCCAGGTTAATCACTCTGTTTTCCTTTGGAGCTAGGTCTGGCAGGCATGTTGCTCCAATATAGCACAATGAGTTCAGCATCGGAGAGCTTGGAACAAAGGCTCATGAGACATCACTGAAATTATGAGAAATCACGATTGTCTGGGAAAAAATATTTTAAATAAAATGTAGCCTTACTGCATATATAAGGTCATTGCTAAAGTAGCATTAGATGCTATTTTAACAAAAGAATGACTCAAACTTTGATTAATTTTAGTGCTGTTGGGCAAGCTGACTTCTGCCTCTTCATGATATGATGCAGTGGTGGCACAGACTGCAATCACAGTGTGTATCCCTGTGTTGACTCCTCAGCATTAAATCAACCACCAGAACTGTAGGCACAATTGAAAGGGCATCTCTGTCATTAAAGAATCACAAGATGGTTTGGGCCGGAACGGAACTTAAGGATCATTTAGTTCCAAACCCCCTGCCATGGGCAGGGACCCTCATACTAGACTAGGTTGCTCAGAGCCCAGGACTTGAATGCTTCCAGGCATGAGCCTCCACAGCTTCTCTGGGAAACCTGCTCCAGCACGACAGTCCCAGCTGTCCCCACGGTGTGCACATGGTATGTGTGGAAGACTTCACCTTCCCCCTGTTGGCCAGATCAATCACTTGGCCTACGGGTGCTGCGCAGCCATCTGGAATGGCCCCAAGGACAAAACACTACTTATCCAAGTTTATTCCCAGTTTTGACTGGGTAGAGCATGGCCCCCAGCAGTGAGAAATTACATGTTAGGGCAAGACCCTGTAGTGCAGGAGCTGCTATGCAGCGATGATTTGTGCCTGGAGACTTGGAAAGGCTCCCATGTGACCAGTTTAGACATAATCTTTGTGAACTGGTCACTGCAGTTAAATTAGGAGGCCGGAATCCAAGCCCTCAAAATACTGTCCATGCTTTGCCAAGGTCTAAGCAGCATTCCCATGAGGTTGCAGGAGAGGAGGCTTAGTCAGTCTTGCCTACTACTGGTTCAGGTAGCTGTTTGAAAGTGAAATACGTGTGTGTATCTGAAGCAAAGGCCAGTGTATCTAATGGTAGTATTTCATACTCTTGACTCCTGCAAGGAAATTTAAAAAAAAAAAACAAAAACAACCAACCCCAAAAAGTCTCATGAGCATATTTCTCCTTGGATATGGTTCATAGAAGTTCAGCCTGTCCTGAAAAACGTCATATCCAACACAAGCCATTCTATGATCTTCTAGGACTGACAGTGTCCAGAGGCAGCAGAGAGGGAAATTGGAGTGATAAATAGAAAATAACTTTCCTCTCTCCTTTGATGTCTCGCAGATGCGATGCTGAAGCCAGCCCTCTTGGAAAGAACAGCAGCTCACTGGGTTGTAAATTCACGTACGCTGGGGCTCCTCCAGAAATCTGTGAGCAGAGACTTGTGAGAGATCAAAGCCTTAGGTAAGCAGGGCACCTATTATACCGGCCCTTTATCTTTTCTTCAGAGGAGACAGGAGAGAGCAGGAAGTTTGATGATTTTGCAAAGCTAAACCAAAAGTTTATTTCTGTAGCTGGGGGATATCAGAGGTGCCTTCATAGCCGTTTTGAATTTGCATCTCTCAACATTTCATGTCCCCAGCATGCAAAGAACATACTCAGGGCCTCCAAAAACATGTAGGGAAAAGGAGAAACGATGCTAACAAGCTAACATCATTGTTTAACTTGCTCCTCTGACAGTTTAAACTGTTCTTGGGGGTATCATTGTTGAAATTATTTCTCTTGTTCTTATTTGTCAAATGCCCTCTTTGCAAAAGCCTAAATGTTATTATTGCTGGGTTAAACAGAAGTATATCTGTGATCTTACGTTAACTCAGAGTGATCTGGGAGTAGAGGGAAAGCTCTTCACATGCTCATAACATGGGAATGTGTGAGAACTCCTAGAAAAATATAATTCCTGACTAATTTTTCCTCCCCTAACCTATTCCAGAATCTTGGCAGCTTCAGACACCTCTTGGAACACATCAAATAATGAGGAGCCAAAACCTAAGAAAGATTTGCAGTAAAACAGATTTTGGGAATTTGAGCAGTGGGATGTATTCTCATCCACTGGACACTGCCAGGTTAGTCTCACTGAGGGCCCTTGGCACTGACTGCCTAAAGGCTGGAGACCGCAACCTGGCCTGGAAAATCCAAAAACTCGAGCCAATCCTTGACTAGCACCTAGTATTGTAGCTTCATTTCTGACTTTTGCTGGGCCAGAAAATAGCCTTTAATAGCTTGTTCCACAGGGGGAAACTGACTCCCACATACACTCCTTAGCCTGTCACATTGAGGGATTATTTTAACTTTAATTCCTTATTATAAACATGTCAACCGTTATGTTTCTGACAGTCCTTCATCAAAATTTCTTGTCTGCTAGAATGAGAATTGGGGTGTCTGAGTCTGCTTTTGTGGGGGATTAGAAACATATGTATTGGGTTGCCCTTAATGAACACTATTGTGATTGTATACATGATATGTTCAATAAAAGTATTTTGTAACATTTTAGTGTTCCCTGACTAATTCAGGGTGGATGATTCCAGACAGATATGTCAGTGATTACTTGAAATAATATCTTAAAAGTTTTCAGTTATAGGAGTTAACATGTGTTAAACAACTTCAAGTTCAACATGCGTTGTGATCTTTTGTTTGTTTGCACAATCAGGTACATAGGGTCAAATTCTAGTTTATGATCCTGTTGTTAAGTTCAAAGTCCTGTAACATGAACAATGTTACCTATGGATCCCATTAAAGTTGTTAATTGTGGATCACGTTAATGATGTTAGTTTCAGTTGTAGAAAAAGTGAGCTGAACCTGAGAAACCTTGCACAAACCTTGACTTGCGTCTAACAACACGAGCTATGAACACACCTGAGGGTGGACCCAGATTTTATTCTGTTCCTGTTCTTCAGCTTCTGATTTATACAGGTGTCTCTCACACTTTTTAACATTCTTTTCTTGTAATGTTC
Organism: Acropternis orthonyx; assembly: GCA_035583155.1. NCBI lineage: Eukaryota > Metazoa > Chordata > Aves > Passeriformes > Rhinocryptidae > Acropternis > Acropternis orthonyx. The sequence goes on along the minus strand of JAWWEU010000091.1, from coordinate 63,108,346 downwards.
TCTACATTTAACTGTTAATAAGATCGATCAGAGAGCCAAATTGTTTCTCTTCAGATATTCAGACTGAACATCTCTATAACTCCAGAAGCCTTAAAACGTGTTGCTTTGAAGGTTACGTCAGTGGTACTGTAACAAACTGCTGGGGAACTGAGACTTTTCACAACAGCCAAAGGGAAGTAGGCACAGGAATCTTCCTGAAATTCACTGGAAGGTGACAACCACACTGTTGCAAAAGTTAAAATGGAAACTGGTCAGGAGCTCTCATGACAGCAGTGGGTTGTAGTGACTACATGACCATGTGCTGCTTTTAGACTCAGATTGTGGCTCCCTTTCTTTACTTTCTCCTCTTATTTTTAATTTTCCATCCTGGTGAAAGTATCAGGGAGTCTGTTTGTGAAACAAACATCTGACATGCCTTAGAACAAATCAAACCAGGACTAACAGCACCAGGGAGGGCTGTCTGAATCCTAATCAGGAACAACAAACTCATTTCTACAGAGCTGTCCCTCCCTGGGGTCTTGTGCTATTCCTTCATATGTTTTAGAGTGAAAGGCTGTTTATAGCCTCATTATAGCATGTTTAGCATTAAATCTCAGGAAGCATCTGCTGGCATATTTCTCAGTGGGAGACTTCTAAATTCTACCAGAGTTTGGGTAGCTTCCCTGAATAGACATGGGAGTTCCCTCCAGAGATTTAAATCATGTCTTTGAAGGCAAGTTAACTCTGTCTTGTTGCAAATTCACTTCATAAAATAGGGTTCTCAGTAAATGGTCAAGTTGAATATTCAAGAGCAGACATTCTCTTCTTCCTTCATTTTCAGTAGCATCCACTTTGTGGCCCGTATCACAGGGATCACTTCAAGGCTTCTAATGCTGATGTTGCCACGTGGGAAGGCACTCCCAGGAGACACTGGTTTCAGCCAGTGAAGTTGGCTGACTTAGAAGTTAACCTCTGCCTAACCCCAGCACCACAGTTCATTGTGATGGAAGTTATGATGATGTAAGTCTTTGTGAGACCCTGTTTAGAACTCAGTGGCTGAAAAAATGTATTTAAAAAGAAATTAAAAAAATTTAAAACCCTTTGTGTCTGATTTGGGTGGCAATAACTTCGGGTAGACATAACCAGACCCCCACCAGCTTATTGTCACTGTATTGTGCAGACATTGCTTTAATGCCACTGAGTCATAGACTCATAGAGTAGTTTGGGTTGGAAGGGACTTTAAGGATCATGTAGTTCCAACCCCAATGCCAAGAGCAGGGACACATTCCAGTAAACCAGGTCACTCAGAGCTCCATCTAGCCTGGTAAAGAATTTCTTCCTAATACCTAAATCTAAACCTACTCTCTTTCAGTTTGAAGCCATTTTGCCTTGTTCTGTCACTACATGCTCTTGTCAAAAGTCCCTCTTCATCTCTCTTGCAGACTTCCTTCAGGTACTGGAAGGCCACAATTAGGTCACCCCAGGCTGAACAATCCCAGTTCTCTCAGCCTTTCCTTGTAGGGGTGCTCCACCTGCTTCATCAACTTGGTGGCCTCCTCTGGACTCACTTCAAGAGGTCCATGTCCTTCCTGAGCTGGGGACCCCAGAGCTGAAGGCAGCACTGAAGGTGGGGTCTCACCAGAGCAGAGCAGAGGGGCAGAATCCTCTCCCTCGACCTGCTTTGGATGCAGCCCAGCACACATTTGGTTTCTGGGCTGTGAGTGCACATGGCCAGGTCATGCCCAGCCTCTCACCCACCAGCACCCCCAAGTCCTTCTCAGCAGGGCTGCTCTTGATCTGTTCATCCCCCAGCCTGGATTGGTACTGAGGGTTGCCCTGACCCAGGGCAGCACCTTGCACTTGGTCTTGTTAAACCTCATGATGTTCCCATGGACCCACTTTTTGAGCCTGCCCAGGTCCCTCTGGATGCCATCCTGTCCTTCAGGTGTGGCAACAGCACCACTCAGCTTGATGTCATCTGAACATTTGCTGAGAGTGCACTCAGTCCGTTTGTCTGTGCCATTAATGAAGATATTAAATAACTCTGGTCCCAATATGGACCCCTGAGGAGCTCCACTTGTCACTGATGTCCATGGGGACTCTGAGCCCTTGGACCACTACCCTCTGGATGTGGCCTTCCAAACAGTTTCGTATCCATCTAACAGTTCACTCACCACATCCATGTCCCTCCAATTTAGAGAGAAGGACATTGTGGGGGACCATGTGAAAGGCTTTACAGAAGTCCAGATAAATGACACCTCTAACCCTTCCCTTGTCCACTGATATAGTCACTCCATCATACACAGCCACTGGGTTGGTCTGGCAGGACTTGCCCCTGCTGAAGCTGTGCTGGTTGTCTCAAATCACTTCCCCATCCTCCGTGTGCCATAGCACAGCTCCAAGGAGGATCTGTTCCATGATCTCACCAGGCACAGATGCAAAGCTGACAGGTCAGTAGTTCCCAGAGTCATCCTTTATACCCTGTTTTAAAGACAAATACAATGTTTCCCCTTTTCCAGTCACCTGGGACTTCTCCTGACTACCATGACTTTTAGATGGAGAGGGGATTGACAACTACATCAGCCAGTTCCCTCAGGACTCTGGGATGCATTTCATTGTGTTCCATTGACTTATGTACATTCAGGTTCCTCAGGTGGTCATGAATCCGATCTTATCCTACAGTGGGAGGGACTTTGCTCCCCCAGTTCCCATCCTGCTGACCACCCACTCATGAGGTGTGGGAAGAGTAGCTGCCACTGAAGACTGAGGCATAAATGTTGCTGACTACCTCAGCCTTCTCCTCATCCACTGTTGTCAGTTTTGCAACATTGTTTTTTTGGGGCTGCGCCTTCTTTTACCCTCCTTTTCTGGTTAATGCACCTGTAGAAGTTCTTCCTGTTATTCTTTGCATCCACTGCCAGGTTTAGTTGTAGCTTCACCTTGGCCTTCCTCACCCCATCCCTACACAACTGTACCTCATCTCTATACTCTTCCCAGGTCACCTGTTCCAGCTTCCACTGTCTGTGAGTTTGCGTCTTTCCCTTTAGTTTGACCAGCAGGTCCCTACTCAACTGTGGCAGTCAGTCCTTCCTTGCCTGACTTCTTGCTCCTGGGGATTGCTAGCTCTTGTGCTCTGTGAGAGACTTCCGTAAAGATGTGCCAGCTCTGTTCTCCTCCCCTGTCCCAGGGGATCTCACCAACTATGTCCCTGAAGAGCTGGAAGTCTGCTTTCCTAAAGCTCAGGGGCCTAAATTTACTCCTTACCTGACCCTTGTGCCTCAGGACTAAAACTCCACCAATGCATGATCATTCCACCCCAGCCTGCCTCCAGTCTTCATCTTCTCAAGTATCTTGTTTGTGTTGGTGACCAACAGATCTAGTAATGCATCCCCTCTGGTAGCGCCATCTATTCCCTGGCTCAAGAATTCATCCATCATGCCTCCCAGAAGCCTCCTGGATTGCCTACAGCTTGTCATGCTGCTTTCCCAGCAGATATTGGGGCGGCTGAAGTCCCTCAGTAGGAAAAGAGCCTGCGAGAGCAATGCCTCCCATAGCTGGAGCAAGAAGACTTTGTCAATAAGATTCCCTTGATCAGGCAGCCTGTAATAGACACCAACCACAAGGTTCCCTTTGTTTCCTGAGTCTCTGATTCTCACCCACAGACTTCGGGACTTGCTAGTGGCTGTGCTTCAGAGACAGCTCTTCACACTCAATTCAACTCTTGATGCAGAGGGCAGTCCCTCTGCTTTTCCTTCTTCTGTCTCTTCTAAACAGTCTGTAGCCATCAATAGATGGACACCTGTCATGGGATCCATCCCACAAAGTTTCAGTAATGGCAACAGGGTTGTAACTTCCTAGCAGCACAGTGGATTCCAGCTCCTCCAGCTGCCCATGCTGCAGGCACTGGTGTAAAGGCACCTCAGCTGGGCTGTCAGCCATGTCACCTTCCTAAAGGAACACCCCTTAATTCCTTTGAGATATTTCCCTGGTGTTTCCCTGTTGGCTTCTGAGACCAGATGAGTCCCTGGCCCATCTCCGTAAGACTGCAAGTGTGTTCCAGTGTGGTCAGCACATTTCAGAGTCCCAGGCAGAGGGCCCTCACTAGCATCCTGTCCCTCTAACCTTTGCATCTTGTCTCATATCTTGTCAGGGACAAGCCAGACATTGTCTCCCTCCCTCATCACATCTAGTTTAAAGCTCTGTCAATGAGCTCTGATAGTTCCTGAGCAAAAACTCTCCTCCCTCGCTGAGAAAGGTAAGTCCCATTTGATGCCATTTGACGACCCTCCCTTAAGGGGAAGGAAATTCGAAAATCCTCATTGGTCAAAAGGAATGACAAAAGTCAGAGGGCCCACAATCAGAGAGCTTTATTAGTAAATTACACACTTGGAATGGAAATTGGTATATTAGACCCTGATCTACTATATAGGCACACAACAGTGGGTTTTGGATAAAGGGGTAGGGTGAAATGAAGGAGAGGAATTAAAGAGGTTAATTAAAAAGGGAGTGATGAATTAAAGGGGAAAAGAAGAAGAGAGGTATATCAGGTTTCTGTGCCCAGGTTTTGGTAGTGGGAGGGCTACAGGGATGGCTTCTGTTAGAAGCTACTAGAAGGTTCCCCTATGTCTGGTAGAGCCAATGCCAGCAGGCTCCAGGATGGACCCACTGCTGGTCAAGACCGAGCCAATCAGGAATGATAGTAACACCTCTGTGATAACATATTTAAAAAGGAGAAAAAGTTATTGCGCAGATGAAAATTGCAGCCAGAGAAGAGCGGAGTGAGAACATGTGAACAACTATGCAGGCACCAAGGTCAGTGGAGAAGGAGAGGGAGGAGGTGTTCCAGGCACCGGAGCTGAGGTTCCTTTGCAGCCTGTGGTGGAGACCATGTGAGGCAGCTGTGTCCCTACAGTCCATGGAGGACCATGGGAGTGCAGAGATTCACCTGCAGCCCATGGAGGAGACCCACATCAGAGCAGGTGGATGTCTGAGAGGAGGCTTTGAACCCATGGGAGGCCCATGCTGGAGGAGGGTCCTGGCAGGGACCTGCTGACCCATGGAGAGAGGAGGGCATGCTGGAGCAGGTTTTCCTGGTAGGACTTGTGGCCCTGTGGGGGACCCATGCTGGAGCAGTCTGTGCCCGAAGGAATGCACCCTATGGAAGAGTGACCCATGTTGCAGAAATTTGTGAGGAACTATTGCCCATGGGATGGATTCACACTGGAGAAGTTCATGAAGGACTGTTTGCCATGGAGAGAGGACCCCACAGGGAAAGGACTCTCCCTGAGTTGCAGCAGAAACAACTGACCATAACCCCAATTCCCGTCTCCCTGCGCCACTGGGGAGGGGAGGAGGTAGAAATTGGAAGGAGGGAGGAGTGAGAGGAAGGTGTTTTTAAGATTTATTTTACTTCTTATTCTCCTGCTCTGATCCTGTTAGTAATAAATTTAATTGTGATCTCCACTTTGAGTCTGTTTTGTCTGTAACAGGAATCTGTAAGTGATCTCTCCTGGTCCTTAGCTCATTAATCCTCTGTTATATTTTCTCTCCTCTGTCCAGTTGCAGAGAGGAGTGAGAGAGCAGCTTTAGTGAGTACCTAGCATCAAGCTAAGGTCAACCCACTACAAGAGGAAGAGAAAGAGAAAAAGAAAGAGGAAAAAAAAAGGAAAAAGGGATCACCAGCACTCGCTACCACATCACTCCAGCTGTTGGGATGCCAATCCTGGTCTCAGTGTCAACCCAGTTGAGGGGATACCAATCCTGGTTTCAGTGTTGATCCAGCTGCATCAGTCTGGCTGATGAGATGTCCAGAGTCCTGGAGACACCACCTGGGCTTGGGGGAGCACCTTTCTATAGATAGGTTTCTCTACCCCAAAGATGGGTTTCTCACTCTCTAAGCAAATTAGTTGTCATGCACAGTCTGTTCTTTTAGGCCTTTCTGGAAATGGGTCAGAGGTTTTGGGGGTCTTTGGTGGTCCCAATTCCACCTTATAGTCCATGTCCAGTTCCTACCAATCATTCTTCCGCTTGTGCTGTACTGTGTTGTGGTTCTTTCTTGCAGAAAAGTGCTGCCCTATCTCCACCTGGCTCCCCCTTCTCCAGGCAGATCTTGGTTTTTTTCTTGGAAGCGATTGTAATATGGGGGTGTCATGGTTTTAAGCCCAGCTGGAAATTAGAGCAGAATGCAGCTGTTCACTCAACTCCCCTCTCTTTCCCCCCCATACTGTCAGAATGGGGAGAAGAATCAAAGCAAAACTTGTATGTTGAGATAAGAACAGTTTAATAATTGAAAATAAAGTAAAACACAAAAAGGGCTGCAAGGCTGATCCTGGCAACTACAGGCCTGTCAGCCTGACCTCGGTGCCTGGCAGGGTTATGGAGCAGATCATCCTGAGTGGAATCACACAGCACCTTCAGGATGGACAAGGGATCAGACCCAGCCAGCATGGGTTTAGGAGGGGCAGGTCCTGTCTGA
>JAWWEU010000091.1:63076980-63092918 GCA_035583155.1 Acropternis orthonyx | reverse complement strand
GGCAGGAATATCAACCACTAGATCAGGTTACTCAATGCCCCATGCAGCCTGGCCTTGCACACCTAATGCAGTAAATACTGCTTTAAAATATACAAAAGATCATTGATACTGGGGATAATTTCACGGAAGGCAGCAAGTTGCATCCACATTTTTTCTGGCAGGATAGGTATGATTGTAACCTGAAAAAGATACAGTAGAAATACACATGCATACAGTATGTTTAATTTGGAATTATGGTTAAAGTGCTTATGAGCATAACGGGTGTGATCATGCCCCACTGAGGTTTTCATGTGATGGATGACTGGCTGTCAAAGCAATATATAAACCACGGCAGACTTAAAGAAATAAATCCCAGATCTCTTGGCTGATGCTCTAGGGAATGCAGAAGCAAACTACTCCATGCAGATCCAGAGATCTCCCATCCTTTCCACACATACCTGAGTATGTGGAAGCAGTAGTGGGGGATAGGTCTGCATGGCCACAGGACAAAATAGCCTATCCAGTGCCATGGACTCTGTTCCTCCATGTCTCCTGTGTTTTCCACGTGGAAATCTGAAGGGCAGATCCATCACAGCCCTGTCCAACTTTGCCTGCTGAGCTCTCTTAGCACATCTGTTAGGATGCAGGGCTTGCTCTCCCTTGGAAGTGGAATGCACAGAGGGAGTACACGGGCTAAGCATAACCAGGACCAGAGGATCTCTGGGAGGCTACATAAGAGTAAATATTGTATAGCTATTATACAGGTGATGTTATTCCGCCCCAAAAGTGCCACCTCTCCCACAAGTGCTGCCCATTTTTCCCATATGGGAAGATTCTGTAAAATGCCAAGTGTCTGCATGGGCTGGATTTGCTCTGTGTGTTCAATCACGTGGTCCCACTGAAGGGTATCCTGATTCTCCTCAGTGCTATGAACTGGGTTTTTGATGGGTGTTTGAGTACTGTGCATGTGACAGTGTCTGAAGTGTCACCAGACACAGCATATGTGTTTGTGGCAGTTACTGCCTTGTAAATAGCAGCCAGCAGTCTTGTGCAATACCCCTGTTTTATAAAGGGCACTTTCGTTGGAGGCTCTAACAAGCTGGGCTGTCACTTTGCCCTCAGCTATTGGGTTTTTTCTATTCACATAGTCATGATCAGCTTTTAATGAGCCCTCCTGAGCATCCTCCCAAGATTCCCCTTTTTTCACTGGTGATGATTAGGAAATATGTGCCAAATGCATCTGGGGTTTGCTGCAGTGGCTGATTAATCCCTGTGTTTTGCCTGTGCAGTCAGGCACATGTGGTGTCGTATGCAAATGAAGAGACACAGATTTATACGCCAAGAACGTAATCCTGAGACAGGAGGATCTCCAGAAACTCCCGCTAATATCTGTGTCCATCTAATAACTTAGTTTCTCATAGGATCACAGAGAATATTTTAGAACTGTGAGACTTTTCCCCTTGCAACAGCCCCTTCCTTATCAGAGCAATGAAATTTTTGGCCAGAAGCGAGTTTGTAAACACAGGATCCCAAATCTTGGGCCTTGTTCCCTGCACCATTGATTTTTTTTTTTTTTTTTTTTTTTTTTTTTTTTTTTTTTTTTTTTTTTTTTTTTTTTTTTTGCCTTTTTGTCTTATCTCCCCTTCAGTGTAATCTGAGCTACTGAACCCAGATGAAAGTTCTTTGACCAAAATGTTTTGAGCTCTGCTCCATCTCCTATGGACTGCAAAGGCAACAACTGAGAGACACTATTTCAATTTCTGTTTTAAAACATCAGGAGATATCACATTTGCACGTATTGGTGCCAGGAAGATGAGATCAGTAGTACCACTGCAAGTTGCTGCTTTCTTTTTAAAGACATGAGTCTGTGCCTGTGTGGATTTCTCATGGTTTTCTCCAGCTGATCTTTGTTTGTTAGGGACTTGGAGTACTGGGCAAGGGGGTTTGGTGGAGAAAGGGCACCCTTAGCCATGCACTTTGCTTTCCCTGCTGCAGGTAAGTGGCACTCCACCAAATCCTGATCAGTATGACTCACATTATTCTGCACACACCCACATAAACTATTTTCTGACCATTTTCATGTGGCATGTACTGTGACAGCTCCCAGCTTCTGGAGTAACTGATGAAGTATAGGAATTCTTCTGTATTAACCTGCAGTGATCTAGCACTGAATCTGCACGCTCCAGGTTACACCCAGAGAGATGGATGTATACAGCATGGAATCTAGAGCATCCCTTCAAATTGAGTTACTTTGGAATTCTACCACTTTAATTCCTTGGAGGAGCAGTCAGATGAGTTTGGCTGAGTGGCTCCCAAAAGGCAAGGACAGCACTAGATCAACCGGTCATTTTGTGACATTGCCTTTCTCTGCCCATTTCATTTTCCTCCCACAGGCCAGTCATGGTAACAGAAGCATGAAGGATTTTATTTCTCCTTCCTCTGCAGTGTCATGGTGTGCTTTCTGCTGCCAGTTGGACAGTTTCACCTGCCTCAACTTCTATAGGGATCAAGGACACTGCTAGTGCACTTCATCTTTCCTCACCTGTAATATAGCATATGTTGGGACCTTTGGTCTTTAATTAATCATTTTGTGCTTGTGCTGGTGTTTCCTGGACTACAGCAATTTACAACTTGTGTGTTCCTCCTACACTCTTATTTTTAAACAGCTCTGTGATATTCAAGGGGTGGACAACAATGTTCCAATTTGTTCCTCTCAATCCTGTATTTCTTCTGCTTTCTACACTGACTTTTGACAGAAAGAGGATATCCAAAGTACTGTTGCAGCCTCATCTTGGATATTGAGGCAGTTTTGGGCACAGCAACATAGGAAAAATATTAAGCTATTGAAGACTGTCCAAAGCAGGGCAACAAAGATGGTGGAGGCCTTGAGGGGAAGCTGTATGAGAAGTGGCTGAGGGCACTTGATGTGTTCAGCTGGAGAAGAGGGGATTGAGGGGAGATCTCATTGCAGTTACAGCTTCCTTGTGAGGGGAGGGGGAGGGGCAGGCACTGATCTCTTCTCTGAGGTGACCAGTGACAGGACTTGAGGGAATGGCCTGGTTTAGGTTAGTTAATAGAAAAAGCTGCTTCCCCAGAGGGTGGTTGGACACTGGAACAGGTTCCACAGGGAAGTGGGGACCAAGCACCAAGACTGATGGAGTTCAAGAAGTATTTGGCTGACGCTTTCCAGCACATGGTGTGACTCCTAGGGATGGTTCTGTGCAGGGGCTGGACTTGATCCTTGTGGGCCCCTTCCAACTCAGCATATTATGTGTTTCTGTGGTCTCTCATAACAAAGGCAGTTGGGACAAGAAGCGCATCTGACCCCCTGCACCCACTGAAGATGCTCACAATAACAGATGTGGCAGGGGTTCCCACAGTGAAATAGGCTACTTATCCCTCCCTTGCATTAGGAGCTTCTCATTGGCCAGGACTAGTGAGGAAAAGGTAGACCATTTGGGATAAGGAAAGCACAGGCTATGGGAAGAGATTCAGTCATCTAAGGCTGACCCTTGGAGGGTTGTGAGGAAACCCTCCAGCCATGTAGAAAGGCTTTTCTGGAACTATGATAACCACGGTTAGGATGAGCAATGCACTTGTGTTGTTCTGGGAGATGGAGATGGGTTTGGGTGGGTGGAAATGATCCCTGGAGATTGTACCAGTTCTGGGTGCACAGGGAACCCATCTTGGCTCAATAGACCACATCTGCTTCTCTGCAGGGAGAGGTACAAGCCCTGGTAGAGCTGGTCAGGATTCAAGCCTTGAAGTTCAGGAGTTGCAGACCACAGTTACAAGACAGTAAGGGAAAGCAAAGACTATCAGTGCTCCTTTTGAACTATATAGGATCATTGAGAAAGCATCTAGATTACAGTAATTTTAAAAATTGCATTGTCATAGGGAAGGATCCTCACAAGCACTGACATTTGGTTTAAGTCTACATTGTGGGATGCTCCAGAGTGTTTCTCTCCTATCCTCCTGTTTTCTTCTCCGGTTACTCAGAGCATATTAAGCCATTCAAAACCTTACTAGGTCACCAGACACGCTGGGCATCTGGGTGCTCCAGAGGGTATCCCCTGCTCTGTCAGCTTTGCTCTTTGAAGAGAGAGTGAATCCAGTTAGGAGAGTGGGTTGAGGGTACCCTTAAACATGAGTGTCAATAATGCACCAGTTTTGCATCTTGATCATAGTTGAAATGCCACAGAGGCTGAATGACTGGAAGCCTTTTTCCCAGATACAGTCCTAGGATAAGGTCTTAATGGCACAAATTTAAATCCATCCCACTTCAGCTAGCCCCCTGTAACTAGCGAACTTTTGGGAAAGTGGAGGATTCAAGGTCAAGTACCACAGTATGGAGGCTGCCTGGCCAAGAAAACAGCTCATTTACTTGAAAAGCTACAAAATGAACTTTTTCCACAACTATGGGTCATGGCAAGTCACTGCTGCCTCGCTGCAGCTGTCTAGTTGAATCCCTGCCCAAACCATGCTGGCTGCAGTGGACACTCATGCACCCCCCTGGAATACGTGTCCACCCTTTATACAGGAACTGAAATTTCAACAACTGATGCTGCAGCCAGCAGTGCTCCCTGGTGTGTTCAGAAATCTGCAAAAGATGATGCAAATGGTTGGTCACTGGCAAGATGCTATCCAGGTGAGAAAGGAAGGCAAAGACAAGAGAACTCAGAGTTCACAATCCTGAGCCACTCCGGCTCCTCTGAGTGCTTCCACATATGCTGAACTTCCCTACATGAGCAGGTTGACTGAAGTCCATGAGGAGAGCATAGCTGAGGGAAAAAGTCATTAGCAATGTATGTGAGGTGGATTTACACTGTCAAGAAAAATCAGTAACAGAACAGTCTACTACTCTTAGCTATTTTGAAGTCTAAACAAACCCCAAGGCTAAATGATTTTATGGTTGTATGTCAAGGGAAGGAGATAAACCTAACCCTAGGAAGGAAGAAATTACTGTGGACAAGGTCAAAGGAAGTATAAAGACAGCAGCAAAGAAAATGGGAGCAGCATGGAATGAATAGTCATCAACTAGCATATTAAAATGTCATGAAAAAAAACCAGTCGAAAGTTACAAGAAGGAGGAAAGCTCCAGAATGAAACAAGAACAAGGGATTCTCCAAGTATGTAGAAGGACCAAAATTAATCCAGATTCTTGTATTTTTGCTAGAAGGAAAAAATGTGATACTCAGGCTGTTGATGTTGAGTAGGGGTGTGGGGTGGGTGATGAGAACATGAAAAATGGCTACTGCAGGGGAAATTCCTTCTGCAGTTAGATGCTGTCAAGTTCAAAATCATCTGAAAATGATCTGGGTCCTGAGGAAATTAGTCCTACATGCCCTGTCCCCATGTTGGCTGTTTGAATGAATACTGTGTGTTGGAATCAGGAAGCCAATGCAACGGATGCTGTCTCAAATAGGTGTAGCTTGGAATAACCCTGGAGGTCATGCAAGGGGGCACAGGCTCTTGTTCTTCCTTCAGAAATTGTTTATGGTGCTATACGGTCCACTTCATTGCCTCTCTGTTCTTCAATCTTCATGACCACTGGAGAACTGCCATTGCAGCATCTGGAGTCATCCAAGCTTTCCTCTTGATGGGACCCTAGAAATTTAACTTTCTAGAAAATACTCTTTGGCAATGCCTCGATTCTCATGTAACTGTAATTAATCAGCTGATTAATGCATTCGAGTGTTTGTGGGTAGGTTTAAAATTAATTTTAACAGTGTTCATATAAGCCCAGTGGGAAAACTCAGAAGCTGAAGGAAAAATCAGAGATAAATACATACAGAAATCCTTTATGTTAAACATTCTCTTGTTGTCTGCAATAAATTGAGACGTTTCTGTCAGACGAACACAACTAGGCAAAGAATATGATGATCTTAAAATAATTGCAATTCACAGGTATAAGGAAGCAAGAGATGGATTAACGCTGTAGCTGTTCTAGTTTTGGTCTTACAGAGCACCTGATAAGTAAAACACCAGGGGACTGGCATGTAGGAGGGCACTGTACTGTAAAGAGTCCCACAGATTGGGAAAAAAAAATGAATGTTTTGTTCATTGAAGGTGGGACAACAGGTGGGAAGGTTGGAAGGTTCATGAGAGTGATGGGGAGTTCTGGTGAGGAGGGTCTCCATGACCACGGTGAGGCCAGGCAGGTGTCCCAGAGGACAAGGGAAGGTCATGCTCTCAGGATGAGCAAGCGCCTGACATTTCATGACCGAAGCAAGCCTTTGGCTGGCTGGAGGAAACTCTGTGGTTGAATTAAGCAATTGTGCTCTATGAGACTTTTCTCTGCGGAGTTTTTGCTACACACAACTGCTGGGAAGTGGATGAGGTGGAGCCCTGAGATCAGCTTATAGGACAGTGTCTCTGAGTTTAAGGAGTCCTCACCAGCTCCATCATTACAGAAACAGAGAGAGGGGCTGCTGCTGAGAAATGGATCCCTTACCAAGTTCATTCTTTTTGAAAGCAATTTGATATGTTGGACTCTTTTACTCGCTTGGTTTCTGTTTTGAAAGCTTCCGCGTCGGCAGGAGGTAGGTAAAGTGAGCAGCTGTTGCCTCTGGAATTAATTGGGGTTCCCCAAGCCTAGCTCCTCTGCTTTTGTTTCACTCTTTCACAGTTTGTAGTGCTGAAGCATTCTATTTTTAAGGGAGCTACTACACTCTCCCTATCTACAGGAAACAGAGTAGAAAAAAAGGAGGTGGGGGGGGGGGGGAATGCATTTGGCAAGGAGCCAAGCCCAGTGACTGAAGTAAAAAGTAGGGAACTTGGAGTAAGTTTAGTTACCGGGACATTGTATGTCAGAGCGAGTCAGCGGCGGATTTTAAGGGTGTCGGAGACGATCACGCGATGCCCATTTCACAGCGCAGGGAAGGTTTGCTTCCTTAGACGAATGTCCTTGGCGTTGTGATTACCAGCGAAGCTGTCGGTCCTGGGAGGGGATAAAGCTGCGTGTAAATTAGAAGAGAGCAGTGTACCGGAGTGCTATGGAGGGCAGCAACTTTGTTGTTGTGACTTTTACAAGCCTTCAAGGGTACGATTCAGTACTTTCCTTCCGCTCGCTTGTTTCCTCTGCCAGTTTTTTTTTGGGGTTTTTTTTTTTTTTTTGGTGTTTTTTTTTTTTTTTTTTTTTTTGGTTTTTTGGTTTTTTTTCGGATCCAACAGTTTTTACGAAGCTTAATCAAAGTTCTCGGGGTTGAGGTTTTTCTGCGGGCGAGCTGAGAGACGTCTGGGGTGGAGTGAGCTGAGCTGTGTGTGATTCCAAGCAGCAGCAGCAGCAGCACCAGCGGCACCAGCAGCCGACTGGGGAAGCTGCTATTGTTTGTTTCGGAGGGAGCAGGCTGCGTTTCTTTTTGGGAACCCGCTCTGCCACAGCTGTTGATCCGTAACTTGAGCGTCGCTGCAACTAACTTACCCACAGGAGCTGAATGCAAATTTCTGACTGCCATCCTGGTGTCAGTTTAAAAGAGTGTTTTAATGAAGACAGATGGAGGATGTTGGATCATTACTTTAAAACGTGGCAGATAACAGACTGAGCCTGTTTCCCGGCAATTACAGCTAATTGCATTGGCACATTTGAGTGTAGGGGTGGGAAAGCAGAGTTTCATGGATTCCTGTATATATAGCTTGGAACAGCACCAAAAAAATAGCGGTAGGGCTGGTTCACCTCATCCAGGATACCTCTTCAGGTATGGCAAAAGCAGGATTTCAGGGATACTTTCAGGCTCTGTGCAGAGTCAGTAGATTTAAACCAGTCTCTACTCCTTTTGCAAACCCTGATGCCAAAAGTGACCATTTATATCACCTTAAACTTGTTCCAGGTTGAATTCACCCAAATCTGATTTTAGTCCTGAAAAAGTGTATTTTTGCCATTCAAAACACACATTTCAGTTGTCCACCCTGCAGCTCACTTTCTGTGTTTACAAAGCAGGGAGTGGTACAATACATGCTAGTCCCTGTTTTGCTCTTGAGGTATTCAAACACAAGAGGATGTAAGGAGGGATAGTGGAGAAACACAAACAGTAATGTATTTCAATGCTAAAATATTATTAGAACTAATTATTTCTAATGGCTGAAATTTTTGCACCTGCTTTTGATAGGGGAAAGCAAGTGCATCGTCATTCTCTTTGGAAACAAAGTTTGGAAAATGTGACTGAAACAGTTAGTGCACCTGTAGTTCAAAGGGGTCTCTTCCCAAATGCCCAAATGTGTGGCACATGGCAAGGTCAGTTTATGCCAGGTGTGCCAAGCCTTTATCTTGCTCTTGCCAGAGCACTGACAAACATTGCACTGGGATGTCCTTCCTTTTGTGATGCTTGAGAATGAACGTGACTGTCCAGCTCTAGCCCCTGACATGTGCACACCCTTAGCAGGTGTGCAACGAAGTCATGGAGAAAACAGGAAGTCTGAGGACCTAATGTGTTTTAAATCCTTAATATTTTCCCAGTTGTGCCTCCAAATCGAGTGTAAAATGATACATCTTCAAAATTTAGGTACTTAGGTCTGGTTCATCTCATGGTATTTAACATCATTAATCCACCAGGAGCAATGGTCAGCACAAGCGGTTTTCAACCTAGTCTGTCACAATGCCCAGTGCTTGGGATCTACTTTGTCATATGCTGAGTTATTGCTTGGATATTTAGTACTTTAGCCTGAAAAAAGAAAAGAATTCTAAGTCCTGTGGGTATTTGTGATTGTTACACCAGCTGAACATAGATCTGAAAAAAAAATTTAACTTATAAATCTTGCTTATATGCAAAAACTGACCTGACATGGAAAAGTGAGTGGAGGCATGGTATGCTTTCTGAATTTGTACCTGGACAGGGTCGTTTAAATGTTTTAGGGTGTACACATACCACAGGATCTTTGGTGGCAAAACTGACTGAAGGACTCTTTTTCTCCTGATTGATTCTCTTCTTCCCTGGGTACTTCCACAGTTGTACTACAGCACAATTTGTTGCCCCTTCAAATCTGATATGACCGCTGCTTGGGCAGGAATTTCGGTCTGTACTGAACTACACCCCATGATCTGGATTAAAATAACCCTTCCAAAAGTGATTGTATTTAACATGGATCATTTCACAGAGTCTAGGAATGAGGTGATGGGATCAGAAGCATCAAGTATTTTCTAATTCATATTTATAACAGAATCTGATGTATGGTGTAGCTTTGTCCAGAGAAGTGAACTCAAGAAATGAGCTGTGCCTTCCACCTGCAGCATCTACTCTCTGTTCATCCAAGTTGTGCCTTGTCTTTTCTTATTTTACTACGGATTATTTTAGTGGTGGGAAGTGCCTCCCTCTCCCTCCAGTTTGCAATGCAGCCATTGCAAATTCCACACATCGTAGCTCATTGCAACTTGCCACTGACCCAGGAGGAGCTTTGCAGTTGTGCTCTCAAGCCAAGTCATAGGCTCATGGAATGGCTTGGGTTGGAAGGGACCTTAAAGATCACCTAGTTCCAATCCCCTTGCCATGGTCACCTTCCACTAGACCAGGTTGCTCAGACGCCCATCCAATGTGGCCTTGAACACTTACATGGATAGGGCAGCCACAGCTTCTCTGGGCATCTTATTCCAGTGTCTCACCACCCTCACAGTAAAGAGTTTCTTCCTAATATCTGATTTAAACCTATTCTCTTTCAGTTTGAAGCCAAGCCACTACCCTTTGTCCTGTCACTACATGCTCTTGTCAAAAGTCCCTCTCCAGCTCTCTTGTAGCCCGTTTAAGTACTGGAAAGTACTGTAAGATCTCTCCAGAGCCTTCCCTTCTCTAGGCTGAACAATCCCAACTCTTTCAGGCTGTCTTCGTGGAGAGGTGCTCCAGCCTCTGATCATCTTCATGGCCTCCTCTGGACTCACTCCAACAAGTCAATGTCCTTCCTGTGCTGAGAACCCCAGAGCTGGATGCCGTGCTCCACCTGGGTCTCACCAGAGCAGAGCAGAGGGGCAGAGTCCCCTCCCCACCTGCTGCTAACCCTGCTTTGGATGCAGCCCAGGACATGTTTGGTCTGGGGCTGTGAGTGCACATGGCCGGGTCATGCCCAGCCTCTTACCCACCAGCAACACCAAGTCCCCCTTGATAGGGCTGCTCTCAGTTCATTCTCTGCCCAACCTGTGTTTGTGTTTGTGATTGCCTTGACCCATCGTGGTTCTTTGTCTCTTAAGTAGGGCTGCACTTGACTTGAGAGAAAGCTTCCCTTCCCTATTCAAAACCTGTCAAAGCAGTGTTTTGCTGTGGATATAGAAGTGCTCTGAGACCGTGATTAAACTGTCAGTAGCCATAAAGCACATGGATTGTCTTTGCTGAAGTGTAAGCCATAGATAGACAGCTTATAGAGCCCTGTAGGTACCAAAGTGTTCTACAGTAAGAAGAGATAATTTATTCATAGCTTATACCCCCAAAACCCCATAAAAGAAGAACTGGGAATTTGAACTTAAATTTCTGCTATAGGCTCTGAAAACATGGAGAAGCAACAAACATCCTGTTAAGCTGAGGGGCTGGATCAAATTCTGTGAGCCCCAGTTGATTACTGACAGTGCAGAGTACCTGGAGTAAACAAAAATGGAGAAAACCCAATAATAATCAAGTGGAAAATGGAACAACAACTAAAAGTCCAAAAGGTCTGACACAGACTGTGCAAAGCAACTTCAGGATACAGAAGCAGTCCCTTATTTTGCCTCTGAAAATAGCTGGTGCCAGGGAAAATTAAGGCAAACAGGAAATTGCCTTGTTTTCTGACTATAGAAAGTTTTTGTGTGTTTTATGGGTTTTTAATTAATTCAGGAAAAGGAGACTGTCAAAGTGTCGTACCAAAATTTAAGAAGCACTTCATGCAACACAAAAAAATGAAATGTGAGAGATTTTTTTTCCCAGAAAACGCAAAGAGAAATTAAAACTGTAATTAAAAATGGATGTGAGTGATGTGAGGCTGAATGACCCATCATTGCAATTTTGGAAGGGAAACTGGATTTCAAATTTAAGAAATAATTTAAGAAATCTTGATAACAAATGAAATATGTGGGGGAAGAAAAATACTGTGAGGTAGATAAAGGGGCAAAGATGTTGGACCCTGCAAGTAGAATTGATAGTCCAAAATACCCCAAGAGAAAGACTTGGGACTGAGAGACAGAAAGAGCTAAGGTCAGCCAAGAGACCACATCTGTCTGCACAAGCTGTGATAACTAAGACAAGTGTTAGCAGTACCTGTTGCACCACCAAAGGGTTCAGCTCCAGCATTACTTGCTTTTGTTTGTTTTCACACTTGCAGCTGGTGGTCAGTGAACTCTCAGGCTGAAAACAGACAGCTGGAAGTGTGATGGTGTATTGTCACGGAGGGCAGTGGTAGCAGGCAGCCACACACAGAAGCTAAAGCCAGCGTGAGAGTAGCTTGCCTCGGTAAAGAAGTATGGGGATTAGATGTGTGAGTCAATAACAAAGCAGCAAAGGAAGATATTTGCAATATTATGAAAATAAAGAGTACACCTCAATGCAATAGGGGTGTGTCCAGCCCTCTATGCCATCATCTGTGTGCCCATTGAATACTGACTGACACATTCCCAAATAACACTGTGGTTTGGGCAAGCCAGGAACTGAGCTTTGCATAAAGGATGAGGTCAACATGGGAAGGATTCCTAACTCCTGGGATTTAACTAAGTAAGCAGGTGTGCCAAGTCTCTGTGGTGGAAATGACGTACCAGAGAGGTAATTGGTACAAATGGATAAGGCAAATATATCACCCATATCTGCCCTAAAAGGCAAAGTTTTGCGGGAATAGTAAACCTGTAAGGATATTTGTGATGGCCATGATGGTAACTTAAAATTGCTGCTGAGTGAAGGTGTTCAGTGAATGCCATCCTAATCGAATGCCATGAGAAGCTGTGGGAACTAAAGGTCCAAAAGAGTATATTTATTCAGTCTTCTTGTCATGCTGCAGTCCCACCAGAAACCAGGGTTCAAAGAATCACAGTAATTAACAAAAAGCCACGTGTCAGTGCTGAAGGAAGTTTCAGGTTTTTGTTTGGGAGATGTGAAAGTCTATTGTGTGTTTCACGTTATTACTGCTGAAAGAAGGCTTATAACCACACTCTCTTCTCTGCTCCCCCACAAACATAAACATCCTTTTCTCCCCTCTGCTGAAATTACATGCCTTGTCAATTCAGTTCACAGCTGGGAGAGATTGGTAGCTGGGGATTGTTTTTCTAAAATGTTTGACAAATACAGCAAAATCCAGAGTTCATATGGATCATGTAATCGTCAATATTATGATTGCAATCTGTCAACCTTTTTCATCCTTGTGCTGCCAGGGAACAGTGGTTATCAGATCAGTGGCTCCTGGTGCTTTAGGAATTCTGAGGTCTTTACCTCTGCGTGTGTGGATGGTGTGTCTCATTCCTCCCACCATCTTATGGGGAGCTCTCTGTCCTAGTTCTGTAAGACATAATAGTAATTCTAAAACACAAAAGAAATAAGTTGTTAATGAGAGACTGAGGTCAGGGATGGAAAGTAAGTTTGGTCAGCAGGGCTGAGAAAGCTTATGGTTGTGACACTGTGTATTGTAACTTAAGGGGTTTAGCTCCATGGACAGAGAAATTTTTGGAAGAGGTGTTGCCAAAGCATTTGTCTTGGTGAGCAGAAACAATGGGATGAGTAAATAGAAAAAGGATCCCTTCCAAGCAGAGTGAGCACAGAAGGGCTCCTGAACCCCACAACGAGTGTCAGGAGTTCTGTGCCAGGCTGTGCAGCACTAAGCTGGCTGGATGAAGCTTACCTACTGCTGTTTGCCTTACCTCAGTCTCACTGAATTGCCGCTACTAAATATAGCTTTTTTTTTAGCATGTGAAGTAGAGATCTGTGCAGATGTTTGCCCTATGCAAGGATTATAGAATCTTCCTTAAAGTTTACCTTTGTTTTCTTAAAAGACGCGAAGCCCAGTCTTGCACTGGTGATGTTGTATCAGGCTTGTGTTTGGGCAGTGGCATAGTACTCGCATGTGCATGTTTCCAAAATATGATATATTTGCTATGCCTTAGGAGCCCTTGGTCTTCACATATAGCATAGGGTAAAGTGCAAAAACTACATTCTGCCACCTAGAAAACTTGTTCTAGATGGAGTGTGAACCTCTCAAATGTCTAAGCTTGGCTTACTAACCACTTAAGCAACTGGCATGTTGTTCCTGTTGATTCAGGCTCCTGGTCATCCAGGCATGCCAGGCAATGCTGACTTTTCTCATGTTCACAGATCCTCTAGGCTGTCAGCACCAATATCACCTTCAAGTCCTTTAAATAAACTTGTCTGATGATTGGAACACTGAAAGTTTCATTACCAAGGGGTCTTGATGTGATTTATTTTTTTTAATGCTCAAGTCCTCTGCCTATATGGATATATATTCAGTGCCTTTGATGCATTTCTAGGGCCTGGCTTTAGGCTTCTGGGCCAGGTGGTTTGCAGCCAGCTGGAGAGAAATTTTTTTCTAGTCCACCCCAATACGGTGGGTGACCACCAATGGCCAACAGTGTGAGCCAGCACATGTTGGACACAGGCGGATGTACAGGAAACCAGTGCTTCCCGTTGCTTCCTCCTCTTCAGGGAGGCTGGTCTTGCTCTGAATAGTCACACAGTTTCTCTGTACCTTAAGTACAAGCACAGTACTTTCATATAGCACCAGTGTAGTGGGAATGTCCTTTTCAGTCTCCCCTCCACCAGCCTCTTCTTTGTGCCATGTCAGAAGGTGAATTGATCAGCATGTCCAAGGTAAGGTAGCCCACACTGATGTCTTGCAACCTGTAAACCTAAGATTGTTTTGCATTTTAATACATCCTAGATGATAAACTGTAGCTGCCAGCCATGTTGCTTAGGAGTTTGTTTCTGCCATTTTATGGACACAGAATTACGTGTATGTGCTGCAATATGTGTAGTGAGTTCCCTTCTCTTTTCTCTTGCAGGAATTCCATGGAGTTGGACTAAAATAAAGTCTTGGGATGTCTCTATTTGGATTAAAATTTGGAAAGAAGAAATTGAAAGGTGAGTGTGGTCTGGCAATGCCATTGTCATGGGTGCCAAGGTAAAAAATGGAAATATAGCACACATGTGAGTCCTTGAGATCATGTGTGGGAGCATGTACTGCACCTGTAGAGCAGGTGGGGGAAGACACTCTTTTTCCTTCATTTCGTACTGCCTTGGAGGAAGGAGTGCTGCAGACTGTGTGCCAGTGAACAGGGGCACTTCTGCAACAGGACAGGCTGCAAAGTTTGTGCAGCCATCATGGCATGTGATTGCCTTGGGGAAGCTGGATTCCTGTGGTTTCTTACAAGAATCTTTTGAGGGAGTGGGTGAATGAGCAATGCACAATGAAATGGTCTGATGCAGTCTTTTGATGATGAAATGTACTGGTGCACCTCAAAGTCTGTCTTCAGTTTTGAGCCCCTCACAGCAAGAAAGACATTGTGGTGCTGGACTGTGACCAGACAAGGGCAACAAAGCTGGTGAGGGGTCTGGAACACAAGTCTTACAAGGAGCAGGTGATGAACCTGGGGGTGTTAGGTTGCAGAAAAGGAGGCTCAGACGGAAACCTTATTGCTCTCTACAACAACCTGGAAAAGAAGTTGCAGTGAGGTGGGGATCAGTCTCTTCTCCCAGGTAACAAGTGGCAGGACAAGAGGAAATGGCCTCAAGATGCACCAGGAGAAGTTTAGGTTGGATATTGGGGAAAATTTCTTTACAGAAAGGGTTGTCAAGCACTGGAAAAGGCTACCCACAGGAGTGGTGGAGTCACCCTCCCTGGAGGTATTAAGAGATGTAAATTTGGCACTCAGGGACATGGTTTAATAGTGGAGTTGGCAGCGCTGAGTTAACAGTTGGGATTCGGTGATCTTGGAGGTCTTTTCGAACCTAAACAATTGTGTGATTCTGTTTTATGATGACAATGGCCCACATATTCCCTTCAAAGAGATGCAGGAAGAAGGGCAAATTGCAGAGATGCACTCTGAGATCACCCAAAAAGCTGCTGAGGGCAACACTAGCTGGAAGGGAAACCTCTTCTAATTCCTTCATGTGAGGTCCACGTGGCATTCAAATAAATGGGTGTGAAGGTAGTCAGCCACCGTCCCCTGCATTGCAATTCTCACCAGACTTTGCAGCTGAAATCCCTGAAGAGATGAATTTTTTGAAGAAGTCCTGTAGGAGTGCTACTAACGTGTCTCTGTACAGCCTCGTAGGGTACATCTTGCATCAGGCCTTCCAGCAGGAGCCACTGAACCAAGTCTTGTGACTTACCACTTCACCCCCAGACCCGACGTGCAGTCTCTGGTCAGGGATCCACGTCTGCAGACATGGTGAAGAGGGAAAGTCTCAAGCCTTTCCTTTCAGGGTGTTCCTCCCTGTATTTGATGAATGAGGAGATTATTGCCCTACTCGTGTTTTGACATGAAATTATTTTCCAGCCTCTCTGAGCTCAGAGGACTGAATAGCTTTTTCCCAGGGGTTTATTTTTGCAATTGTGCTGCTATTTCCCCTTCCTGGCACAGGGCAGACTCTGAGCCCTGGTGTTAAGACAGGGGCATCCGTTTGCTGCTCTGATAGTCCCAGGAGAGGAGGTTGTGATTACTCCCAGGGAAGGGTCTCTGCCTGCCCCAGGTCTCTTTTCCCCATCTTGGCTTTTCAGATGAGGGAGCACAGGTTTGTCCTGTGAGCTCCTGTCCACTTAGGGCATCCCCACTTGTAAAGCAGTAGCTGTTCTGATTATCAAAAAGATTTTGTTGCTGTATTAGGAACGTTTTGTGCTTTGTGTGTGCTTTAGCAGAGAAATATTCAGCCCACCCCCTTCAACCAAGTGTTCAAGAAACTCAGATCTTCCTGATATAAACCCCACATTTTATAGGGAAAAATAACTTATTTTCATATTTGATCACCAGTTCAAAACCAATGAATTCAAACTGGAGGAAGTTCAGAAAA
>JAWWEU010000091.1:63060160-63070486 GCA_035583155.1 Acropternis orthonyx | reverse complement strand
GAAAGGGGGGCTCCTCACTCCCCCAGCAAGCCCTGGGAAAGGGCAAAGGAGCTCAGGGCATTTCCCTCTGTTGCCTGCAGAAGTCGGATTTCCGTTTCTGTTTGCAAAGCAGAAAGTCACTGAGGACTTCAGAGTCTCTTAGAGGCCTCTGTGTGACACTGAAGCTCTGCTGTGTAGCCCAACAGGCTCTCAAGTTTTGTCATCTGTTCCTATTTACATTAATGCCATTTATCTTTTCTGTGACATTTCTTCCAGGACTAGACTGGGAGTCCCTGGGGAAGGGATAAGAGTAGCACTTACTGTGTGGCAGGAAACACTCGAGTGTTTGGAAGTTCTGTTTTTAACAAATAGCTTTATCTTTCATCAGCTTTGATAATACTGGTTGCTCTCAGGAAAATTCCTGAAGGAGCACATAGCACAGTAGTTGAAGCCCAGCAAGTCTGGACCTCTTGAGTTCTGCTTCTGTTTTCCTCTGGGGCAGCAGATAAGTCACTCTGATATTTTGGTACATTGTTCTCCCTATTGTGAAGGATGAGAAAAATGTTTCCAGGGAAAGCAGTGAAGGATGAAGCACTTTGAGGGTCTCAAATGAAGCCTCTGTGGTTGGTCTGATTCACCCAGTTGGGGCAGATGGGAGCTGATTTGAAAATGACTGACAGCTGGATGTGCCTGAAGAAGAGGGAAAGCATGTTTGCCTGTTAACATAGCTTTACATCAGCAATTAGAGGGCTTGATGAAAGCAGCTCACAGACAGAGACCAAGAAATGGTGATCTGAAAAAGGGCTTAAAAATTAGGGATGCTGTGTTCTTTATAGTCATTGGAGAGAAAGGAGGAAGGATAGCAGTTCAATGGACTGAACAGCTTAGACACTTGCTGATGCAAGAGTGAACAAGCAGGATAAACGGAATGTCTTAACCCACCATTTAATAGGTGTAACAGACATGTGCTGTGATAACTCATGGGGCTGGAATATTAATAGAAAATAATAAAGCTAATTCTGTAAGATTAACAGAAGTTTTTCTTGTATGACTGCATGGTCTGAGATGCAGCATGAGGAAAGAGATGAACAAATTGCAGATCTCTAAGTAATGATACAAGGGCAATAACACAGCCATAGCAAACCAAGAAGGGCAGTCTTCTGTGGCAAAAAAACCCCAAAACAACAAAACCCAACAGTTTTCTGAGAGGCAGGACATGGTGGCAAATGACGAACTCTATCTATGCAAAGGCAGAGTTGGAGAGGAGCAAAAAGAAACACCACTTTTTCAACTGGCACAGAGTTTTAGTGCAGAGGTGGGTAATTTTTTTGGAGCTAGAGAGGAGGTTGGTCCAAAACTGGTTCCCTTCAAAAGGGAATGGGAGGAGCTGGCTTGTCCTGTGACAGAAGGGAGTGTAAACTGGAATAATTATGAAACAATGGGATGATACTTAGGAAAAACTGACAATAGCAAATTGTTTAAAAATGACTTCAAGAAGGAAATCTTCAGTAAATGTGAAGAACTAGTAACTGAGATCTTATGGGAAGGAATTCTGGGGTGGAGGGAGAATAAGACAAAGCTGCCATTTCCTTACATAATTGATATTAGGGGCACATTAATTGATATTAAGAACACATATGTTATTATTTGATAATAAGGGCACATGTATAAGGGAAAAGCTCAGAAGGATAAGTGAAATGGTGAAATCACAAGCTCCTCATTTGCTTCAAGCAGAGGAAGGATGCCTCTAGTAGGTGCCAAACCGCTTGTTTTATCCAGGACAGAGTGGTGAAGGCTCAAAGTGAGAAAAGGCTATCAAGGACGTAAAGGGCAATAAAAGTTATTCTGTGAGAGTTGGGGTCTCTAGGGTTCTGTAACCCTTCCAGTAAGAGGGAGATCAAAGACAGTTTGTGTCTGCTGCTCAGTGCAAAAAAGTCTAGCAAATAAACCTAAGAAATCAGGGGTTTTATTATGGTGGTGGTTTTCTTGGGGTTTGTTCCCCGGCCCCCCGCCCCTGCTTTAGACATCTAACAGAATAGTTTCCAGAAATAGAGGAGAAGGAGGAAGGTTTTGGGCTGGAGCAGAGAGAGAATGGGTGGGCTGTGTAAGGTAAAGTATGTCCTGGAGTGGTGCTGCCTTTGAGAGTTTCTGGTGCACAGGCAGGCAAAGTTCAGGAGACTGGGAAGAGAGCAAGCACAGCACCTGTCTTGAAAGAGGAGAAAAAGAGAAGCTGAGCAATAATAGATGTATTGGCTTCACTTGAGTAAAGGTTAACATAATCCAACAAACCACTTCAAAGTAACTAGAAGTGTGTGTGGGGAAGAAATGATTAACAGTCAGCAGTCCTGAAAAACTGCATCAAACCAGAATTAATTCTGTTTTAGTGGTAGCCAGAGGGCTACTGAAAAAACCTCAGATATCTGCCATGTATCTTGACTGTCACTTGTGGCATTTTTACAAGTAAACCAGAATACATGCTTGATATAAAATAACAATACAGTGAATGCCAGATTTTTCAGGAAAAAAAAGGCATTAACAATAGATATTGATGACTGATTATGAAACTTGAGGGATCCATCAGGAATATATCCCATCCTGAGTCTAGTATTCAATATTTACTTCTGCATCTTGGCTGACAGAATAAAGAACACACTTAGTACATCTGCGAATGGCACCACGCTGGCAGGAGCTACCAGCACACTGAAAGATAGGATTGGAATTGACTCGTTGGAGAAATGGTCTGAAAGAATTTGGATGCAGTTCACTAGGACAAGTTAAAGATTTGCATTGCCTGATGAGGCATTGGCTCTGCCAGAAAGGAACTGCTAAAATGGATCATATTCTGAAAAGCCTCTTCATGCTGGTGGTGCATAAAGATATTACTTTAAATTACTTCTAGGTGAATTCTTACATATAATATGCATTGTATACTAGGTAAGTGGAGTGTCCCTTGTGCTCTGCTCAGCTTTGGTAAGGCCCCATCTGCAAACCATGTCCCATTTTGACCACTGTGCATCCAGAGTGGGGTGAACTAGTTGGGAAGCCCACTGCAGAGCAGCAAGAGTGATGCTACTGCTGACAGGTTTACACAAGATATGACTGAAGAAACTGGAGTTGCTTACCCGTGGGAAGACTACAGTAAGGCGTAACAGCCCTCACTACAGAGTGAACCGAGAATCACAGAACCATAGAATGAATCCCTGCACAGGACAGTCCCAATAATCACACCACATGCCCGACAGCATTGTCCAAGGACTTCTTGAACTCTGGCAGGCTTGGTGCTGTGACCACTTCCTTGGGGAACTTGTTCCAGTGCCTGACCACTCTGTAGGCAAAGAATCTTTTCCTGATATATCCAGCCTAAACCTCTCCTGACACAATTTCACCCTGTTCCCTTGGTACTGTCACTGGTCACCAGGAAGAAGCATCAACACCCTACCCCTCTGCTTCCCCTGATGAGGAAGCTGTAGACCACTGTGAGATCTTCCCTTAGTCTTCCCTTCTCCAGGCTGAACAAATCAAGTTACCTCAGCTGCTCCTTGTGTGGTTTTCTCTCAAGGCCCTTCACCATCTTTGTGGCACTCCTTTGGACTCTTTCTAATAAATTTATATCTTTCTTATACTGTGGTGCCTAAAACTGCACACAGGACTCAGGTGAGGTGCACTAGTGCAGAGTAGAGAAGAACAATCCCCTCCTTTGACTTTCTGTAATATGCATCCTTGGCAAGTAGCACAAGGAACTGAGGGGAATCAGAAGAGCACCTTTGACCATCCCAGGAGAAGACAAAATTTCCCTAAATTTAAGCAATGTTGTGTTAGATAATGTGGAAGAAAACTCCCTCAGGGAAAGGAAACTGCAGTCCTGGAATAGGCAGTTTGAAGAACAGCCATCACTGGAGCTTTCTATGACATTTATTGGGAGTCACAGGTGAGATCCTGCCTTGGGCTAAAAGTTAGATTTGCTGACCTTTGATGTCTCTTCCAGTAGTTTGTGATGTCATGGTAGCTGTGGTGGTGGTGTTGCAGCTGTGGGATGATGCTCAGAGATGCACTTGTACTGGAGGAAGGGCACCAACAGTAGCATGATGGCAAAAGCTCCAGAGACTTCAGGGGCAAGAGATGGAGCAGGACAGGAACAGTGAGCACCACTAGTTAAGCGGCAATTCTTACACAAGAGCAGCTGAGCAATCTGTAAAACTGGCACTGGCATTGCAGTGAGTTGTGGATAGAGGAGACTTGGCATATGGTTTTGGAATGTTAGGGTACCAGTCCACAGTGCTGCTCCGTCACTGTCACCAGCCTCTTCAGTTCCCTGACATGGGACATTTGGCACAGGGCACAGATTCACAGTGCCATTGTCTTTTAACAGCTCTGCTTTCATTTGTGATGCTTCATTCATATCTGTATTGACTCCACTTGCCCTCAAGCATGTCTGATGTGTTTCCTCTTCTTCACAGAGGAAGAGAGACAACTTCAAGCAAACAACCGAGATTTTAATCTGCAGTTTGAATATGCTGTGAGTAACCAGAGTATGCAGTTGTAGTCACAGATGTGGCTGCATCTGCTTCGTGTCTTGAATGTTGTTTCGGGGGCGGGGGGGGGGGGTGGGTGGTGAACATAAATGCACACCAGCTATGGATCTGCAAACCAGGCAAACACATGCCAGGTGAACCATCAGAGATGGATCACTGCTGAGTCAGCCTGCAAAACAGGCAATTGAAGGAGATCCGATCCTGGAAAAGCATGACTTTACACACTTCCAGAAAATTATTTGTGAGTCAAAGCGTTTGCAGGATCAGTCTCCAAGGCCTTTCAATAACAGAATTTGGGAGGAGTTTTCTGTGGAAATGTGTCTCCATTTAAAGTAAAACATGAAGGGAAATGTGTCAGTTCCTCAGTTCTTGCAGTGAAATCTTCTCTCTCAGGAAGGTTTTGAATCTGGCCCTTATGGCTTCCTTCCAGCTTTTTTTGCCACCTCCTGAACAGCCTACTTAGGTTCACATTGTGCCATGAAATCTGTTACTGCAGGGAGAGCCTTGGCACAGGCTGGCTGTGACCCAGGTCTGCCAGGCTAATGTGCCAGGGAGTCCTTTGGCATCTTGATTTCTGAAACTTGTGGACCATTTGTTGATGCAGTGTGAGGAGAAGCACCAGCTCAACCACTAGACCTGTCCTGCCTGGCTGCAGGGTCATTCCCTCCATGAGGCCATCCTGAGGCTGCATTCTTTCAAAGTGTTTGCAGCTGCCAATTAATAATAAAATTAATTTTGTGCATTTTTGTCCTCTCAATATCTGAATTCCAGTGGTGAAATTAATCATTCAGGAGCTCCTTTGAATCATGCTTTGGTCTAGGAACATCTCAAGTATTTTCTTGGTAAGAACTGAAAAAAGTCAGCATTTTAGAACAGTGTAATTTCTCGTGAGGTCAACAGTCTGGCTTGCCAACAGGTTTGACTAATGGTAACATTAACTGGGTGGTTTTCAGTGGTCCCTTTTCATGCATGAACTACACAACACGGGTTAGAGACTTCCAAGGTCCAGAGCTGCTGCATGTGTCCTGAGTATGAAATACATGGAAGTTAATATCTGTAATGGACTGTGCAGTGTGAATGTCTTACCAAGACTGGTGATATGAGACTGGGAAAGTGCACTTGATTTGCACAGAACCTGCCCAGAACATACTGGGGGGGGTGATGCCACTACATATGGATTTGTGATCTTCCATTGAATGATTGCTGTGTGCAATAGTAGGGCAGGAAAGGAGGAGGGAGATGGGCAATGATGTCAGGGTAGAGGGAACATGCAACTCTTCTGGTTTCAAACTGACTTTGCATGACACTGCTTCCCAGCTGATTGCTTACAGGATTTGCAAATAACCACAATTAAGTAGGTGACTTTAAGAACTCTTCAGAGTTTCCGTTAAGTCTATGATTAGGTGTTAAAGTGAAGGCAGCCAAAAAACTAGCTCAGTATAATCTGTTAAAACTTGGCAGTAAGTTTCAGTAGCCCTGCCCCTCATTTCAGTCAGCTGCAGCTTGTGTTTCTGGATTCCAGTGTAGACTGAGGCTTAGGAAATGCAGAAAACTGCTCCAAAAGAGCCAAGCCTTAAAGTGGTGGTGGATGGTGATGTACTAACAGACCTTAGGTGGTGATACAAGCACTGCCCTAACTGTACAGCGCCACATAGCCTGTCCTGGGATGCTTATGTCCAATAAGTCCTGGCAAAAGTTCAATTAATTAGCCCTGCATTCCTATGGTGTATGAAAAGGAATAACCTTGCTCATAAATTGCTTCAAATCCGTGCTATAGCTTGCTGGATGCATCTGGAAATGCCAAAATAGGGAGGTAGTCTCCTGGTACCCTCCCATATATGTGTGCATGATGGTCCTGAAAGTTAGCTCTTTGAGGCAAAGGTCAAATTTGGGCCTCTTCATCACATTCCTATTTGTCTGAGCATTGTGGGGTTGCATGGCTAAGCACTGGGATATGGTCCAAGGAGAAGGGACCACCAAGATCCAAAGGAAACCCACTAATATAACAAAGCCTACAAAGTATTTTACACAGTGAAAGCTGCAGGAGTGAGATTTAGTTTACTTGGTAACTTAAGACCACATTAGCCATAAAACCTATAGAACAGGTTCTTGTAACAAAGCGAGGTGAGGCAGTAAATGATTCTTTAGGGTGAGGCAGTTGCTGAGAAAGGCCAGTAAGGAAAAAGAAAGGGAAATGCAAACTGAGATGTTGTGTATTGCCTTACTGCTGCAGCCAGACTCCGTGTCCCAGCTGGTGTGAAGGTTTGAGCCTTTCACTAAAAGGAGAGTCTCGGTTATGTAGGCATAGATCAAAGCTACCGAGTTGTTTTGTCCTTCTTTAATCTCAGTGAGAACAGGGAAGTGCGAAAGTATAACCATAGATGGGTGTGTTGCCCCTGAATATCCCTGTCCCTGGTGGGATTTTGTCCCTTCCCAGTGCAAAGTCTACATGATATCTGAGAAGGGAGAAGAGAGGAGCTGATAAAGACTTGAAAACTCTGTTGTGTGTGGAGTCTGACATCAGCTCTGGCAGCTGCTGGAAGCTGGCCCTCCTGGTATGAAACAAGACTTACGAATACACTCAAACCAGCTTTGCAGGAACCTGATGCTGCACCGTGCAGAGCCATGACTGCCTGTGCATGCAAGGGCATGTCCAGATCCATCACACTAGAACTTGCAGAAAACTTCAGAGGGCAAATTCCCTCCCAGAGCTCATCAGAAAATACACAAGATGCTAAACTGCAGTGTATTGCTGCCACACTCCTCCAGCCATGGAGGCTCTTCAGCTGAGCAAGAGGGCTAGAAAATTAAAACCAGATTCAAAACAAAGTGCTCTGCAGTTAACTGGAAGGGCTGAGTGTGAAGGTATGTACTACCCACCAGCTCACAAAATTAGTTAGGAATGACTCAGAAACCAAGTGTGAATAAATGGCATGCAGAGGTACTTGGAACAGCACAAAAAAGGACTCAATATAGGTCAGTAAAAATGAAAAGTCAAGTCCTAATCCCATGTTTATTCACACTGCAGATGGAAAGATCCTTCCTGAATTCAGTAAGAGGTTTGTATGTGTAAATAAAGTGAAAAGCAGGGTGACAGATGTGGCACAGAAAGATTTACGGGCCTTAACCAAGATTCTTATCTGAGTCAATTTAATCTGTCTGCAGTGTCCCCAGTCTGTCTGCACCACCTCCAACACAGCTACAGAGGGGACTGCCCATGCGGGTCCACTGCGGTGGGCTCTCCATGAACATTCTGGAGAAGGAAATATCCTCTGAAGGCTTTTAATGTTTGCTCTGATCCCAGTTCCCTTTTACTTCTTCGCTTTCACATTGGAATTTAGCACAGCTGCACCGGGACGTCATGAAGGGCTGTGAAAACAACTTTGAAATTGGCTTTCAGACAATAGGAGAGGAAATGCAGGGCCTATGAGTCAATGACAAATTTCATCTTGCATCAGGATTCAGGGTCAAATGTTCTTTCATCAGAACCAGCAACAAGAGGGCCTCTTGGACTCTGCTTTTGTTCTCTGGGGTCACCTGATAAAGTCTCTAGTGAAATAGGAGGGATGTATATAACTTCCTATGGCCAATACACATTGCCCTGGGCTGGATCAGCAGCTGGGTTCTTATCTCTTTGAAATTTCGTAGGAGAAAAGGGAGCTCCAATAGTGGGTTCAGACTCTGCTCCACCTCCTCTCCTTGAGTGCTCTGTTCTCAGAAGGATGCCTGTGGGTTATCCCCAAGGACCTTATCAGTGTGGTCAGAGTGGTGGCACCAGCTGTCCTCTCTTCCTGTCTCAACCCTCAAACGCTTCTCAGCGTCTTTTACACGCTCAAGACCAAAGGGAGTGTTGTCTGATCAAGTGAGAAGTGGTCTGAGTAGCCCCTAAAGGAATAAATGCAGCAGGAAGCTGCACTGCTCCTTCTTCCTTTAGAAAGGTGTTAGGTGGATTCACCTAAACACCAACTGAGGCAGTGGCAGGGAGCAGCCAGAGCAGGGCTGCCCTACAAGAGGGGCAGGCTGGGAGTGGAGGTCACCCCAGCTCAGACAGAACCCTCACTGACCAGGGTGCAGTCCTGCAGCATCTGGCTTGGGGGGACAGGGCAAGATGCTGGTAATGGGGCCCACCCTGACCGTCCCAGACAAGGTGAGGTGATGAACCAGGTCTGGGGCCCACCTGGAGAGCCCAGGCAGGAG
Organism: Acropternis orthonyx; assembly: GCA_035583155.1. Lineage (NCBI taxonomy): Eukaryota > Metazoa > Chordata > Aves > Passeriformes > Rhinocryptidae > Acropternis > Acropternis orthonyx. The sequence goes on along the minus strand of JAWWEU010000091.1, from coordinate 63,061,778 downwards.
CAGTGAGAGGCAGGGCTGAAGACAAGTTTATACTAGAAGTCCAAGGTCCATCCAGGAGGTAGAGCTGGGAAGACTAGGATGGACATCAGTCTGGAGACAGGGTCTTCTACAATGTATCTTAGGTGAGGCTAGAAGGCTCAGGGCTGGGCTTAAATGAACTCCTGGGGTTGTGGATGGAAAACCAGGTGAGGTCCAGGCCCTAAAGGCATGTTAGGGCCCTGAGAAAGACATTAAGGTTGAGCTGTGACAGATGTGAGCTTCAGTGAAGTCCGTATACTCCTTCACTGTTCATCAGACTAAACCTCATGGAGGCAAAACTCTTACCATACTTGGTTGAGAGTCTTGTTGTGTGAGACCCTAATGAGCAGACTACAGCAGTTTGGAGTTTGCCTCCTTTGCACCACTGAGCAGTGCTCTGCCCTCCCCTTCTCTACTCCTTCCTTCCAGGCAGCAGCTTCAGGTACTGAGCCAAGCCAGAGGAGGACGCAGTGTAGTCAAAGGGGATGACTAAGAGACAAGAGCTTTGGGTCCTGTGCCGGGCCCGCCTGTGAGTCATGACATGAGGTCATCAAGCCTTGCCACCTCTGTGTCCTCCTTTGCACCACCACGAAGGGGACACTCACCACAGTGTTGATTAACTGCTCAGTAATGGGATGACACCAGGCAGAAGGAACAGCATAGGAACAACCAGTGACCACATTTTCCTAGAGATTTTCCTGGAATACCCAACATGTGATGAGATCCTGGAACTCACTTCATTAGCACTGCCAAGAGAGGGTCGAGGGGTTAGGTATGTAAGACATTCCCTTCCTTTTTCTGTTAAAAGGAAAAAAGAAAACAGAAAAGAAAATAAAAAGAAAACAAAAAGAAAATGAGAACTATGGTTTGGTTTTGGATTTTTTATTTCTAGCGTTTGACCAGTCTTTTACTCCTGGGAGTTTATTTTTTTGGCAGGGACCTTTACAGCGACCAGATTAACACCATCACATCCTGTTGGCCTTTCTCAGTCTTCCACTGAGTTGGGGCTCCTGCCCACCATCAGGAATCAGGCAGTGAAGGCTTAAAACTGATCTGGTCTGACTGTTCTGTACTCCCTGTGAAAACAAAGCCCCTGTGGCTCCATATGCACTGTTACATGAGTTTGTTAGATATCTTCATGAGTGCATTCACAGCGCTGTGGTCACAGTTTTGCTTATGGCATCTGCGTGCTTTCCAGTGGCGCTGCTGCAGTTAAACAAAGTGCCATGGAATTGTGCTCCCACTGCCTCCTTGCAGCGCTTTATCAAAACATCTGGGAAAGACATTTCTGCTTCTCAGCTGTTCCATCAATCTGTACCTTGTGCTACACAAGTACCAGGGAAATCGCCACGTGTTGTGGCATAACACCTCCCTGTGGGATTGCCAGTGTTTTGCAAAAACTTGATTTGGACTGGGTTGTCCAGCTGCTGGAAACTATTATGTCACTGAACCAGGGACATAAATTGAGATGGTCATTAAGCTTCATTAAGGCCCTGCCATATCCTTTAGCCCCCTGTAATCTGATCACAAAAGCAGCACAGTGTCTCTTACTTCCAGTGAGTTTTATGGCAAGGAGATGATTTGTTTGCTCAGCGAACAA
>JAWWEU010000091.1:63022806-63039909 GCA_035583155.1 Acropternis orthonyx | reverse complement strand
TCTCTTTGTCAATCTTACCATCTGAGGAAATGATGCTTCCCAGATAGGTGAACTGCTGGACTGACTTTAGCTCTGAAGATCCATAGTATTTGGTGCTATATCAGCAGTTTTAGTGTTGCCTCTTCACAGAGAATGTTATATTGGTTACTGCAGATAGGCAAGCAGGAATGACAAGTAGGCCATGTGTCTGTGATGCTCCCAAAACCTTGAGGCTGGACTATGAACTGAGTAGCGCTGTTTAGTTTGTCATTGCATCTAACTCTTCAGTCAACTTTGCTACCAAGACTCTTTTGTGTTGGTAAACAAGAGGAATGAATCCCATTCCTGTCCAGTATGTCACACCAGCAGCAAAGTGAAAATTCATGTTGACTGCGAGCTGATACTTTTCTTTAGTTGTATTTAGTGACAAAATCGTTCACTTGCTATGGAGCTCTGTGTTGTTTGAGATACGGTTGTGCTCATCCCCTGCCACTGGGCTCAGCCCAACTCAGAGTCCTGCTGGAAACTGTCTCCTGAAATGGCACCAAATGAAACCCACTGCTTGTGCCTCTCTTCTCAGTCTGAAAACCTCTGAAACTTCCCAAGTACATTTATGAGATGTTTTATAAATGAAGGAAAGGAACTTGCTACAGCCCTAACAGACTGTTTCAGCATCCCCTACCATAGGCCATCCAAGGACAGATGAGTTCAACCTGTCATTACCTTCAAAGTTGTCTTCGAATTACAATCATTAATGGTGATGCTGAAGATAAAGATCTTGTCCCTTAAACTAATGAATGTTCCATCACCTTCTCTTTCTGTCTCATCAGTGTAGAGATTATACGCTTGGGTAACAGTTTCTACATTGACTGGGACCGTAAAATGTATTATCCACTGAATGACACGCCAGCTCAGGCTCGAACCACTACACTCAATGAAGAACTGGGGCAGATCAAGTACATCTTCTCAGACAAAACAGGAACGCTCACTCAGAACATCATGTGTTTCAACAAGTGCTCCATCAATGGCAAATCCTATGGTATGTTATCTGTTTGTCTTATTCTCTGCATGTTATTTCGTTTTATGCCTCTTGGTTCACAAAGACTAAATCTGATATCCAGAAGAGAGTGTCATGTAAAAAGCTGCAGTGATCAAGTACAGGGCTGCCCGTCAAGGATGCTGGACTGCCTGACTGCATCATTTTCATCTCTTAATATCCTTTCCTTGTATCCCTCTTTTTCACATCTTTTATCTCCCTTTTTCTGCCCCACTGTCATCCAAAGAACCAGCACTTTATTACTTTCTTCTCATTGGTCCCAGATTTATTACATCTGTACTCAAATTTGTTTTTTTCTGATATCACTACCTAGGTAATCTCATTTTTTTATGGTATTATTGACATGGTCGCCCAGTAATTGTTAACTTTGCAAAACATAACAATTAACAGCTATAACTAACTTCATCTTAACCACTTATGAAATGAGCCATTCTTCATGTGTTACCTGCAAATTTTCTCAGCTTCTCACACTGTTGTCTCACACATTCAGCATTTCTCATGTCATGAGCAGTGATTTTCTATATCCTTTTCAAGCAGCTGGACTAATCAATGGCCTGGTCTTTGTCTTTAGCCCTGTTATGCTTCACCTACCAGAAGAGAAAAGTTTGTTTGGAGCTGGAAAAGATGGGAAAAGTTATCTCTGTTAGATCTTAGAAGTCACTGATTTAAAAGACTCATTTATTGTACAGGCTCAGACAATTTTCTTCATATTGGTCAGGAGGTGCTAACACCTCGCAAACTGACCAATTGATTAACATCATTAGATGCCCCAGAGAAATTAAACACTCCTTATTTGTAGCTGGGTGCTTGCTTTGCCTGTGCCAGACCTGTTTATGCACTAGTGTGTCAGAAAGCTTGTCTTCTTTCTCAGTGCTATCAGCTGACTTAGTAAAAGAAGATATTTCTTCCTATAAATCTGGTTTTGTGTATATGTGGAGACCACCACATCTCAAACAGTGCTACTGTGATAGCTAACATTAATACTGCTAAACAGTTTGAAATCTCTTCCGTCATGCATCCTTAGCTGACCTTTCCAAAGTGGATGTAACCACTAACATAGATACAAGGGTATGGGTTCAAGAAATTAACGGGAAATATGTGGAAAGAAGGCAAACAATCTCTTGCATATGGTTTTCAAAATGCTTAGCTTCTTCCTAAGACTGTAATTCTCTGGATTTGCTGCTCAGGGGCATTTGGGAAAGCCATGCCAGAAAGCATGATTTAGGTCTGGTGTCAGAAAAGGTACTCTGCAGGCTTAAAGGAAGAAGATGATGTGCAGTTCTCAGGAGAGATGGCATCTAAGTTTCTTCTACACTCTTAAGGCCTTTATGAAGACACAGCAGCACTACAATCAATTTTGATCACAGTTGAGATGGCTGGTGCAGATATGCGTCTGTAATTCATATAATTTATTGCATTTCACTCTTATTTCTATTAAGTGTTGGGACTGGCTGGGCTGGGTACAGTCCAGACTTTCAAAGTGAGACTTTTCTTCAGGCAGAAGTTTTAATAGTGTTTCCTGGAGATGAGATGTCTTCTATTCCTATGACCAGGTTACCAGTTCAGGGAAGATTAGTAGAGCAGCCTTGCTACCTAGGCATGGGAAGAATGGGCTTTGAAAACTCATTTTCTGTGGGTGTCCAGGGACTGTTGCAAATCAAGCAGGATCCAGGAGCTGGATTTGTCTCACATTTGAAATGAAATGTACAAGAGAAGTCATTCCCCGAAAACAACCTTGTTTCCTACCTAGCACTAAGTTCTCTCTGGGTTCAGCTTGAGCCAAGTCTTCTTTACCCAAAACCCAAATCATTTTTATGGTAACTGTTTTGTGTTTCAAGCACTGTCAGTCTCTGGATTTTGTCATGGATTAATGTAGTAACTGATTGACATGTATCATCAGTCTCCAGTGCCCACGTCAAGATATTTATGCTTACTGAAACTTTTTCAATAGATACTAGCTTAGAAACATTTAGACCAATTTTTGAGGTGTATAGCAGCTCAGAGACTGCATTTAGACAGAGTTTGTGACTATAACCTTGGTCTTTCTTGCTTGCAGGGGATGTGTATGATATATCTGGACAAAGGGTAGAAATAAATGAGGTAAGTGCTTAAGTGCTATCAGGACCTGTGCTTCCAGTGAACCTGGCAAAGTACCAGTGGACATGACCCACAAAAGCATAGCTCATGCTCTGGACTCCGCAAAATCTGATGCTCTTGATGCTGCTAACAGTGATGTGTGTTCCTCTAGATGTCAGAGAATTGCCAGTTACATTCCTTTCCAGTAAGTCTGGCTTAAAACCTGCACGTTGGGAACAGCCCACTCTCTTCCAGTGAGCCCCCTCTGACCAGTTTCCTCTGCTTCATGTGATGTCCTAGTGCATGCACAACTCCTGTTGAATATTTGGCCATTGATACTTGGCCAAGTATTTGGCCAAGTTTGTTGAAAACTTGGATATTGGCGAATTCTATTAACCTTGGCAGTTAATCACAGTTTTGGTGGGGAATCAGTGAGTTCAGTTCATACCAGTAAGAAGGTCCCTGTCAAATTCCTCTTATGTCTGGACTTTGGAAAGTGTGAAAACCTGTGACTTCTGCAGTTCTCTTTAACCTCTGCTTGCTGGCACAAACACAAGTCTTCTGGAAGGTCTGAAACTACAAGCAGTAATCCAAATAACAAACAGCAAGATGATGATGAAAATCTCACGCCTCATTCCAATTATTCTTTTTTGGGCCATTTAGAACTTAAACTACCCACTGAAATTGGCTCTTTGTGCTGAGTGCTGGGCCTTCAAGCCTTGCCTGGGGACACATGCTGGACTCCTGCCCATTGATCACCACACCCTCCCACCTGTGATACTCTCTGGAGCAGAGTCCTGCTGCCCATCCAGGGTGTTGCTGTGCCTGGACCTTGCACAGATGAGTGTGGGAGGTGTGGGTCTGTGCTAAGTGCCAGATGTCAGTGTGCAGAGCTCAGAAGGATGACTCCCATCCTGGAAATTCTGAGCTCATCAGGGATGGGACAAGAATCAGAATTGTCCCAGGCTAGCTTGGCAGTGCATTCCTCCATGACACATCATGCTGTGAGCTTTTGACCATTTCTCCAGCATGTTCCACTCTGCTCAAGGCTCCTTGTCCTTTGACAGAATGGGCAGTGCCTGTGGAATTTAACCTTTACATCACTCATCTGTCCTATTTTTTCCATATCAGGACTTTTTCTTGCTTTGGGAGAACAGGGTGGAGAAGACAGCCTTTGGAATTGTTTTAAACTGGGCTCTGACATTCTGCTATCACAGACAGCCTTTGACGTCAGGAGCATGATGCCTCCAAGCAGGCATGTGTTGAAGGCAGGCATTTCTTTGCTGTAGAAATCCATTGGCAGGGATCTTGTAGGAACATCAGCTGCCATTCAGAGAGTCAGTTTAGCTTATTGGTTCTCAGCCTGCATGCTGCTCTGAAAGGCCTATCTAGTGCCTGTCCTGTCCTATGATTGAATAACTTTTTTGACCTCCCCCTTACTGAGATCCACCAATCTCTGTCATGAGCAGCCCTGCAGGGTAGGTCCTTTGCAAATGTGAGGAGGAGAGAGGGGCTGTGTTGGGCAGGCCTGGGTGTACAGGTATATGAGAGCTCCACAAATAATACCGAATCATGTTTTTGCAGAACACAGAGAAGGTTGATTTCTCATACAACCCGTTAGCCGACCCAAAGTTTGCGTTCTATGACCGTAGCCTGGTTGAAGCTGTGAAGCTGAATGATGTCCCGACACACAGGTTCTTCCGGCTGCTCTCACTTTGTCACACAGTGATGCCAGAAGAGAAGAAGGAAGGTGAGGACTGTTGAAGGTGCCCCACTGAGTGGTTATGTTCCCTCACACCACAGTATGTCTTCTCTCCACAGAAGCTGTTATTGGTTCTTTTGCCTCCCTGGTGATTTTCTGTAGTGTATGACTACACATAAATCAGTGTCTTTGGAGATGCCACATGGGAAGAGAAAGGACCAGGGCCTCCACTCCCTGTGTGTTCCTGTGGTAGATCTGACACTACTGCAAACACCACATCTCTGGAGTGCGGAAATTGCAGGTGCCACAGCTTCCCTGAGGTGGCAGATGCTTACCCCACTCTTTCTCTACTCTGCTCCTAGTCCCATAAAGAACATAGAGCACCTATCCACTGGAGACTCATTAGCTCCTCTTACCCAGTGTTCCCACACAGGGATGAAAACCATGTTCTAAGGGCTAGAACTGTTAATTGACTAACTGTAGTTGAAGATACTGATTAGAAAAATACATGCAGATACAACTAGATGGGGTTAAACCCAAGGAACTTGTCCTCTCAGTGAGGTCTGTTAGACTCCAAAGAGAGTTATTAAAGACCCCAGAATAATCTAGGGTACCTCTTCCACTGCCCTGGAGGATGGGTTGGTGGGACTTCATGGAGAAGTGTGGACATAAGGTGCTTTTCAGTACTGCACCTCTGTGAATAGACAGGAAAGCAAAGGGATAACCGCTACGTAGTGTCTTGGATTTTGTATTTGTTTAGCTTAGGAAAAAGGCAAAAGATGCATTACTTTTTTTTTCCTCTCATGTCAGGTAACTTGGTGTATCAGGCTCAGTCTCCTGATGAGGGAGCCCTTGTCACTGCTGCCAGAAACTTTGGATTTGTGTTCCGGGCTCGCACACCGGAGACCATCACCATTGTGGAAATGGGAGAAACCAAAGTCTACAAACTTCTGGCTATTCTTGATTTCAACAATGTTCGCAAGAGAATGTCTGTGATTGGTATGTTCCCTTTGCTCTTTTCTTTCCTTCCTGAGCTTTTAGGATCTGGAGCTGTCCCTGATTCTGCTGCGATACCTTTTTCTAGGAAACCTCCTTTTCAATGCTCTCTGAATAACATAATAATATTTACTTTTGAGGGCTCAAGATGGGCTGCCTTTACTTTTCCATTATATAGCAGCAGTGCTAAGAAAAACACAATGTAGGCAGGTGGGAGAATATCTCAACATCTGGATGACAGTGATGCACCAGCTTCCTGAAGACACTAAGCTTTTTACATATGTTGCTTCCCTCATTACAATGCAGGAAAGGCCTTCCTTCCAATCAGCTTTAAAATTATCAGTGAAATCTGAGAAAGTAGGAAAGGAGAAAGCAAGAATGAACTGAGAAACCCACTTTCCTGAACAGAAAATGCAGAAATTGCTCAAGAAACTTTTTGTAGCCTTTATTAACCTTCCAATATACTCAGTTATTTCTGGAATTGGAGTATCATTGCTACAGTTTGCTGGTAGAAAAAATAGGAGCAGTAGGACCAGTCCCGTAACAAAACCCTGTAACTTAGTTTTTGAATGCAGATGTGCTGCCTCAAATGCTGCCTGTAGGAACAACTTCGTCCAAAGGAGTGTCTGCTCAGACTGATGCAGTCTGGGTACAGTTGCTGTGCTGCTAATGCAAAGGTGGGGAGTAGTTGCACTGTCTTCTGTTCTAAGCAGAGTTTGTCTTGATTCCTGGGAGTTTGCCAAAACTTGATGGAGTTCAGATACCTCTAGAAACTTTTCTTTGTTTTGATGGATGGGTTGTGTAACCCAAAAGCCTCCACCTGAGATTTGTAGCGTTTCTTTTCCTCTCCCTCTTAGTGCAGAGTCCAGAAGGTGACTTGACTTTGTACTGCAAGGGGGCTGACACCATTCTTTACGAACTGCTTAATTCGTCCTGCGACTCTCTCAAAGAGGAGACCACAGAACACCTGAATGTAAGTGTTTCCTTCTCAGCAACATGTCTGCATTTGATGGTTTCCTTTTCCCCAGATATGGAAGCACAGTTTACATTGAGACAAAAAAAACACACACGGCACCTGAGCACCAATGTTTTAGTTACGGAATAGAGAGGGAAATAAATTTACACAGCCTTAGGTCTCTTCTTCCAGATCATAAAAGGACATACTGACTGGGCAGCAAGTAAAAAGCATTGCTCAAACTTGTGGCCTTTTATATTATTGATGGTGTGCAGTGGAAGGTTGTTACTCATATAAGGGGATGTTTTAGTCAGTATTTACTCTCCCTTGAGATTCCAGATCCTGCTGTTACTTTGCGGAGCACAAGACAACAGAGAGTTTTGCTTTGGAGTTGTGTAATAGCAAAAACATCTCTGCTCACTACCTGGAGGATCCAGAGACAGTTGCTGGCAAAGGAAAAGGCAGAGCAGAGCTGTGGATGTGGCTTCTTCCTGCTGCACCTTTACTTCAAGCCTGGGGGAACACCTCCATTTTCACAAACATATCTGTGCTATTCCACCAAACACTGATCTCCATACTGTTCATCATAAAACACCGTTATATGGACTTGCTGAGGTGCTATGACTGGCTGTGCTTATGCTGTGCATTTCAGCCAGAATTCATGACCTAAAAATGTTGAGCTCAGGTCCAAAATTCCAGGCTGTGTTCGAGGTTTATTTAGGTGTCACTATTCAGGACCTTTTGTTGAGAAATATGAGCCTGGGAAACAATTGTCTGGTTACTGTAAATCTTTGGAGTCAGAAAGTAGGAAAACTGTTTTGAATTTATCTTTGTAAGGACCATGAATGGCAATGACAAGTGATCTGGAATTACTTTTGAAAAGTAACCAAAGCTTTGTGGTCTGTGGATTTTTTTAACCTTTCCTCTGCAAACTTTAGGCAAGATACTTTATACAGTCTGCTTTCTGAGAGTCCTTTGTAAGCCCAGGTGACCAGACTGTTCTACTTTGACCTTTCTGTCTCGCCGCTGTCTTACAGGAGTTTGCTGGAGAAGGTCTGAGGACACTTGTGGTGGCCTATAAAAACTTGGAGAAAGACTATTTCCAGGACTGGATCAGGCGCCACCATGAAGCAAGCACTGCCTTGGAAGGACGGGAAGATAAACTGTCAGAGTTATATGAAGAGATTGAAAAAGACCTAATGGTTGGTACTTTAAGGAATCTGGGCCAAGCTCTGGGGGAGGCAGCGAGGATGGTGGTTTGTCAATAAACAGCTCAGTATGACTTCAGTAAACATTTCTCTGCAAACAGCTCAGTGGGTTGTATGACAGGAGCAGTTCAGAACACGGCGGTCCTGGCTGTTCACTGGCACCTCTGTTGGGAGCCCATAACTGGGGTGTCAGCCACCAGTGCAGGGGAATGGTTTTATTTTAACTCATGTGGGTGTCAGAGTAACTTTCTCGTGATGAAATGACATACTAGAGCCTGTGCGAGTTGACATGGACACAAATATTTCATAGCTGTTCTTTGTATGTGCAAATGGCTCATCTATTTATTTTCCAGTCTTTGAAATGGCAGGCAGTGAATAATCCCCAGTGCCCCTCAGTTTCAGAGAGAGTGTCTCCTTTGTTCTTGCAGCCCTGGGCGGGAGGGGTAGATGATGTCCATAAACATGTTTGTGTCAATTTGAAATGGAGCTAAACTGTGGTCTTACAGTCATTCTTCTCTCCCTCAGTGTTGTTACAGTTTTTAAATGCCCTGGGTAATCTGCCTGTGTTTTAGGGCCATGGATAATGGATGAGAAGGATGTATGGGATCTGAGGAGAAGCAGTTCAGCTTTCGCACTTGCAGCAGTGCTTTCCTGAAATCTTTGAAATCCTGAGAGACACACCCTTTCTCCTTCCATTAGCTCTTATGTTCAGGATGCCAGCAGGACCCAGGGAAGAAACATGTGGGAGCCGAGGAGATGGTGGCCTCTGAAAGTTGCATAGCCCAGGGGGCAGAGCCTACTACCCTTCTGGATCTCAACAGACTATTGGAAAATACGTCTCAATATAATAGTGAAAAATGGACAGAAAAATTGTATAACTGTTCTCTGGGTCATGTTCAAAGGAGGGAAGACATGGAAGTTTAGGAGCTGGAGTTTCCAGCTGCTTTGCAAGAAAGGGTTATGAAACTCACGGCCTGAGTAGGGAAAAGACCAGCAGGAAGAAGTTGGCTCAGAATAAAACAGTGTTTAGGCAAGACCCTTCACTGTACCGCAGTGACTTTACTTCCCAGAGATGCTGTGGGTAGAGTGGAGTGTGGGTGTAGAGCCTGGCTTGTGAGAGCCAGAGTCAGCGAGGACATAGATGGGTCTTGTGGAGATGTTGAGGACTGCCAAGTGTCATGGTCCGGTTGATGAGAAGGGCAGAAGTCCCTTGTGTGGCAGGATTCTGCTAGGGGCCCCTAGAGGGGCAAGGATATAAGAACACAAGGGATGGAACATGGATAGATTCAGAGAATAGTAGTAAAATAGTATTTATAATTGGTTGACCTAAAAACTAAGGAAGATCTACAGTCAAGAAGGTACCATGGATTTTTTTCTCCAGTTGTTCTTACACCAGATCATGGACAGATAGGCAAAGGCCTGTAAATAATGATGCTGTTGTGCCTTTCTGCAGCTCCACAAAGACAGTGGCAGTAGGGAATGGAAGCCCTTGTTCTCTCTTCCTGGACACATTTGTTATCAGTGTACAACTTTGGGCTTCCAGCTCAGACTCAGGCTGCCAAGGATGAGCTGGTGCTCTGAGGAGGTAGCTTTGTAACCATAGCATTTAAGTTCTGTCTAGCTGGATCAGGGACTACTTATATTGGGGACTCTACAGTTTTGAGGAACCTATAGAGAAGTGCCGTCAGAGCTGTTGCCTACACTGATAACACTCATAGCTGGTGCATGATGGACATCCCAGGGTACCAAAAGGGATCTTGGGCTTAAAGCCAACCTCTAAATTTAGTCTCCCTACAGCAGGAGGTAGGTGGTAGCACATGCTGTCTAAACCTGAAATCTTTATGTCCCTTTGACAAGAAGTTAAAGACACCAACTATCTTCAAAATGCAGTACAGCCTTATTCCTGGATTTCGTTTGTGTTTGCTTGAGTAATTACCTCTCAGTCTAATGCTTTCTCCTTTGCTAGCAGTGGGAGGACTTACCAGTTCCCTGCTATTTTCTGTTAAGTTGTTAGGTGCCACAGCAATTGAGGACAAGCTACAGGATGGAGTCCCACAGACAATTGAGACTCTTGCCAAAGCCAACATCAAGATATGGGTTCTCACTGGAGATAAGCAAGGTAAAGGCAGTGCAGCTTTGGATGCTACTCTTCTCTCCCACAGGTGTGATGGTTGTGCTAAGATCTGCATTCTCATTCTTCTTTAAAAAGTGCGCAGAAGACAAACTTACAGGGCTTTGCTTCGTTGCCAGCTAGGTGAAATTTCAGTTAACTGGAATTAGATTAGATGCATGTCCTTACATTCTGTTCTGAGGCTGGAAGCAGGGTGAAGGCAGCATCATTTGCCTTTGGAGAGGTGACAGTAAACATCACATCATCTCTGACAGTGAAAAGGTGTCACCTTATTACAGTTGACCATCCCAGTGAAGAAGTTGGAAAAATCTTGTCCTGCTTTCCAGAATCTTTAATGTCAAAGTGGATGTTGGGTATGTTTCAGTTTTGTCCTGGATTCAGAATAGAAACAGAGGAAACACAAACTTCTGGAGTTGGAAAGAATGACAGGCTTAAGTGAATTTGTTTGGAGAAACCATAACTTCACTGAAACAATGGTGTTTCAGGGAGGCCAAAAGTGTTTGCAAATAATTTCATCCAAGAAGTGAGAAGACACTTTCTGAGAAAAATTAAACATTTCATTTTGTCATGTTACAGTAATTTTGCTATAAAACACCAGAATATGTTTTTCAGAAAGTTATGAACAAAAAGCCTTGATATCCTTCTTCAGAGCTATGGTTTGGGGCTTTTCTCAAAGTAGGAAGAGGGAAAGCTAAAAATCCTGGAAAAAATTTTTGAATCAGCATGGAATATTTTTTGTTTCTCCAAGTTTGTTGGCCAAAGGGTCTTCTTTTTGGCAGAATTCTTTTTTTCTGTGGCCTTGTGAAGCCAGTTAGGGGAGATTTGCTATTACATCCATCAAAGTGGCTCTCCTGGCTCTCTTACTGTTGACTCTGAAAGGCTTTGAGCTCTTTTGAGTCAGAAAGAGAGCTTTTGTTATGTGTGTAAAAATGCCACAGAAGTGGGTGAATCTGGGGCTGCTGAGATGAGTCATCTTCCCTGTTTCTCCTTCCCAGAGACAGCAGTGAATATTGGTTACTCTTGCAACTTGCTGAATGATGACATGGAAGATGTTTTCATTATTGATGGCAGCACATCTGATGATGTATTGAATGAGCTGAGGTAAATGGCTGAAACACACTGTTTCACTGTTGTGCACTAACACTGTTTGTGTTTTGTATCATGCCACCTTTCTTTCCTGTCAGCTTTACTTGTTGCATTTCATTCAGGCCCCTTAGATAAGTGCTAGCTGGCTCCCTGGAAGATCCAGCAGCTAAACAGAATGTAGAAATCTCCTCTGAGAGTAAATACTGAAGCTTCTTGATCCAAGAGGTCAAATTAAATAAATGTATAAGAAAGCAGAGTCAGACAGGCATTATCAGCTGACATTCATCAACAAGTGATCTGGAGCCACAAAGGCTTTGGCTTCAGAACTGAGCTATGCTGTTGCTGTGCTGTTACTGCCATTTATTCACATTGCTGTCCTTTGTCTGGATATGGTCTATTTCTGGCAGTATCTGAGAACCCAGCTTCCTCCCTCACCTTCTCTGTAGACACAAGTTCTTAGGTGTAGGTGGAAAATGGGGAAGGTTTTCAGTCCTTTTCTCTTGGAATATGTGGTTGCCAGACAATGTGCACAGAAAGTTGGATGCCCTTTGGGATACCACCTTTCATGACACTCAGATGGTTTGTTTGACTTTAAGTCAGCAAAAGTCTAGCAACACTTGTTAGAGTTTCAGAAGCATGTGGATGATCTGCAGAAATGGCTGCAGTGAAATAATGCATGTTGTTGTAGGGATACAGGGAGAACTGAAATGAGCTATCAGAGGGAAGCATCAGTTTTTAATTTTCATAAAATTGCATTATCAAAACACATATAACTTTACAAGATTTTCACTATGATCCTGGATTTATTTTTTTTTAGGAATGCAAGGAAAAAGATGAAGCCAGACTCCTTTCTGGATAGTGATGAAATCAACATTCAGTTTGAAAAATCTTCAAAAAAACAAAAAATTTTACCTGATGAGCAAGCAAATGGTGTGTACGGTCTGGTTATCACTGGTCACAGCCTGGTAAGGAAAGTTCAGAGCCTGGGTAGGAATGAGTTCGCTGAAGAACTTACTGGAAGACAACTTAGTGTCTGAAAAATGTTTTAAAAATGTAACTCTAGAGGACAGGACTTTTTTTACCCTAATTGAGGATGAGGTTCAGTGGTTATCTGAGACATCAAAGGTGACAAAGTTTCAGAAGACTAGAAGAGGGAAGAGTTGACTCTGATCTTTGGTGAACAAGAGGGTAGAGTAACTGGATCAATTCTAATTTCCAGAAAGATACTAGAAAAGTAACTGGGCAGTTTGTGCATGCAGCAAGAAGATAACATCAGACGAGGGTTTAAAGTATGCCAAGAACATATTCTACTAAATATATCTGATAATAGATAAGCTTAATAGATAGGATATAGATCTTTGAATCTAACAAATAAATTCTTTGATGCTCTTTCCCATGATGTTATTTCAAGCAAACTGAAATAATATGCTCTAGATGAAATTGTTAAGTGACAGGTTGGACAGTTGCTTGGACAGTGTGGCTCTTAAGGGCTCAGTGTTGGTCTAAAACAAGTTGACTGTCATCTTAGACAGTCTGGTTTATCCCACCTCTGTTTGATGCTCCTTGTTTGCATTACCTGCTTAAAAAGAGAGTAGGTAACACCAGACTGGGAGAGAGTACAAAGAAAACTAGGAGTAGTTATGTGTGATCTGAAAGGTGTATGGGAATACTGAGAGAATTAAGATTTCTGAGCCTGGAGAATACTGATCAGTCTTGGTAATACTCTTCAAATAATAACAGGTAAACAAAGTAATGGACTTAAACTGAGATAAGAGAGTTCTGGGTGAAATGTCTTCCTGGTGAGAATACTGAAGTTGTGGAATAGATTTTCCATACTTCAACATTTTTTAGAACAAGTTAGAGAACAGAATGATTCAGATCAATTTAAACCTGTGTGGAAGGAAGGCTTTTTTGTATCAGGTTTATTTATCAGTTGTATTTTACTTCACCAGATCTCAGCAAAAGCAAATAGGCAGATGTGGAAGGTACTGGGAGGTACTGCCTCTCAGAACTTCTATTCCTTGTGATTGCTACCTCTCTTGATGGCAGTTCAGCAAATTTCACTCTCAGGTCTACAGCAGCCCAACAAATTACTGATTGAAAAAAAAATCTCACCTTGCTTTATTTTTGGCTTGTGTGGCTCCCCAGGGAAGTTCTCAAAGTACCAAGGCTGACAAAGTTCAAGAGGCATTTGGATGATACTCTCAGGCACATGATGAGACTCTTGGGGATGGTTCTGGACTTGGACTTGATGATCCTTGTGGGTCCCTTCCAACTCGGCATATTCTGTGATTCTGTGACTCCCTATACAGACCCTGAACATTTTCAGACACTGTCTGTGTTATTAAGTACCCTCTCTCCCTCTTTCACTCCTTTTTTAACTCCAGGGCCATAATCTCCTTCAGATCCCCACTGTAAAGCAGATGAGCTCTATCAGGTTTGGTACATCTGCATTGCATGGGCAGCAGCTGCAAGCCCCTGCCTATTTGTACTCCATCCCACAGCCACTCACACTCTGAGTGCTGTGCTATCAAAGCACCACTGGCAGCAGTGGCAAAGCTTTCTTTTTATTCCTGGAAAACCATATATTCACCCACACTCTGGCACACAGAACTCAAATCTGGGGTCTGTGGGAGCAGCCAGTTCACACAGGGTGGACACAAGTCTCACCACTACCATGGTTTTGTCCTGCGTAGTGACCACAAGGACAGTGCAGACAAAAACTAGATGTCATTTATTTATTTCTGTGAGCTTGAACAATGATCATAGTGCTGATACTGTCCCAGTCAAACACAGCATATGCTCAGTGCTGTATCCCTACCTGCAGATGGGTGGGATGGCAGCGCTGGGGCTCTCCACTCATCTGGTATTGCTTGAACAAAGTCAGTGAACAGAAACACATCAGCCTCTGTAATGGCATCATCATGCCCGCTGATTTGTGCACAGTAGTACCATTAATATGTGATATGATAACATTTTGCTGGTGCTGTGCAGTCCGGATGTTGAGGCAAAAGCCATCTCTGTGCTGACCCACGGTACTAAAGCTAAACCATGAAAAGGTCTCTTGTTGGGCAAGCCTGCTACCACTGACAGAGGAACACTGGTGACTCACAGCTCTGTGTCAAAAAGAAAGGATATTGGACCTATGGACTGTCTGCCTTACTCAGAAAGAGCAGTGGGCCTGCTGTAATGGCTCTGAGGAGGAGTGAGCCCTGCCGTGCATGTCGGCTAAAAAGACGCAACAAAGAACTGAGACAAAAAGCATGAGCTGAAAAAAATATGAAAGGATAACTGCTCCCTCCTCCTCATGGAGAGCTGGAGGGGTGACCAGACATCCAATTATCTCTGTACCTCTGGAATAGAAATAACACAGCTGATTGGTTCAAAAAGTCAGCACTCAGAGCAAGCAGCCTTCTCCCTAACTTTGTGTTTTGCTTTGTCACACTCACCTGAGCTTAACTTTTTTCATGTTTGTTTGGTTTTTTTAAATTAAGCACTCCTAAATTGAAATCTTTCCTATTTACACCACAGATCTCTCAGAGCTTAAATAATAATCCTAGAGGGATGAGCAGAGACTCTTGCATGGAGATACACAAGGTTGTCTCAGGCCCTGGCAGCGGCTTAATTAATTTAGTTCTCCTGGTGTTTGACACGTCTGCCACTCTGCCAGGTTTTATCAGCCAGAGCAGCTGTTGTGCATATCCAGCTGTTGTGCATATCCAGCTCTGGTGCTTATGCAGCTGTGAGGCACCAAAGGTGCAAGCTGCGTGGCATAATGTGCAGTGCGGATACTCCCTGCAACTGAGTGGATGGATTCACTTGGGATATCCCATACCTTCCTTCTGCTGCATGGAAGAGCTAGCTCAGTTCTCATTTCAGCATTGCTGAATTCTCTTTGTCAGGCCAGGAGTTGCTTCTTGTCAGACCTGAACACTCCCTTTGCTTCCTTTCAGGCTTATGCCCTGGAAGGGAACCTGGAGCTGGAGCTGGTGAGAACTGCCTGCATGTGCAAAGTGGTGA
The DNA here is from genome assembly GCA_035583155.1 of Acropternis orthonyx. NCBI lineage: Eukaryota > Metazoa > Chordata > Aves > Passeriformes > Rhinocryptidae > Acropternis > Acropternis orthonyx. The sequence continues at coordinate 63,024,699 of JAWWEU010000091.1, read as the reverse complement.
TCTGCTGCCGGGTGACTCCCCTGCAGAAAGCCCAGGTGGTGGAGCTGGTGAAGAAGTACAAGAAGGCTGTGACCCTGGCAATTGGAGATGGTGCCAACGATGTCAGCATGATCAAAAGTGAGTGATACGCTCTAGCAGACTGACTTGCTGCTGTATTTGCTGTCTGAGGTGGGCTGGCAGCACGAACACGTGTCTGAGTGCCTCCTGTACCACCCTCTTTGGGGAAGCAAGTGGCTTTGTCCCACGTTTTGACAGGTGACTACAGAGCACTCTCACTACAGGTTACACGTGTTTCCTGCCTTCTAGGTCACACTGGAGGCTAAGGTTGCACTGAGTGCCTGTTTCTCTGTTTCTGCATCAGAACAGATGAAATGGTTGGACTCAATGATCTTAAAAGTCTTTTCTAACCTAAATGATTCTGTCATTCTATAAAAAGCCCACCCAGGCTGTGATGCATCCATCTGTGTGTCTGCATGGCCACCATCACAAGGACAATATATATAACAAACAAGTGTGTTTTATAAAGAGCCTGACTGCAAAGCAGAAAGAAAATATTTCTGCCTGTAAATAGTCTGTATAATACTTGGGGGGCAGGGGAGGGGAACTGTTAACATTTGTGTTCGGGCCATTTGTTAATTACGTCCCTTGAGTTACAAGTGATGGGCTTCCAGGCCCCTTCATCCTCGAGCATCATTTGATGCTGCATTACCTCAATGAATTTATGAGAAAAATCCCCTAACTAGGTATAATTAAATTAAGATTATTCAGAAGGTCTATTGCTAATCTTCCTTGTGTTAATTTGCAAGAATTGATTAACTGGAGCTTTTTAATTAAGAAAGAAAAGGCTAAGTAGGAGCTTCAAGAGAGATAAGTCAGGCAGTCAGCAAAGAAAGGGGAAGAAAAGTTAGAGTGTACATGATAATTAGAAACTAACCCACTCCCCCCACAAAGAGGATTGGGACTCTGGGATTTTATCAATTCACTGTTCTGTGGAAACCTTTGAATCTAACCAACCTCCAGCCATCAAGATTGTTCTCATTAGTTAAAGCCGTATAATTAGCTGTCACATTAAACTTATGTCCATGTTTAATAAACCCAAGTTACTATTAAAAAATATGTGGCTCTTCTATCTAATTTTTTGATTGAGCTAATAAAGCTCAGGAAATGCAAAAAGGCTGCAGTCTGCCTTGTAGCATGGTGTCTCAGAAATCTAAAAATGGTTTGAAGATTTTGCTTGCCTGGGATGATGTTTTAAGGTTGCTGGAAGGATGTGCATGCAGGTAAAATATTAGTCACATGTCAATATAAATTAAAGTAATTCTTTTCATAACAGCAGCTGTTACAAACAACAGCATTTGTGCCATTGGAAAGCACTCAGAAAGAAAACATAAATAGTCATTGAATCTATAACTTGGTTCAAATAATAAAAGCCTGGTTATGGGAAATATATCATACAGCCAAAATTGTACTGCTGCTGAAAGAATTAGTCCTCCAAAATACTACATTTTTTTAAAAATAACTTTGCATATGAGGGCTCCAAGGGAATTGACAGAGTGTTCCAGCGCAGGGAGCTAATTTTAAAAGCAGGGTAATCAAAACTCTCAGTGTAATGATGTGATCAATAACCTTCTTGTTGCAGCTGCCCACATCGGGGTTGGTATCAGTGGCCAGGAGGGGATGCAGGCAGTCTTGTCCAGTGACTTCTCCTTTGCACAGTTCCGGTACCTGCAGCGCCTGCTCTTGGTCCATGGTCGGTGGTCCTACATCCGCATGTGCAAGTTCCTCAAATACTTCTTCTATAAGAATTTTGCCTTCACCTTAGTGCATTTCTGGTATGGATTCTTCTCTGGCTTCTCAGCACAGGTAGGTCCAGCTTCTGTTTTCTCAGGGCCA
>JAWWEU010000091.1:63007664-63022772 GCA_035583155.1 Acropternis orthonyx | reverse complement strand
CAGGGCCACAAAGATTATCAGAGGCCAGCACCTCTCCTGTGAAGTCAGGCTGAGAGAGCTGGGATGGTTCAGCTGGAAGATGAGAAGGCTCTGGGGAGAAATTAGAGCACCTTCCAGTACCTGAAGGGGCTACTAGACAGTTGGAGAGGAACTTCTTAGCAGGGCCTATTGCGATATGACAAACAGTAACAGTTTTGAAGTAAACAGATTAGATACAAGGGAGAAGTTTTTTACAAAGAAGGTGGTAAAACAATTGCACAGGTTGCTCAGAAAGGTGTGGATGTCCCATTCCTGGAAACATTCAAGGTCAGGTTGGATGGGGCTCTGAGGAGCCTGATCTAGTTGAACATGTCCCTGCTGATTGCAGGGTCCCTTTACACGTTCCTTCCAGCAAAAACCATTCTATGATTCTGTCTAGTGTTTTCAAGAAGATTTTCTGGAAACATTTTAAAACAAAATAAACTTAAACTTAGCCATTCCTCCAACCTCACTGAAAGGACTCAGGTCTGTCTTCTTCAGCCACGTATAAAAGGTGTAAAGCAGGTATTGCTGCCTTCATTGTGCTGCTGGTGGAGGACAGATGCCTGAAGACACATACAGAATTGTAGAATCATTAAGGCTAGAAAAGATCTTTCAATCATTAACTCAACACTGCCATGTTCACCACTAAACCATGTCCCCAAGTGCCACATCCATACATGTTTTGAGCACTGACCACCTGTTCAATGAAGAATTTTTTCCTAATATCCAATCAAAAACCTTCCCTGGCATTTAGGTGCATTATGAAGCACATACATCATTTGCAGGGTTTTCAAAAGTGTTCTAAGTGATTACAACCATCAGCTGATGGCAGAGGTTACAGGTTGCTGCAGATCTTGCAAGACTTATGCTTGCCCTGTTAGCTTATTTGGAGCAAGCAGTTTAACCCTGTGTGTGTGAGCAGCTGGGAAGAGGAACACATCTACAGTGATTAAACTGGAGTTTGTTCAAGGCAAATCAGCCTCCGATCAAACCCAGCCATGGGGAGAGCAGATACCCAGGGGCTGAGTGTACAGGCAGGGCAGGTGCAGGATGGTGCAGAGGGATCCTCCCTGCTCTGGCTGCAACCAGCAGTGGGTGCTGAGAAAACTGGGCTGTTTAGGGGTGCTGAGCTTGAGTCATCCCTTTCATCTCAGTAACATCTCAAACTAAGACGTTGCAGCATTTAATTGCATATACTTTCAAAGAAATTGAAAAGACAGCTTTTTGCTAACGTCATGCTCTGTTATTTTTTTTTACCAGACTGTCTACGATGAGTGGTTCATTACGCTTTACAATTTGGTATATACCTCCCTCCCAGTGCTAGGAATGAGTCTCTTTGATCAGGTACCATTTCTATAATGACTTTTGGGTTATTTTTTCTAGGTGTTTTGTCTCCAGCTGCTTTGAGCTGCTCCCATAAAGCAAAAATGGCTGACCATTTGGCTAGATACTGTGGTAATCCCTGAAATGGTGTTCTGCCAGTGAGAACTTAGACCACAAAAAGAAGAATGCACAAGGGAGATGGTGTATCCCCTCCTAGTCATATGATTTAAGTTTAGGTAGTCCTGTGAGAAATGGAGAGTTGGACTTGATGATCTTTATGGGTCTCTTCCAGCTTAAGATAACTACGATTCTGTGATTATCCTGTTTTGGTCTGTGGGTTTCAGAGTGTGATGAGGGTTTTGGGTTAGGCTGCTGCCTACAGTACAAGCTGCCATTGCAGCACTCCCCTGAAGCAGTCATATCCTACTAGTTGTGTTCCTGAAGCCTGACAAGTGACTTTCTAATGACCAGACAAAACAATAAAAGAACTAGATCTTTGAAGCCAGATTTTCCAGGTTCTGCCTTTCTAGTGAGTTTTTTCTATAGTAATTTTACACACACATTTCTACCTCACTGTTACTGTTTGGCAAGACATAGGAGCAGTAAAGCTATTCCTATATGTATTTTACAAGTTAAATAAGTAGGAGCTGGCTACTCTGCAGTGGTTCACAGTGTTCAGCTCTGTACAGTTAAGGGATCCAAGTAAGACAGCTTTGCCTGTGTGTTGACGGTGGGGAAGTATTTTCCAACGCTTAGCTTCCAGTCAACTCTCTGGAGAGCAGACCATGCAGTCTGCTTCAGATGAAGTGTACATCAGGTTTTTTTTTCAACAGCTGTCAATTTTTTCAGCACAAGAAAGGCGAAATACAACATGGCGAGTATGCCTAGGTGATGTTGGGATGTGCCATCCTAGTAAGCACAACTGAGTGAATTGTGTGCTAAGCCTTTTCTCGTGGAAATGCATGTCAGAGAGACATAGCATCCCTAAGCGGTCTGTGTGCTTGGTTGGGTAGCTGCCAGAAAATCTGACCATCTCCTCTCTGCTTTCAGGATGTGGATGATCGTTGGAGCATGCTATTTCCTCAGCTATATGTGCCTGGCCAGCAAAATCTTTATTTTAACAAAGGGGTGTTTGTCAAGTGCATGTTGCAAGGAATCTACAGTTCCCTCATCCTCTTCTTCATCCCCTATGGGGCCATGTACAATACAATGAGGAGTGATGGGAAGGCCATTGCTGACTACCAGTCCTTTGCTCTGATGGCCCAGACCTGCTTACTGATTGTGGTTTCTGTACAGGTAAGGCATCCCAGCTAATAATTTTAGGAATTAGTTGTTGTTTCATGATGGCAGCATCTGGAGGGCCACTTGGGGTCTTGATAGCATTGTATTTGCTGCTGCATCTTGCATTCTTGCAAAAAAAATGATTGCATTCTTGATGCCACGTTAATCTTGTTTGTTCAACAGAACAGGAGATTTAAATGTTACAAAAGATCAGGGTGACAAGAAAGCAGAGTCTTTGCCTTGGGAAGTCTGCAGTCACAGCAGACAAATCAGTTAAGGCAGGGAATAGATAATGACTAGTTCTGGTTTTATGGGAAGGGTTTGAGACACAGGACTGTCTGTCTGCTATCAGTTATTTATAGGTACTCCATGATGGAGCTGTCTATGGAATCTGGCTCCTTCATGATGCAGATGCTAGACCTGCACTCACTGGAAGAAATAGCTAAGACCTGGGTAGTAGAAAATTCAGATGATACTGTCAGGATGAGAGAGATTTCTTTGGAGAAAACCAATCAATCAGGCCTCCCTAGATAATGGCTTCTGCTTTCTGGGGTCCTGTAGGCTCCTTCTCCTAACTTTCAATGCTAGATCACAGCTTAGGGATGGGGCTCATTTGAACTTACTGTGTCCAGCTCTGGGGCCCTCAGTATAAGAAGGAGCTGAACCTGTTGAAGCAAGTCCAGAGAAGGGCTATGAAGATGATCCGAGGGCTGGAGCACCTCTGCAAAGAAGACAGGTTGAGAGTGTTGGGGTTGTTCAGCCTGGAGAACAGAGGGCTCCAAGGAGACCTCATTTTAGCTTCCCAATACTTAAAGGGGGCCCCACAGGAAAGCTGGAGGGGGACTTTTTCTGAGGACATGTAGTGATAGGACAACAGGGGTGGTGAGGCACTGGAACAAGGTGCCCAGAGAACTTGTGGATGCCCCATCCCTGACAGTGTTCAAGGCCAGGTTGGACAGGGTTTTGAGCAACTTGGTTTAGTGTCCATGGCAGGGGTTGGAATGAGATGGTCCTTAAGGTCTCTTGATATCCTGTCTCCAGTACTGTCCACTGGTGAATGCTTGAGAAGAGGGCAACAGCAAGACAAATGTAGTAATGCTTGCCTTGAATGGTTTTCCAGCATCCTGTGGTTTGTGACTCATTATTTCTTGAGACCTGAATGAATAGCAGTCTTGAGGGAAGATATACAAAATATAGACCAGGCTCTGTTCAACACACATCTTTTAAATATCGAAGGCATTGACAATATCTGTATTGCTCCCTTCTTTCAGATTGGCTTGGACACCTCTTACTGGACAGTTGTGAACCAGTTCTTCATCTGGGGCAGCCTTTCTGTTTATTTTGCTATCACATTCACCATGTATAGTGATGGCATGTACCTGATCTTCACAGCTTCCTTTCCCTTTGTTGGTAAGCCTTGGGACAAATCTGGATTGCAGTCAAAATGGACATAGTGCAGGGCTTAAATCTGTCCAGTATTTATATTTCAGAATATATTGATTGTCCTTTCTACAAGAAATGCCAGGATATTTCTGAGTGTTGCTGGAAATACTTATTTGGAATTCTATCCATCCAGGTGAATGTGTGCCATGTTCTCTTCCTTGTGTAAGAATGGACATTCACAGTCACAGGAATGGCCCTTTAAACAGACCTACTGAGCTGGCTGAAACATTTTCTGCAGCTCTTTTATATTTGGGTTCCAGGTGTCCAATTCTTACAGATATCTAGGAACATTTTATTGGCAGAAGGATATGTGCTCCTTGTAAGTAATTTAACATTTTGGCATAGGAAAGAACAGAAGTACAACATCCAGTTAGACATGAGAAAAATGCCATGTGATTATGATGAGCCTTCAGCCAGGTTAAATGGCAAACTCACAACAACAGCAACAAAAACATTCCAGTGATGACTAAGTCCTTGTAGTTATTCAACATAACAGATTTCTGAGCACACGCAAAAAAATTATGGGTAACATAAAAATGAGTCTGTGTCCTGACACTTCGACCAGGAGAAACATACAAGTTTAGCGAAGTAATTTGGATGTTTTTATTAGCTCTGTGCATCCATAGCCAATATTGATACAAAGTTGTTATGAGTCTCAACTTCTGAAATCCCAAAACTTTGTGTTTCAAAGTGTCAGATTTTTGTATTCATCAATGCCTTTATTTTTGGATGACTTGTTTAGTAAAACTTGTTCTGCCTATCTTCACTGCAATAGCAAAGGCCTTAGCCAATGTAGAACTATCTGAAATTCAGGTCAGTTTTTACAACCTATTTTTAAAGTAGATGACTTTTAATATCAAAAACACTAAGTGAGAGAAGACAGCATGCCTATTCAGTTTCCAAAAATAGGTGAATGGTTAGACTGGATAGTCTTGAAGGTTTCTTCCAACCTTGATGATTCTATAATGATTCTAACTCATTGCCAGGAGTATCTCTATCTACTGCTCTCTTGTTACTATGTTCTCAAACTAGCCATAATGCTGAGAAACACTTAATAAGGTCACTTTTAAGGAAAGTGTTTCTAGTCTGGACTGAGACAACTTGTTTACTTAATTTCAGTGGAATTGTATTACCACAAAATTTGGCCAACTGGAAAGAAAACATTGAGCAACTTTACTGCCAACAACAGCATCATTAAGCCCTGTAATGAGAGTTCTGCAGACTGTTTGTTCTATCTTATATTAGTTCAATTTTGGAGAAGCCAGAAGCGAGCACTTTGGTTTCAAAGAAAGTGTCAGTGACACACCAGCACATGGCCGTAGTTCTGCCAATATACCCATCAGGCTACACTGTCTGTGCAGCCATCCAGAGCAACACATGCTCCTCTCATAAAGGGCTGTGATTCCCATTGTCTGCTGGGCAGTCAAGAGTCAGAGTAGTATTCCATATGTTCAGGAAATGGTACTGAAAAGTAAGAAAGTAGTGTTCCTCCTTTTGCACTAGAGTCCTGGCAAAAGGTGGGAGGGCTGAACTTCTGCTGAAGGTCTTGCAAACATTTATATGACTCCGTTGCTGTTACTTGACTCTTTGTAAAGAGAAGAGATTCAGTCTGAAACACTTGTTTCTCTGGGTTGTTGCTGCAGTCGTGTCTGGACATTGCATTTTTCTTTGCTCATCTCAGACAGTGGCACTGGCATTGCTGTCCTCTCTACAGCCCGTGGACTTCGCTGCTGGAGATGGTCACTGCATTATATTTTGGTCTGTTTGCCAAGGGCTTTGGAATCAGAGAGCAAGAGGTTCAGGTGAATAAGAGTTGCTGCTTTTACTGGTTTAATCATTCTTTTGCTTTTCAGGTACTGCTCGAAACACCCTCAGCCAACCAAATGTGTGGCTAGCCATCTTCCTCAGCATCACCCTCTGTGTGCTGCCTGTGGTTGGTTTTCGATTCCTGAAGGCTCAGTTAAAGCCAACTCCCAGTGATAAAGTAAGATATCTTATTAAAACAGAAATCTTGCTTGCTATGGCCTAGGCTTACCATGCAGCCATGGGTTTGGCATCGCTTGGAGTCTATGTCCCTGTCTGTGCAAGTGCTGCCATCCGTCTGATCCCTACTCCCCTGAGAAGAAGGATTGAATTTGGGGTTTGGCACAGTTCAAACCATCTGCAGCTGGGACCAAGGCTGAGATTATTTAGATGTGGATTAGATTGCTCTGAGGCAGGAAAGCTGCACTATTTTTAGGTTCAGGGGTTAAGCACTGTGGCTCAGTGGCAAAGGAGTGGTGTTTTTCTCCTGTCCTGCTGCTGTGCAGTTTTTAGCCCGGCAGACCACAGCCCTCCACTCAGGCAGACATGTTTGCTGGTTTGTTTTTTTTTATTTCAGAATTTACTTCTTTTGAAGCTAAAGCCTATATGCCCCCTCTGAAACCAGCTGCTCTCTCAGCTCCGGGTATATGAAGACGAGGGCACTAGGGCAAGGAGAGGCGGGGAGTGATGGAGTGGGCAGAGAGCGCATAGCTCACTGCCGCCAAGAAACAGCACACACAGAGCTCCCGGGGCTCACTTCCAAACAGGAGCATCTGCTGAATGCTGCTGCCACCTCGTGCTTCCCTGATCTTCCTGCACCGAGCTGCCAGGAACCAGTGTCAGAGCACTGCCCCAAGCACATGCACAACAGCTGACGCTCTCCCTGGTCATCCTCGGGATGTCTGTGGAGCTCCCCAGGTTCTCTAGGACTGTAGGAGAACGAGTTAGGGGAATTCTCAGCCCTTGCAAAGAGGATAGGTGGGTGCTAGAGAAGAGTGCTAGGTAAGGTGATCCTTGGGACACAGGTAGAGGCATCTCAGGGGTGTAAATATGGGCTGAATTTACCCCTCAGCTGAATAGAAGTCAAACACAGCTGTGACCCAGAATCCAAGCCTCAGTGCTGGGATTGGGTGTCTCTCTCTCTAGCACAAAATTACTTTTCTGCCTCCTCTGGGAACTGAATGGCCACAGGAAAGGAATATTTGGGTTTCCTGCTGTATGGAATTCTCCAGATGGCAGTAAACAGATCTGATTTTTAGAGAGGCCAAGTACCTACCACTAATATTATGCCAAGCAAGAAGCACAGGAGTCCAGCAGCTGGGAATTCTGCTGAGCCACAGGCACTCAATACCAGCCTCCTGCATTAGCCTCTTTCTGAAAACACGTTTGACTGCAGATTAACTCAGTGGCCACGTGGGAGCAGAAAGCTCATGACCTGCAAATAAAGTGCAATATTTATTTCCCTTCTGGAAAGGAGTACAAGAATCTATTGATCCCTGTAAGTATTCAAGGCCAGGTTGCATGGCATGTTGTTCAACCAGGTCTAGTGGCAGGGGGATTGAAATGAGATGGTCCTAAAGGTCCCTTCCAACACAAACTACTCCGTGATTCTGCAATATTATTATGATAATCATTCTCATCCTAAAAAGCTTTTATGTATTAGAAATCCCCTTTACTAGCCTGTTTTCTCTATTAAATATGTCAATTCTTAAATGTTTCCTCATTTGTTTTCTGAACTTTTGACTATGGTCAAGATAACTTTCACATTTTAGGGGATTTGACAGAAGTGTCTGAAAGAGCTGCAGTAACTGGGACATTACAGAGCTGTGAAGAACAATAGGCGGAAATCATCCCCTCCCATGACTTACAGATGACACTCCCATTAATGCTTTTCAGAATAAGGTTTCTTTTTCCTTTTACCAGGCTGCCACCCTGTGCTGCCAGTTTAGTTGCTGCTCTGCATCCCCTCCTGCCATCCCTGCCGTTTTGTCAGTCATTGTTGGCTTTGCATCGCTGCCTTTCTTTTCCCTTTCTCTGCTCCTCTTCTACAGTGCTTGTGAATAATGATGCACTTTCCACTTTTCCCACCTTCTTTTCTGATTTCAGGTCCTGCTCAAGATCAAAGAAGCCAAAAAGCGGCCCCCTCCACCCTCACCCAAGAGACGTCTGCGCCGGACCAGCACCCGCCGCTCTGGCTACGCCTTCTCTCATCAGCATGGTTTTGGAGCACTCATTATGTCTGGGAGAAACATGCGGCCAAAATCACCTTTTGCCACAACAGGAACATTTTCACCAAACAGTGACAAACATAAACACAAAGGATTGTAAAACAAAAAAAAAAAAAAAAGAAAGAAAGAAAGAAAAAAAGGGACAAAACTCCCCTAAAAAAATAGCAAAGCAAACCAAAGTAAAGGGCTGTCAGGAGAGGACTGAGCCAGTGGCTGCCCAGAATTATGCCCTCTGGGCTACCAAATCAAGGACTTGGGCCTTTCCTTTCATCCACATATATCTTCTGATTCCAGCTTCTTTTCCAAAGATGTGTGCTGCTGCCAGGGAAGGTGGGCAGAGTTGGAGCATGGAGTTGTATGGTATCCCAGAGGGCCTCCGTGGAATAGAAGAGAATGTGCTGCAGGAGGCATCTCCGCTCCCCAAGATGGTTCATAACGCTATTTCTTCCCCTCCCTTTAACAACATACCTCAAAGCAAAGAGAAGTCCAGTCTGAGGGAAAGGCTGAATTGGCGATGTCTTTCTCATTCTTGTGCCTTTGTTTTTCTTCATGAATCCACTCTGGACCATATTGCTGGGGTGACAGTATTGACCCCAAGGTGTGTCTTAGGTCCAGCCACACAACCCCTGAATCCAGTCTTTTGTAATATGTGTAGTTTTGTAGCCTCTTCACTGTAATCCACTTTTTTAAGAGATGGCCAGTGCCCAAACACCACACTCATCCCACATCTGCCATTGAGAAGTGCTGCAAGCTCAGACAAACCTTTAGTTGGTCAAGGGACAAGGAGCTGACACTCCTCAGCCTGCTCTGTTTTATCTGCATTGCAAATCTCCTCCTGCAAAAGGTCACTGTCCTCAGAGCCCTCTCAAGTTTTGTAACTGGGCACCATACATTTAATTTAAACTTAAAAAGAGCAGAAGGCGCTCAGACATCCATATGAATCAAATAATAAAATCTGGCCCTGAGAAGCCTGTGCCATGGTTAGGGCTCACCTGAGCTGCCAGCACCAGGTATCTCCCCCACGATAACAGACTGAGGTGTGCACTCATCAGGCTTGATGGTGTTTATATGAGTAGTATTGAAGGCAGAAATGCTATTTCATGCCTAGCACCTGAAATAGCTTTTACTCCACTGGTGCTGTGGCTCAGTGTAAGGGACAAAGCTCCCTGGTAGCTCCCTTTCCTCCCCGACGAGCAGTGTGGTCAAGATTCACAGGAATTTGGTGAGGCCTCAGGAGCTGCTGCAGTGTTTCTCTGTGCTGGCTCAAACTTTATTTGGGAATGTGTTGTCTGTCAAACATGGGTGGTAGAGAGCTGAAAATCCTACCACTGTGACTGCCAGCAGAGGGACCTAAAATGCACAGACGCAGCGAAAGTCATGGTGATCTTGAGGGAGTGGGATTTGCTTGCTGTTTTGTTTCACCAGATCCATGATCAGCCGGGTTACTGGGTGGAAGGCCAGCGTGGCAGCGTGAGAGTTTGTCCTGCCAGACTGCTGAGCTGTCTAAATGCAGCCTTTTTTGTGCAGAGGACTAAGCAGCCCTGACTGGGTTGGATTTTTTTTCCCCCCCATCTCCTTTATACAATGAGAGTCCTTTCTCATTTTGAATTGGATTTTTTTTTTTTTGTGCAGTAATCATCTGGTATTTATGGGGAGCTCTCTGCTGTGAGTCTCCGAGCTATCAGTGGTGGCAACAAGCCAGCTATGTACCCATTTCATCTGGTCTGCATGAACACCTTGCTGCCTGTGGTCACAGTTTCAGCAGTTGCTGTGTGAGATTGTTTAAACTGTAATAGAAGGTTTCATGTCCCTGCGATTAACTCAGTGCAGAAAAAGCTACAGTCTGTTGCACCTGCTGCTTTGGGCAGCTTGTGGCAAACTGTGGTATTAAATTTCAGCATGGCCAGTGCAAAAGTGAAGCTGGGACTGGATCTGGACTTCAGTGTCCAGGAGCTGCTTGCTAGGGAGGAAGCAAATTCTAACCTGGTGATCTCCTCTGCAAGGAGACACCTACGTAAAGTGAGAGTGCACTCTGGCTGAGGAAACCACTGCGATAGTGAGGGCTTGTCACCTCCCTCTGATTTGCCATTCACTTTGCAGAGACAATCACGGCTTTCTGATGAGAATTATGTCTTTCATAGTCAGCCTCCCTGGAGTTAGAGGAAAAAGGAGATTTTGTGCAGATAAACATACATCCCTATGATAGCCTAGCCAGACTGATCTGTAGTCTGAGAGCCCTACCAAAGCTGTTCCTAGCATGTGATGCAGCAGAATATATTGCAGAGCAGCAGAGGCAGACCTTGTGCTGACAGAGGAAGGAAACTCTGACACTGTGCCTGTCTTCTCATATGGTTTACGTGCAAAGCACTCACCTCCTGGCTAAAAGGGGATTTGAAAATGTTGGACACGACATGTAGGGGATAATAAAGCTGTTGGTGAGCTTGCACCAGATACAATTATGTCTGTAGTTTGACACAATCAGCATTTGAAACACATCAGCTGGCAGTGATGTCTGTTCTACATCACTCCTGATTTTGTAAAATAATTTTTTAAATAAAAAGAGAATATTGGGATGATAGATTCCTTGGCACTCTGTTAATTGATCTAAGGAGTTCATAACGGGAAGTGCACGTTAATTCCTGGACCTCCTAAACCAGGAGGATGGTCTGTGGGACAACGGATTTGCGACGACAGGGCTTTTTTTTCATCCGGTATCCTGATGTGGGAAACACTCAAATTACCAAAATTTTCCATCCTAGCTGGGATGTTTCAAGAGGAAATTTAGAGGAAACGTCAGACATCCTTAGGCGGAGGACCCGATGGGGGCGGGGAGCGGCGAGAGCCCGCCCCGTCGATGCGCTGTAAACAGCGGAGCGATGCGGGCGATCGGTAAGGGGTGGCGGGGCCGGGCAGGGGGAGCGGGGGCATGTTCGTGGACGAGGGGAGAGGGTGTTAGTCTATCTCGTGTGCGCGGTGCTCTGCTTGGTCCCCCGCTGGAGATCAAACCTTTTATCGTTGCCTGTGCGGTGTCTAAAAGTGATAATTTACAGCTTTTTGTGAAGGTCTCGTATTTGATAGATAGGTCAGAAATTAAGCCCTGACATAGGTTTTGGGTTTTGTTTTCACTCCCTCCCTTTTTTCCCCTCATTATTCCGTAACATAAATATTCATGGTCTGAACACTGTTTGGCTGTCGTGCCTATACTTGCCACCCCACTGGGCTGCAATTTGGGGATTGAGAATGATAATGTTTTCCTGGTGGTGAGGCACTGGCACAGTGAAGTTGTGGATTCCCCATCCCTGGGAGTGTTCAAGGCCAGTCTGGGTGGGGCTCTGAGCAACCTGGTCTAGTGGAAGGCGTCCCCGCCCTTGGCAGGGGGTTTGGGACACGGTGATCTCTAAGGGGTTTTCCAACCAAACCATTCTGTGATTCTTTGATAACTGGTGGTAATATGGTTATGCTGCATCAGAGGAGAGCTGAGAAATCTTCTCTCTCCCCTTCACCCAGAGGGTGATACAGAGCAACCTCTGCCCCTAATACTGTGGGCCATCAGGTATTTTTAGGCAGAGGCACCTCAGGGTTGTTTTACATTGCTGTCTGCAACACCTGCATTCCTTCTGTGCTGCCTGGTAGCTCTCACTTTATCGGTGTGCATCCATACAACTCTCTCCCACTGACCTGTAGCCTCAAAGTCTTTACTTGTGGGCAGCCCTTAGGAAATGGCAGGGGGACAGAGGAGCACTGCATACTTGCCCTGTGTTCTCCAAGTGGAGCGATCTTAAGCAAAATCTTTTTGAGTGCAAGGAGACATCTCACTAGTGTCCCATGCAAATTACTAGCTGGAACAAAAACAGGAGCATAAGGATATCTCTGGACACAAGCACTGTATCCTATAACCCCATCAGACCACTGATAAACTCCATCCTAAACCTGGCTGTTCCAACTGGAAAGCTTCCTCTTCTGGTGGTCGATTTTTCTCCCCCTCTAATTTTCATCCTAAATGTGTTCACTGTGCATTTATTCTCTTGTTGTCGTGCCAGCATTATCCTTTTGCTTCAGCAGTTTTGTTTGTCTCCTGTGATATATTTAGACAGCAATCCTATCCGCTCTCTGCCTACATTTGGCTAGGCTAAACAAGCTAGGTTCTTAAGTTTCTTCTTGTTTGATAGGTTCTCTGTTTCCCTCAGGCCCTTTCTGCACCTGTTCATTTGAGTTTATGATTTTTAAATGCGGGTGACCAGATTTGGGGTTTTTTTGGTTTTTTTTTGTTTGTGTGTTTGTTTTGTTTTGTTTTTTGGTGTTTTTTGGTTTTTTGTTTGTTTGTTTGTTGTGGGTTTTTTGTTTGTTTGTTTTTTTAATGATGATGCTGTTATCGTGCCTATACAATAGCTCTGGTATTTCACTGCCTTCTCTAGACTGCGTGTGCTTTTCTTATGGCATGATCATCTCTGTGATCCCTAATACCGCTTTAGTGGTTATTTTTCCTAATTTTATTCTGAATATACACAATTGTTAGCAAAATTGGGTTAGCTACATGAATACCTCTCTGCTCTCACTCTCTCATGCCTGACAACATGGGGTGGAGCTGAAGTCACCACAGCGTAAGTCTGTGCATATTGATGCTTTAAACTGATGCCTTGTCCTCAGGGGCGAGCTTTTTCCATGAGGGCTGTCAAGGGATTTTTGCTACATCTGCTTATGTGTTGGCTGATGTAAATATGCTGGAGTGAGGGGGCTGCCATTCCTCTTCATAGTAAGGGGCAAAGGGGAGGTTCCCAGCCTCAGCTCCCAGACAGCTCTATCCCTGTCCCTGTCCCTGTAACAGGGGTCTGTGTTGCTGCAGGGCTCATGTGATGGAGGGCCCAGAAGAAAGGCACAGAGCCCTTCAGCCTGGACTTGACCTCCAAGTGCTTCTGGCCATATCTGAGTCTCAGTTACTCTTCAGTTTTTTCAAAGCTAGTCTTCTGCTGCCCTACTTTTTGTAATTCACTTAGAAGTAGAGAGTGTTTTTTCTCTTCCTGGCAATGAGGAGAAGCCACCTCTCTCCTCTTGCTCCCAGATTGAAGGGAAGTGGTTCTCATGCCCTCCATCTCTTTCCCCAGCCTGCCTCTCCAGCTGGGTGGAGCTGGCTGTATTGAGCTGTCAGCTCCTGCTTTTCCACACGGAGCTGAGCTCTCTGCCAGACTTTTCAGCTATTAATGGATCTGGCCTTTTCCAAATCCACACCCCCCTCCACCCGCCCCGGCTCCTGACACCAAGAGATGCTGCGGGATGTCAGAGCTGGGCCAGGCTTCCTCTGAATTAGGAAAACGTATGATCCAACTGCTGGCTTTTTGTAGATTCTCTGGAACCATCATGCCTGGCTTTGGGGGAGCTGTGTGTGCCCTGGTGAGGGCTGTGCTGCTGAGTTGCTTGTGTACACACTGCTGTTCCCAGACCTGAGTGCAAAGCTGGGGCAGACCTGTAGGTGCTATCGCCAGCCCTTGTCTGTGTCTCCAGGGAAGGCCAGTGTTTATGTTACTGGCTGCATCCTGCTTCCACATAGGAATTAGGCATTTAAAAGAAGTCTGACTTTTGTGCATAGTGAACAACGCTGTTTGCCTCCCTTAACTTTGGGATTTATGGCAGAGATCCTGAGATCTTCTGGGCTTTATTGCATTCTTACTCTCCTGAGAGGCAGGGAGGATCAGTATCTTCTCATTCACTGGGGAGCCAGGGCCTGAAGTATGCACAGCAAGGTGACTCAGGGAGTCAGTAGCTGCCCTGGATTTTAAACTGAAGTCTTTTGTGTCATCAAGTGCTACCCTCCATCAGCCCTGCGGGCATCCAGGCCATTCATTCCATGAAGAGTACAGGTCTGTATTTAGAAAACTAATTTGTACTCTCATGTTGAAAAATTGCAGTCTGAAAGTCTCCTAGTTTGTGTGCTTCATAGAAGCTGCTGGGCAAGGTTCCAGTCTGCTGACCTTTTGCTGGCAGCAGTGGGTTTGCATTCTTTGGACTTAGACAGCAACACCTAGAGCAGATGCTTCAGAGGCTTCCTTACCTCCCAGCAGCTGTCCCTCAGAAACCTTCAGGCTGTGGATAAGGGATCATAGAATATTCAGAAGGTGCAAGCCTTGCTTATGGTTGTGCAGTATTCTGCCGGCAGTTTTGCTTCTGCTTCAGTTTTTGCTGTGACAGCAGATGCTGTCTGACACATTTTCCTCTGCAGGATGCCTGGTATCCTGAGTTTTCTCTACTCAGTGGCTTGGCTGTGTTGCCTCTTGGATGGGTCTGTAGAGCTATTGACTGGGCCGTGTCGATGGGAAATGTGCAGGAATATATCTGTTATGTTTTTAATGTGATCTGAAGAATGTGATACCCTAGACCAGGATATTACATAAGGCTTATGGTTCACTAAAACCTCGTATCTGTCTTTCTTCTGGGGTTGTGGGCAATATTTTGTGTGAAACAGATGAGGGATAGATGAAGTGCTGCTTTACCCTTCCCCACTCCATTCCCAGGCTTTGAACTCTGGGAATATATGAAATGAAGATACTGTTTTGTAAGTTGTAGGTGCCTGATGTTCTTTTCTGTGGTAAGCTCTGCTAAAGCTGGGCCAGGCATCAGATCCTGCTGGTTTGCCAGCTCAACTTGGAGTGCTTCAGATTAAACATGATCATGAGGTAGTTTTTTGCTTGTCTGTCCCTCCCAGATATTTGGGGAGGCTGGCTACCCCAATTCTTTTTGGATTGATGTAATCTGCCTTCCACTGAACAGTTAATTCCCAGTTAAGTTCTTCACCAAAGCCTCGACACATAGCAGAGTTTTCTGAGGTTTGTTGGCTCTAGATCTCTGTCCCTCTGATTCTGGAACATAAAGCCTGGTTAAGGTTTTGGTACTGATACCTGCTGCTTATTGGAAGCCAACAGTTTCTCCCCTCCCCTCATTCTCATTCTCATTCTCATTCTCATTCTCATTCTCATTCTCATTCTCATTCTCATTCTCATTATCATTCTCTGCTTGC
>JAWWEU010000091.1:62996154-63007564 GCA_035583155.1 Acropternis orthonyx | reverse complement strand
GGTTGCTCAGGGCCCCATCCAACCTGTTCTTGAACACTTCCAGTGACGGGGCATCCACAACTGCCCTTGGCAGCCCTCACAAGGGGAACTTCATGTTAGCTGATTTCACAATGGCTGCTTCAAACTGCACCAGGATCCTACATGAGTGCCATGGCAAGACACTGGTTCAGATGCTGGTCTGTGAGTGCAGATTTGGTGTGCTGCTAATCGCATCCCAGCAACAGGATGTGGAGTGTGGCCATCCTGCTGCTGTTACGATTGTGCTACCATATACACAGCACTGAGGCTGTGCCTGGCAAAGCTTGTGGAGTATCAGGTACAGATGTCTGCCTGTGCATGGCCTGTGTTAGCATGAGTTCAGCTGCCACACCACAATCATTAGAGCTCCACAGGCCACAGTGGGATATCCACTGATACAGAGCATTCCTGGCCACTGTGCTTGGAGCACTCCTTGTCAAATGCCATGCTTTGCAGGGCATCAAAGCTCTGGTACCTGCAGTGCCTGGTCCTGCAGGGATCCCTGTGAAATAGATGTTGTGCAACACATCTAGCTATGGTTTGGAAGTTGTAGTAAAGACTAATTTTCCGATGATTCTGAGTTAGTCAGGTTAGCTGGTTTGAAAACTGCCTGAAGAGTTACAGGAGTATCTTGCAGAACTTCAGCATGATAAAACAGAAAACGGGATTTCATGCTGATAAATGCCACATACAATGGTGGTTTGTGAACAGTTTCTCACTACCCACAACAAGCCCTTTGGAGTCACTGTGAATTGTTATCTGAGCACATCAGATCAATGTTCAGCTGTAGCCAAAAAAGGTAGAACTCAAGCTGGAAATGAAAAATGCTGGTCTGTATTCCTGTACAACAGGTATACAGTCATATTGTGCCTGCATCTTGAGTTCCACATACCAGCTGGTCATCCTGTCTCTAAAAGAGTGATACAGACCTGGACATGATGGAGAAAAGTGGAATGGGGATGGTTAAGGGACTGGGACGGCTTTTGTAGGAAGAGAGATTAAACAAGGAAAAGTAGATGACAGTGGAAAAGAGTAAAGGTCTATAATATAGTGTTCAGCAGGGAGAAGTTGAGTAAGGAATGACCTTAATAAACTTTCCTATTTCTCACAGTGCAGAGGAAGCACATCCAGCAAAATTATTTATTAGACTGGAGGTTAAGGAAGTCCTTTTTCAACACAGTTGATTTGTAGAACATGTTGCTATGAGATGGTATGAAGACTGAAAACACACACAGATTCCAAAAGGAACCAGACACCTCAATGGCAGAAGTGTATTTCAGAGTCTGTGAAATGTGATGGTTAGTGTGCAGCCTCCAACTCCAGAAGCTCCTGATTGTTGCAGGCTGGAAGAGTGTGTTTTTAGGAGAAATCACTCCATATTCTGTGATTTGTATATGTCAATGCCAAAATATCAGAGATAGGGCACTAGATCAGAAGAATTCTTGGAGTAAGGTGTTTCTGGGTACCAGAATGGGCTGAACCATGGGGCAAAAATGAGCTGATTTGGTTTTGGGCACGTCTGGTCTGATGGCTCTCCTGTGAGAGTTACACACAGGGCACCACAGATTTTCTTATCACTTTTATTAGCAAATCTGGGAGGACTTTCAGGAGAAGGGGGCTGGTGCAGGCATAGCCCACTGACTCACTCAGTGTGCCAGGCACTGCTGTGGTTGTTGCAGCGTGTGCCAGAGTCCAATGACTACTTCCCTGCCAGGCAGGTGAGATGCCTGGCATTAACTGTCCAGTCTTATCTTTGTTTCCGCTTGGCTTCTGATTAGGATAAGGCTTATGTCCTGATTGAAAAAAATCGGGACTCTTAGAGCCTCTTATTCACGTGACTGTGGGTGTTGTTGTTATCCATCCAAATGCCTCGTCCTACGGAAAGGGGAAGGACCAGGCTATGGCAAATTTTATTGTGAATTCCTTTATCCTTTCCAAGTCCTATGTTGCAATTTCCTTCACAGTCTAAATAGCAAAATGTCTTTAGTCTCCCTTCACTGAGAACTGTGAAAGTCTGCAACCGCACAGCCTTAAAAAGTCTATTTGCTGGTAATGGAATGCCTTAGATACTTATTTTAGGAGCAGTAGAAGAAGCCTTGCTTCAGAAGTTACTTGCTGCTCAGCTCCGTTGAAAAACTCACCAAACCGATGTTTCTGTGTTCTTTTGGGTGTGGGTTTTGTGTGTGGTTTTTTTGGTTGGTTTGTTTGTTTGTTAGTTTTGTGGTTTGTTTTTGTTTGTTTCTCTTTGTTTGTTTGTTTTGTGGGGTTTTTTTTAATTTTTTGGGGGTTTTTTTGTGGAAACTGGTGGAGTCTGTAGCAAAAGCAAAAAGCAGTAATGGACATACAGTTGTCGGCCATTCAACTTGCTGCAGTGGGATTCTTCACTCCTTAAGCCTGAACGTGGTATCACAGTGAAATTTTATGAACACTGAACTCAGAATCCAGTCACAGTTTTACTTCTGACTTGTTCCTTGAACCCAAAACTACACACTCATGAGCATTAGAATGTTTGTGCCTCTTCCAGTGGGATGGATGAAGAGCGTAAAGCCCAGCTCCCGCTCTCTGCTGGGAAGAAAAAAGTCTCCTGGCAGCCCCAAGCTGTTTTTAAACGAGACAAATGCCCGTGGTGCCTGTCTGCCAGAGCCCCCAGCCCCTACACCGAGTCCCTTTTTAGCACACTTCTCCACGCAGCTATATCTGGCTACAGTTCCTTGCTATGGGAACGTGACCTCATCATTGTTTTGGTATTTCCAGTGATTCAGCCTGGTCCGGGGCAGGGAGGAGTCGTTCCTGGTGCAGGCTGACGGGTGTTTGTGCGTTTCTGGAATTCCAGAGCAGTGCAGCCTCAGCCCTTCCGCTGCTTTGACAACTCGGCTGAGGCCAGGCTGGGCTGGTGCACCACATTCCTGCCTGGCAGATGGCCTGGACGCAGCTGGGTAGAAGGACTGGTGCTCCTGCTTTTGGGGGTAATGGGGATCCCTGTCTTCGCAGCATATCTGCTGTGGCAAGGGTGAAGAAAGCAGCGAGCAGTAGTTTGTAAGTCGAGGAAAGCCACAAGGATTCTCCTCTCTATGGGTGGCAAAAGAGCCCTGCGGAATGCTCGTTCCTGTTTACAGGCTGCCAGTATCCCATGGCGAACTAACTTTGCAGCATCTGCAGCAGCTTGGTAAGTGTTACGGCCCTTGTTTCGCAGTGGGGGAAACTGAGGGACCGAGTAGGGAAGTGGTCTGCTTGAGGTTTTACACATTTGAACTGGAGGTTCCCCAAGTCCTGACAGAACAGACTGCAGTTGCTTCAGAACCACATGAGCTCCCTGCTCTTTGTCGCTGTTTTCACCCTGACAACACTGGTGTGAGCAATATGCTTGTCTGGCACGGGGCTTAGAGGCAGTGCCTGCTGTGGTATGAAATATCCTGAAACAGCTCCTTCACAGCCTCTCCCTAAGGCCCTTCAAGGCTTGTCTGATGGACTGTGGTGAAAACCTGCAAAATCCTCTGATACTGGTTCCAGTTGTAGTGCAGTGGAGGTAAAGCCCCCAAACCCTTTGACACTTTGCTGCTTTGCCAACCTTGTCCCTATTCCCCATCTTCTGTATCTGGTGTAAATTCAGCTGCAATACAGCTTATAAATTACCCTGGAATGGCAGGAAAGAGGAATCCTGATGGGAGGTGCCAAAGACATTGAACAGGGGGGAGAGAGGGTAAGTCTCAAAGATGTGGAGCCCCTGAACATGGAGAGAGGACCTGGACAACAGGGATGGGCTCCTGCGCCGTGAGCTGGTCTGACAGATGAATGGAGCAATCCTCCAATCAGCCTTTCTCCCTGGTGTTGTGGGCTGCTGTGGCACTCTGCACCAGAGAAAGCATGGGGCTGGGGTTGTCCCATGTGGGGCTTGGGCTGTCCCAAGTGGGGAGCAGGATGGGAAATTGGATAGGTTTGCATTACTGCTATGCAAAATACTGCATATGGAGCAGTAGGAGCTGCTGGAGAGGGTGGAATTGGGGTGGTCTTCCTTTGCTACTGGTCACTTCATCCCACGGTGTCCCCTGGCAGGCAGCTGCCCTTCCCGGCCCTCTGTCCGAGTGGGCAAGGCAGTGGAGCCAAACTGCACAGCCCCGCCATGCTCTCGCTGCTCTCTGTGCCTGCTGTAAATGGCTCTCTGTAACACGAGCTGCATTTTTGCCATAGCCCTCTCCAGAGCACATCTGTATTTACACTGGGGCTTTCATTAGCAATCTGGCCCTTGCACTGCCAGCAGCCCGCAGCCCTCGCTCCTCTCCTGCCCACATGGTCTGTGGGTGAGACCCTGGCACCACTGTGCCTGAGCAGGGGCAGGTGGCTGGCAGCAGGAGGAATTCCTCAGCCAGCTCTTGTCTGGAAGAAGTGCCTTGTCACGCTGCCTGTTGCTCGCCATCCTGCATCAACAGGGGACCTGCCCGCAGACACTCCTGCAGCACGGCTTGCTGATCCCTGAGCCGGCACGGGGACAAGCTGGTTTTGCTTTGGATTATCACTAGCTCTGCATGCTATATTATTGCTGCTGCTCTCATGCCATTGCTGCTGCACTTGGCTTCCAGCTGCGGTGAGCTGAGCCCTTGTCCTGGGGAGATTTGTATCTGGCAAGGTAGGAACCGATCCCTTCTGTTTGTTCTGCTAAAAGTAGTGTGGCCAGTCCTCCCCTGCCTGCAGAGCATGTGTCAATTAGTGGTTTTATTTTGCATTGTTCTATAGCTCTGACGTGCAGTCAGTATGCTGCTCAGACTATAGCTTCTCTTACAGGGAAAGAAAATGTATATATACATTTTATTTTTACCTACACACTGAAAAAAATCAAACTTTGGGTCCTTTTCTGCTTCACAATGGAGTCTTTTCTTCTGTAACTTCTCTGTACTCATGCATCTTGTAAACATTCTCCAGATCATATCACCCGCTTCTCCAAGAGATGTGAAAGTAGAGAACAGTCTGATGTATCTTTGGAGGAGGAAGGAGGGAGGAGAAATTCAAGGACGACAAAATGCAAGAAAGTTCAATGGTCTCAGAAATGGCTTTAGAGAGGTATTTTTAACCCAGAAAATTAGAGAGGGGAAGAGCCTTCCTTTCCCTGGGTAGTCTCAAAAAGGTGATTTTGTTATGTTTTGTTTTCATTTAATCCCTTAGGGCACACTGTTTTGATGTGGAAAGGCCTGTGGCTGCTGCTGTACCTGGGGATGAAGGACTGTCAGTATTGTTAGTCTGGTGCCTGCTTTACAGTGAACCTTGCTGGCATTTAATGCTTCACCTTGCCCCCACCACTGCACACCTTTGCTGGTGCTGTATAGGAAAAAAGAGGTGTTGACCAAGAAACCCTACCCCTGCTGGATTTCCCTGTGGTAGCCAAGGAGAGATAAAATAGGAAGGCATCAGCATTTTCTGTGTTTAGGCACAACTGTTCCCATTTTAGTCCACAGCAGCTGGGATGTGCTTACAGCCATCCATCTTCCCCAAGCTTGCTGTACCTGGACTTCCCTCCCATATGGATGAGAGTCTGTCACCTCACCAGGACAGACAAGGATAGCAGGTCTCCTGCAGGTGATGGCTCACTTCTGAGGACTAGCCCAAACAACAAACGATGTTTTATGTCCCCACTATATCCCTGTGAGCTTTCCTTCCTTAGCATATCCTGCTGTGCTGCCAGTGGGTGTATAAATAGTGCCCACAGTGTACTATTTTGGTGACAAGCTCTTCCCAGGATTCATCCAAAGAGTTATGTGAACAAGTGTTAAAAATAACACCAAGCCCTGCCCAAGTGCTGGCATCATTTCAGCCAAAGTGTTGCGAATCTACCATATAGAGAGCAGCCTTGGACCGTTTGGAGGGGACAGCAAGAGGGGGTCCAGCAGGGCTTTCCAAGTTTTCGTCTTCTGGCTGTCCTGCTGACCACAGAGGACTGTGACTCTCAGGTTCCTCAGATGTGCTGGTATCAAGAAGGTATGAGACTTTCACTTCTAATTAGGTTATTTGCCACTGGGCTTTCCCTGTATGTTCTGAGTATTATCACTAGGTCTAATGAGAGGTATGGGAAATTCCCAGAGCGGTTAAACTGAGCTTTATTCTAGCCTGCTGCCAGGTCTCTGCTGGTGGCCAGAGCTATCTGCTTCACTAGAAAGTCTTGGGCTGTAGCAATGTCATATGTAGGCATTCTGGTCCTGTTTTAGGTTTATCCTGAGGAGCAGTAGCTGGAGGTTAGTTTAACTGTGGAAGGCATATTAAATCTGTGTGTTGCATTATGGCCGTAGCTCTGGACATTCTTGCTATCCATATAAACACAAAAGCTACTCCAAAATTCTGCCCTTTTTGTGTTGTAGTCAGTGCCTTGAACTGAAAGCTGGACCATACAGCAGAGATAGCTGGGGAACTATACTCCTTGAACTGTGCAGCCAGTGCAGGACACACCATCCCACTGAGAAGCTGGAGCTGTGATTTGTTTCCCTCAGGCTGGGTTTTGCATGTTGTTGATCAGGTCCTATGCTAGGTATGCAATTCTGCTGCTGCAGCATCAGCCCATTTTGTGTGCTGGAAAACAGGAGACCTCACTGGAAAGCAGCAGACCTCACTGAGTGCTTGTCCTCAGTATCTGGAGCCCAGAACTCACAAAATGCTTCAAAAAATGCTCATTGAGGGGTTCCTGTTGAGAGAAACCCCATCTGAATAAAGAGGTGATCCCTCTTGCAACTGGATGATCTGGCTCCACACTTGCCTGGTCTCATATGGGACGTAGAAGTTAGCCCCTGTGGGGCACCCATTGCTGTTAACACAGCTTATTACACGAAGCCTTGCCCACAGGAGAAGGGAAAGAGACAAGAGATCACCTAGGTGCAAACTTAGGGACAATGCTGGGGCTTTCCTGTTTGCTCTGAATTGAAAGCAGCAGTATCATGGACAGGGGAGACCAAACTTCTCATTCAGATGCTGGAGTTCAGGACTACAACATTAATCCAACTCTGTAGCTCCTTGGTCTCCATGTTAGCATCCCCAGATACATCCATTCTGGTTTCTGGCTTTGTAGAAGAAGGGCCAGATACTTACAGCTGGACTTGATGATCTTAGAGATCTTTTCCAGTCTAAATTATTCTATGATTCTGTGATCCTTGAGTGCTTTCCTAAGGGCTGGATTTATTTTAAGCTGATACAGAAGGTTGCTGTGAAAGCAGCAGGCTTGCAAAAATTGCTGAAAAGGTCACAAGAGTATGCTTCACCTCCTCTGATTCAGGATTACTAATTCTGGCAGATGTTCCCAGGGATGGAGAGCAGGTTCTGTTAGAACATCATGACCAAGCATTTTGTCTGGCTGTTGCACTGAGAATGGGTGAGAGCAGAGCAGATGCTTGGCTTCTGGCTTGGACTTCTGTATCTCAAATGCTCCATCCTCCTCCCCATCTCACCATTTAGCAGGTCGTCTCTTTTCCACCCTGTGTGTTGAGAGGCACAGGCTGGGTGTGTGCTCAAGCTGGAGTGCTCTCTTAAGTGTGAATTGAATTGAAAGCACAGACTTCAGAATTGTTCAGAGGTGGAAGTACGTCATGGAGATGAAAAGCATGTTTCTGTTTTTCCAGGAATGTGCTGTGGACAATCAGTCCTTCATCAGGGACTTCCTGCTCCTCAGTTCTTGTGTTCCTTCCTGCTCCTCTCCCATGTCCAGCCAAAAGTGGAGCTCTCTGAGTCACCGTTGTGGCTGCTTATTATTAGGCATGAGCCAAGGCTCTGTCTATCATCTTATAGTACAGAGCTTCTAAGGGCTCTTTCAGGGCTCTTTCCACGCTATTATGCTCTTGTTCCTCTGACTGGAATGTGTCTGAAGTGTGTGGGGACACATCTTGTTTGTTGTCCTTAAGCACTTCTTTGCTGGATGTTTCTCGATAGTCTTCTAATAGTTCTTCTATCTAGAACAGTGTTCTAGACTATTCTCGAGTAGTCTCTATGGTGCCAGAGCCACACACCACAGATTCCAGGAGTTCCTGAAGTGCCAAGATGTCTCCATGGGGAACCCTGTAGAGCAGTGCGCCCCAGCTCTTTCATCTGCCTCACCTGAGCCTGAGCCGTATTTCAATCTGTCCGACACAATCCAAGCTTGGCACGTTTGTCAGCCATCCCCTGTGACCTCCTTTACCTTGGTGGCCTGGCTCATTGCTGCTGCCTGGCCTTTGCCTCTGCCAGCTTTTATTTTCTATTTTAAAGAACAGGACAGGATTTCCTCCCACACATGGATCCCTTTTATCCCTATAACATTTCCTTCATGGTGAGTCTTTCTCCAACCTGAGTGAAATCATTGCACACAGCCACCAGGCGGGTATTCCCCATTTCTGTGTGCCTGCCTCCATGTGGGATGGCTGCCTTTTGGCTGAACGTGACTTTTGGAGGAGGTAGACCTCGCACAACTGGCCACACCGCAACTAGGAGCTGCGGGTTAAGTCTCTTTGTGCCAATTAAACATACACCGATAAGCACATACAGCCACAAGGTTGCTTAATCATGGGCTGACCTGACACGGAGACCTTGAGTACAGCTGACTGATGATCCATGACAGCTTGCTCTGTTAGATGGGAAGAGGTTAATAATAACAAGAGAGAAATTTAGAAGGGTTCTCAGCTGTGACCAAGGATCATCTCTGACAATGCTGAATTCATGAGAAAAAGGTCTGTTCAATGTGGTGGGTGAAAGGAGGATGAATTCACTGGGTGAAAGCCCATTCTAAGCATATTCTGTTTAGGGAAAAATTACATCTGGAGTATGTTTTTCACAGCCAGGTGGATTAGCTACTAGCTCAGCTGGCATGCTATGCTTTTCCACTCTCAGCTACACCTCTATGTTTGCTGTGTGTTTCCAGTAGCACGTTTGTGCTTCTCCAGGTATTCTGCCTCACGGAATAAATAGCTCTCAGCTTTTAATCCTGCACTAGAGACTCCCTGCTTCTCTGAGTCAAGCAGAAATCACACAACCATAAGACCTCCAAAAGACACATAATAATCATGTCTCCCTGACCCAGGCACAGTGGCTTCAGGCTATGCCGTTTGTTGGGTTTCTTCATTTAATCTCTAGAAGCTTCCAGCAAAAGGGAAATTATCTGCATCCTGCATTTTAGCAGTCCAGTCCCTTCCACCCTGTCGATATCTCCTGATGTCATAGGTTGACAAAGACCGTAAGATGGGCATTTATTTGGCAGCAAAGCTGGAAAAATAAATTGTTTCCAGTGGCTGACAGTAAGGGCCTCTGAAAATTAACAGGAGTGCATGCCTCTAAATAAGTAAAGCGAAGAGCTTCTGAGACATACAAAACCATGGAAAATTTTAAGGAAACCAAACTTACCTCCTGACTGTTAGGCTTTTTTGGTGGAATAGTGAATGTCTAGTTTCATCTGTTATACCTGAGGCCTGACCTAAACTTCCCTGTGTGCCCCTTAGGGACCCTATTGCTGTTGTTGGGGAGATGGAGAACAGCATGTTCACTTGCCCTTGGCAGCAGCTTTTTATACAT
This sequence comes from Acropternis orthonyx, assembly GCA_035583155.1. Taxonomy (NCBI): domain Eukaryota; kingdom Metazoa; phylum Chordata; class Aves; order Passeriformes; family Rhinocryptidae; genus Acropternis; species Acropternis orthonyx. Next base: position 62,998,036 of record JAWWEU010000091.1, on the reverse strand, counting down.
TTTGAAACTGCTTTCATGTACCTCCTAGTTTTCCACAGAGAATTAACCCATTTGCTTTGCAATTTACTCCTTTCTGTCTTTTTTTTCTGTGTTATCTTTGAGCTCTCACCAGTCTGTCCATTTAGGATAAATGTCCATGAGGCATGAGCCAGTGTTGGGCAGAGAGGAAGAATGACTCCAAGTCTTGCATATGACATGCCCTACATACTGTTTGTCTGCTTCAAAGCAAAATGCCACTATTGCACAAGCTCAGCCTGTTATCTTCAGTAACCACAGATCCCTTCTGAATTAGCAGGTCATGCATGATGATTATGGGTGGGGATGTGCAGTGCGTGCTGTGTGAGGTGTCATGGTAATGACTGTAATTTATGTCAATTTGCTGTTTGTGTATACAGCTAACAGTATTGATACCGTAGACGACACAGGTGAAGAGTAGAAGACAGCTGCTCCATCTGAGAGCCAGTAGGTTAACTATAAGTAGTAAACAGGGTCTCAACAAGTTTTCAATTGTCTGATTCCCTTTCTGCTTTGCAGCTTTTATGGTCCTGTGCCCTTTCCCCTTTGCAGCTTTTCTAGTTTCCCACTGGGATGTGGGTGCTCAGGAGCCCAGGCAGTCTCTTGTGTAGCACTGGAGTCCTGTGCCTGCCAAAATTTGGTTGTTGCGTTGCTGGTGGTAGGTGGGTTTTGAGTGTATCTTCAACAGTCTCTGTTAATCACAGAGTGCTTTGCAGAAGCACAAGCTGCCAAGGCATTGCTTTATTTGCAACTAAAACATAGCCAACTGGGCAGGTAACACTGCAAAGCAGCACTGCATGTCCAATTTGAGTGGTAAGTGGAGAAACTTAGGGGAGAAATCAGTACGAACAACCATTATTATTATCATGTGTCTAATAAATCAGACAGTGGTTATTTGCTCCCTGGGCTTCCTTACAAAGTGGAGTGGGAATGTTTCACTTTGTGGCAAGTTGTCAGGTCTCCCTGCTTGACTCTTGCTGTTGCTCGGAACAGGGATGGCAGGGAAGTACTTTGGCATGTGCAGAGTGAGGTCAGTGTGGGTTTTCTGCGTGAATCATAGAGTCATAACATGGTTTAGTTTGGAAGGGACCTTATAAAGAGCATTTTGTTCCAACCACCCTTCCAGCAGCAGGAAAATACAGGGCAGTTTTCATACTTGCTGTTGCCTTGGAAAACAAAATGTTTATGACTCAGTCCTGAAGCAAGAGGGCAGGAGTCTTTTTCCATTGTTGGATGTGGCGGCCCCTCGTGCATCCAACAGTGATGTTTTTCTTCTCCTCTGCTTGCCCTTTTCCTGCTACATCCCTTCCACTGCAGTCCCTGTGAGCTCAGCCCTGTGTGCAGTGCAGTCACCCTCACTTTGAGTCACCCTGGCTATGCCCCTGGAATGAGAAGGGAATGTCACTTTGGTGTACATCATGGGAACCATAAGCAGTCACTTTCCTTGAGCATTGCTTGCTGTGTACACGGTGAACCATTTCAGGGCTGCAGCTTCTCAACTTCTTAGTTGGAGGTACATAATTTTTATTTGCAGTCTAGCTACAAACCAGTGAATGCAGTAGAGCTGTGGCCAAACTGCCAAATTCACCAGTTCCAACACAGTATCTGATGTGGCAACTTAAGGCTTTCCTCATGGCAGTGGGGAATTATTAAGTTGTGATGAAACTAGTAATTTCTGTAAACTGTGCTGCAGGGTTAGCATTGATCCCATTTTGAAAACTAATATAAGTGAAGCCAGTAATACCTTAATATCTGCTGTTACCCTGTCTGCTTAGAGCAATTGTTTATCAGATTAAAAGGCATATACTTTTTTTTTTTTAAATAACAGTCTCTCTGCTTCTTTTGCCAAGGTTTTGACTGGTAAGAG
>JAWWEU010000091.1:62973742-62985406 GCA_035583155.1 Acropternis orthonyx | reverse complement strand
TCAAAATAACTCTGGTCCCTGATTCTGCTCCAGTTTTCTCTCTTGATGAAAATTATTTTAATGTTCATTTTCTGTAAGAAGTGGGTCAAAGCAGGGACATACCTGTTAAGATGAGCACAAAAGCAAGTTTGTCCACAAGCTCTTTGTCCCCCACCACCATTGTGTTACAGCCTCAGGGTCACGTAGAGAATGGTTTTTTCTGTCCATCAGACACATGCGAATATTTTTTACTGGGCAAAGCTGCTGGTGGCAGGGGTGAAAAAACCCCAGACAAAACCCACTGTGGTTGCTAACTGCTGTAAATGGAAGGGAGGCGGAAGGTAGAGTGTTATGTCGGGGAGTGGCTGCAGCGGAGGTGATGGTAACTTCTGGCTCAGGCTCAGCTTTTGAGTTTGGTCTCCTAGGAGGGAGACTGTGTGTTGGTCTTTGTGCAGTGCTGAGGCTGTGGGGCTGGCAGTACCTGTGAGTGATAAATAATAAATATTTGAGTGATGGCAGCAATGCTGCTGACTCTTGGGAAGTTGTATGAAACTGGCTTGACCACCAAACTACCTCTCTTTGCTCCTGTGCAAAATGCTCTCTGGAAGCAGAGAGCACATGTCAGTGCCCTGTTGTGATTGTGGGGACAGTGGCACAGACATCTCAGAGTGATGAGAGCTTGCAGTTCCTTCTGGCAAGAGGGGTTTTTCTGCTCTGGGAGTTACAGGATTAAAAAATATTAAATTAGAGCCTGTATGAAAGACCTTGGCAAATGCACAACAGATTTTCACCTGATACTTGCTCAGACCCACCATTGCCTCAGACTACTGTCCTTTGTCCCTACACTGATCTCATCAGTTTGACTTCAGAACTGCATCTTATTAAGCTCACTTCAGCTGTCATTGCTTCTGGAAGAGCATGACTTAAATGCTTTCAGTAGGCAGGCTCTCCTCTGTTCCGCTCTGTGTCCATTGGTGCAGGACCAGCTGCATGGTTACTTAGGCGCCTTTTGCCTGTATGTCCAACTCACCTGAATTGTTCAGCAGGCTGCCTTCTTTTGGTCCATCCCTGGGGTTCCCATGGTGAAGAGCAGGGATGTGTGCCTCAGGCTCCATTGTCATGTGTCTTCTGTGGAAGCTCAGATAGCATAGCTGTACTCCCAGATGTCCTTCTAGGCAGGGAGAATGATCTGTCTGGATGATTATGCTACTGCAGTTTTCTGTTCTTAGTAGTGAGGTTCATTACAGTGTTTGCTTACACAGAATTTCTCCCTGTAGTCCCACCCTCAAACTTTCTCCGGTAACTCGGGTGGCAAAATGATAAGCCCACATATGAGAAGATCCAGTGGGAGGAATAAATAGTTCACATCTCTGGTCCCAAGATACTGTTGGTCCACACAGTGTACCTTCCTTGGCTTTGTCTAATTAATTCTGCTGATTGATACCTGGAGTGACGTCTGCCCTGGGGTTTGGCTTACTCTGGTCAACCTCTCCTTTACCACTTAGTAATATGTTAGTTGTAGTGGCTTCTCAGTGGTTTCTTGCCCAAGTGTGGCTTATCATGGGCAGTGGTTGTAGTTTGACCCTTCAGAAAATCAACAAGGGGGTTTCCACGTGCACCTGCACTTCCCCATTTTCTATAGCAACAACCTGTTCTCACTTGCCCACAGTCAGTGGCATCTAAGTTAACCTACTGCTGAGACTTGTCCTCCAGCTGCAGGCCATGGTGCTTGAAATGGCATTGAGGAGAGCATCATTCTTACCCAGATGTTTCCTTCTGCCTTCAGCTCCTTGTCATATGCCTCTTTTTTATTTCCTCAGGCACTTGCTATTTATAATTACTGTATTTATAAAGGCACTCTGAAGGTGGTGACTGCTTATTCCAGTAAGCCTGAGAGTCTGTTCCCACGTGCTGCTCAGAGTGGCTATTTTTGAGGGAGAACTGGGTCAGAGTAAAGGTGAGACAGTGTGGGGCACAGGGGGACCACAGATATCTCCAGTAGTCTGTAGACCCTTGGCAGTAGGGCTAGCCAGTTCATGGCACAATAACAGAAGAGGAGAGGAGAAACTGCAAGAAAATAGGTGTATCCTGGCACTAACAAGCAATGACATGAGGGTGGTTAATGCACAAAGGTGGCAATCCTCCAGCCACACATCATTCAGTTGATGTTTGGCCATAGCTTGTGGCCAATAACAGTAGCAATGACTGAGTCACTGCTGGTCCACTGGAGTTTCTGTTATCTGTGCTTCACTTGGTGACTTTGCACAAGCTTCAGAGACCCCATAGAATATTTCCATCTCTGTAACCCTGTCCTCTCCCAGACTTTGTTCTGCTGACATGATGACAAGGTAGAGAAACACCCCAAACTGAAACAGTGCATTTTTATTTGTCCCAGGGACACTGGGAAGTGATTCCACGCTGTACCAGGGCACGCTAGACAGAGGAGGCAGTGCCTTGGTCCAGTGCCTTGTTGTCTGCTTTCTTCTTGGCTCAAGTTGAGGTTGAAAAGAAAAACCACAATGACCTCTTGGCCTGTCCATCAAAATAAAAGGGGAATCTTCTTTCAAGGGTGCAAGCCACCAGACCTCACTGATTTAATGAAGGGAGTTCACCATGGTAATACATCCTTCAGCCCAGACCTTAGTAAGACTTTGAGGACCCTCTTGTCTCTTGGGGGACCTCGAAGAGAAATTCTATGGGGATGTGGGAAACCTCTCCCACAGGCCTACCCCAAGAATCTGGGCAGTTTAAGAGAGCAAACCCCCGAAAACCACACTCCACAGGCAGGGAAGAGAAACTTCCTCAGAGAACAGATATGTAAGAAAATCCCTTGTTTTCTTCTAGGCTAGTCTTGTAAATCTTGAATTTTTTTAGCTTGATGCTATATTACATAAATGTATGTAAGCAAAGATAGTCACAAAAGTACACTTTGACAGGTTCCAAATCATTAAACTGATTAAATTGATTCCAACTCATTAAACTTCTGTAATTAAAACACAAAAAGTAACTGGTTGTCACCCAGGTCATAAGGAACTTTACCTGGTGAGCATGTACTATGGATGTTAAGGTACATAAGAAATGGAATGGAAAAGTATGGTACAAAAGGCTTCTAATGTTGATACAGAAAGCAGGGCACATCCCGCTGTCAATTGGGAAACTCTACAATAAGTCACCCCAGCTCAGAAGCATGAATGCACAGTTGGGAGGAATTGAGCCCAGGAAACTGTACAAGGACCTGGAGAACTCTCATAAGAGGAGAGACTGAAGAAATGGAAGTTATGGTGATAAATGGGAAACTCTAGGGTTTGTGGTATGAAATAATGAATGATTAGAGAATAACAGTAACAATTTATGAGGTGCCCTGATTGTAACAAGGAATTACTCCAGGAAATTAAGGAGGATTATTTGAAACTGATAATATGAATAATTTTCACGTACTGTGATTAATTAGTCCATGAATCTTGCTTTCAAACTTCAAAGCCCAGCAGTATTCCCAAATGGCTTGGCATTTGTGTGAGTAAGACTTCCCAGTGTATTTATAGTACATGTTCAGAAGTTGCAGAGTTTAAAGAGTTTAAAAAAAAGGTTTTGTTGAGGCCCATCTCAGTGCAAGGACTTAGGAGAGGCAAATGCTTCTTCACCCCTTGTTTCAGCTACTCGTTTTTTTCTGAGACTTCTGGTACAGAAAGGACACAATAGTTTCAAGAAAGAAGATGTCCAAATGTGAGCGTGTCCTAGCTGTGAAGATCTGGGAGCCTGCAGTCTTAAGATGTCTTCTCAGTCCTCTCAAACACTGTTGAAGTGCTTAAAAGCAGACTGCTCATAGAATCATAGGATGGTTTGGTTTGGAAAGGACCTTTAAGTTCCAGTCTCATGCCAACCCCTCTGCCATGGACAGGGACACCTTCCACTAGACCAGGTTGCTCAAAGTCCCATCCAACCTGGCCATCCCTCTAGTAGACCTGGTAGGTGTCCTGGAACTCTGACTGCTCTTCCNNNNCTCCTTTTTTTTTATGTAGTGAATTGGTCTGTGCATACACTGCAGCCCAACATCCTCAGCAGAAGACCTTGGTTAATCCAGGGTTATTAGATTTAGTTAGACCCTTAATACTCTACTGAGCCCAGTCATTCCAAGCCTAATTAGCACATGAGCTGTCTTGTGGAGTGATATATTAAAATAAACTGTCCTGAATAGAACTTTAAATACTGAGTTTGGTTTGGGTTGCCAACCCCTACAAGGGATACATTTTCCTCTCAGAAGAAAAGTATGTGTAATCATTAGGAGCGTCTGGTCTACTTCATAAGTATTTTATTAAGGTTCTGGCTTGCCTTTTGTTAGTTCTGTTGCATGGAAAATATTCTGTTACATAAACTGATACTGTGGTTTCATCCAGATCCTCTTGAGTTCTGTCTTGCTGCCAGCCATGCAAACACACAAACACACCCACACATCAGGAGGACACTTGGAGGGGGGTTGGTAACTGGACCAAGGATCTGAGAATGCTCTCGTACTTGAGCAGAATTAAAATCTTGGGACTAGGGGTTGGCAAATGGAGTAGGAAATAGGATCCTTCTCTCTGCCTTAGCCCAAGGACAAGCAATGAAGTTGAATGCCCATATGTTCAAAAGGAGTGACAGATAACTACTACTGTGGAGTCTAATTTGGTGTGGAATGCACTGGTTCAGGAAGTTACAAGCCCTAAAATTTGCAAGAATTAAAAAATTAAAAAAAAAGAAGAAATAAAAAATGGAGGACTGAGGCACGGTTGTATAGTCTTCTAACTTTCTGTGGGTGGGTTATGAAACGTTCTTCGCTATGTAACCTATTCTCATATGAAGGTGACTGCTTGTGATTGGGCAGTCTCACTGTGGTCCAAGGATTTTATTCCCACATCAGATTGTTCTTGTCTCATCATCCTGGGAATCATTCTGCCTTTTTTTGCCTTTACCCACACTGAACTCTGCTGAAGTGGTATCAAGACATGATTGCAGAGGACCTGCTTTTTCAGGGGTCTGGACTAAAAAAGGTCAAGAAATGCATAGTTTTAACAGCAATCAGGCAATTTTCATTTTCAAATATGTGTGCTACAGTATCTTTTCCTCCAGCTAACTTCAAGGAACTGTGAAATCCAGCCTGTGGTCTAAAAGCAGTTGGGCAATAGTGTTATTATTATACATATATTTATGTATTAAGATATATATATGTGGTCCTGATGTCCTTCAGAAGGCAGGATAAATTAGGTGCATTAGTTTCATCAGATGCTGCCTTTATTGGGCTGATACTCAGTCTTTTTACTTTCTATAATCCCCAAATCAGGGAGTTGTGAACCTCTAGACCACTGAATTGCTTTTTATGTATTCCTGCTTTGCAGACACAGAAAATGTCTTCCTGTGTATCTAGGTATTGCTTCTGGTCTTGGTAGAACAACCTTAGGTTAGGAAGGGTTAAAGTCTCCTGCAGTCTTAGCAGGAGTCAGCTATTGGACACAGCTGCTGATTGAAAAACCATTTAGATGTGCACTGTGAAGAGGAAAATCTAGTAAAACCAGGCTGCTGCTGGGATGTGTTCTGTTTGTGCCTGATCTCGGAGCCACTGATTTGTTTGCATGCAGTGTGTATTAAATTCTATGTAGGATTGCATCATTTCATACAGCTCTGCAGACTCAGGCATTCTGGCTGGCTGGCAGAAATTATGTCCATCACTCCTGGGTAATGCCATACCTTCATTGCTTCTCCTATTCCCTGGGATGTGGTTCCCTAGTCATGGTAGCAAGCCACTGCACCACTGCTGTGTTCCAGCCTGAAAATAATCCTGCTGGAGCTTTTTGACATCTCCAGCGGTTTTATTTATGGTGGATTGAGGGGTGATATTTTTGTTATTTCAAGAACGTGGTCTGCCTGTGGTTTTAAATCACTCTCCCATAGCCACCTTTGCTGCCTGTTCTGCTTTTGCTATATTGTTGCATGGTGACATACATCTCTAATCTGCCATCCCAGAAATGTTTGTTTTTCACTTGATGGTGAGTGATTCCTGCATATATGGTGCTCTGGGCTGAACAGACAGTGAACATAATTTTACGGCCTCTTTGACTTAAGACTGAGTTCCTTATTTGTGAGGCTTTATCAAGTGGTCACTGATGCTTTTGCCCTGAAGGGAGGGTTCAAGATTGTTTTGCATCTTTGATTCCTGCCATGCATGGTCTGGACAGAAATGCAATGCCAGTTTTAATCCGCAGGGAGAGGAAGCAGTAGGGAAGATACACAGCCATGGAGTGGCTGGAGTCTGTATGGATGTACTGTATGGATCACTGTACTACAGTGAGATCTTACTCACTGTGAAGACAGACCATCTTCATTCATTTTAGGATTTAGCTTGTCTGTTTTCCTCAAGTCATGAAGATGGTAGGGGATTTAGAACTACTTGAGGCAGAGCTGTCTTCGTGGGGGTTTTTTGTGCAGATTAAACTTGCTTCTGAAATTATCCTCCAACAAGCTTTGGATAAGCAGGTCATCTCCTTTGCCATGGATCTGGGCAGCACTAAGTTTCCTGAAGCCAGATTCCAGTAAATGTTAGGGAACAAAGTCCAGTGGAAGTGATTTGTGACCCCTCTTTGAGAGGTCTTTCCAAAGTATAATAATTACAGGGATGCTATATAGCAGGATCTCTAGCAAACCCTGAAGTCTTCAGTGCTGTTGAGAATATTCCCATCCATATGAAGCATCTGTTCCCTCTTCACCTCTTGATGTCATCTCAGGAGCCTTCACCTCTGCAGTGCACACCTGAGCAAGAACAGCTACTCTTTCACCTTTGCATGTAGACATATGATAGAATGGAATTGTGTGATTTCTGCTGTTGTAAGATCTTCATTAAGCTTTCAGAGTGCTCAGGCAGAAAGGTGCTATACAAGTAGAGTCCCTCCTCCTGCTGCTGCTGCTACTAGAGTGTCTGTTATAAGAAAGGATTTACTGTGTCTGCAGTTTAATTCAGCAGCAATTTCTGTGTGATATGAACAGCTAGAAACATCAGAGTCTTTTTCTTCTTTGTGGATTTGCATAAAGTAATTAGGAGCATATGTGGTGGGGGCTGGGACAGAGAGGCTGGTGGAGAGGAGGAGGAGCAGGTTCTATCCCAGATCACCTCGGTGGATGCTGTGAGTCATGCCCTGTAAATGGTTCTTACAGAGTGCCACATGCCAGATGATGAGTCATGGAGCAAGAGAGCACAGAAATGGGAGAAACTGGTTCGGTCACTGTCCTGGCTCCTGTGATAGCTGGTATAGATCTGCTGCTTGAGCTTTTTCTGGTGTCTTGTATAACTCTAAATGCACACAGCAGCTGGGCTGTCGTTTCCTCTGACTGAGAGGCAGTACCTGCCTCACGCTGGTTATGTCATCGGCAGGAATACACATACTACACCTATTGCTTATTTTTGTCTCTGCTGGAGGGCACCTCATCCCTGACCTGTGTGGCTCCTTGCTGCCAGGAGCTCAAGGGCTGTGACTGACTGTCACGTGCTGCAGTTTCCATTTGGAACGCATCATAATCCTATATGGTTCTAGGATGTAATGATATATTAATCATGGGCTTAGTCAGACTGTCCTGGAAACCACTGGAAAAGGCCCTGGCCAAGGCAGCATCTCTTTGTGGAAAGAAAAGGGAAGTGGTCCGTTTAGGAATCACTCCTCAGCACCCTGAAAGGAACCAGCCTGAGCTGAGGCAGAAATTTGGTATTTCTCTGTTGCCGCAGCCCCCATTAAACATCAGGTTCTAGAATATTTGCTCTGGGACCATGCAGACCACCCTCACTATGCTCACTGTTTCCTGAGGCAGGGAAGGAGAGCTGGAGGTTTAAGATGAGTCAAAGAACTAGCATTTCCTTTTACACCTTTTCTTTCATCAAACAAACTGGATGATTTAATAAAATGTTTTATGAAGGTGTGAATTTAACAGAGATGTATTAACTGGCAAGAAATAAACAGATGTCCAAGCCAATACCACTAACTAGTTCCACCCTACAACAATTTCCAGGCTTCCTCACCTCCATCCTCTGCTTGCTCACTCCCATGGTTCAGACCCATCCCCAGGCCACTCACCCTTTTCCACTCACTCCATCCTCTTCTCTAATGCTGTTCTCTGAATGCCCTGCAGTTACCTGAAATTTTCCTGAAAAGATTTTCTTTAAAACCACTCAGTACTTTCTGGCAGCTTTTGGAGTGGCACAGCTGGACACACTGGTGCTAGGTATTCTGAGCCCTGAGATCCCCTCACATTGTCTGAAGAGTGGCTTTCAGTTTGGATTAATCTCCTGGCCTTTTTGCCCAGAGGTAGTCACACAGGGAGAAAACTGAATATATCTCTCCCCGTGGAGCAAAGGGGAGATGTCTGTATTGTGCCCTTGTCTGCAAGATCACACAAACTGTTGCTTTTTGAAGCATTTCTGCTGGTGCTTGTTTTGTAGGGCTGTGTGATTTCTTCAGGCATGTTCATGCAAATGCGCAGTAGGAGTCAGGGATTCACATGAAATAACTCTCAGAACAAGCAGCTCCAATACAAAAGGATTTTTTTCTGCTTCTTCCCTGAAACTGAATGCACAGCTTTTAGCCCTGTTTTTCAGTCACCCTTGAGTGACATGATGAATCTTGCTCTGTCTGAGGAAGATGCTCATGACAGTGAAACCATAGCTATACAGAAAGAGGCAACAAGAACCCACACAGTTAAAGATTTCCTTTGGACATTCAATTTCATAGGTGAAGTGACTAATTTTGTAGAAACAGTAATCTGTTCAGAAAAAGCATCCCCAAAAAAGCCTGCATTGCCTCCAACTGACAGTTCTGATGATCTTTATCCTGCCGCTTCATCCTCTGTGGTCTATGTGCAGCCTTTTTACATTTAAATCACATTTATTTATTTTATCTCTCCACACCTCCTGCAGTATTTTACTACATTTTACAAGGAAAGCTGTGTCACTGTGTGTTGGATCCTGTTGCCCCACTGTGTGCAGTGGGCAGCACTGAGCAGGGCAAGGTGTTACGCATTCAGCAGTAGGACTCCAAAAGCGTGTTTGGACCCATAAGAGATAGCAGGGTGTGTCTGGAGGTGTATACCACCACACCTAACTCATCAGTCCTTGGAGGAAAGGCTGGTGCTTACACCAGCCCCCTCTAATTGAATCACTTTGGAGACAGCTCTCATGGCTTCTGTGTCTTCTCAGTAGTGCTGCAGAGACAGGAATCTGCACTCCAGAAGCCATGAAGGTGCACCGACCACCTTTAAATTAGCACAAAGTCCTCAGTCTTTGGGTAATAGCAGATGAGGGATTTGAGAGCCTCTAGGTAGTGCTCAGCAAGGACTTAAAAGGCATGAAGTTCAGAGCCTGAAGGATTCTACATGCTCCTGTTTCCTGTAGCATGCTGCCTCCTCTCTAAAGCACAGACACAACTTGGTAGGCGGCTCTCAGATCCATGCTGAACCATCTTTTGTTGCTTAGCACTCACCTGCTCTTTACCTAGAGCTTTGGTGTAACTAAGGAGTTTTTGCTGTGTATATTTATATAGCTGGGGCTACAGTCATTCCTGAGCAATTCCACACCAAATGCAGGTGTCTCACAAAAAACCATTCTCTCTGCTCTGTATTATCTTGACTGAAATGAGACACCCACAGGTAATGAAATGTGTGTCCCTCACCTTCTCCAGGTAACCTCTTAGCACCTCAAGAAGGAGCTCACTGAATAAACAACCCATATCTTCTGTGTTGCAGATGGTGTCAGTGTGGAGAAGACAAGAATTTTGACATTGGAAAATAAAATGGCTGTTGTACTGATGTATCTAGAGTTGTAGTGCTCCCTGCATGCCTCCCTGCCTTGCACTGCCATGACATGCTTTTCCAGGCAGGGGTCAATGCTGCATGCTGTGTTTGCTGTTGTATGTGTGGCATTGGGCAAGATTCATCACACCGTGGGCTTGTGGTATAAATTACAAGAATTAAATTAGTTGGAAAAGAGTGTTCAAATATGAACTGCCTGTCCACATCTGGAAATTTCCTGTTGCAAAGGGGAGTGAGGGCTTTGCAAAAAGCTGGCCAAAGCCAGCAGAATCTGAAACTAGTCTGCATTTTATTCCGCAATCCCAGGCTAGCAGACCCTGAGTAGGAACAGGGAGGATCCTTCTTCCAGAATAAGAGAGGGAGGGTCAAGTACAGCCAGAGAGTATGTTCTGATGTTGGGAATTGAAAAATCTTTGCACTGGTGATGCCATTGCCAACCTCCCTGCATCCCTAAGTCAGGAGGAAGGCAGGAGAGGTGTTTCAAGAGAGAGAGAAGGAGAAGTTAGGGCACAAAACATCATGCCTATCTCTAGAGAAGCCATAAAAATGTCTCCCAGCAGGAGCTGTCTACACCTGTGATGCTGGACCTCAGAACCTTGTGCTGGGACCAGGCTGTGGGTGCAGGCAGGATGGGCATCCATCTGCTGCAGCGTCTGTGACAGCCAGTGAATCACAATCCACCCTGGGTGCCTGTGCTGCCGCGAAGCCAAAGAGCTGGGCAGAGCCCCATGTTGCAGCCTAAGCACTGGAGAGACAGCTGGGAAATGGCTGCGTGTCAGCTCTGACATTTTGCTGTCAAATGTCAGACTCTGTCTGTGCAAGGCTTGTCCTCCCACGGCAGCTTCTGCACTGGCGTGAATTGCATGTTGCTCAGCAGGGCTTGTGAGCAGATGGGTGCTGGTGCTGGGAGCCGGCTCCAAGCAGCCATTTTCCAGAGGCAGGGGGGATCTGGTGCTTCAGCAGTGAAGTGTGCTGCTGTCATGGTCTGTATCCTCAAAATAATGCTTTTCAGATGGATGCATTGTGACAGCACTGGAAATACAGCAAAGCCTTATGGAGAGATGTGATCTGAGCATTACAGTCATCTACAGGGGCAGTAACAAGGGCAGGGGTGGCTTACGTGAGTACATAAGCACTAGGGGACCAACTTTTTTCCCAAAATGCTTGGGAGGCGGTGGGGAGGCAGGGGTGGGAGGACAGGATTAACTCCTGCCGAGTTAAATAAAAATAAACTCAGATAAACTCAGAGCTCCTGTTGCACCATCAGCGGTGCGCAAGGTCCAAAATGGGACATGAACACCACTCCAGCCATGGAACACCACGTGTGGGGTGTGTGTGTATGTGTGTGCTAGGCTCAGGGTCAGGAGCTGCTGTTACCACAGTGGTATCTTGGGAATCCTTGATGTGAAAGATGTACCCACCAGGATCTGGACTGAGTACAGACTAATTCCTTTCAGGCTCTGCAGCAGTGGCTGTGGAAAGGAGCCAAAGGCTTGTAAGACACAGAAGTCACTTAAAGGGATTTAAAGGTTGATACAGGTTTTGGGGAGAGTTTAGGGTCGCACAATAAATAGTCCAGTTGGATGTGGTCCAAGTGGTCTGAGTGATCTCTCTTCTTCAGAGTGTAATCCTGGGTGAAACATCCCAGCAGAAGCAGACATTGAGCTGAGTATCCCCACCATGTAAGGCTCTGGTAGCATCTACCAGAAGGGGCCTGTCTGTTCTCTGACACTGGTGTTAGCATTAGCTTTTACATCATTGGGTATTTATTGTAAACACTAGCTCTGTTTCCATCTTCGTATTTTTATTTCCTGACAGCATCATCCTGTGTCTGTGAGAAGCACTACTATGCGTGGGAGGAAA
>JAWWEU010000091.1:62958779-62969442 GCA_035583155.1 Acropternis orthonyx | reverse complement strand
TCTTGTCCTTGTGTTACTAAAGCCTCTTGAGGTTTTTTCAAATATTTCGTGTCATGTAAGGGAGGACATGACATTAGCACTTAAGAGTCTGTGCAGCTTGAAGGGTTGTCTGCCTTCCAGGGCATTTACTGTGCTTGTCCATGAGAATCACCTGCCCTTAGCTCCTAAGGCAGAGATGTGAAGATGCTCAGCAAAGTAATGTTCACAGCAGATGAAGGGAGTTTTTAGTCTTTCTTCTTTGGAGCTACTTGGGGTGGATGTAGAGAGGTGGAGACTGCATAACCAGCAGTTTCCTCTCAGTGCAGGTTCAGGGACTTCACACACTCTCTGCTGGGACTTACAGTGTAAGTCCTGCAGAGACTAATCTGTGGATTTCTGCTGCAATATCCTGGTCATGTCCTCCACAGAGCTTTAGATTGCAGCAAAGGTTCCTATGAAGAGTAATTGTCACAGTTACCTCTGTAGAAAAGCCTATAATATGTGAGTTGCTTTTCCCTGTGGTATTGGTGTCACTTGTCCTTGTTAAGAAGCTCTGTGATGCTCCCGTTGGAGGTATGGCCATTTCTTCAGCATGCCAGGAGAACTCTCTCTGTGCCCTAGACAGGTCTTGTACCTGCTGCACAGGTAATAGCCCATCTAAAATGCCTCTGACCAGATCAATGAAGTAATTAGCATCTAACATATCAAAAACCAGACTGTCTCCATTTAATGTCTTGAAGATTTCTGACAGGAGATAAGAACATGTCATTCATTTGCCATGGCAGGGGTGGGAAAGATTTTGGCCTTTGAAGCAAGAGTTTTTTAGTTTGTCCTGTTTGTTTATTGAGCCTTGAATGTGTGCTTGGTGTGGGATGGCAGGGAAAGAAGTTGTCTTCCGAGAGAAGACAGCATGGGAGCAACTCTCTTGGTTTCAGAGGGAGTGCTTGGAAGGAGCAAGCACTGCTCCAGGAGAAGGGGCCAGACAGGAACTCACAGGGAAGTACATCCCAGAAGTTTCTGCCTGCCTCCTGGTGTTCAGGAAACTTCTGCCTGCAGCTGGAGATGCAGGCATACCTGCCTTGCTCCAGTTGAGAGCAGCATGCAAGCCTAGAGGTTCTGAGGGGAACTAGAGGGAAAACAAGCCCTGCTAAAAGCTAGGAAGTTGAGTCAGCTATAGGGAGAAAGGTCTAGAATACCCCACAGGCAGCAAGTAACACCAGGGCTGATCATGGATCTCACTCAGCCCCATGTGTGCATCCAGTGTTGTGTGTGTTGTGCACTGAGTGCACGGTGTGTCACACTTCAGTTGTGTCTCCCGGGATGTTGTGGCCCCACCAGGAGATGGAGCAATGTACACATAGGAGATAAGCCCAGCAGACTCCCTAAGGACATCCCAGTAAATCCTCTGCTGGAGCAGACCGGCACTTTTCAGGGTTGGAAGCAGGATGTTGGGAGCACCTTGCTTAGGTCTGGTAGAGGCAGGGGTATTAAGGAAGTTCCAAAAGGAGAATAGTTACAGGAGAAAGAAGAGGGGCAGGAGGAGGGGAAGCAATCAGCCTTTGCAGCAGCACCAGTATATTGCAATGTGGGATGCAGAGCTGCAGTGCTATTGCATGTAATGCTTGTGCTCAGCTGTGCAAGTTCTCAGGGCATGTGAGAGGGGACAGTCCTTTGGGATAAGAAATCTGACTGTACCACAGTGTGTTGGGCCATGCCTGTGTGGGAGTGCTTGGGCAGATGCAGCTCAAGGGCAGGCACTTGACCCCATGGCTTTGTGCTGTTCGGGGAGCAAAGGTACTGGGAAAGGGATGTGAAGCTCGTAACACCATCAGGACAGACAAGCTCCTGGTGCAGGATTCTACTCTTCCAGACAGCTGTCAACACCTAGAAACTTTGCATTTGAGGCCAAATGTCTCTACCTTGCCAGCTCTTGACATGTGTAAAGAGTTCAGACTTGAACCACTCTGCATGTGTAACTGGCCTCTAGCTCAATCCTCTTCCTTCTGCAACAGAGAGCACATTTCCTTTTGCCTGCAATCTGCTGGGCTGAGGATGACTGGCCCTCTGCTCATCTTCACGCTTTGTTCCCCTTTCTCTCCCTGAAGGTGGTGGCACAGACAGCAAGCCTGTGGTACGCTACAGCAAGGACCAGCGTCCCACGACTCTGCCCATCCAGCCCTTTGTTTTTCAGCACCATTTCAGCAAGCCACCCAAGGCACGTGCCCTGCACAGCCATTTTGCCTCCAGCCTCTCCCAGCTCTACAGCTTGTCCAGCAACCGGCCTTCCAGCCAGCAGATCTCCAGTTCCCAGTCCTCAATCTTGGCCACCTCATCAGAGCAGGCAGCAGTGGCAGGGAGCCAAGGCCATGGCACACTAGTGACCCAGCGCTCAGCAGACGGAGCTGCCTCCCGCAGTGATGGGGGCATTAAGAAGTCTGCCCCCGAAACAACCCGTCCATCCCCACTGGGCAGCTACTCTCCTGTGCGATGCAACGTGCCTTTCTTCCAAAGCGTGGACTCCTCGTCCTCACCCACTGCAGAGAGACCTGAGGACAGCCAGCCGCCCAGAAGCAGGTCCTGCCCCATCTCCGCCAACCTGCTTCCCACGAGGTCATCCCCTGCTGTTAGTGCCATGCAGCCCTCCAAGACTGCAAAAGCTGATGTCCTGAGGCAAAAGGACAATCCCAAACTGATCCCCAAGAAAGAGGCACAGCTGGAGCCAAGCCCACCACTCTCTGAATACCGACTCCACAGTGCATGCCTCCCTCCCCTCTCAGTGGGTGGCATGTCCATGAGCAGAGTAGGAGGCCATGCAGATTCTCACTGGAGAAGTGGCAGTGACAGCAGCAGCTCTGGCCCTCTGAGCAGCGTGGGAATACGGCCCATCAATGGTAGGTACCCATCCTCCAGAACCTGCTAGCATCTCCAGCTCCCCATGGCTATGGCTGTTCCCTGTAGTACCACGTTCTCTTACAGCCATAGCCCAGGATAAATTTTCACCTGAGTGCTGCAGAAAGACCTGCACTGAGAGCATGTCTTTCCAGTCCTGACTCCTACACTGTGTCTCTGGAGAGTGCAGGGTGGGCTGCTGATCTTACAGCACCCCATGCCATGTGGTTGTATCCCAAACCTGCTCCCTCTATGCCTGTAACTACAAGGCCACCCACGCTCCTGTGCTGCTCTGCCAGGCTGGAGCCTTCACCTCTCTCCATGTGTATGTGCTAATGTCCTGAAATGCTGCTGGACTTCTGAGTAATGTGCTGTCTCTCTTTCTCTGTCCTCCTTTCTCTTTTCTCTTCCTGTTTTCCCTCCACATCCTCCCATCTGCTCACATCCTCCCATTTGGTGCTCACTGCCTGCGGCATCCTAGCGAACCACCTCTCTCCCCAAGCGCTGAAGTGGCGGGAGTACAGGCGGAGGAACCCCTTGGGTCTGGACCGCGTTTCGGGGCTGCCCAGCTTAGCAGGCAGCCTGGATAGGAGGCAGCAAGAGCCTCGGCTGAACCGGGGCAACCCCATCTTTGAGCTCCCTGGCACTCTCAGCACCAGCCATTTCCACTGCAAGCTGAACGGTGCGCACCCTCTTTCTGCTGGGGGCTGTTGGGAGGTGACCTTGGGACTTGGGTTCAGTATCCCTTGGGGCTCAGATTCAGGCTGGATTCATCACTGCTCTGCCTGCTCGGAGCAGGAGGGATGATGCATCTGCTTGCAGTGGGGCTGGAGGGTTTGAGAAGAGGATGAAAATTGCCTCACTGATGGTTATAATCTGTGTGGAGCCTCCCTTCTTCTCTGCAAGGTGAGAGCAGTCAGGTCCACCTCTGGGCTGGATTGAAGGGAAAAGTGAATGGCCCGAGAAGCTGCTTAGGCCTCAGGAAGTGCTCCTTGACACGGGCTAGCTTGTAGTTCATATCTCACACAGAAGTTGTGGCCCTTGGAGATCTGTTCCCCACAGTGCCTGACCATCCGCCCCCGCCCTGGAAGTGTTCTGGTTGCCGGGTTGTAGCTTTCATGGGGCAGCTGACAACAGTGGACTGTTTGATGGAGCTGGGTCTTCTCCGTGCTTTGCGCTTAAGGTCTTCCCTGTCCTCATAAAGCTGTGCAGGAAGGGCTGAGAGGACAGGCTGCTATTGACTGAACCTCGCAAGAGTGCTGTGGGGAGAGCAGTGTGTTCTGTCTGTGGGATGGAGAGCATTCTCAGGCTACCCTCAAGTCCTGGAGGGAATTCCTCAAAGCCCTGCATCTCACTCTGCCAACTCAAATAGTGTCTCCATCTCTCTTCAAGGGAAGATGCCGAGCACAGAGCTGGGAAGTCAACCAGATGGAAGCGAACCATAGGGGAAAATTCCTGCAGAGGTCACCCCTTGAAAATAGAGGCCATCCTAGAGGACAGGCAGCAAACATGTAGTTTATTGCCTGTCAATGCCTGTGTGGGATTCTCTCTGTGCTCACTTTTGACCCTCCTTGCTGGGACTATCCACACAACAGCATGGAGAGTCTGGTGCAGCAAGGTTTCCCTTAGCACCAGCCCATGAGAGTGAACTCCTCAAAGTGTCTTCCAGAGCCCATGGACCTCAAGTCAAGCTGGAGCTGGATGTTGTATGGCCTGTGGGGATCTGCTGTACAGGAACACATTGCAAACCATTGCTGGGCAAGAAACAAGCCTGTAGTCTTGCTGTCCTAGTGTGGGACAGGCTGGGATGAAGACCTGCTGGTGCAGGTTGCTTCAGCGAAAAGCAAACAATGTGGAAGAGGCTTTGGTGTGAGGGATTTGCCCTGATCCCTCTCCCTTCTGTCTTGGCCCTGCAGGACAGTCTATGAAGCAACTCCAGCTTACCTACAATGACTTTTTCCCTGACTACTTCTCCCTAGCGGAGAAGCCGCCCGCTGAGTTCTGCCTCTCCCCGGATGGCAACACAGAGTCCATCTCCATCGACTTGCTGCAGAAGAAGGGTGAGTCTGTGTGTCACTCGTGGATGACAGTGTGGTGTAGTGCAGCATGAACCAAACGGAGCTTATCTCTGTCTCGTCTCATCTCTGTAGACATAACGACTTGAACTTTGCCTGCCATTTTCCACTGTAGCACTGCAACTACATGTCCCCGTGGACTGATGGCTGATTCTGCCGGCAGGTTCTTGTGGCGGCTGCACCATGCAAGGTGCCACAAAGTGTGTTTGAGCTGCTTGTCACAAGAAGTATGATTAGAAAGGATCTGAAGTACACAAGAAAGGGAAGAGAGTGGACAGGCACAGGAGTGTGACCCGAAGGCAGGGCGTGCTCTCACCCCGGTCTCTGTATATTTGTGTGATGTTGCAGATACGCCGACCTGAGATTTTGTAATTTAGGCAAAAGGTTGGCTGGGTCCTATGTGATAAATTATATAAAACCATGGAAGAAAGGATTCCAGAGTAGGACAAGATATGGCTCTGATGGGGCCCATGCTAGAGGCAGGGCTGGGTTTTGGGTATTTGACAGTGGTCTCATTATCATTTCAAAGGAAAGGGATGTTGCAGAAGGGTTCCCATGCCTTTGCCAGCTACATGTTGGTGACTACCAGGTGGCAGGTTTCCCTTCTATTTCAGTTCTGTTCTCACAGTATTCTGGTGCAGATGTCACATTATGCACCATGGGCTTGTTACTGAAAGTCATCACAGAACTTGTCAGAATGCAGGGCTTCTACTCTGTCACCCTGTGACATCAAAGCAGCAAAAGACTCATTGCCTCAGACCCTGTCTCTGCTGCCTCAAGGGACAGGGTGTGGAGGTTATGGTTCTTGTGCCTTGGGAATATTGATAGGTTGTCCTACTGTCAGGCTGATAGATGATTGGAACCAGCAAGAACAGATTTGGGAAGGGGTTAGAAGAGTCTCTGCATGTTTTTGACAGAGAGGGCACATGTGTAGGCATAGGCTTGAAATGCCCCTGCCTGATTTCTCTGAGAAGTGTTTTGTTAGGGTGTATCCTAGCAGCCCCTCAGGAAACTCTCTGACTTGTTCTTTCCCTCTAGGTCTCGTGAAGGCAATCAACACTGCTGTTGACCTGATTGTGGCTCACTTTGGAACCAGCAGGGACCCAGGGGTGAAGGTATGTCTTGCATTCAGCATTCTGAGTGACATGGACAGTATGGAGAAAGGTTGCCTCTCCATGCTCTTCCAGTCAAAAACTACAGCGTACCTAACAAAGGCAGTAGTTCCAAGAACAAACCAAACAAAGGTGATGGCACACCATGCAGCAGGTGGCAAATCTGTGACAATTCCTGCTGCATGGTGCTGGGGGTGCTAAAAGATTATGTGTGTTTATTTAAAGGAAGATCAGAAAAACACAGGGAAGGGAAATTCACTGAGGTTTACTGAACACGTAAGAATAATGTCAAGCTCAGACAGTATCTGAGTTGAAAGTAGTTGTAGGCTGTGAGAGTATTAAGGGCAAATACTGTATATGTTTGCTGTGTTTTAACTCTTTCCTATGTACTTGTAATGACCCTTTATAAGAAGGAAAACCAGACCAGCTGGACTTCTGGTCTGATGCAGTGCACCAGCTATTTTTTCTCACACTGGAGAGCTGTCTCTCCGTCCCATGATTTTGGCCTGGCACTGGTGCCAGGGCACAGTGCAGTGTCCCCCATCCCTCAGTGTCTCACAGGGCTCAATAATAATAAAACGGTGCATCGGTCATTGCCCGTCTGGAGCATCTGTGAATTCGCTATAGCCCCTGCCATGAAGCCATTAGCTTCAGGGTGCATCTGTGGGGCTGGCTGGCTGTGTCCTGTGCTCTCTTCATTTCCCATTTCTGCAATAACACAGCAGTGAATTTAGGTTGCCCCAGGGATGGCTGTCTTCGGCCTGTGCTCTCTCATTTCTGAGAAGCAATTTTGCTTCTGTGTGTTCCAGGCAGTGTTTGCAGTCCTGTGATACCCAGCAGCATGTTTGTGGTGCCTCCTCTCAATAGTGAATGCTCTGTTTCAGTCAGGGGACTCTGGGGCAGCAATGTGACACTGTTTGGACATTACAACTCCCCTGGCATGCTGTCCCCAAGGAGAAACCCAACTGGGATGGATTCCAAACCCATTCAGTCTTATCTCAGAGTCCAAAGTAATTTTCCCCTAATTATGACTGTTGCTGATGCAGAGATTGCTGTGCAGCATAACCAGAGCTGTTGAGATTCCCAGAGCCTTTTAAAAGACCTCACTGTGAATTCCCTGTTGTTGCGGTGTTTGATTTGTGGAATAATTGCAACATTCCTGCATTACTTTACTTACCAGACAACACTGTGGTTTTGGCCTCGGATTGCATTATGCATCAGTGTGCCAGGGGCTGAGCATTCACCTGTCAAAAGACAGCACCCGTCCCTGCTGCTGCTGTGCTCTGTGGATCTGACAGGATTATTCCTGAGCCAGAAGTTCAGTTTCAGTTCAGGGCTTTTGTCGGCCTGTGCCAACTGGTCAGCATAATTCCAGCTCAGCTGGTAAAATCTGAACACCATTTCCTGACCCATTTGGATAGACCCATTTGGATAGACCCCTAGGCAGCAAAAAGACATGCAGCAGAATGTGTCCTTGCTCTGCTGATGCTGGGCTCTTTCATGCTTCCTCACCTCAACCTGAGCTCTGTCCATCCGTTTTGCCCTCACCCTGTTTATTTATAGTAATCCCTAGGAATTACTGCTTGACATGTCATTGAGTTAAGTGTTCCTTAACCATTTGGTGCTGCTAGTTCCTCTGTGCTTCCTGCTCCAAAATTAGCAACAAGAACGTCTATAGCAGCAGGAAATTTCCCTGCTCTTTTCTTCCTGCAGCAGGGCAGTCTTGTTAAAGCTTTTGGCAGAACCAGACATCCCTTCTAATTGGAATATCCTCTTCCCAAGCTAGGATGTTTTTTTCCCCAAGCTATCCCCTCTTTCCAGCCTGGGGAAGACCTTAACAGGGTGCAATTCAGAACTGTTGTGTGAGTCATCAGGGTGAAGGAGAAGACCCTGTTTGTTCAGGGAACTGCTGAGCCTGGATGTTGTGTACTGGATGTCTGTGGTGGCAAGTGGGGGTGAACTGTTTCCATGCATCTGTACCTTGAGAGAAGTTACAAACACTCTCCCTGTTGTCCATTAGGCCAAACTTGGGAACAGCTCCGTGAGCCCAAATGTGGGGCATCTCATCCTGAAATACCTGTGTCCTGCTGTCCGGGACATTTTGAGTGATGGGCTCAAGGCTTATGTCCTGGACATGATCATTGGCCAGAGGAGGAACATCCCCTGGAGCGTTGTGGAAGCATCCACCCAGCTAGGTATGGATGTTGTGCAGCAATGCCTACAGCTCTGTGGTAGTTCTGTGTTGTGGTTGGGAGGTGCAGGGGGAGGTTGGCTATGAGGGTGAGAGTGCAGACTAATACCCATTTCCCTGCATGGAGCAGGCTGCTCATTGACCTTCCCTTGTAAGACAGGAGGGCACTGCTCTTTTCTGCCCAAATATTTAGTGTCATTTGTCCTGAAATTTCCAAATTGTCCTATAACTGACCAAATCAATAGGGGGGAAAAAAAGAGAAAAAACAAAAACCAAATTAACGTCACACTGATTTCTGCATCATACTGGGATGCCTCATAGCCTGACTATGGCATATCTGCAGCTCTGCAGTTGTCTCTGTGATAGCAGACACCCCAAATTATAAGCACCCACCACAATATGCTGTTTCTGTGCTGATTTTGAGCCAGTGGCTGTGATTGTCACTGAAGCATGGGAGGCAGGTCCTAGCAATATTGAAACTCTCCCAGACTTTTGGAGTCTGGGGCAGATCACAACCCATCTCCCATGTGGAGTCTAGCTGTTGGGATGGAGTGGCATTTGGCAGAGAGGGAATGCACATAAAGACATGGACACCCAGACAATGTCTGTCTTGCCTTGATGCTCCTTCCCATGGTGCTGTTTCAGCTTTGCTGACCACAGTTAGTTTCAACAACTTGCTTCTCTCCCCAGGCCCCTCTACGAAGTTGCTGCACAGCCTCTACAGCAAAATCAGCCAGTACACAGAGCTCACCAACCACACCATGAGGTTCAACGCCTTCATCTTCGGCCTCCTCAAGTCAGCAGGACCCCTGCTCTGGCTGCAGGTCTCTCTCCAGGGCTGCCAGCAGCTGCTGGTCCTTGACTGCAAGCAGCCACAGTTGACTATGAAAAAGAACTTAAGAATGTGAAAAGCCACTTCCCAGAAGTAGGTGAGGTGAGGAAGAAGCTGTTAGCCTCAGGTAACTCCAGAAGGATCAAAACCTCCCCTACCAGGTCAGGACTGAGAAGAGGAGGCTATAGCCAACTAAAGAACACTGTCAGCTTGTCTTACTCCCAAAAATTAGGTGGGAGGCCTGTCTGTCCAGCTTCATACAAGGTTAGACATAATACATGCATAAATTACTCTCGGAAATCCCTGTTTAAACTACTGTTTCCTAGAGCTGCAATGAATCCCAAGGTGTGAGGCTCTGAAGGAGAAATTGCCCTGGTTCAGGACTCAGTTTGGATAAGGAGTGTGCATGCTACACTCAGTGTTAAGCAGAAGAAGGTAGCAATACCTTTTTGCGGGGAAAAGGAGGGGTGCTCCTAAGATGCTGTTCCCCTGTGGTCAGCAAGGCCTCTAGCAGGGGCAATAGAGTCCCCAAGATCTCCAAATATTGGAGAACCCTACAAACAGGAACAAGCTCTGCCGCTCTCTTCCCACACAGGGTGGCCCAGTCTCCCCTGTTGGCACAGTATACCAACATATTTTGGGCCAAGCCAACAGCAGTGCTCTTAGGTTTGTAGACGATTTGCCTCTTCCATACAAGCCTTTTCTTAACAAAACAAGCTCTGTCAAGGACATAGGAGCCAAATGGTGAAGAATCTTGCTGGAAACATGGTTGCTAGGGGTTACAGTTGCACATGTAAAGCCAGCTGGATGTTCTGTGTCTGTGATCAGTCCTCGCTGATGAGACTGAGCCACTGTCCTTTCCCTGGGTCTGGAGGTTCACAGACCCATGCTGTGTAAATACCCTTTTCCAGTGACACTTCTTTGGGTAGAACAGCGAGGATGAATGGGGTGAACAGATTTTCACTGTTTCTTTCTTACCTTGCTTATTTTCTATTCCTGCAGTATCCGGTCCTTGGAGTTCTGGTTCAACCACCTCTACAACCATGAAGGTAGGATCCTGAGGGCTGTGGGCCGCAGTAGGGGCAAATTTCTGTGCAATGTAGAGCATGGAATACAAATGTGTTTCTCTTGTTGCTCTCTCAGCTTGGGCATCTCGGCCCTGAGTTGAAGGACTGAGCTGCACACAGTCTCAGTGTACATGGGAAGTCCCAGGTGGAAGTTCAAGCTCTATGCAGCATCATCCACCTGAGCCTGGACATCCATTTTCCTTCCCAGCTTCAACTAGCCTTTCCAAGGCTATCACCTCCAGTGCAGATCCCTCAATCTGTCTGCAGGAGACCAGGTCTAACCCTCCACAGATTTCTGTGTTCCATGCCCAGTGCCTGAGAGTTTTGTATGCCTGGAGATGTGCACACTTAGCTGAAACTCTTCAGGCATGAGAAATACAAAGAAACAGAAAGGGAAACCTCCTGACAATCATAAAAGCAGATTTTACTGAAATAGCATTATAGGATAGTATAGGATTGGATAGGATGGGATAGGATAGGATAGGATAGGATAGGATAGGATAGGATAGGATAGGATA
>JAWWEU010000091.1:62917689-62932102 GCA_035583155.1 Acropternis orthonyx | reverse complement strand
CACCTTGGCAGGATGGTGTCCCTGGTGTCCTTGGCTACAGCTGGGGCACTCAGTGGCTTTGGGTTGGGAGACCTGTGCTCACAGGAGGCATAGTGGGGCAGGAGTGGGCTGAGCTCTCTCCTGTCTTCTCCAACAGTCAGAGAAGGTCACCTGTGTCTGCTACAGCTTCTCTGTTGGTAAGTGTCTCTTTGTTTCTGTTGTCAGAGCCTCTCTCTTACATGTTGTGTTTTCCCAGCCTGGCTGCTTCCCTGGCAATGAGCTGGCCCAGTGCAGAAGTGGTGGTGTATTTTTGTCCTACTTCAATCTTCAAGGAAGTTCTCTGGGTCTTGAGGGTATCTATGGTAGATGGGCTTTGGGCATCCTCAGGACACTTCGGCAGGTGTGGCACCAGTAGCAGTTGCACACTGGACATCATCTTTGCCATCTCTGCATATTTAATCCTAGTTGTAGTGCTCCCTTGGTGTATGTGCAACCCTAAATGCACTTCACCAGACTCTGGCCGTGACTGGGGCAGTCAAGGAGTCAGGGTCCACACCAGAGGGTATGACACCAAGCCAGAACCTGCAAGCTCCTTCTGCACCAACATAACTTTTCTCCAATGCAAAGCCTGGAATGGGAGATGAGGGAAGCTGCTTATGTCTCCATGCGCCTATGGGATCTCCCAATGCCTAGTTCAGGCTGTGCAGGAGCCTGAGCCTGAGCCTGGGCTGTGCTGCCTGCAGGGCAGAAGCCGGTGTCTCTGCTGGACAGGATGCCTGTGGTTATGGCAGTAGCACTGACTGCTGGACTCCTGGCACTGGGAATCTTGCTGCTCTTTGTGCTCTTCAGGTCAGTATGTGCCTCACCTCTCCAGCCCTCTCTGAGGCACCCAGTGCCTTACACTAGCAGGGAGTGTTCAAATGGATCCTGACAAAAAGCATGGTGGGAGACAAAGCTATTAGATGGGAAACAGCCTCTTCTCTGTCTCTCTGTTCTGCTGGCCTATGGGCATGACTTTCTGTTTTGCAGGCTAAAGTACAACTGTTCAAAAACCTCGGAGAACAACAGCACTATTCCCCTGAGATGTCAAGGAGGTGAAGTATAAGCAAAGGCCTTATGTGCCTTGTCTGGACAGGCTGTCTGTCAAAAGCAAAGGCAGGGTGCTCATAGGCTCCACAAGGTTCTTACAGGAGCAAGGGGATCAGAGCTGGCTGTCATGGGGAAAGCAACACCTCCCAGCAGAAGCGACTTGCGTGGGGAGGGACAATCTAGGGCTTGGTGGGCTCCTGGCCATTGCAATGCCAGCTTGGTCCAAGCTGCTGAGTTCCAGGGCCAGCCAGTTTAGCATCAGGTGGATGCTGAACCCCTGTCCTTGTGATCTCTGTAGGTGTGTGCAAGTGGAACACACAGATCCCTGTGGTGGAACTGCTGGAGGCTCTGAAGAAGTTTAAGAGGGAAGAAATAGAGGCAGAACAGACAGATGATGAATCAGTCAACAGGCATGGTGCTGGGTGTCTTAGAGAATATCAGGTTTGGTTTAGCTTTGCTTCCCCACCTGGCTGCACTGTCCACCCAGTCCTAACCTGTTCCCTGTGCACATGATACAGTTGGCCTTGGCCAGTCCCAGAACACATCCCAGTGCTGAGTGGCCTTGTCTTTTTCCTCTGCAGCAACTGTCCTCCACTTTGCTGCACCCCTGCAAGGCTGGGAAGGAGCTATGTAATCAGAGCAAGAACCGCTACAAGAGCATCATCCCATGTAAGCAGAGCTCTCCAGGGTTTGGCACAGGCACTTGGAGCTGGTTGGGCAGCACAGGGTGCTGTGCTGGTGTAGGTGCCTCTGCAGCACTTCAGAAATACTGAGGTACTCATCTGATCCTCTGTGGCCACTGAAACTCAGCCCCACTGTTTTAAATCCAGTTGCAGAACCCTTGTTCTGTTCCTCAAATCCTCATGCAAACTTAATCATTCATCACTGTATTCCTATGTTAGTCATTGCTGAACACTGCTGTGTCCCATACAGAGGTAGGTATTTGTGGGAAATTGGAAGGAATGACCCAATTTCTTTCAAACCTTAAAGCTCTTCAGGGCCCCGCGTGGTGTGGACATTTGGCTTTCCTAGTCTTCTCTAAAACTCCATTGCATTTCCTGCTGGGCCATGTCATCTTTCTTGTCATCACCCATTCTTTACCCCTGAACATGTCCTGAGGCCTGGGGTGCTGCAGACAGTCCCAGACTTTCTTAATTTACAAATTCCTCCTTACTCAGTCTTTTTGTTTCTGTCCCAAAGCATCAGTCCACCTCCCTTCTCTTTCAGATGATCACTGCCGTGTAGTCCTGCAGTCCTCTGATACACAGAATGACTACATCAATGCCAGCTACGTGGATGTAGGTAGTGAGGAATTGTTGCCCTGGGGAGAGTAGGAAAGGTGCCTTGTTGTGCTGGGTGACGACAGTCCTGCTCATATGGGTGGTCCTGGGGTCTGACACTTGCTCTCCTCAAGTGCTGGCAGGTCTTGGGATGTCACTTTCCTTGCATCCTCTCTGAGCTGCCTGAAGTACTCTGGATTTGTGTGCAGTCCTCATCTCTAACAAAAAGGCACCTGTGTGAGGGGCCTGGAGCCAAGATGCAGCCGCTGATACACACTGTCTGTGCAGGCCAGGAGTGGTGCTGCAGGACACATCTTGCTGAGGGCTTTGGGCTTTGGTCCCTGTGGGATAGATTCTTTATTCCACTGTCTGTTAAACATTTAACCCATGTGATCACAACTGTTTGAATCTCTCCCCTGCAGAGCTACCGAAGTCCGCACTTCTTCATTGCAGCTCAAGGTAGGTGCTCCCAGACTTTATCTTCAGGAGATTCTGGTTGCTGCCCTGAGCAATCTGGGAAATTGGGAACTGGAACAACAGCCTAAGACCTGTGAATAGCCCAGTCCAAGGCCATGTATCTCCAGGGACTCTGTCCTGGACAGTGGTTACAGATCCTGAATGGCATGGAAAGCCTCAGAGGCAGTTTGGCAGTAGCCTGGAGCTGGTGCCCAGACTGCCCAGTCTGAGGATATGGTCTTTCCACCCACAAGTCGTGTTTGTTTCCTCTGGCAGCCGGCATGACAGGGACAATCCTGCAAATGCCTGACACATCTGCACTCAGTGCACTCAGATACAATCTCCTCCCAGCAGTGCAAGGCTGGGATGGGCTAGTCTGCTCTGTGCAGCATGGAGGAAGTCCTGGGCTCCTGGCAAAGCTCAAGAAATCATTTTCAGTAAATAGGACCCTAAATGTGGGAGTAGCTCAGCATCACCTTAAGGGTCTGGATAGAGAAGCCCCTGAAGCAGAATGAACACCTGACATATCATGGGCTCACCTGCTCTCTCTCCTCCTTGTCCCAGTTTCTTCCATGGTGGTGAGGTCAATGTGCCCAGCACTCCTGCTAGATGCTGATGTGCCCTGGCTGTGCCTCTGTCCCTGGGCAGAGGAAAGCCTGGGAATGTCTGAGTTGTGCCTGGGAGCACACCTCCATGGCTTCAACACTGGCACAGAGCTCTCCTCTTCCTTCCCAAGGCCCCTTGGCTGAGACAGTGGTGGATTTCTGGCAGATGGTCTGGCAGGAGAAGACCTCAGTCATTGTGATGCTGACGGGCTTAGTGGAGCAAAACAAGGTAGAGCAACCATCTCAGACCATTCTCAGCTTGGGCATTGACAGAGCCCAGGCTTCTTTGCCTGCCTTTGCTGTGCTCCCAGTGTGTCTGTCAGTGAATTCAGAGAGTTCTGCATCACTGCAACGTTCCCCTTGTGAGGTTGCTGGTGCTCAGAGATCTCGCTGCTGTTGACAGATCAAGTGTGAACAGTATTGGCCAGAGCAGGAGGAGGTCTATGGGGAGTTTACTGTGACACTCAACAACACCAGGACCACCACGGGCCTTGTCACACGCACCTTCTGCCTCCAGAAGGTAAGCCTGGCATGAAGATGAGGTGGAAATGCAGGACGCTTCTGGGGTTCAGCAACTGGTGGGAGCTGTCAGCCAAGGACATTGTGGGGAGCCCTGCCTCATCAGCAGCACAAGAAGGTTGGCATTGCTACCACTGAACTCCATACTATGGCATCAGCCCTGGGTTTCTGTGCCAGTCAAAGGCAATTTGCCAGCTCCTGTGGTCAGGCCAGATGAATCCGGACTGATGATGCACATGAGCAGTTCATGGATACTTGAGGGCTTGGATCAGGTGATTACAAAGGGTATAAAAGCAGTTAAAGAGTACAAAATTACATTTCTGTAGATCTAGGGTGGTGGGACAGGCGTCTGCCTGTCACCAGAACCAACCTGCAGAGGGTCCACAGTGAAGCTCCTTGGTCATTCACAGTTACTAAGCCTGAACAGATAGTTTATGGTTTAACATAAGCTACATAAGGACATTTCTCAAGACAGATACTTCTGCTGAAGTTATACCTCATATAAAAAGCAGAAGCTTCAGGAGCTGCAAGAAGGGGAAAACAGGTACAATATAAAGAAATTGAAGTTATGCATAGTCATATCTTTTCTTTTCTTGTCCTGAGACAAACGTAGCTAGGAGGTAAAGCTCCAACAGCACCTGATGGAAGGACATATCAGTTCATTAGTTCAGGCCAAGTGAACGTGATGTTTATGGAAAAATACATGACGGGCTGGTAGTGATAATGACTACATTCACATTAGTGCAGTATCAGCCTTCAGGAAGAACTTTTTGCAGAAGCAGGGCTTCTGGATGATCATGGAAACACCGTAGACTGTGACTTTTGCACTTTTCCTCAGAGGCACAAAATGCATTTTCTGCTCTGCCTTCACTGTTCACAACACATGACTCTGTGATGGGTGAATTTGTCCTGTGCTGTCTGAGGAGTGATAGTGGAGCAGACATTATGATGTGGGTGCTGAGGGGAACACTGTGTGCTGGAGCCTCACTGAAGTGGTTTTCTCCACTGCTCCCTACTTGTTGGCATGCAACCACTTCACACAAAATTCCTGGCTGATTCCTGCTCCCAGCTGCCAGCCATGTCTCCTTCTTCACAGGCAGGCTGTGCTCTCCCAAGAGTGGTGGAGCAGTTTCACTGTTTGCTGTGGCCAGACCACGGAGTCCCCAGAAACACTTCCCAGCTCCTGTGCTTAGTGGCCCTGGTGAACAAGAGGGTGTTGGAGGCACCTGCTGGACCCGTGTTGGTGCACTGCAGGTACTGGGCTGGGAGGGCTTGTTTGCTGGGGCAGAGCTGGCAAGAGAAGCACTGATCCTCAGTTTCCTGTGTCCTCAGTGCAGGGATTGGGCGCACAGGTACCTTCATAGCCCTGGACTTCCTCTTGAAGATGGGGAAGGCTGAGGGGAAGGTGGATGTGTTTCACTGCGTGCAGCAGCTGCGGGAGCAACGGGTCAGCATGGTGCAGACCAAGGTAAGAAGAGTTACTCGGTCCCTGCACACCTCAGGCTGTAGATCTAATTCCCGCTCTTCCCAGGGGTGTGGTGTGCGAAGCTACATTGGCAGGGAGTGGAGCTGCCAGGTGATGGAGACTGCAGGATCTTTTTTTCAATATTGTGTCCAAACCCAGTCAGGATCCATGTTTCCCTGAGACACAGATCCTCTGAGGTATCAGCAGCATTTGTATGCACCAGTCATCCTGATATAGAAGGGCTGTCCTGTAGGCAAGGATCATGAACAAGAGTCCACTTGTTGTTTAGATTTTCAGAATATCTGCCCTCATTGCACCTTCTGAGCAGCAGTGTCCTGGCCTAAGGGCTACACCCCTATGGTCTGCTCAGTGTTGGGTCCCTTTGGAGAAAACTGGGTGGGGCTGGAGCAGCCAGCTCCTTGTAGGAGGACTAACTAGTCCACAGGTTTTCCATGTTTCCTTCCCTAGAGCAGGGGTCTGGTCTGAGAGGAAGCATTAAACTCCAGGAAGATGGTCTTCTCTGGGTTGCTGGGGTGGCTGGCTCTTTCTCAAAGCAGGGCTGCCTGCACTGATAGCTGTCTGGCCTCAGGGCTCCACAGCAGGAAAGTGAAGATGAGCCTGGCTCATTCCTGGCACAGGTTGATGCCAGTGGTGGTCTGGGGTTCCAGGGTTCCTCCTGGAGCTGCTCTAGACTGTGCAGCCAATTTGTGTCCTCCTGCAGGAGCAGTATGCCTTCCTGTATGAAGCACTGCTTGAAGGCTTGCTCTGTGGCAACACCGGGATCCCTGTGGAGAGCATCGCCACCCTTGTGCACGCCCTTCGAGAAGATGAGACATCAAGTAACAACAGTAGCCTTGAGATGGAGTTCAAGGTACCACCAGGATATGTTGCATTGGTTCTGTGGGGGCTGGTCTGTGATGCTACTCCCCTCATCGCTTCCCTCCCCAGCTATGGAATGGAGATGGCGGAGCATTTCACTGGGGTGGCTGAAGAAGGGGAGGCACTGACAGGCATGACTTACTAGGTTGAATCATCTCTACAGGCCTTGCAGAAGTTTTCTGAGTTGTTCCAGCTTCTGCCTTGCAGAGAAGCAGAGAAAACCAGCAACCAGCCCAAGAATCGCAAGCCAGGGATCCTGCCAGGTAACACCAGCAGGGCCAGGCAGCCCCTTGCTCTAAAACCCAGTGCTTGATAGCAGCATGTGGGGAATGATGCTGTCCTGCTGCTTCCCTCCTCAGCACCATGCCTCTGGCAGGTTCTGCTTAAGGTCCAGTCACCATTTTCTTATTGGTAGGTAATAAATACAGGTTAGGCTGATACACCTGGGGTACACCTGGGATAAACATGTCCCTGGTCTAATCTTTCTCAGTGGAAAAGCTCAAATGAAGCATCAGGGAGCAATGAAGAGAGTGGAACTGCTGTGCCTCTACCCAGGGGATTGTGGACATCCCATATCAGGGGGCCTTGAGTTGTCACAGTCATGAGGCCGGTGGTGCCTGTTCGTCCAAGCCTCTTCACCATGCAGGAAGCCCCGCTGATCACACCACTTGCAGGGAAAGCCCCGTGCCTCTCAGTAGGGAGAGAGTGACCCATCATTTCCCTCTCTTTGCTCCTTGCCTCCGCAGCGGATTCCTGCCGGCCCATCCTGATGTCTTCGCTGAACGCAGACGGCTCACCAGGTTACATCAACGCCGTGTTTGCCAGCGTAAGGCTCCAGCCCCGGGTGGGGGTTTGGGAGCTGATGGGAGCAGCAGAGATACCCCCAGCCCCGCGCACCCTTGATGGAGGGAAGGGTAGAGCCTGTCACCCTGGTGTGAGGTGTGCCAGCCCTCGGGCTCCTTCGCGGTGACGCTGGCCTTGCTGCCAGGAGGTGGCCCCCGTGCTCGGCTGAGCCCCGTCAGTGCGGGCAGCGCAGCAGCTGCCGCACAGCTGGAGGACACAGCCTGCTGGGAGCTGAGCCCGGGGGTGACGAGCTGCAGGGGTGCAAACCCGCTGTCGGAAGGGTTATCGGGAAAGTGGATTGTGTGAGTTTTCCCACACACACGCACCCTGGTCTGTTTTGCAGACATACACTGAGGAGGACAGAATCATCATCACCCAGCTGCCTTTGCGCACCACGTTGGTGGATTTCTGGGCTCTGGTCTGGGATTACACCTGCACATCAGTGGTTGTGCTGAATCAACTCCAGGAGCTGGACAAGGTCAGCAAATCCAGCACAGCCCTCCACTCCCTTGGTTCCCCGTGGGGCTGAGCTGTGTGATTTCTGCCTTTTATCCTGCACGGCTCTTACTACGAGAGCCCTGCGAGCTTGTGGGGCTTCATCTGGGAGATCCCTGAGGCCAGTCCAGCACCACAGCACCACAGCAGTGGACTCTCCTCAGTCTCACCACAGAGGAGCGTCCCTCAGTGTCCTCTCTGCTGCAGTGTGATTTTTCTGGCTGAAGCACTGGGCTAGTCCCCAGCAACTGTTTGGCCAAGCCACGTGTATATGGCTTTTAGGCAAGGGGCTGTTGTGAGCCCACCCATGTGAGGTGCCAAGCTCTGCACTCATGCAGGTTGGGGCTGTGTGTGATCATGCACATGTCTTCCCCTCGCTCAGACATATGT
Organism: Acropternis orthonyx; assembly: GCA_035583155.1. Classification (NCBI taxonomy): domain Eukaryota; kingdom Metazoa; phylum Chordata; class Aves; order Passeriformes; family Rhinocryptidae; genus Acropternis; species Acropternis orthonyx. The sequence goes on along the minus strand of JAWWEU010000091.1, from coordinate 62,924,102 downwards.
GGAGTTCTGGCCCACCCAGGGCAAAGAAGACTATGGCCGTTTCCATGTCCAGCTGATCTCAGAGGAGCTTGGATCTGGCTTCACAACCTGGACACTTGCCCTCACCAATAGGCAGCAGGTGGGCTCTTTGCAAAGTCTTTTGGGAACAGCCCTGTTCATTTGGGGCCAAAGTCACAGCTAGAGGTGGCAGAGGCCACACTGTTCAGAGGGATCTGGTGGAGTGCTGGAATGGCACCGGCCAGAGCAGGGTCTTTTGTTTTGGGGGAGAGGTTAATCCCAAGAGGGTGAGGCTGCAGTCAGAAGTATGAGTCAGAGGTACATTTGTATGCCTCTCCAACTTGGAGGACAGCAGCTGTGGATGGAGTTTGTGCACCTTGGGTGTTCACGGAAGGGGACAGTTTTTGCAGGTAGCTGGGCAATGGATTGGCATCAGCCTGAGTGGCCCCTGGTGCTCAGCTGTTCTCTGATGCTCCGTCTATATGCTGGTCTCAGAGCCCTCAGTGGAGAAGGACAAAGTCCAGGACTGGCCTGTCCCACTGTGGAGCTGTGATCCAGTGCGCATGGCTAAGACAGGACTGACACACACTGTCCATCCTTTCCCTCCATCAACACAGTAAGTTTATTTTCTGTCCAACCCACTGTCTTTCTTCCCCACTAGCCCAAGAAGTCTGCACTGGAAGTCCAGTTATGGCAACTGAAGGACTGGCCCATGCAGGAGTGTCTTCCCCCACACCCTGCCACCATCATCAGCTTGCTAGGAAAGGTGGAGACACACCATCGGCAGAGCCAAGGTGGACATGTCCTTGTCACCTGCTGGTGAGTGAGGTCTCTTGGAGGAGCAGCCATGGCACAGAGCTGGACACAGCCCAGGCTCAATCAGTGAGCCTGGTTACAGCTCCATCTTGGGTGGATGTAAGGACATGAATTCAGGTTTGTTCAGGGTGGGAGGCTTCCCTGTGGAGACTGGCTGGGTGCAGGATCTGTGGACAAGGTCACCCTGAGAGCCTGGGTGTCTAGTGGAACACCTCTGAGGCTCAACCCCAACAGGTGACCCCAGAGCAAGTGACTCTCCCCTTGCTCTCCTCCACAGGGATGGAGCCAGCCGGAGTGGGATCTTCTGTACTGCTAGTTTCCTGTGTGAGCAGATCCAAAGTGAGGGCATGGTGGATGTATCCCAGGCTGTGAGGATGCTGAAGAGGCGGCGGAGACAGCTCATTAAAGATGTGGTATGTGCTGACTTCAAAGCAGCTGAGTTTGCAACACCAAACCAAGCCATATTCAAGGCTGTCCCAGCAGCTGCCCTGGCCCCACTGTTCTCAGATCATCCTGGGGCCAGCAGGGGCCAATGAGATCTCCAAAAACCCCATTTTCTGCCTCTGGGACATACCCACTCACTCAGAGGCAGGTTCTGCAGAACCAAATGGGCACCAAAGCATCTTGCATGATGACTGGCCCCTTTCTGGTTCACCTGGCCTGCTCATCAGGGGGCTGCACTGATAGGTGCTCAGGTACCTGTCCTGCACCCCCTTCACCACCTGGTCTGGGTGCTAGAAGTCTCATAGGGTGAGCAACCCAGATGGAAGTGATCAGCAGACACTTGGTGCCCTGGAGGCTGACTCTCCTCCCATGACCAGTTGGCTCCAGCACTGGGTAGACCAGCCCTCCAGGTACTGGAGCACATGCCTGTGATTCAGCAGGGAAAGGTGGGCTCCAGCTGGGAGGAGGAGAATGGGGTGGACCTGTGCCTGGCATGCTCAGGAAGATGTTGAAAACCAATGCTCACATTCCACTGCAGGTGTTGGTCTATCAGATTCTCATGTGCATCCTTCTTTCTACAGAAGCAGTATGAACTCTGCTATGAACTAGCCCTCAGTTACTTGAATTCATTTGAAACCTATGGGAATTTCAAGTAGAGGCATGACCACAGCCCATCTCTGCACTGGACTTTGACTCTCTTGACAATCCTTCATCAGTAACAGTGAAAACAAGAGGAAACAGAAGGGATGTGTACAGCTCCAAGATGCTTCACTCCCCTGAAAAGCCACACCAAGGGTCCTCTGTGGCTGGAGAGCACAGGCTAGCCTGTCTCCAAATTGCAGCCAGGCTTCAAAATAGTAACCTGACACTTAGCCCAACATTTGTGCAGGAACTTATCTCAAACACCAGCCTGAGTTTGTACATCAAAGTAGAGGCACCAGGACTTGACCTATGCTTCCTTGCTAGGAATGAAGAGAATAGCTGTGCCATCCAGGTTCCCTAGTCCCTTCAGGCAGCCTCAGGGAAAGTGAAGTAACACCAACACCCACACTGTGTTTTGTCAGGGAAGCATCAAACTGCTGTAAGACCTGTGGTGCTCAGGAGCACAGGCTATCTGTCCTACTTTGGGAGAAGCATGAAACCCAAGGCCAACAAGAGCCAAGGGTGGGACAATCCATGGTCCTGTAGGACTAAAATGGTCCTTCCAGCCCACAAAATCTCTTTCTGGAGCTCCATTTTCCAGGTACTGATCCAAATGCTACAGCCCTGCCAGCTCCAGAGAGGCTCCTTCATCAGCCTGTCTGGCTGACCCTGGCAATCCCAGGTTATAGCGGCTTAAATCGGATATCCTGGATGTGGTTCCAGCAGGGGCTGCTGCATCATGGAGACTGGTTCTGCCTAAGCTGCACAAGGGCAAGAGACCTCAGAGCCAGGACTGACCCTGTGGCTCTCTGTCCTGTGTATCGCCAATAAAGACGCTGTAATGGCCATGGTGGTGGTGACCTCTGATCTCTGATCTTCACTTTTCTTCCAGGTTTGACCCCAACACAGGGCCCATAAAGGAGCTGAAACCACACAGGTCCCACAGCTCTGGCCACAGCATGTGCACAGAGCACACTCCTGCCCAAAATGTGTGTCGACAGATGTCACCCTTCATGGATTACCACCACACATCTGATCCAAACTCTTGTAAGAGGTGTCCAGCACAGCCTTCAAGGCTGTCAGGCACCACCAGGGAATACAGGATCACAGCATCCCTGACCATGGCTTCCCTCAACATGGTGCAGTTAGCTTCCTGCAGGACGTTGTGACCCCACAGGGGCAATGAGGGGACCAGGCAGGAGCTGTAGTGGGATAGGCAGCCCCTTGAAACCACAAGCCTTTATTGGTTATCCAGATGGAACAGACAGAGTCACAAAGCAGTCCTGTCAGGCCAGGTTCCAGTAAAGGCCTGGGTTTGACTGATACCAGCAGAGATGGGGAAGTGTTGGAATGCCATTAGCCTGAGCCTATGTGAATCTGGGGTTGGGAAATCTGAAATACAAGTCCTGCTTCCAGGAAAGCAAAAATGAAAGCAAACCTGAAAAAAAGGAACTACAGAAAGTCAAATACAAAGGACTTAAAAAAGCGGTAAGCAAAAGCTGGGAGGTGAAGGGGCTGAGGGAAAAAAAAAAAGCTCACAACCCTACTTGGCCTCCTCTTTTCCTCTTGCCCTGCTGAATTGGATGAATTGAATGGGACTCTTGTGCTGGTCACAGTCACAGGAGATCAAGGGGATGTGGCAGCCATCAGCACTGAGCTGGGGTCATCCTTCCCATTTACTCCACTCCTTTACTGCCCTGAATGTCTCCATGGTCCTGGTCATGGACTGACCTTCAGCCTACCCAACTTTACCTATGGACAACACTGGTACCCCATGTCAGAGACAGGTTGGAGCACAGGTAACGCCTGCCACAGCACAGCCCTTACATCCCAGCTATGCCCAGCCACAGGTCCCCAGAGGTGCCTGTCAGTGCCCAGGTAAGAGCAGCAGTCTCTCATGACAACCCTCCTGAGAGCCTTCCCTGCAGATCTCTCGCCTGGGAGGGATGTCATGGACATGGGTCCCTCAAAGGGCCGAGCCTTTGGGATGCCCATCTTTGCTCAGTCCTGCTGGTAGCACTGACTGGAGCCACACTCTGCGGCCATATGGGGCTTAGTGGGCAAAACCATCCTGACCATCCCTGGCCAGGGCAAATGGGAAGACATGTCAGTGTAGAGTATAAACAGATGATTCTGCTGAAGCTCAGGTTCTCCTGGGAGACCACTGCTCTCATCCTAGCTGCCACATAGCCCTGTAGCCTTCTCTGTGATGGTTGTCTGAGGAATTGCATTTTCCTACCTTTTTAGTTATCCTGCTTAGCTTTGTTGGGCAAATACTTCCTTCTCCTGGAAAAGCAGAGGGGAGTCCTGGGTAAGAGACTGGCATTATGCCCGTCCATGGTGAACCTGTCGTCTTTCTACTCACCTGGAGAGCACGAGCCACAGGATCCCTGCAGCCATGAGGAGAAGTGCCAACAGCACAACCAGCCCAATCACAGTCCCATGCCATGTGCCGGGAGCCTGCCCTGCAACTAACACACAGCCAGGAGTGGGTGCCACAGCCTGGCCCTCACACTGGCCACAGGCCCAGTGGTGGCACAGGGTACGTGCAAGTGTGTACTGGTGTGCCCTAGGTTTCTTCAGCGATGGAGAATCAGCCCATGTATAGGAAACAAAACTCTCCTCTGTCCTGCATGAGACCCAAAGGCTCCTGGGCAGGGCTACCTGCTCTCCATGGTAAGCAGCCAGACCGGGAAAAGGGAAATGCAGGAGAGAGGTTTGGGCAACAGGAATAAGAAGACACTTACCTACAGAGAAGCTGTAGCAGACACAGGTGACCTTCTCTGACTGTTGGAGAAGACAGGAGAGAGAGCTGAACCCACTTCTGGCCCACTATCCTTCCTGGGACAAAGGACTCCCACCCATGGCTACCAAGTGCCCCAGCTGTGGCTGAGGACACCAGGGACACCATCCTGCCAGGGCATGGGAGAGGAGCCCACAATCACAGCCAGACTAGACCCACCCAGTGTCTCAGCAGTGTCCCAGCAGTGTCCCCAGAGACCAGGAGGCCCCACGATGGGTACCTGCGGTGAGCGACGGACGAGACGCAGAAGGGCTGTGTAGTCCCAGCCTGGATGGAGGGCAGCATTGTGGTAGCCCTGCCCTTTGGTCCCATCACCCAACACGAAGTCCATGGGGGTGGTGAGGTTGAGAACAGCAGCCACATAGGTGTTGGGCTGCTGGCTGGTGTTGAAGGGCTGCTGGCTGGTGTTGAAGGGCTGCTGGCTGGTGTTGAAGGGCTGCTGGCTGGCATTGAAGGGCTGCTGGCTGGCATTGAAGGGCTGTGGCTGCCCCAAGCAGGTGCTTTCAATCACTGAGCTGTTGTGTGTCATGGCCACAACCAGCTGGTGCTCCCTGAAAGGCCAAAAGTGAGAGGGACAGAAAGACAACAGGGAAAGAGGATCAGAGGCATCTGTAGGCAAGCCAGGGTGGCAGAACTGTGAGAGCTGCCCTCACCTGGTCCCCTCAGAGGTGATTGGTTGGAGGGAAAGTGTGGCTGTCCCTTGGGATGGTGAGATGTCATGGACTGTGTGGCAGCTGATGCCAAGAGGGTGCTGGTTGTCTGGAGGGTGAGACGCAGAGGATGAGCATCAGCTCAGCAGGGGCAGCCTCGGGCAGTGCAGGCTGCAGAGCACAGCTCCTCTGTGCCCGGGCTCCTTGGATGGGGCCACAGCAAGCCTTACCTGAGCTGCTGGGCTGAAACTCCCACAGCGATGCAGCCCCGGCTCCAGCAGCCGTCAGTGCCTGTATGGACACCACGTAGCTGCTGCCAGGGCTGTGCTCCAGCAGCCGGTGCTCCGTGACAGAGCCGTTCACCTGCAGCCTCTCCATCTCCAGGAAGCTGCCACCCCGTGCACTCCTGGCCGTGATGTTCAGCTGGGGAGAGGAGACAGAGCCACAGGGCAGCAGCTCCAAGCTGCCCACAGCTCACCGAGGCAGAGCAAAGCACCTCTGCCCACCTCCCCTTCTCTGTGCCTGCCCCAGCTGTGGAAGGCTCTGGAGGGGAACTGGCAGGATCCTTGGCCCCATGTGTGGACCTCAAAGCAGAGAAGATGAGGAATTTGGAGGCAACATTCAGGATGTCCAAGTAACTTGCCTCTTTGAGCAAAGGACCAAGCCTCTGTGCAGGAAGAGGGAAGCTGTTTATTTGAAGGGGTGTAAATATGTGTGTGTTAAGACCAAGGACAGGTCTTGTAACATCACAGGCACTGTAGTGACATCTTCCACAAGAGGAGCCCTGAGCTTCTCTTCCCTCCTGCAGGTCATTCTGACCTTTCTCATACTTCTCAGTCTGCCTGCACAGAGCTCCAGGCATGAAGATGAGGGTCTGCTCTTGGTACCTGGTATCCAGTGATCTCCCCTTTGCAGGAGGGCAGCTCCTTCCACCTCAGGGAGCCTGAGATGCGATTCAGCCACAACTTCTCTGGTTTGTCAGGTACTGGAAGCACAAGAGAACTGGGTCACACACAGGGCCCATGAGGAGAGGCTGAGCCCAGAGCAGAGTGCAGGCAACT
>JAWWEU010000091.1:62838210-62850720 GCA_035583155.1 Acropternis orthonyx | reverse complement strand
GGCGGGACCAGGCCTTGCACGTTAACCAATCGCGAGGGTCGCGGTGGATCAGAGGCGGGGGCGGCCAATCAGGCACCGGCGCTAGGCGGGGCGCAGGGGGAGTGGGGGGGGGGGGCTCCCCCGGGACGTCACGGCGGGGGATTCCCCCCTGTCCGTCCTGCTCAGGGCTGGGACACCGCCACGCCCCCCCCAGAACGGAGGGGACCCCCCCTGCACGACCCTCTCTGGCCTGTCTCGCTCACCCCTCTGTCCTGCCGGGAGCACGCTGTGGCACTGGCACCGAACCCTCCGCTGAGTTCTCTGCCCGCAAAACATCTCATGTCCGATGGCTTGGGGTGTCCCCTGCTCCCGCTCTCAGCCTGGGCTCCTCAGGGGGATACCAGAAGCGGTGTGGGTCCGGGTAGGATCCCAGCGACTCCCCCAGTGCCGGGATGCAGCGCAAGGTGTCGGTTTCAGCAAGGGTAACAGGGTCTGGCACAAGGGGATGCAGGTGTGGAAGGGTTTGGAGAGACACATCCTTTCCTGGGGGTGTCCATCTGAAACAAGCCTTGTGCCTGGTGAGACCCTCCTGCTCCAGACACATGCAATGTGTCTTGCCACTTGCAGGACTGGGGTGACAGCCTGGAGAATGGGGAAAGCCTGGAGAGAGGAAGGTTGGCTGCTTCTGGGGCATGCAAGGTCTTCTCCAGCCTGGAAATGGAGGTGATAGCAGCAGCAGGTTTCAGCAGGATTTCCATGTTGCTGTCTAGTGGCCTGGGAAACATGAGGGTTCTGCTCTGGGCAGTCTGGCACACAGCTCCTTCCCCCTCCATCCCACACAGCAGCTTACAACTGGATGATTGCACCTCAATAGCCATGAGACTCCCAGGGCAGCTAGAGCAGACCCCTGGGGTATTGAAGGCCTGGGGGTAGGATTTTTCCCTGGGTTTATGCCTCTCTGCAGCCAATCAAACCTACTCCACACTCCCGATCCTCTTCTTCCTGAATGGCCTTCCCCAGCCCAGAATCTATGTATAACGGTTGGAAGAATTGAAATAAAGTTGTTACTTCACAGTGGCAGCAACCCCTTTGTACCCTGTACCCTGCTCCCAGCCAACATCAGAACACCATAACCTGGAGGTGAAACTGTGCACACTGGAGCACAGTCCAGTCCTGCAAACTTGGGGTAACAGGGTAGAGTGATCCAAATAACTGCCCTGAGAGCAGCTTTGGGCTGTGTCTGTAGTGGCCTGCTAGTAGCTGAATACTCAGTCCTGCAACTTTCCCACTGCATCAGCTCCATCTCCTCTCTTTCTTGGCCCAAAGAGTGCCCCAAGTCCTGGGGTGACCTGGTGAGGGATACACAGACCTCCCAGCCATGGCTCACTCTGCAGCCTGGCTCTATCTGCTAAAGACCCTGGCAACAGCAAAAGTACGGGTGTTAATATTAGGAACACCTTACACTGGTGTTGACCAGTCTCCTGGCTCTTGAGCCTTTCAAAATCCTTCTCATGGTCTCAAATACTGAAGAAGAGGTTTACCATGAGGTGACTCGCACTGGCACCCTGTGCACACACTGCTCCTGCCTCCTCACACCTCTCCCTGTCAAGGAGTGTTTGCACCCCACTGTTTTCTCCCAGGCTCCTGAACTCCCAGCTGGATGCCAGAGATGGGTCTACAGCCTCTGCTGGCAGGGTGTCTGGAGGGATGGAGACCTCTGGGAATTTAAGCAACTCTGTAGGCCTTTGTGCATTTCTCCATTGTACTTTCTTTTAAAACCATGATGTTGTTCAATGGTAAAGGAATCGCTTTCACCAGTAACTCTTAATTTTTTATTAAGGTGGAACAGAAGGTAATGACAGAGTATTCAGGCTCATGGTCATGACCTGAAGATCTCACACACCACAAAGCAGCAACCAGCAGTTCCCCTGCCAAACAACCAGATGGAATACAGCACAGGATGGATTAGGCAAAAGTATAATTCCAAGATCCAGAACTTAAGTGAAGCAGGAGAGGGTGTCTAAGGACACGGAGTGAAAGCTGCTTTGAAGTGTATCAGGATGTTTATCTTGATATCAAAAGCCCTAGTTCACTTTTTTAATGAACTGGCTCCCCTCTTTGAAGTGGATCCTTCTGTGCAGCACATGGCTGTGGCTCAGGAAGATCCTGCAGAGATTTCACCCTCCTCAAACGCTAATTTTTCTCTTGTGATTTGTCTGAAAATGATGAGACCAAAGTGAAAACTCAGAGATAAGAGCAGCCAACCTGCGTGATACAGGATGGGGTCAGACAGGGGTTTTTGAAGGCAGGGTGAAGGCAGGATGCAGGGAGATGCTCTTTGTCTGGGAGCACACAGCACCTCCCTGCAGCAGGAACTACACCCCGACCCTGGGGTGTACTAACACGAGGCCCCTCGAGAGAAGGGCTGAGTGTTGCTCCAGGTTCTCCCTCCCAACAGAGAGGAAGCCTCCAGCTCAGATTATCCATCTTCCCAACAGGAGACGACTTCATTAGTTAATTAGAACAACAATCCTCATGGGCTCATCTGGGATTTGTAGCTGTGCTGGCAGGAGATTTGCTGACTGCAGGCAAGCCCTGGGGCAAAGCTTCTTGGGAAGACTTGGCACACGGAGCCCCTCAGGGACTTACCTCCCCTCCTGCTGAGCCAGGAACCTCTAGATTGCACTTGTTCCAAGTCCATTTAATTTTAGCCAAAAATATTCCTCTTCAAAATGCAGAGTCTTGTGTTTTAGCTCTGGAGGTGGTGAAGCATCTTTATATAAAGTAGGAATAAGCTGTAATATTCTCCTTGTTGTAGGCACCACTCACACTCCAACAGGAGGATTCAGTGTGATTTCTTTAATGCAGCTTCTCTTGAGCGCACTGTTCATAGATAACGACATATTGCTTAGCACTTGGGACTCAAGGGAAATTTTAGTGGTTGTACTTGAGTGGGGGAAAGTGTTTTTTAAGAGAAAACTTCAATCTGCAAGCCATAAAGGGAACAGTGGCTTTGCATCCTATGGACAGTGTTCTCAGGCTCTGCTAACATGGTTTTATCCTCTTCTGCAGGCTTGCTTCTTAAGATAAATCTATCCAGGATTGCATTTGATGTAACAGCTTGATTTCTGTTGGTGCAAGGCTGATTTCTCACGAGACTAACTGCCTTAATTCCCTACCATTTGACAGCAAATGCAGCTGCATTTTGTACTTGTAGACTTTGTTCTTGCAATCACAGCCCATGAGAGATCCTTCCCCTGCTCACCATTTGGGATGTATTGAGACTACTCCTTCAGCAGCATCCCTCTGTGTTGATACATGTCCTCTGGATGCCTGCTCCAGGGATAGAAACATGTGACTTTCTTGTCCTAACACAAAAGGCTTGCAGGACTCAAGGGTCCTAACCCAAGGTTCATCTGAACACATACATCTCTGTTGCAGCACTCTGATGCACACCTGGACATCCCCAAAGCCTCATTGCTATGGCAGCACCTCAAATGTAGCACTGCAAAATTACTTGCAGTTTTAGGCTGTTGCCGAGATCTTCCTCAAAGTGTTTCTGGGGCTTGTTTTGCTCAGGTTTTCCGTGTAACCTTCATCGCCTTCCACGTGCTCTTCACTTTGGCACAGCTCCCCTCCTTGAGGAATGACCTTTCCCACCCGTTAGCCCACTCTGCTCTTTGGCCATGCTGGCCTTGCAAATCTTGTTAAAGGACGTGTTCATTTACTGGAAGTCTCCGGCATGCTGCTCTGAGCAGTTCTCATGCTGTCTGCAGGCAGTCTGCTCCCCTGGCTGCCCTATTAATTTCTCTTAGCAAGCTCCCTGATTTCTATGCAGGTCCCCTGATGAAGTTAAGCAAGACTCAAGTGGTTTTTCCGCTCGACAGAGCAGCTCTTCAACAGCCCTCTTATAAATTGCCAGATATAAAGTCCTGAGTCCAGCCCCCCCTGTGGGTTCCCCCACCAACATCTCCAAGAAACTCAATTAACAGCAACTGAAAATCATGGTGCTTTATATCACCACCACATTTTCTTGATTTCCCATGTGTCAGTGTTCCCCTTTGCTGTTTGCTGCTCCACTCCAGCCATGCGACCGTGGCAGCTGCTGTTTATCCCTTGACTCACCCTACTCTCCGTGCAATGCTCTGGGCCCTGTGGGTACAGATAAGCCATTTGTCCCTCATCTCCATCTCTCCTGAATCCACACCCTTGTGCCTAAACGGGCATGCCCTGCCACCCTGCTGTTTTTTCACACATCCAGGTGTTGTGGCACAGGGTGCTGCTGGGACAATGCTGGTTCCCGGTGCACCAAGTCCATCATGGAACTCACTGTCCCTTCTCTGGGATAGCTTGGTCATTCTCAGCTCTCTCTCAGTTCCGTGGGGCAAGTACCCACAGCAGGGTGTGTGTGTGGGAATAGGGACCTTGAGAGATGTCCCACCACAGGAGTAAAGCAGGAGCATGCACTGGAGCTGGCCTTGCTCTGTCTGTAGCTGTGTCTCCCATTTGTGGGTGCCTGACCCCCACCTGGCCCTCTTCCAGCACCCTGCAGACTGGGACTGAAGCTTTGAGGGGCCCCTGACATGGGATGAAGGCTGGAGATGGCAGCAGGGAGGAGGAGACATGGGACTAGAGGATGAGGGAGAAGGAGGGGTGAGCAAGCAGTCTCTCTGTGTGTTGCTTCAGGGGAAATGGAGTCCCTTTCCATGCCCAGAGCTACTCCCCCAGGCTGGCCATGGTGCAGCCCTGTCTGCAAGACTGAGGGGCAGCCAGGGACAGAGCAGGGCAGGCAGTTTCAGTGCCTGTGGGCTATGTGGTGGTGCCAGCCATGGGTGATGGATGGGTCCGCTTGGGGAGGGCGGTCAAGCCTTGCTACTCTGATGAGAAAATCATCAAGTGGCTCCAGGGTGTACTGGGCAAATTGCAAAATAAGAGAGAAGCTGGGGCATTCTCCCAGCCCTTCATCATCCCTGGAGAGGCACAGTGACAGCCATGCCTGGCCAGGGAGCAAGCTCTGGCTGCACCCACCAGGGATTTACATTGACTGAGGTGAAAAGGCTTCATCTCTGTGGGGTCCGGCAGCACAGCAAGCAGGAGGGGTGAGGACATCCAGGGCAGCTGCAGGGGATCTGCTGCCTGTGAACATGGGGTTTCATGAGGATACAGGGAGAAAATACTGAAGTGGGTTGCACATCCCTTCCTGCACACCTGTCTTTGCACCCCACTGTGATAGCAGCATGTTTGGGTACCCACCAACCCCCAGGTGACCAAGCTGGTGACACCAATAGCCACCCTGTCACCCACACCTCCCAGCCCCAGTTGGTAGCAAGGGACACCATACCCTCATGCACCCAGAGAGACCTCAAAAGCTGGGACATCTCACCAGCCCCCAGTCGCTACTGCCTACTGAGGCGTGCGTGGGCTGGAAGAGGAGGAGGGATGATGGGTCCTGCCTGCATGCACGCAGCCCACTGCAGGTCTCAATAATTCAGACCTGACACATTAAAGTTGCATGGCATGCAATCGCCGTCTGCAGCGATAAACTGCGTCAGGAATGCTGGATGGTGAGTCCGGCCCAGCAGACACAGACGGGCTGCGGTGGGAGGGCTCAGCAGCCCCCTCGGGAGGGCAGGGTGTGGGCAGCAGGGAGAGCGACCCTGAAGTGGGGATAGCGGCGCGGGGCGGGGAGAGGAAGTTGTGGAAAGCAGCACAGTCCCAGCTTTTCGGATACACATTTCCAAGGAACTTGCATTCGAGCAAGGAATGCTGGCCCAATGGCACTGACAGCCCAGCAGGCAGGATGGGGCTGGGATGCAGGAGGTTGTCAGGATGATACTGTCCCCAGGGCTGCCTCCTTCTTATGCAACCCCTGTGTCCCCTGCAGCCTCCCTGTCAGGACAGAGACCATGAAGTCTTTTGCTGCCCCAGACTTCTGGTCAAAAGCTCTTCCCCAGCCACGTCTGTCCCAGGTCCCTGTTGCCACCTGCCCTGGTATGATTTGAACCCCCACATCCAGGCCCAGCACCGAGGAAGCAAAGCTCTTCGCTGGCTGTTCCGGGAGTCGGTTGCCATGGAGATGTCAGATGTACCTGGCTGTTATAGGGATATTGTTGCCATGGTTATGCGGTTGCTGTGCCTGGCAGAGGCAGGGATGGAGCATCAAGGATAGCTGTTTACAGTGTGGGGGTGGGAGCCACAGACACCCCAACTCTTTCAGCAGGAGGATAAAACAGAGTCCAGCCTTCACCCCAAGTGCATCCCCATGGCGCAGAGGCTGGAGGCCATATGGAGCACAGCATCCCTACCCAGACTGATAGGGATGGACAGTTTGGTGCTCCTGATCCTGCAATGAAGGGGAGGTGGCTGAGAGGATGTGGAGTCTCCCATGGTGTGTCCTAGTATGCTCCCAGTCAGGCTTGGTGGGAGAAACACCCACACGCCCTGTGCGGAGTGTCCCACAGGAGAGAGCAGCTTCTCCATGCTTGGTGCCAGGAGCACTGAGCTAAAACCTTTCTGACCTGCGGGATTGCCTATTCTGTGCTTGCAACACACCTCAATGCCTCCTGAGCTGTGCCAGCCCTCTGAGCAGGAATAATGGCTTTCTGTCCCACTGGGACTGGGAGGTGAAGAGGGGATGGGGATTCCCAGCTCTTGGTGGGCTGCCTACAGGCCCCCGGGGACAAGCTGGGCTGGCAGAGAGTGCCTGGATCCACCCCAGAGCTGCTTGTCTGAGCTCCCTCCTGGGCAGTGCGGTCAGATGATTGGCCTGTTCTTGAGATGAAAAATGCAGTTGCAGGTTTAATTAAAACAAGAGGGAGCTCTGAGTCACACCAACAGCCTGGAAACACAGAATTCAGCAGAGCTGGTATGTGGGTCCTATGGGCTTCCCTGGGCATCTCTGCAGGATAGAATTTTCCAAAACAACTGCTAAAAAGCCCTGCCCAGGACCCCTCAGTGGCCCAGACCTGCACATGTCACCCCACAGTGTCTGCCGTGGGGCAGACAAGGGGCTGCGCAGATGCTTGCAAGGGGAAAACTCATCCCACCACAGGCTCTGGTGTTGAAAGCAGCGGGTTTGTACTTCAGCCCTACAACAGTAAGCCAAGGGATGAGGGAGAGATAAAGATGCTGCACGGAGCACTAACATTTTCATGAAACAAGTGCATAGGTGTAGGACCACCCTGTGCTCAGTGTGCACGGCACTCCAGAATGCTACTGATGTGAAAGCCAAAGCTGAGCTCCTCATTCTCTGGGGGCTGCTACTGATGAGGTGGGGGGCTGCAACTGGACTTGTTGAAGTGACTAATATTTTTAAATAAAAAATTAATCCCCAGTCAGCCTCCTGGCCAGACCAGACAGGGTGTTTTGTGTGGCAGAGATAGGGCTGGAGGATGGGCTCCTGGGGGAAGGAAAGTGGCAGATACAGGTCTCCCAGCCTTTGCACAGCAACTCAGGCTCCTGCTCAGGCTGCCCAGCACACCTCCACACCAGGCTGGCTCCCCACAGCCTTATCCCCCAGCAAAGCCCAGAGACAGAGGCAGCAAAGACCTGAACCCACCAGCAGTGCCATGGTCATTGCCAGCTCAACCCTCCTCCTGCTCTGCCCAACCCCACCATTCTCTCCAGCCACCCCCACAGCCTTTCCAAGCCCACCTCACTCTGGACAGCTGGGGCCCAGCTCCCAAGCAGCAGTTTTAATTAGACTGCAATCCTATTACATAGCTGCCTGCCCGCCTGCAGTTGCTAATCCTGTTAAGCATCCAGTAAATCTCCCTGTGCTGGGCTCCGTCCCCGGGGGTACAGGGAGGGGGGCTGCTGCTGGGTGGGCTTGGCTGAGCCAGGATGTGACTGCTAGGATGCAAAGCTTTGCCTTGGAATTCACCTCTGAAGACCCTTGCAGGCTTGAGAAGAGCTATGGTTTTGGGGCAGTCACCAGAGTGATGAGAGGGATCAGTGGGGCTTCCCCTCTCTTCTTTGGTCCACCTTGACCCCTCTGAGCTGCAGAAGCAGAGTGAAAACACCCTGTCTTTGAGGCACACACACAACCTGTGTGTCTCACCACACCAGTCATCACTGGCTGCAGTGGGTGCTGAGCCCACAGGTCTGACCATGAGGCCGGACAAGGAGGTGAGGCTGACACAGTGTCATCCCAACCACTTTAGGGAGTACAGTCCACGCAGTGCACCTTCTGTGCTTAGTGCCCGGCAGAAGACAGGGCTGGTGGCAACAGCAGAGCCACACAATCACTTGTCTACTGCTCCTGGGTGGGTGTAGCCATGTGTGGGGCACTGAGGCAGGCTGCCCCAGGCAGTGGGGTGTCACCTACAGGCTGTAGGCTCCTGGGGATGTGGCCCTTCCAAGGCAGCGCACTCTCAGACCTGTGCATTACCAGGCAGGCAGCATCAGCATCATTCCCAAGTGGTAACTGCCCCCAGGGCTATGGGCTCCATATGGTCCTGCTGGCTTGGAGGGGACCCCACCTGCCCTGGCACAGCACACCTGCCCACAGGTCAGGCATTTACAGGCATCCTGTGAGAGCACAGTGCTCCAGCAAAGTCATCCCAGCTCTGCAGCCTGTCCTGCCAGGAGCCAAAAGACTGCACTCTCTGCTCCCCACTTCTTGCCAGCCACCTTACTCTATGTCAGAGTTATGTCAGCTCCAGAGCATCTACTGCAGAGCAGCAGCTCTTGCTACAGACCACTGAGCAAGAGTCAGAGACTGTTGTCACTCCCCTCTTCCATACCCAGCCACATCCCCTCACACCTCCATGGCCTGGCAAGGAGGGGATTGTGGCCCAGCTCGGCCCTGATCCCCCACCAGCTCTGCCCCAGACTGAGCCACATGAACCCCTGGAAACAAGTTCAATCAGGCTGTAATTGGAAGAACAGGGTGGCACAGATGGCTGTGTGCCTGCCCAGAGGAGTCTTGCCGCTCCCACGGATTGGTGGCCAGCAATGAGTGTGGGCGTCGGGCCCCACAGAGCTGCTGTCCTTGCTGGAAGTCTGAGCTGCCATCACCATCAGCTGGTACAAATACTGTTGATGGAGGCCACGGCAGGGTCGACAAGACCCAACTCCTCCTGTTCATTGACACAAAGCTGGTACCCACAGCCCTTGCGCCGGGGCAGCGGCCCCAGGCGCCTGCTGGTCTTGGCACGGGGTGGCAGCAGGAAGCCAACACTGCCAGCGATGAGCAGGTGCCAGATGCTGTGGATGTAGAAGTAGTTCTCCTCCGTCTCCACAAAGGCATAGAGCAGTACGGCAGCCGCCGCAATCAGCGCTCCCGGGCACAGGTAGAAAGCCCAGCGCTTCCAAGTCGGCGGGTAGCAGTGGCGGCGCCGTATGGTGCGAGCCGTCTGCGGTGGGGAAAGGGCAGGCTGGAAAGGGGAGCCACAGGAGGGGCAGGCACAGCCTCTGTGCCACGGTGCCACATCCCCCAGGAGCCAGGGAGAGGGGTTCGTGGGGAAGGGTGAAGGCAGCAGAGGGATGGTGCTGGCAGGGGAGTGGGGGGCTGGATGGCTGGGCAGGATGCTGAGCGTGGCCAGGATGGGCACATAAGGGACAACATCTTACCCAGGCGACGGCCATTATCCCCAAAGCAAAAAGGCTGGGCCCCAGAAGATTCCAGAGCCCGTGGCGGTCCATTTGAAGAGCCATAGAGAGCAGCATGGCTCCCAGCAGGTACAGCACCTGTGGGGCAGTTGGGCACTTGTCAGGACAAATCCCTTCCATGCCTGCCCTGCATGCCCCCTTCCCGCACTTGCCTGCTTGACTACAGGCTGGAGTCGGGCCATGGCAATGACAGTGACCCAGACAGACATGAGGGAGCCCAGGAAGTCACAGAACTGCAGCACATCGTACTCCATGATGCAGAACACCACAATGCCCGGCTGGTCGCAAGCATGGTAAAACTGGAGTAGCAGGGAAAGAGTGTGAGAGCTTCCCCGCACAGCACCCAGTCCCTTGCCTTCCCCTCAGCTGCCCCCACCTGACACTCACAGTGGAAAAGAACATGGTGAAGATGTAGACGGCAGCTTCCATGAGGTAGTGGCTGCGGACAGCAATGGCCACAGGAGGCACAAACATCACATTGCTGAGGCACAGCAGCAGTGTTGAGAGGAGCTGGAAGCCATAGGAGAAAGCCTCAGCGTTGTCTGTGCAGCCCCAGCCATTCCAGCCTGTGACCAGGGAGAGTCACCATCACCCCTGCAGCACTCACAGGGGCTGGGGAGGGAACAGGGACCCCTCTTCCCAGCACCCTGCAGAGACCTGGCACGAAAGGACTAACGGGATGCACAACCCGCAGGGAGAAGGGGAGGATGCTGGGTGGTCCTTGTGTGCAGTGGGCACCATGGGTGCCCGGGGCAGCTCTCACCAGCTTTGCACTCGCAGGCAGCATACAGGTAGTTGTTGGTGCGCAGCAGCTTGCACTGGCCGTAGATGCCGCAGTCATTGATGCAGGGTGAGAGGTAGGCACGCAGGTACACCTCGGCTGTCACATTGGTGCAGGGCTCAAACCTGTGGTGCAGAAGCGGGGGTCAGCCCTCGCCATGCACCCTTGAGCAGCTTCTGCCTCTACCAGAGCCACATGTTGCCCCCAGAGTTGGTAGGTGATGGGAGACCCAGGGACTACCGAGTGTGGAAATCAGCTGCTTTGGTGCTAAATATGGCTGCTGAGAGCAGGTCCCCAAGGATCCTCTGTGCTGTGCCAGCCTGGGTGAGCAGGAGGAATGTGGCCACACTTAGACTCCCTTTGTCTTTAGCAACACACTCAGTTGGCTCCTATTTCATTTGGATTTTACTGTGCAAACACAGTGCCCTGCAATGCCTGTGTGTGATCCTGTCGGGAAGAACTGACTGCAACTGGCAACTCAGAGGGAACTAGAAATGCAGTGGAGTCAGAGCAGACACAGCGTCCCCCCTGCCCTGTGCCACCCATGCACAGGGTTCTGGGCACAGCCAGCACCTCCTTAGCTCTAGCACACCAGGAGCACAGACAGCCCCACACACCAACTGCTGCCCATGAGCATGCAGGCACCCCAACATGCACAAACACACACACAGTGCTGGCTACACATGTGTCTGCTGTCCATGTGTGTGCTCACACAGTCAAACCTGCACACAACTACACACAGAATAGCCTTGACTGATTGAACAAACCCAAACATACACACAAAGCTGCCTGCGTGTGTGCACTCAAACATACATGCAGCGTTGTACACATGTGTGCACTAAACATGCACGCAGCACCATTTGCACTCACGGACCCTTGCACATACAGACACACACGTGCACACACCAGCCTCTCTTCTCCTCACAGCTCCAGGCAGACAGAGAGGCCAGAAGCAGAGCTTCAGGCACAGGAGCAGCCCCTGTAGATGCTGAGCAGAGCCCCAGCCTGGCCGGGGGTGCCCCCTCCCACGCACAGCCCTATCCTCGCGGGTACAGACGGGCGCTGCCGCGGAGACGGGCAGGCACTGACAGATGCCCGGCGTTCGCGAGCTGACAGGCACTTCCTAACCGCGAGACAGAGGGAAGAGCCGCGGGGACCCACAGATGGTCAGGCAGACGCGAGATAGAGCCATCCGTGCCCACGCAGCACTCACGCAGTGACACACAGCCCGCAAAGCCGCATGCACACACATGAGCGAGACACGCAGCACAGCACACAGGCACATCCAGGGACCCACAGTGCACACAGACACAGGTTATGGTGGGGACAGCCCCTCTTGGGGCACAGGAAGGCGACATGCCGAGGCTCTTACCCATGCTCTGTGGCACAGAGCGAGCGCAGGCTCAGGTACCAGCTGCCTGTCTGTGGGTAGGGGATCCGCAGGCGGCTGAGGCTGACCGTGGCATTGACGGAGAGCAGGAAGCCTGCCAGGGATTCTGTGGGGTCAGGAGAGATCTGCGTGAGCAGGGCAGATTGTAGTCTCCTGCCCTGGGCAGAGCTGGGAGAGGGACAGAGACAAGAGTACCCTGTGCCAGGCTCCAGGGCCACATGCCCCCATATGCCCCCATGGTCACCGCAGCCTCCCTCCCAGCCTTTTCCCAGGCACAATGAGAGTGCAAACCCCACAGCCATGGCAGGATTGACATGCACAGCCCAGCCTACCTGTCTCACAGGTGACTGTGGCATTGTCACTGGACGTCAGTGGGACTTCATGGTTCAGACACCCAAACACTGTCACATTCTCACCACACAGGGAGCTCTGATGGCAGAGGAGATGGCCTTAAATCAGTGCCAGGGATGTTTCCTACTCCAACAGCACTTGTACCATGGCAAACCAACTAGCAGTGTCTTAACCCACTGTTCTTCACCCAGGAACATGCCAAACCCAGGCCATCATCCTGGAGCATCATCATTGGAGCACCCTAATCTGTTCTCCATCACCCAAGAGCTCCCCAGCCATGGCCCATGACCCAAAAGCAGCCCAAATCCTATTCCTTATCCTGCTGCACTCTTGACATCACTCACTTCCCAGCCTGACCCCACCTTTGGGCTGCCCTGTCCCATCCAGGGCACACATG
>JAWWEU010000091.1:62815400-62828084 GCA_035583155.1 Acropternis orthonyx | reverse complement strand
ACCCAGCTGTGCCAGCATCCCGCCCTGCCAGCTCTCCAGGGGTCTCAGCTGCTGACAGGGACCCCTCCATTTCTCTCCTGTCCAGGGTGTCACTGCCATCTTCAGCACCAACATTCCCTTCAAGAAGAATTCAGCCTTCTCCACTCCCATCACCATGTACCTAGGGCAGCCCCAGCCCTGTGATCCACTGAGCAGTGAGCTCTGGCCCTACAAGCAATGAAAAGCAAGGGGACACAGGTGGTCCCAGCATCCTTGAGGACAGCCCAAGACTGTACTCATGCTGGATGTTTGGAAGGGGAGCACTGTGGGATCCCTGGGAACTCATATCCCACAGGGCCATGCAGCAAAGTGGGAAATCCTCCAGCCCTGCTGCAAGTCAGTGTTGACCCAAAACATGCTGTGGCCCTAAGCCTCCCTCCTTGGGCATGAAGGGAGAGCCCCTGGCACAGCCCGATCCCCTGGGACATGTCCCCTGCCGACACACAGAGAGGGCGACGCACAGCCGCCGTTCCAGTCCCCAGGCACAGGTGTGTTCCAGTAAGAGGCGGCAGCAGGGCGGCCAGAGCATGAGCTCAGAGGAACGAACTGCAGCCCTCACGCCAAAGCAAACCCCGCCGCGGCAGCCCTGCCTTCCCAGCACAGCCTGAGCCCTCAACAGCCGCCGCTGAGGCTGCCCGGCCCTGGCTGCCTGTGCCCAGACCCCTGCCCCACACTGCAGACAGAGCTATGGGATACGATTCTCTGGGATGCTCAACGCAGCTGATCCTGGTCCAGGCCGAGTTCGATACTGGGGTTCCCCCCAGCCCCTCTCCCTGTTTGGCACTCCAGGGCAGAGAGAAGCAGAGGTCAGGGAACAGACGGATTTGGGGAAGTTTGTATTTCAACAAAATAGTTGCAGCGAGTCCTATATTTACACCTGGGGAGGCGGGGGGACGTATTTACATGACCCAGTGGGAATATATACAGGGGAAGAGGAGACTGGGGAGGGGGGGAGCTGCGGCATTGAAGCCTGACCTGGCCAAGGAGTCAGTCTTGGCAGGAATCCCCATTTCCCCCCACCCCAGGAACATGGGCACAGGGGCACAACTTCTGCTAGGGGTCAGGTACTGAAAAGAGATGGCAAAGTGCCCTACGGGGCATCCAGGCCCCGGAGCAGCTCAGAGCCAGCTGAGCCACAGGGGAAAGGGCAGGGGTGGCAGGACCCAAGAGGGTGGGGGGAATACGAGGGTTAGATTGGGGCCAGTTCCCCCCCTCCAGCAGGGGCTGTGGGGGAAGGTGGGCTTTGCTGGTGCTGATGCAGGGGGGCAGACAGTGGCATGGCTGCTGCCCCACCTTGCCCAGGCCCTGCTGAAGCAGGGGGGCTGTGGAGGTGGTGGTGGATACAGTGAGGGGGGGTGCCGGTGCATCCTGGAGGTCCAGGCACCGGGAAGCATTGGAGGCGCCATTGAGACTGGGGGCTTTGACACTGCCACAGGGCTCAGATGGCTTTGGGGTCTTTCCTCTCACCCAGCAGCCAGTATGTCCGCATTTTTCCCTTGCCCTGGGAGGCAGAGGAGGGCAGTGAGAACCTCCCCGCCCCTGGCACTGCTCCTTGGATGTCATCCCCAGCATCGAGGGGAACAAAGGGTCCCAGCCCCAACCCACGCCCTCATCACATGCCCCTGTGGCAAGAAGGGCTGGTCCCCCACTGGCACCCCTGTGTCCTCACCTTCATCTCCACATCCCCACGCAGCTCCAGCTCAAAGCAGCCAAACTCATCCAGGACTTCCTTGGTGGTGGATGAGACGTGGATCTTCAGGGCTAAGGAAAAAGAGGGGAAAAGAGACTTGGTTGGGTGTGGGAGCTGGACATGACCCATGGTGTGGACACCAGCTGCCAGCCCCATGGCTCACCCTGGCCATTGGATTCCATGCGGGATGCGGTGTTCACCGTGTCCCCAAAGAGGCAGTACCGCGGCATCTTCAGACCCACCACTCCGGCGCACACAGGACCTGACAGCACAGGGATGCTCAGGGATGCTGCAGTGCAAGCGGGTGGGCCAGCACCCCCCAGCTGCGGTGCTGGCAGGCAGGGGGGCTCACCAGTGTGAATGCCGATGCGCAGGTGGAGCTGGTCATTGGGACGGTGACGGATCTTGAAGGTTTTGACGGCCTCGAGCAGCGCCAGGGCCATGCGGACGATCTCACGGGCATGCAGCTTCCCATTGCGCACCGGCAGCCCTGAGACCACCATGTAGGCATCCCCAATGGTCTCCACCTGCGGGGTCATGGGGAGAAGGTACAGCCTGGGCTTCTTGCTGCCTGCCTCACTCTGGGGAATGCGCTTGCTCGCCCACGCCCTCACCTTGTAGACATCAAAGTTATCAATGATGGCATCGAAGCAAGTGTAGAGATCGTTCAGCAGCATCACGACCTGCATGGAGCAAGGGTGCGTGTGGGGCTGGGAGCAGGCATGTTCCTCCAAGCCAAGTGATGGCACTGCCAGGGTGTGAGACCCCATCAGCCCCCCAGAGGGTCTTCTCCACAAGCCCTGCTCTCACCTGCATGGGAGTACTCTCTGCTGAGAGTGCGGTGAAGCCCACAATGTCACTGAAGTAGATGGTGACGCTGTCGAAAGCCTCAGCCCGCACTGTCTCCCCACGTTTCAGCTGCTCAGCCACCGAGCTGGTGGGAACAGAGGGGATGGTGGTCAGCTCCTACTTCAAACCCCCTGTTCCCCCTGCATTCCTTGCCCCACACCAGCATGGAAAGCTGGCAAGGGACCCCATGCTCACACAGCAGTGTGTGCAAGCTGATCCCATGCCATACCCCAGACCCACACGCTCCCCTCTCTCCCCCTCTCACTGGGGCAGAATCTGGTAGAGGAGGTTCTCCGCCTTGCGCTTCTCCTCCAGGTAGGCCTGCGTCCGTTCTTCCACCAGCTTCTCCAGGTTGTTGGCGTACTGCTCCATGCGTGACAGCAAGTTGTCCAGGATGCTGGTGCTTCCCTCCCTGCCGGGGTGCAGGCAGCTGGCACTGCGGGAAGAGGTGCCCCCCAACCACCGCCCCCATGGCTGTCCCCACTCCCACCCCGGGCCACCTTCCCCACTTGCCAACCACCCACTTGTTGAATCTGCGGATGAATATCTTGATTTGGCTGAAGTCAGGGCGCTCAGCTGGCTCCTGCGCCCAGCAGCGCTCCATCAGCACGGCCAGCTCCTCGCTGTGCACCCCGATGTCAATGGAAGGGCGGAAGAAGGGCTTCTGGCTGTTACGCACCTTCTGCACGATCTCTGTCGGGGGGTGGATGACGGTGAGCACAGACCCTCCACAGTGAGGACAGAACCTCTCCACACCCGCCCCCCAACCTCACCTTTGGGGCTCAGGTCCATGCCCTCAATGTAGAAGGGGCCATTCCTCAGAGCAACCTCCTGCACGATGATGCCAAAGCTGTAGACATCAGCCTTCTGCATGCCCGGGGTGGGCAGATGCCCCTTCTGCAGCAGCTCTGGGGCTGTCCACAGCTTCTCTGGTGGGACACAGCCATGGAGCAGTGAGGCAGGGCCACTCCATCCCTCCAGGCCCCCCAAGCAAGCACTCACTTGCATAGAGTGCATGTGTGTCCTCATTGTCGCTGGGCGAGCGGAAGCTGGCCAGTCCGTAGTCAGTGATCTTCAGCACGAAGCGGCTGTCCACCACACAGTTGGATGACTTGAGGCTGCCATGGTGGCCAATGATGCTGTTGTGCAGGAAGGCCATTCCCTGGGATAGAGGGACACAGTGAAGATGGTATCCCTCAGGCACTTCCCCCATCCCCTTGTGCCCGTCCCTGGGGTACCTTGACAATGTCATTGATGAGGGAGTAGCGAAACATCCAGTCCAGGTTGATGCTCTCATTCTCCAGGACATCCTAGGGTAGCACATTGAGTTGACGCCACCAAGCACCCAGGGCATGGTGGCACCAGCCTCACCAAGCACCCAGGTGAGAGGTCTGCAGCACCCACCCCCTCCCCTCCACCAGCCTTTGACACATGCTTGGGAGCTCAGCTGCAAGCCTTGTAAGGCTCTGATGGCCACCGGTATTCGCAGCCCTGCCCTCAGTGCCCAAGCAGGTCACGAGGAGCATCCAGGTGTCACCTCTGGTGTCCCTAAGGCTCACTACCTGTAGGCTGCCCCGTGGGCAGTACTCGGTGATGATGCAGATGTTGGGGGGGTCAATGCATGCACCAATGAAGCGGGTCAGGTGGTTGAACTGGATGTCACGCATCTGCAGGTGGAAGCGGAACCGAGTCAGTCATGAGGTTAGAGAGCAGGGGCTGCTGCCCTCACCAGCCTCCCCCATTTTCAGGACCAGTCCCTGCACCCCTGATCAGGTTGCCCATCCCAGACAAGACCCCAAACCTACATGTTTCAGCTCGAAGAGCACCTGCCGTGTCAGCTCGATGCGCTTCTTATTGATGTGTTTAATGGCCACCACGTTGCCCTAGGATGTTTGGGAAGGGAAAGAGGTCAGTGCCTGCTGGGTGGATTGGCGGAGGTGAGGAAGGTGCCAGCATCCTACAGGGTGGGGGTACAGCCAAGGGCAAGCACACCAGCAATGCTGGGGCATTTCAGGAGGAGGGCTCAGCTCCCCACCTCCTACACTGACCTTGAAGTGGCCGGTGTTGGCGAAGATCTGGTACTTGCCATGGGTGGTCATCAAGGAGCCATAGCTGGAGCCACGCTGTGGGAAGGAAGGGATTAAGGAGGGGAACCCTGGGGTGATGGAGCAGGGCAGGAATGCTCAAGAGTGTGCAGGGCTTGGTGCAGGATAACTCTAAAGGGTCAGGGCAAGCTCTCTGTGCTCTGCAGGGAGCGCGAAGACTCCAGGATGA
Organism: Acropternis orthonyx; assembly: GCA_035583155.1. Taxonomy (NCBI): domain Eukaryota; kingdom Metazoa; phylum Chordata; class Aves; order Passeriformes; family Rhinocryptidae; genus Acropternis; species Acropternis orthonyx. The sequence goes on along the minus strand of JAWWEU010000091.1, from coordinate 62,823,232 downwards.
GGTATGGTGCACTGAAGGGGGTGTAGGGAATGGATAAGGCGTGTCTGTGTAGGGGATGGAGGGCAACATAGGGGCCTGATGAGGTATGGTGCTCTGTAGGGGATTCAGGGCTGTGTAGGGGTTGAATCTATAGTGGCTCTGCAGGGGATGGAGGGTCATGCCAGGGATGGATGGATTGCATCTCTACAGGGGACAGCAAGCTATGAAACAATTACAAGGGCTGGGTAGAAGACGGATGCAGTGGGGCTTTGGCTCTGTAGCGAACATATAGGGGATCAACAGGGAGAGGGGTCGTGCAAGGAGGGAGGGCAGCACAGGGGCAAGGTTGTGCCCCAGAGTTAGCACCCCTCACCAGGGACAAGGTGAGCCGGCTGCCCGCTGCTTTGTGGTACCGCTCAGGACTTCCAAACTGCAGCTCATCCCAGCGGATCCTCCAGAGCATGCTGGCAAGCTCCTTCTCCAGCATCAGCTTCCTGAGGGACACATGGGTGTCATGTCCCCACACCTCCCCTGTCCTGCCTGCCCCCCAGCAGGCTGAGAAGTGCTTAGTGCCCAGGCAGTGGCTTCCCCAGCCCCGACAGACCTGAAGATGAGGAAGCTGGAGATGCCAAACATAACAAAGGTGAGGCCAGTGCCCAAAGCCACAATGGCCAGCATTGAGAGGGGGGCTGCAAACAGAAGGGGATGTCAGGGTAGCCCAGCTGGCCATGATGGCCAGACAGACATACAGCCATAAGAAAGGGTGCTGGGGTCCAAGGGACATGGGGACCCAGGACACCCACTTTTATCGCAGGAGGGGTCATCCACATCAAAAACACAGGGAGGGTTGTCCAAGGGAGGAGCCCCCTTCACCCAGGGGATGGGTCGTCCCAGCCAGTGAATTTGCTTCTCCACACCTGAGTAGTGTCCCACCACCTAAGGCAGAGACAGATGACGCCCCGCCCAGACCCCATCATCCCATGCCCCCACCCCAGCCAGGCAGAACCAGGTGTTGACTCCCACCTCATACTTCCCAGTCTTGGGGTCGCTCATGGCCCATAGGTTGAAGTCAGTGTCCCGATCATTGTTGCTGTCCATGCTCACAAGCCCCGTCACCCCTGTGGGAGAAGCAAAACCCAGGTGGGACAGGGACTGGGTTCCATCACCCCCACAGCACTCACAGCCCAGCTGCCCCTGTCCCAGTGTTACCCTGGAACTTGCGGTCCCGCATCTTCTCAATGATGTGGGTGGCATTTTTCTTGGAGCCTCCCTCACGCAGGGTCTCGTTCAGGACCATGGCGTACAGCAGCATCCCATCATAGAAACACCCCGCCACCAGGTTCATCTGCAGGAGGGAACCTGAGCACACCCACAGCCACACACACAGGAGCACCTCAGCCCTGGGACTTCCACACCAGGACCATGCACCCACCCATGGCTCCATAACCTCACACTGGAGCCAACATGCACCTGGCAGGGATGGCAGTGCCCGTGGCTGTTCCCACCAGGAATGTCCCCCTCAGCAATGCCTGTGACTGCATCTCATCCTCTGTATCCTGGTGAGGTACCTCAGACCCATGTGAAGGGACTCACCAGGGAGTAGTTGAGCTGCACCCCAAATTTCTGCTTAGCTCGCAGGATGAGCTGGGTTTGGAAATGCTGGTACTCAGGGTTTTGAGGCTCGTAGTAGGTGATCACCAGCACCATCTGCAACCGAGCACAACACCCTGGTTCAGACACTGGAGCCAGGCTGAGGAGATCTCTGTCCCCAGGCAGTGAGTGCAGCTCACCTGGAAAGCCTCGCGCAGCCCTGAGTCCTGGCCTGGGCTCTGCTGCCAGGGTTTGAAGGCGTCACGGGCAGAGTCGCCACGCAGGCTCTCCCCAAAGACATCCAAGTAGAAGAAGACGTAGTCGCCATTGGTGAGGTTTTCCTGCTGTGCCAGCTGCATGATCTGCCGCAGCATCTCTGGTGGCCCACAGAGATACACCACTGCCAGAGAGAGGAGGGGGGTTTAGGGGGGCAGTAACACCCCACTGTACCCTGGGGCACACCGCCAGCAATGGGGTGAGATGCTTTCCCTTGGGGACATGGGGTGGAGCAGCCCCAGGGGCACTTGGTGGCTGCCTGGGGGTGGGGGGGATGGAGCAGATAGATGGGGCAGTGCTTGGCTCACCACCTTCCCATGCCCCATAGCCAGCCCCACTGCCCTTGCTGCCACTGGCCCACTCTTGCCCCATCAGTCACCTTGATTTCAGGGGAAGAAGGAGAAGAGGGGAAAACTTGCTCCAAAACATGAGGTCAATTCCCCAGGCACAGAGCTCACACACTGTTCCAGCAAAAGCCAGCCAGGAGATGTCTTTCCTCTCCCAGCATCAGTGTCCCATCTGCTCTATGCCAGCCCCAGCCAGGGGACCAGCAGGGCTGGGAGAGGCAGTGGAGCCGTGTGCCCGGAGGCCCCTGGGGAAGCCGGGTTGTGGAATGGGACAAACCCATGTTTGGGTTCGTGGCTGGCCGGCCGTGTGGCAGGAATGCGCAGGTTCTCAGATTCCAGCACCTTCGGCAGCCGCTGGCGCTAATTGGAAACAGAACGTCTCATCTCACTGGTGAGACCCACACAGCAAGGGGGTGCCCGGGCCCCGTCGGGCCACCCTGTGTGCCCTCACCCTCTGCTGGGAGCTTGGCCAGCCCCCATGGGATGCCCACCCAGGTGCTATGTGGGGGCAGCATGGGGCTGGCACAGGGCACCAAGGGCAGTGAGGAAGGACCCCTGAGAGTGTCCAAAACCCCCCCAAGCAGGGGCCCTCCATGCCCTTGCTGAGGATCCTGACACTGCCTCCTCCCTCCCCCCGGAAAACCAGGGCCCCGCTCCAGCCAGCCTGGCTAGGAACTCGGGATTGAGCAACAGAGGAGGCGGCGGCGGGTGCTGGAGGAATGTCACGCTTGGGCGCTGGCCCCGGCGCACAGCCCTTCTGCATGGGGCCCAGTGCCCTGGCTGGACCCGGGGAACAGGGGGGCTGGGGGCAGCACGAAAGCCTTGCTCCTCTGGGATGGGGTCTCTGCTGCTGGACAGCACCCAGCCATGAGGGCACCCAGCCATGTCGGCAGCAGGGCTGACAGGGTCACCCTTGGGGGGGCAGTGAGGCAGCGCACAGGTGGGGGAAGAAACCCAGCATAGCCAAGTTGGGCACAGAGGGTCCGCAGCGATGTGGGGACCTGCTCCAGGGCACAGAGGAGAGGGAAATCGCAGCAGCATGAGCTGTGTGTGAGCAAAAGCCTGTTCCAGGGTCTGAAATGGTTCCCTCTGAATGCTGCAATACTTCAAGTAAACAGCCTTGGCCCTGCTTGTCCTGCACCCAAAAATGTGCTGGCTCCTAATTTCTCATCCAGGATGGTCAGCTCAGCACCAAACTGGCATGCAGACCCTGAGGGTCTCCCCCAAGGACACAGCATGAGACCTTCCCCATCCCACTGCAGGCTCCAGGAAAAGGCAGCCACACAGGCTGAGGAGCCACAACAGCTGGTGGCAGATGGTGGGACACTGCAGGCAGCCAGCCCCTGCGGCGGCAGCTAAAGCCTGCCTGGTCAAAGGCCACCAAGCAAGGGGATGGATGGCGCCTGAATGGCTCCCTAGGGTGCAGGTTGCAGGAGCCATGCAGAAAGAAAGGGTCAATGCTTGGAGCTATCTCTGACCTAGACAGCTGCCTCCAGCTGGCAGCCTCCTGCATCACCAGCAGCACCCCAGCAGGCTCATGCAGCACCCCCAGAGGTCAGCAAATGGCCTCAGCATCACCAAGGACAAGGGGAATGGGGTCTGCAAGACTGGAGTGCATCCAGCCCGCTGGCAATTATTTAGCGGGTGTCTGTGGTGTGGGAGGCAGAGTGCTGGGCCCCAGGAGAGGGGCAGAACCACGAGCTTGCAGATGATGTGGCAGGACACTGCTTGACCCCTGCGTGATGGAAGATGAACCTAAACTGAGGGCGAATCCCAGTTTCAGGCAGCAAATCCCAGTTGCAAGCAGCCTCACCAGCACAGGGCACTGCAGCACAGAGACCCTTGTCCTGGCCAAAAGGCCATTGCATGCCCAGGGGGATTGTGGGGGTGAGGACCAAATGCACTCCCCTCCTGCAGGCACCACCCTGTCATCTCCCCAGGCAGGGGCTTTTTGCAGGCAGATGCTCTGCTAATTCTCTCAATCACAGCTCTAATTATATCAGCACTTTTGCAAATGGCACGAGAGACGTGGGCCCCTGCACGTCGCCCAGGCTCCGGTGAGATGGGCAGTGGGAAGTGCGATGCACCCACACCCCCTCGTGCTCGTTCATTGGACCTGCGAATGCCAAGGATCAGCAGCACTGGGGACACACAGTGGGGCAAGGTGGAGACTCTTCTCAGGAAAGGTTTACCAAATTCCTGCCCACCACCTGGGAGAAGGAAGGTGATGCCAAGAGGGATGGTATGTGGTATCATTGCAGGGCATGGATATGGATGTGGCTGCAACTGAAGACCCTCCTTTCTCTCTCCATGTCACATCATTAAGGGGTCAGGTCCCCCGGGACAGCCTTGCAGGTCTCCACTCCCTTCCCCATGCACCTGAATTAGGAAAGCACCTAGCACCAGCTTTGCAGCCCTGAGCACCCACGTCTGTGGGGCCAAACACTCAGCCCCACACCCTGGTCCAATCTCTGGACTGTGGCCAGGTGGACCCAGACCCTCTCTACATCTCTGCCCATGGCAGGCAAGTTGGAATTTAATTATCTTTAAGGCCCCTTCCAACACAAGCCCTTCTATGACTGTGTGATAATACAATGCCTGGTCAGAGGGCCTTCAGGCTCTGCTCACGTTTGGTGTCCTGCCCCAGAAGCCATGGCCCCTTGCCTGCACCAGCAGGGACTGATTCCCAGTGGGGGAACTTACAGCACCAAGCCAGCAACGTTGACAGGAATTGCTGATTTCAGCCTTTTCCCCTGTAGGATCCTTTATCCCCATCCCAAGAGAAGCTCCACACCCTTTGGCTGGTGCTGGCAAACACAGGGAGGTTCCATCCCAGAGGAGCAGCCACAGGCTGCACAGCTCCTACAGCCCACCACAGGATGTTGACTCCATGGACTCATCCCCACCAACCTCAGTCCTGAGAGGAACCAAATCGAGCACCCCAAAGCACCACACACATGCTCCCAGTCCCGTCCTGCACATCCTCAGACACATCTCCCACCGCCCCATCTGGCTCCACTTATCCTGGCTGGATGTCCTTCCTAATGACACAGCATCTCAGAATCCATTAAGAAGCACTGCGGAGTGGCTGACTCCCCGGGATCGATACACCCCGCTCATCAATAATGAAAGAGCACCAGGCCGCCCTTGCTCTCCAGCTGCCTCCGTAAGCCCCTCCATTTCCTCCTGCTCCCAATATAGCTGCTCTCCTGGGGCACTCGAAAGGCACCAAATTGATTTATCCCTCCATCAGCAGGGTGGGGCCATCCCAGCCCCATGGCGGGGGGGACAGCAGGGACACACACAGCCCAGGGCACCCTGGTGCCAGTCTGTGGGGCTCTGTCTAAGCACGGCACCACCACCATGGCATGTTGGCACCAGGCTTCTCTGGGTATGGAACCACAGCAGATGTTCTCCTTCAGATGGCCACGTCCACTTCGTCACCTTCAGCCTCCAAGGAGGTGCCTGGGTCCCACCTGCCCCTCGGGCTAACACAGAGGGTAGAGTGGCCCCACAGGGTGCCTCTCACAGCGTGTGTCCCACCAATGTGAGGGTCCTCCCTGGCTCCCCCTGGCAAAGGCTGACCAAGCTGGGGGACAGGGAGGGAGACACTGTGCCCTCTCCCTGCACCATATCCTGTACTCTCCACTGGCACAGGGTTTGGCCCTGAGGGGGCTCAAGTCCTGCCTTATCCTCTGTAAAGCCACTTTCCTGTGCAGGTCCTGCTGCTCCTCCAACCCCACCACAACAAAAATGTGCTCACTTCTCACTGTGCCCTACATACAACCCACTTTGCCCACCCCTCCCTGTGCCCTACACGGGTGCCACTGTGCCCTCAGCACACCCTCATGCACCCCAAGAGTCCCACTGTGCCCTCTGCCCATCCTCATGCCCCACATGGGTCCCACTGTGCTCCCAGACCCTCCCTGTGCTCCACAGTGATCCCACTGACCCTTTGGCCCCTTGCCATGACCCACCCTCGGTCTCACTCTGTCCATCCCTTCTTGCACCCCACATAGGTCCCACCACATCCTTGGCTCCTTGCTGCTCCCCACATGTGTCCCATTTTGTTTCTGACCCCTAAACTGCACACCTCACAGGTCTCACTGTCTCCTCAGAGCCTCACGGTGTCCCACAATGGTGCCACTGTCCCTTTGGACTGTTGTTGCACCCCACAAAATCCCACTGTCATCCCATCCCCCCCTTCCTGTGACCCAAATTTTTCTCAATAGCCCCCTAATCCCCTTGGTGTGCCCTAGATGGGTCCCACTGCTGCCCTGACCCCTTGATGTGCTCATAATGGGTCCCGCTGTGTTCCTAGTCCCTTGCTGTGTCCTACAGCAGTCCCACTGCATCTCCGTCCCCTCTCTGTGCCCCAGATGGGTCCTGCTGCTCCTTTAACCCCTTGCTGTACCCTCCATGTTGTCCACAGCACCGTTGTCCCCTCACTGCACCCCAGATGGATCCCACAGCACCACCACTCATTTGCTGTACCCTGTGTTTGCCACACGGCCTATCCTTCACCCTAATGTTCCCCAGACGGGTCCAACCGCACCCCCCGTCCTCCACACAGATCCCTCCACACCCTCAGCCCCTCGCTGCGCCCCACGGAGGATTTTGCTCCCCCTCTCCCCAAGCCCTGCGTGGATACCCCACAGGGAGCCCTCTCCGCTCTCCTGTCCCCATCCTACCCCACACCCAAGTCAGGCCCCGTCCCCGGGCGCTCAGCCCTGTCCCGCACGGGGTCGTCGTGTCCCGCACGGGGTCGTCGTGTCCCCCCCCCCCCCCCACGCCGCGCCGCCCCACGCACCGCGCCCGTTGGCTTTGATGAAGTGGACGGCGGTGTCGGGGCCGCCCTCGTCGGGGGAGTAGATATGAACGGTGACGGTGAGGTTGTTGCCATCCTGCAGCTCCTGGTAGACTCCCTCGACAGTGAAGTAGTAGGGTCGGTCGTCGGTCTTGCGGTCCACGTAGAGGAGCACGGCGCGGGCGCTCCAGTTGAAATGCGCGTGGAGGTGGGAGACGAAGGCGCCCAGTTTGGGGGCCGAGGGCCCGGTGCGCACCGTCGTGCTGTAATGCTCCCGCTTGCGGCTGAAGCCCGCGGCCACCGCCCCGCCTGTGATGAGCGGCAGCCGCCAGTGCGAGGCGAACCGCCCCACGGACGCGGCAGGGTACACGCAGCCCGGCCCGAAGAGCACGTCGGGGTCGTGGTAGAGCTTCAGGTCCACGGCGTTGAGTGGTGCCACGTACTCGGAGCAGGCGCCCTCCAGCTCCGAGCTCATGAACTCGACGCGCACGGAGAAGGGCCGCGGCAGCAGCGGAGGCTCGCCCCGCTCCAGCGCTTCCAGCGCCAAGCTCAGTGCGGGACCCACGCGCGGCCAAGCCCACGCGTAGCTCACGTTGCGCTCCGGCAGCACCACCGCCACCGTCAAGTTGGCGGACGCCCCGTCGGGGGTCGCCGGTCGCCGTCCCCCGCTCGCCGGTAGCGGCGGCGGCAGCAGCAGCAGCAGCGCCAGCAGCGGCAGCGGCAGCGGCGGAGCCATGGGCCGCGCTGGCTCCTCCGCCCCGGCCGCCGCCCGCCGCTCAGGCGCCCCCGCCGCGCCCCCGCCCCGCCGCCCGCCACCGACTGCCCTCCCCCGG
>JAWWEU010000091.1:62792057-62808140 GCA_035583155.1 Acropternis orthonyx | reverse complement strand
GCCACTCTGCAGAGGAAATACCCCACCTTTTCTGGGAGAGGAGAGGAGGCCAGCAGTGCAGTGCCCTTGGTGGGGTGCTTTCGGGCACACAGCTACAATCAGACAGCCAGGCTAGGCAGGACAGCTGGGTCCTGCTGGGAGAATGCTGAGACATGGATGTGACTTTCTGTGGGATCCCGGGATGCTCAGGGATGGTGAGGGTGGTGACTGCTCCTCAATGGCACCACTGCATAGGCAGTCAGTCCCTGCTGTTGGCCTCTGGCTGATAAATCAGTGTCTGAACTTCCAGAGGGGCATGTCTTCCGACCTCTATCTCCTTTTTGTGGCTCTTCCCTCAGTCTCAGTTGTTACCTGAGATGTGAGACCAAAACCGGCTGCCTTCTTTCGGTCTCAGTGGCAAAGCCTGCTCCAGGATGCACAGGCTGGCACAGCAGGAGAGGGTGTCAGCTCCTCCAGCCACAGCATCCTTCGAGAACCCAGACTGAAGCTCTGAAGCACTGAGTCCAACTCCAGGTCCTGCTTTCCAAGCTACAAGCCTGCTCCTGTACAAGCTGGACCAAAACACTCTGGGTCACCCATGGGCATGTGTGTGCTGGGGCCAGGCGGCTGTCCAGGGATGAAAACTGAGGGAAGGAAAGTGGTCAGAAGGGGGAATAGCAGGACCAACAGGCTGTGGGGGGACCATCAGCCCTATTCCCAGTGCACGGTCACAGTGTGGAGTGTGCTCTCCTGTCCAGATCCCTCTGCAACATGCCAAGGAGTGTACTGACTCTCTTTCCTCTTTCTCTACATTTTCCCAGCAAAGTGCTTTGATGGAAAGCCCAAAGGCCATGAGTGAGCTGGTAGCCTTAACCCTCTCTTTGGTAAACTGGAATGGCTACAGAACTCCTGGGAATGCCTCCCTGTGACCCTGATGAAGCAGGGGCAATGCCGTTCCACACAGCCAAGAGATGCTGTTGCCCCAGGTTTTCAGCACCCTTCTGGAAGCCTGTCCAAATCCTGTGGGCCTCCGAGTGAAACCCACCACTTCTGTTTAACATTTGCTGTTCTCAGTGATGAAACAATGATGGATTATTTCATTGCAGTTACTAGCGTGCCAGACCTCTTTTTCCAAACACACAATAGGAATATTAATTTACTGCTCTGACAGTGAACACTTTTATCCTCCTTATATAGTAACAACTCTGCACCAAAGGGCAAGTGCCATTTGTCACTGATACACTCCACCATCCCAACTCACGGCCCCGTGGTCAGCAGGTTATTCATGAGCGCTCAGAACTTCTTTGGTCTATTTTTATCCTTTCCCAACAGATCTCATGCTCAGTGCCATGCAGCCACCCCACTGAGGGGCACAGTATCATCCAGGACGGTACGAGAGGGCTGGGGTAATTCTCCAAGGGGAAGAGGATATGCAAAGCCAGGGCTGCTCCTGCAGCATTGAAAGCACAAGTTGCAGGACAGGGATGCAATGGAATGGCAAGGGGGCCCAGAGCACCAGAAAGAAGGGACTATGCCTTCAAATCTGAAGGTGGTGAATCCAAAGCGGATAAAAGGAAATATTTTTTTCCTCACTCTGTGCTTAATTAGACTGCCACAGGAAAATGCTCCGGCCAAAATTTAGCAGGATTCAATGAAGGATTGGGCACTTACGGGGATAACAAAAATATCCAGCTATAATAGTGGATGCCAATACAAATTCTGGAAGGGATATTAAGCCTCACGCGTCAAGGTGTAAACTTATCCCGAACTCTCAGAAAGCAGGGAGCTTAATGCAGGGGCAAATGTCCCACATGCCACCACTACAGATACAGCCTCGCTGCCGGCACAGCCCCATGCTGGCCGAGCCTCTGACTGGACTGTCCCCAGAGCCCTGTTTCCTGCTGCTGGCAGCATCTCTCACAAGGGCTGTGCATTTCTTTTGGCAATTCAGCCTTTTGCTTGTAGTTTTCTGGGGTCATGTGGCTCCCACAGCTCTGACCTCCTCCATCTCACCCATCCCTTCACTTTGCCAGCTGATAACAGCCTTATCACTTCTATCTAGATGCAGCCCCTCTGGATAAGGGCCTGTGCAGTCCACAGGCCACAGGCATGTCCCTGAATGATGTGGTGTCTTCCCATGGCTCCTTGATTCCAGCCAAGTTCCTTGTTTCGCTCTCAAATCACTTGTTGCCCAAAAGCACCTTTGCCTCCTGATTTCATCCTTCCTGTTGCCTGTTTCTGCTGGGGCTGGTCTCCCGCCTCTGAAAGGGGCTGCTCAGCTCCAGTATCTCGTGGGTGCTGCATGTACGCAGGTCCAGCCCCCTCAGATGAGCCCTGGGTCCTTCTCCCCTGCTCTGCATCAGCAGGTATCAATTGCCACCAGCAAACAGCAATAGCCACTTTGCCTGCTCTTGGCCAAAAAAGCTGCTGTCACTCCCAGCCTATGCGTGGCTGCAAACCTGGCACAGCTGCAGCCCAGGCTGGGGTGAAAGGGCTGTGCTGTGGCACCCAGGAGCTGGGTGCAAGCACCTCCATCCCCAAACAGAACAATACCATTGCATTCCACGCTGGTTGTTAACAGGATGCCTGTGCTGCTCTGGCCCCTGCAAGATGGGATGCTCCCAAAACCTTGGCCACTGTGAAGGATCAGTGATGGCTCAGCGTGACCAGAGGGGAGCCTGGAGCTGTTCTGGTCAGGAGCCAGGGTCTCCTGTGCTTGCTGCTTACTTGCTCACCACACTGCTGAGGGCAACCCCGCTGGGGACCCTTGGATCTCCCCTCACCGTGGAGCCTTGCACCCACAGGGGCTTCCAACTGGAGACATTTCTGGAGGGCATGAATCAGCTTTTCACAGCTTGTTAAAATCTTGATCCTACCTCTTGTTTTCATGCCTTTCAAATCAGGAAATGAGTTTTACAACTTTTCCAGTGGGGCACAGCTGGTGGCCAGGGTCGTAAAGCTGAACTTTATAAATATCTCTTGTTGGGATCAGGGGAAGAACATTAAAAAGGCAGAGAGTGAAAGAGAGAGAGAGAAGGGAAAGGAGCAAAGGCAATAGAGAAGCAAGGCGAACAAGCCCAGCTCAACACCAACCATGGCCATGCAAGCACAGAAGATGGGGTGTGCTTGGGGCAGGCTTTGCCTGCTTCTCTCCCTCCTCCTCCAGCTGCCAGGCTCCCAGGCCAAATGCTACTTCCAGGCTAAAGGTAAGCGGGGCAGTGAGATGAGAAGTGGCTGATGGGAAGAGGAGGCCTCAGCTTTCCCAGCATGTCAGGGCTATGCCCTGTGGCTGCTGCGAAGTAGAGGAGGGACTGTGCTGAGCTCAGGAGCGGGATTCTGGGCCAGTGGTGAGTGGAAGGAGCAGTCTATAAACCACACAACAGCTCCCCAGGGCTCTGGCTGAGAAACAGCTCACTGGGCCATGAAGGCTTCTGGCAGGAGCCTGCCTGGGGCTGAGAGTGAAGGACTAATAGCAAAGGGAAAAGGTCTGCCTGCCTTCCCCCCGCTGACTCCTCCCAGGGCTGCAGAGATGCTCAGACCCCAAAGGGTGCTGGATTTGCTCTCTTCAGGAAAGCAAGAGTCATTTGTCTCTGCTCTAGGCCCACAGGGTAGTGGGGAGAGCAACAGGGCATGGCCAGTAGACGATGGGTACATGCATGGGCATCCCATACCTGCGGGGCAGTGGACAAGACCACCAAGCATCTTCTGTATCATAAGGTGGGTGGGTGGTGATGACAACCCCGATCAGGGCACAGGAATGACAAGGAGGTTCCCACTCACAGGGCCATGTGCCCTCATCACCACTGCTTCCTTTGCAGCTCCCTGTGAGTATGAGGGTAAGCAGTTCTCCCTTGGGGAATCGTGGCTGAGCACCAACTGCCTGCTCTGCACCTGCCTGCACCCCGTTGGCGTGGGCTGCTGTGAGACGTGAGTGAGGGGCTGAGGGGCACCAGGGTGGGCTGTCGCTGGCAGTGCTGCCCACGGCGGCACCGCTGCGCCTGCAGCTTGGGGTCTGGGGGTGGCAAGTGCAGCAGTGTCAGAGACCCTGAGAGGTGGAGGATGGTGGGGTGAGCTGGGGAGGCAAAGCAGCAGGCAAGGGTGTCTCAGCACAGTGAGATGCTCCAATGTGGCAGCAGCTGTGTCCCAGCCTGAGCTGGTCTGGCAGACACCCTGTCCAGGAGGCTGGCAGCAGAGGAAGCCACTGGCCCTGCCAGCAGCCCTTCGGCACACACCAGGGGGACCTGACAGCACTGTGTCCTCTCCCACAGCACTCAGCACCCCATTGACTTCCCCGACTGGTGTGAGGCCCACTACGACTCGCAGACCTGCCAGATCTCGGTGGTGCAGAAGGCCAACCCCAGCCTGCCCTGCGTGAAGAGTGTGGAGCACGAGTGGGGCTCTGCGGGCACTCCCGAGCCGCTGATCAACAAGGTGCTGGGCGCGGGGCTCAGCAGATAGAGCCTCGGCAGCACCCCACGGCCCCTTGGCGGCGTCCTCCCTCCTCCAGAACACACCTCCCGCATGCTCCAGATCTGCCCCATCCCGTAGAGACGTCACCGCCGCCACCTTCCAGGGAAACCACTATGCACACACCATGGCACCGAGCTAAGCTGCACCCTTGCGCTGCCATGGTACAGCTTTGCTTCTGCCTTCGGCTTCCTGAACCAAACAGGGCTTCTTCCCCATGAGACACCCTGCACATGGCAGGAATGCAGATCCCACGGGATGTCCTCCCAGGTGGGCAGAAAACCTCGTTACTTAAAGAAAGTGCTACAGCACTACATCAGCCGGCCTCGTGGCAGTCCTGTACTCCCACATTCAGCCTCAAGCAAAGCAGCTCCCTACTCCCTTCTGGACCCCTATCCCTCTGCAGAGCAGCTCCGGGGAGCTCACTGGGGAGCACCACAGCCCCTTGTGCAGGACCCCCACACCCTGGCCAGCCCCTTCTCTGCTCCCAGAGTGTGAGGGGCACAACCCACCTCTGGAACCACTAATGCCCCTGCTCTACAGCTCCTGGGGTCCCTGGCACTGCAGGCTAGCCCTGAGCAATACTGCAGCGAAGCCAGCCCTGGGTGGGCAGCAGTGCAGGGGGCACCACTAGACATCCCCTGGGGATATCCCCATCCCCAGATATGCAGGGGAGCAGGGCAGGGAGGGTTCAGGAAGCAGAAGCAATCCACATGTGCCAGGGTGGAGCCAGCCACCCTGGCAGCCCACCCCAGCCGGTGCCATGCTGTGTTTTGCAGAGCCTTTTGTAGATGTTTCTGTTCTTGCAATAAAGATATTAAACAAAGAGAAAGTCTCTAGCCTGTGACTTCCATGCATGGTGGAAATGTGCCCACCACTGGGAACAATGTAGGAATAAGGCTCCTGGGAAGAGAGAGTTTTGAACATTCAGATGTTTATTAGATTTCCATGCAAAGAGGAAAACTCATTGGAAGGTCTGGTAGAAACGGGAAGCTTGCTGTTGAGCAGGGAGATCTCTATCCCTGCTCCTGGATGTACAGCCTGCATTCCCTACAGCTCCCCAAGGATCCTGAGACCAGAAGGATGCCTTAATGCCCAGCAATGCAGGCAGACAACACCCCAGGGGCTCAGTGCTGCTCAGTTTTGAATCATCACTATTGTGCAGCCACAGCATGGGGCTGCATCCAGGTCACCAGCACTTAGCTGGGCAGGGCTCGCCTGCCAGGACCTGTGTCCTCCAGGTGAGGACGGCACTGAGCTGTGCATGTGGGACACCTCTCTGAGAGGCAGGACGTGTGCCAGGGCAGAGGAACAGCCTCCCACACAGCCCAGGTGGCCAGTGTGCCTCACCTGGATGCCAGACCTCTGACTGTAGGGTCTGTCTGTAAGGGCATGGCTTTCACCCAAGGGTGGTACAAAGCTTCACTGCAAGACCTTCCCTTTTCCTTTCTCAGGGCTGGGCCTCTCCCTCTTGGAAGTCCCACATGGGGTAAAGGCACATCAGTGGTTCCCTGGGAGGCAGATTTCTTTTCGGTGAGTGCTGGGACTCTCACCTTTACCCAGGCAGGAAGGGTCCAGCTCTCACCCAAGGGCTGCAGCAGAGGACACTGCATGAAGCCCAGTGCTCCTCCACCCACAGATGGGACAGACTGGCCCAGTGCCCAGCTGGGCATCACAGCTGAAGCCAAGGGGACACTGGGATGCGTGACTCACAGCATGCTGGTGACATTCCTGCCCGCCATTCACACCAGTGGCACACGCTTGCAGCACTGCTCTCCCTACTTCAGATGGTGATGGAGTTAGTGCTGGAGAACTGAGATACGTAGGAAGCCAGGATGGGATTGGTGGGAAGAACTTTGATGGGCAAGTCCCAGCTGAAAGTGTCCACTTCCATCTGCTCTACCCCAGTCCAGGTGACAGCCTCTGACTGGCTCCCACGAACCAAGCAAGTCCCCGCTGACTCCCCGGAGGTCACAAACTCAAAGTGCAGCCTCCACTTCAGGGACACTGTGGGTGAAAGGGGGGGTCAGCAGACAACACCACAAGGGACAGAGACAACAGCTTTCTCAGTGCTGGCTGTCCTGGCAAGGGGGCACAAGAATGATCCCATTCACACAAATCAGCTCCCTCCCATGGGACACAGCTCTGCCAAGCAAGGACAAGGCTGGGGACATCACAGTCCTCCTGCAGAGACAAGCAGGCTCCCTTTCCTGGTGGGTACATACCAATGTTCGTGGTGAAGCCCGGGGTCGAGCTGAGTGGGATGGGCAAGCTGAAGCTGCTCTGGGCTGTGTGCAGGCAGGACTCCTGATGGCGTGCATGTGTGGTGAAGGAGACAGGCTGCCCCCGCCGGCGCTGGAACTCCTCCTGGATACTCTCCTCCATCTGCAGGCTCACTGAGAACTGCAGGACAGTCAGCAGGGTGCTCGTTCTCACAATCTCACACAGCCCTTGACCGAAGTCCAGGGCCTCTACGTCCTAAACAAGCTCAGGACTGGACGATTTCCTACCTCTCACTCCAAGGAGACCCCAAAAGGGTCCCACTAGAAACCCTCAGTAGAAACGCCCCAGGCAGCCCAGTGCCACCCCAAAACCTTCTTCCTCTCCCCTGCCCTAAACCCCTGTCTCTCCCCCCAGTGACCCAAGAGGCAGCAATTACCTGCAGACATGGGATATCTCCTTCCGAGAAGTTGAAGGTCCCAATGACATCCTCTCCAATCTTATACACAGTCTTAAAGATGCAGAACGTTCCCACCTTCCCACGAGTGTTGCTGATGTTATATAGGTCTGTGGAGCAAGAAGAGAGAGCTAAGAGTTGTGGCAGGATAAGGCTCTGCTCCATGCAGTGCTCTGAATTAATGACATGACCCCATGCCTGCCGCTTGGGTGTGAAGGGCAGTCCCTGGAGGTGGTATTCCCACTGGCAAATGCCTGCACTGATCACTGGCTGTGATATGCTTGGCAGAGGGTCTCTCTGGATGAAGTGGGAAGAGTCTGAGACTGGCTGGGAGGCCCTGATGGAGCTGCTCCACAGCCCCACTTTGAGCTTTGCTTTGTCAGTGAGAGATTTTTGCAGCTGGCCCTGAGATGTGCTCCATGCCCGTGTTAGGAAGGACAGCAGGTTTGAGCAGGGACTATGACCTACGCAGGCTACGTCGGGAGGTGGCCACCATGAGCAGCTCTGTAGCCAGGTCTGCCAGGCGGGAGTCTTTCTTCAAGCCCTCCTCCTCCTCCAGGAAGGGGTTTGAAGGTGCAACAGCCTCATCCTGTGGGAATTGGTAATCCTTGAGCCCTGGGGAGAAGGAGAGAGTGTCAGCGGGGCAGGGTGTGGCCTGGCCTGTGTGTGCAGGGAGGGCAGTGTGTGGCTTTACCGTGCAGCACGAGGACACGGAAGGGCACACGCAGGAGCTTGATGGGGGAATTGACCCGCTGGCAGCCGATGGTCAGCTTGTACACGTACTTCACAGACTGCCCCCGGAAAGAGGGAGGGCCATCCACAGGCAGCATCTCACAGTACGAATCTGCAAGGGGTGCAGAAAAGTTTCTTTCCAAGGCCAAAACAAGCTCCCGGAGCTCCCTGCACTGAGACTTAGGACCAGCAGCGGTGCTGAGCTATGAACAGTGCCTGGTGCTTTCTGCTACACAGCAGGCCAAACATATCTCCAGCTTCCCTGCACCAGGTACACTGCTCCTCACATCACATGCACCCTCATCCAGACATTGCTTCCAGGACATACAACCGCACACACAAACTCTGCCTCAAAAGAATGTGAAAGATGTAAAATCCAGGAACACAAACACGTAAGAGCTAAACTCTCTCGTCACGAGTTCAACCCAAACTTGCCTCTGGGCACTCCTTTGCCCACCAATCTCACGGCACAGTCGCACACTGCAGTGTCCTCTGGGCACTGCCCCATGTGGGTCTGATAAATACCTCATGCCTCTTCTGGTATTTGCTTTATGCAAATCCCAAACTCAGCAATGGAAGTTAGTTTCTTCCTGCATTTTTCCCTGAAACACCAGGTCTAAATAATCAAGAAGCAATTCTGGAATCTTTACAACAACCTGTGGCATGTCCCCCTTGACACACTGACGACTGAGACCACAAAGCCTCTGACTCGGAGGCCTCAGACATGCCAGGGCCTGTCTTACACCACACTCAGCTCTCTCAGAGCCCCTTGGCCACCACACAAACCCCAATGCCTCTTGACACAGTGTGAACACTTCTGCAGCTTTCCCAAACCACATGCTCTATTAACAAGAAAGGCACAAACAGTGAACTGTGGAAAGTCTCCACCTCTCTGGCCTGCCTACCGTAACATGGATACACCCTGACAGAGGAAGGGCAGCATCCTGCGCTGAAACCACAGATCCTTCCCCATGTCTGGCACATCCTGAATACTGGGGCTTAGATTAAAAGTTAGGGTTACATTTTAAATATAACTTCTAGATTTAAAATAACAGGACTGGAAGGGAAAAAAAAAGTCTGTGCTAGTGCCTAGTGTCCACAGGATGTCACACTTTAAAGCACAAGCCTGTCTTGCTGGACCAGGGTGCAGATAAAGCAGAGAACTGTCCTGACAGGGAGGAAAATCAGGTATTTCCAAGGAAGGAAGCAAACCAGTGAACCAGATTTAACAAGAGTGCTCATAAAGACCTTTTTGCCCAGTGAGGCTAGTCCGAGTAGAGACTACCACTGTCAGAGAAGGATGGACAGTTCACTAGCTGGCACAGGAATGCCAAGACTCAGGAAGTCCCCCAGTTTCAGTGCATATCCCAGAAGGAAGCACATTCCTGGTGCTATGGATGCCTTCCTTACCCACTCGCTGTGCTCTTTGGATGGGCTCCTGGCCATGCCCAGGCTGCTTCCATATCCTCCCCTCTCTGTGATCTACCAAATATTTAAAGGTATTACAAAACCAGCGAGGAGGCAAAAACAGCCACAGAAATTACTTGAGGTCTTGAGAAAATGTTTAATGGTGGCAAATTTAAAGAGCTCAGTCTGGGCAGTGTATTAAAGGGCTGGGATATAAGTCAACTTCAATATATAGGCACCACAACAACACAGAGATATTGGGGAATAAGATGGTCAGCAACTGAAAACAAGGCGTTTTATCAAGAGACACCATGACACAACTTCATCTGTATGTGTCAGCTCTGGTTGCAGTGTCATAACAAAGTACATTGCTGAAGCAGAATTAAGATTTCTTGGGTTTTCTGTTGGGTTTTTTTTTTCCCTTTCCAAACTGCGTAGGAAAATTCAAAACTTCTGAAAAACAGGAAATGAAGAATTAAGATACACACCCACACAGCCTTAACTCTCCCTCCATGGAGCTGGCAGGAGCCCCCAGGAATGATCTGCAAGCATGCCAGCCACAGACTTGTGTGAGAGCAGCAGCACCACAGGCTGATTGGTGGGATTGGTGTGAGCAGCCTGGCAGAGAACGAGACCAGGGCTGTGATACAGGGATTTCAGTGCTAAAAAGCCAATGCCACACACAGTGACATCACACCTGAGGCATAAAACAGACGGGTGCATCACACAACCAAAGAGAGAGGGTGTAATACACAGCCAAGGAACCTCGAAGTGTAGAAGAGTTCATGTCCTTCCTGAAGAGCTGAAGCCAAGCATCAGGCAGATGTAGGCTGCTTGTGCCAGTCTTACCCAGAGCCAGAGGAAACACATCACAATATCAGTGAAAAGGACAGACAATCCCTAGCTTAGCTGGGGGTTGAACAGCTTCTGCCTGCAAAGCCAGTGCACAAGGAAATCCCCTCAATCCATTCCAGCCACCTGGAGCTTGGGCTGTCATCACTGAGCTGCTATCGCACAGACTGCCCAGCCTACTTGAGATGTTCCAGGAAAAGGAATTTTCCCCTGCTCCCAGCAAACAGATGCTCCAGCCTCCCACCGGCAAGCACTGAGGAGCACAGGAGAATCCAGGTGAGCCTCAGGCCAGCTGAAATTTCTGACTCCTTCTCCTCTCTGCTGGCACGGCCATCTCCTTTCCCTAACATGATGCTGTAAGTGAATAACAAAACGTCCTCGGACGACAGGCTCTGCAGCTTAGGGCACAGTCCCAGACAGCACTGCCCCACCCAATTAACTGGCTAGCCAAGCCAGCCTGGTTTCACCATGTCCACCCTTCTCTCCGGTCCCCCTCCAAGGCAAGGAAGGCAGGAGACATCAGCCTCAAACCCAGCATTTCACAATCCTGTGGCTCCTTGGCCTCACTTGCAGCGCCATTCTCACCTCCGCAGAGCTCAGTGTTCCAGCAGAGCCCCCTCCACCACAGGCACTGTCTCTCTGCTCCTTGTGCTCTGCAACTTGAGAGGTTTCGTTCCAATTTCTCCTAGCAGATCCCTGGGACAACCCAATGCAGCTCTCCACACACAGCCTGCAAAGCCTAACATCACTGCTGCTACATCACAGGCCACTGGAACACAAAGGGGATCCAACACAACCTGAAAGGCTGGGTCACACATCCCCTGACTGACAGAGAACAGCACATACTTGCATTTTCACAGGTGTCTGCTCAGACACAGAGAGCTTTGAGCAGAGAAGGTGAGCAGTGTTTACTTTTACAGCAGGAAAACTAGAACATGCAGAAGACTGCGATCTCCAGGACAGCCACAACCTGAAGAGAAGACAAAAACCTTTGGAGGACATCAGCGTAAATTCCAAGAATGCTCCAGTGTGGCTGAAGATATAAAGGCAAGAAAACGCAGATGTGTGCGTAACCGTTCTTCAGCTGCAACCAGGTATTTCAAATGTTTTATGCCTTGCAGCTACACAACAGACCTACAGCATAGGCTGCAGGAAAGGGGCAGGACCGATGGGACACATTGCATTATGTAGCCATAAGGCAGTGGAGAACAGACTTGGATGATGCAGCAGTTCCTGGGCACTCACACTCCCATCAAAATATCTCACTTTTCACGAGCACTGGGGTTTTCCATCTGCAGCACTCAGTATTGCAAAGCCAGTTTTGAAAGCAGAGCTCCCTGGAAGCGAGCTCTGTAAGCAGGGGAAGAAAAGACAAGACTCACAGGACTTTGACTCCCCAGGATCCAGTCGCAAGTCACAGAAGAGAATCTTTGGTGGGGTGGACAGGATACACTGGCCCCGCTCTCCTGGAAGAGAAGAAACACATGAATGCTGCCCAGACTTGGGCTGTGTCCTGGTCAGTCAGGTTTTATCCTTATGAGGAGCAAAAGGGAGAAGAGGGTCAAGGAAACACCTCATGCCCTGGTCATATCATGAGACATTACCAGAACAGTTGGACAGACAATTGTCATGTTTCACTCCAAGTTAGTGCCACTTTGATCTCAGTATTACCAAGGTCCCACTACAGGCATCAGCAGGGAACGACACAAGAAAAGCAACAAGGACTTCCCACTCGCTTTTGTGCCTGCTGCCCTCAAGGTACACGTTAGGGTCTGCTTGACACCTGCTTGCTGGGCTGTCTCTGTCCTTACCTGGGGTGACAGGAGTAGCACTCACCTCTGTTGGGGATGAAGACGGTCTCATTCTCTGCCTGCACATCGTGCTTGCTGCCATCTGAGGGAGGGAGTGCCACCCGGTTCTCGCTGGCATGAAACTGGCAGTGGATCTGGGCGCTGGCCCATGCCAGCATTTCACTGAAAGCAAAGAGCAACATTCAGGTCTACACTTTAAACCTGAATTACAGCAAGCAGGAACTGACAGGCAAGCAGTTCTTTCTGCTCAGCTTCATGCAGGACTGCCTGTCTGGAAGAAAGAAGGCCTTGCTTCACTGTCAGAGAAGCTGCTCTCACAGCTCACCCTTGCAAACAACCCTTGGGAGCAAGCTGACACTGTGGTGCTGACACAAAGTAACTTCCACCCCAGCTGCTCACAGCAGTTTCTCCCAAGACCGGGCTCTGTGGCCATTTGAGCCACAAAACCTTGGGCACGGCACAAGGAAACAACCCTGCCCCAAGAACCTGCTGTGTACACACGGCAGAAGACCTCAAGCAGAATGGATCAGCAGACCCTGTCCCCTTCCATGGGGACAAGAGACAAGGTGGCCCTGTGTAGAACTTCACAGGGACCTTCCAGCACACATGCTAAGGCCAAGTGTTCCAAGATCTGGTCCAAAGCGTTACTCATTCGTTCAGCTTTCTTATCACCCACACCTTGGGACTGGCCACTCACTCTTGAGAGGACACCTCGAGCTGCTGCACATGGGCCTGGCCTGGCAGAGGATGTTTAGCCATGATGAGCTAAATCCCAAGCCAGACATGACACACAGTGCAGCACTCCAGTAACAACACAATCATTAGGGAAGTGGGCAAATTCAAAAGCAACAAATATCTGCAACCTGGGTTCAGCTGCCCCTTCCCACAACTCCTGGCTGCCCCAAGTTCGACACTTCTTGGGGCAACAAGGGCGCAGACGTGCTCATTCCCTCCCCACAGCACCATCCCTGCCAAGAACATCACCTGCGGGTTGTGTCAGACCAGAGAAAGATGTTTCTGCATCTTTCATAAAATCCCACCTTGCATCATGAGGGACGCAAGGGGTTTGCTGACGGCTATGGGAGAGGCAAAGGTGTCATTTTGTCCCCTCTCTGAACAGCCACAGGAATGAATGTAGGGCCATTCATCCAAGCACGAAAAACAGTCTCGTGTTTTGGACTCTGCTATGACCTCAGCCATTCCACAGAGCAGTTCCCATGGCATTACCGACACCTTTCAGTTTCCAGATCACTCATCTAGTTTTATTTCAGTAGTTTTTATTTCTGTAGTTTAGACAGTGTATGGTTCCTCTGGTGTTTTCTAACATCACGATCTGATTAGTAAGCACTGACACAAGTGCTTTAGGTGGCAGAGGAATTTTTTGTGGCACATGGGTGTCTCTTGTTGTGTGACACATCAGAGCAGTTAAAGGTCTAGATGAACCAAGGGAAAAGGTGTGCCAGCTGACTAAGGATGCACTATTTGATCTATTGTATGTGCTGGCTGCCTTTACCCAATATACCTCAGTTACTCTACCCAGTTGCCTCTAACACTACAGTTGTAATTTTGCATTTTCAAAAGCACCAGCATGGCTCTTCCATTGGGGCTGCCCTATTTTTTTCTGTTGTTGTTGTAAGACATCTGATGTATGGAAACAGCAAACCTGCTGTTGCTTGAGACAATGTTACTAATTTTATATAAGCTTAGCATGATGACAGTACCTTCAAACACCGTACTTGGAATATTTTTTTCTTTCTTTTTCAGGATTGCCCAACAATACGCTACTGGATTGTTTTCATTTTTTCTAACCAGATGTCCAACCAAAATTTGCATGCGCTGGTGCTGAGCTCACTTCCCTCCTGTCTCACCTTCCCCACAACCCCTCAGCCCACACAGGTCACACTCTGCCCAGACTCTGGGAGTAAGAGCTTTGTTTATTGTATGCTTCGTACTGCCATTCCTTCAGTTCTGTCCCTGTGCTTCAAATGTGTGCCTCTCCACACCTCCACCTCCACCCTCAGCCCCAAAACCTTCCAGTCTCTGACAGGTCCATCTACCTGTTGTGCAGTCACAGTGCTTTAATCTGGCTCCTGCCTTTATGCAACCCACAGCTTCAATTTCCAAACCACCAATCCATTTGCTGTTGCCACTCGTATGACTTAGCCAGGCCTCATCAGACTGATCACCTGTTTGCTTTTTTTTATTTTAAAAACTTTTCCAAGAGGCAGTCTTCTATGGACCACAACACAGTGGAAGCTCTTGTAAAGGCACTACAAATGTCCAAAACCATTCCACCTGGTACCCTTGCAGTCCTACATGTTTCAGAACCAGGAAAAACAACTCTGTCATTGCACAGGACAAAATTCTGTGAAGCTGGATGCTTATGCCACAGTTGAATTTGAAAGCTGAATTCAGCAGGCAGGAGGAAGCAGGAAGATGAAAAGTTAAGGAAGACAATAAACACAGAAGCCCTACATTGGCTATAGAGATTGCTCTGCTGCTGAGACTGCAAGCACTGGGAGTGGGCTCACCAAAACAATTACATGTGAATCTCATCCTGGTGATGGAAAGATGCTGAACATAACAGGCTTGGAAACAGACACTTCCCAGGAAGGTCTTGAGATGAGAAAGCACTCTCCGCCCCCTGAAGAATCAGACAAGGCCTCACACTCAGCGGACACAGAGGCCTTGGGTGATTACTTGTGACACAGAGTCACCTCCTGTGAGCCAATATGGGAAGATCCCATCTTTTTACATTTCCTCAACACGGATTTTGGGGACAGCAATGATACGAGGAGATGCAGTGCTCTAAGGCTGGGCCACAGAAAATGCTGCCACAGAAGCTGCCTCTTTCTGACCCTTGACAGTGCTCAGCCCTTTGCCTGCCATCCCTGGAGGCAGAGATCACACTGATCCATCCAGCACTGCTGGGTAGAGAGCTCCTTGCACAAATGCAGGAAATAATGATGTTGCCTAGATGTTGCTCTGAGGGACTGTCACCCTGGTGTAACCAGATATCCTGCTTTGACAGCCAGTTTGACTTCATTTTCTGCTAGCAACCCTGTCACTGAGGGCTCACCTGAGGGGCAGAGAATCTTTAACTGCATACTTCTTTCCTTGTCTCCTTCTTGGGGGCAGAAAACCAGAATAATTACCTCAGCTTTGTCCCTGAAACAGCAGGGGTGCAAAACTCCCTTAAGGGAGTGCCTTGGACAGAGAAGTCACAGGGAGCTGAGCTGGCACCACAGCGCCACAAACCAGCCCCGAGTGCTGCTCCAGAAGGAGAGAGGGAGAGCTGCTCCCTCTGGAGAGACCTAGGCAGGTCCAGCATTTGGAGGCTCCATGCAAGGACTGGCACAGGCCCTATACCTGCTGGCGGAGGTCGACGAGGCTGATAATGGGTTGGTGAAAGTGATCACACACTCCAGGACCTCCCCTGCCAGGAACACGGGCCCACGGCCCAGCTTGGCCAACACCTCGATCATGGCTTGGACAGCACACCTGCCGAAGAAAAACAACAGTGAGCATGGAAGCACTGAGTCACAGAATCATAGAATCACAGAATGGTGTGGGTTGGAAGGGACCTCAAAGTATCATCTCGTTCCATCCCCCTGCAATAGGAAGGGCACCTTCCACTAGACCAGGTTGCTCCAAGCCCCATCCCGCCTGGCCTTGAACACTCCCAGGGATGGGGCATCCACAGGTTCTCTGGGCAACCTGTCCCACTGCCTCACCACCCTCACAGTAAAGAATTTCTTCCTAATATCCATTCTAAGCCCACTCTCTTCCAGTTTAAAGCCATTCCCCTCTGACATGTTGCAGCGCCACGGAGGGAGGGTTGGGCGCTGTAAGCGAGTCACAGACACACACACGGGAGGTGTGTGGGGGAAACACGCACAGCCCTGGCCCTACATACACATAACAACACACCCCCCCACCCCGCGCGCCCACACAGCTAAGCGTGGTCTGGACACGCCGCGAGGGGCCGGAGGGGCCGCCCTGCCCGACCCCAAACCGCGGCGCTCGGGGCCGGCCCCGACCGCAAGCACACCGACGGAAAGGCCCACCCGAGCGATCGGGGACACAGGGCCGCAAACCGCCCGCCGCTCCCGCCGCGGGGGCACTCACCGCCCGCACAGGGCCCGCTCGCCGCCCGGC
>JAWWEU010000091.1:62777589-62791763 GCA_035583155.1 Acropternis orthonyx | reverse complement strand
CGCGCCCCCCACCCGGGGCGGCCCGGGCGGGTGCCACACCCGGGGGCCCTGGCGGGAGGAGACCCCGGGGGGCCCTGGGAATGGCACAGGGGGTCCCAGGAGGGAGGCGACGCAGGAGCGGGGCTGGGGGCGCAGGGGGGTCCCTGGGGGTGACACAGGAACCGGGGCGGGGGGGGGGGTCTGTGGGAACCGGGGGGTCCGCAGGCCCCGGGGTGGGGGGGGGCGGTGTGAGGAGGGCAGTGAAGGAACTGACCGATGGTGGAGATGAAGGTGGTGTTGAAGGCATCGTCGGAGAAGCGGAAGAGGACGCAGGTCTTGCCGACCCCCGAGTCCCCGATGAGCAGCAGCTTGAAGAGCAGGTCGTAGGTTTTCTTCGCCATGGGGGAGGGCGCGGCGGCCGCCGCCGCCCCTCCTCGCCGCCTCCTTCAGCGGGCCCGGCCGCTCCCGAGGGCGGCGGCGACGGCGGAGGGGCCGCTGATGCGGCAGTACGAGGGGGCGGCGCGGGGCCGCGGCGTGGCGGCGGCCGGCTGGCGCGTCTGCCTGGCGCACCGCTTCGAGGAGCCGCGGCAGCCCTACGGCGCCGGGGATGTGCCGCTCCGAGACGTCCTGCGGCACGTCGGCCTCGCCTTGCGGTACGGAGGGACACGGAGGGGCACCGGGGGCATCGCATGGGCGTGGGGGCCCCCCGGGATCCCACCCCCTCCCACCTCGGAGGGGGCTGCAGCATCTCCCCCGGCGCAGACCCCGGTGCTCGGAGGGCAGACCGGGGATGGCTGAGAGGGGTTTGGGATGCCGTGGCATCTTTGGGAACGGGGCGCTTCCCCTTGCTTTGCGCTGGGGTGAGCTGGGAAGCGAGTAGGGAGAGCACGCAGGGCAAAGGGAGAGGGGTGTTGTTTTAACCTTTGGAGCCGGTGCCCGGGCGCTGGCCGTGTGTGTGCGCCCGTCGGGGCCGAACGCCGGCACCGGTGACGGCATCGCTCATTTCCTGGTGCTGGGTTTGTGTCTCCTGCCTCCATTTTCTGCTGGTGCCCTTGGAGGCTGCTGCTTGCCAAGCTGGTTCCTGCAAGGCCGGATGAAAGGGCAGATACTGGATTGCTTTGGGGTGCTCGCAGCACGCCGCTCTGACCTGAGACGCCCCGGTGTGCGAGTCTGGGCATCAGGCAAGGGAGAGTGTGGGTCATGCACTGGAGATAAATAAAAGCTGCTGGAAAACCCGCCGCGGCAGGTTGGGATGAGCTGAGCATGTGGGAAAGCGTGAAGTTCTGGTGGGGTGAGCAGGGAGGAGAAGCAATCCTGGGGGTGCCACTCCTGGCCTGTTCTCGTAGGGGTCTGGCAGTGGAAGTGGCTTGGATCAGCCCTAGGAGAGGGTGTGAAAACAAGGAGCTAAATCCACTACTAAACCGCTGTCTCTTCCCCTGTAGAAATTTAGGAGATAATTTGGTTGTCATCTCAAAGTGCTTTTGCAAGGGCAGAGCTTCCTTGCAAGGAGATTGCAGCCTCAGGAGTGGAGGAGAGGAAGTGCCAGAGTGGCGAGAAATACCTGTGTGGGTTTGAATTAAAACCTAAGGGCAGTAGTGTTGTCTGACAAAGGGCAGCCAGTTCAGGGATGTGAGGATGGATGGGAGGCTGTGTGCTCTGAGCATTGGTAGGCACCTCAGTGTCTGCCTGGCAAAGGCAGCCAGCTCACCGAAACATGGGTGCTGGTGCTGCAAGAGGATCCTGGAGCTCAGTCCTGTGCAATGGTGCTTGGATCTGAACCTCTGAAGCCCTTTGGGACTGTCCTGCACTCTTCTGAATGACCCAGGATGAGCGGCACAGGTGCCAGAGATTCTCTCAAAACCTGACATGGCTTGGCACATCAAGTGCAAAGTCTCCTGGTGCAGGTGCTTGTAGCTGCCCAACTGGCTGGGAGTGCCTTGGGGTCACTGCACATCTTTGGCTCAAGAAGTCCAGAACCTGCAGAGGAGCCACCACATCCTGGGCTGACATGTGTTGTGTCGAATTAAACCTGATGATGTGTGTCCTCTTATGCAGCACTAGCACCTGGTGTGGGTGGTGTGGCTGGGGGTGTTGACAGCCCTGGGGCAGGATTTTTTTGTTAATCAGGGCTCATTGGGATAACTCTGGGGGGAAAATGAACATTTGGGAAGAAGGAGTTGTGCAGGCTGGGGCTGGCGAGGCAGGAGAAGAGGTGCAGGCAGATTTCCACAGAGGTGGTTGGTGTGTCCCAAGAGGGGGTCATGGCATGGATCCGGATCAGCTGAGTAATGTTAAAACAGGTTTTAATTCCACTGCTAATTTGAAGGTAAAGAAATGCCCTCCAGCTCTGACAGGGCTTTTGGGAGTGCAAAGCACAAAGGCTTTCTCCTGGTTTTTTACAGCCCTGGCAGAGCTGTTAATAGCTGACAGTTGGACTTTGACCCCCTTCTCCTTTTGGCTTGTGTGATTTGTGAAGAAGCTGGCAGGAGAAGGGTTTGCTGTTGAGGTGGCAAAATGACTCTGGCAGTGGCTGTAAATCCCAAACCTTTTCTGCTGTGTGCTCCTGGGAAAACTGCTTTTTGAAATCTGTCTGCCACCTCCTTTCCAAGGAGTCGGGATGCTCCGCTAGGCTGTGCTGCAGCCACTCTGCCTGGGCACTTTATTTCCTGTTGCCAGAAACCTGCTGGGGAAGCAGCTGGGTTGGTTCCCTGGTGCTGGGTTGAAAAAGAATAATAATCATTTCCTTGAGAGAGAGAGAGCACTGCCAAAACCTCGCCTTGGCAGGGTAAGACCAGGGCTGTCTCAGCTGGAGAAGAGCAGTTGCAGCAGATGTAGCTGGAAGATATCAGCAGGCCCTGGGTTGGGGCGGTCGTGCAGGACAGGCTGGTTCTCATGATGCCATTGACCTCTGTGAGCAAAATGTCCATAAACAGTCAAATGTGAAGATGAGTCCGTAGGAGTGGAGAGCTGGCTGCAGTCAGGTCCTGTGAGACTGCAACCCAGAAAATCTCACCCTGAATGGGATTTGGGGACCTTAGATGTTCATGAATAAAGATGAACATCTAGTGACCACTCAGCCAGAAAGTAATGTGTGGGTTGTTTCTGTGGGGGAAGTGCAGTAGTAGGGGTGTCATGGAAGAGCCTCTCCCCCTTGCTCCTGGATGTACATGTCCCCAGGGATTAGTGCTCACCCATTGCCCACCACCAGGCTCTGCATTGTGTGAGCCATTCCAGCAGGACAGGCTGTGTGCTCCTGGCTGGGATGGTGTTGTCCTTGACAGTACGGGTGGCAGGGGTGTCTGCAGGTAGCTCAGGGAGATTGCCCCCACCACCCACTTGGCACCCAGGGCCATGGAGCTGCTGGTTGGGTCTTGCCTGACTGTTTACTATGCAAAGTTCAGTAGCTTCTGGTCTGGTAGCTGGTTTCCATATGCTAATTGTCTCTGTAAGGAAGGTTTAACTTGGGGCGGTTTATTAGCAAAGCCAGTCCTTTACGAGTGCCAAAGCAGAGCCCAGCCCTGCTGCTCTTACCTGGAGTGGTGCTGGCACACCCAGCTGCAGGTGTGCCCCTGTTTGGGTGTCTTGATTCCCAGGCCTTTGGGTGACAAATTATCTGATGGGCAGTGCAGGGCTTTGCAACTGGCATGTGGGTGGAGATAAGTCCCCAGGATTCTGCCAGCTGCAGACAGCAAGCATCACCCCTCCCCAGGTCAAGGCTGCTCCATGCCATCTGCTCCCAAGGATGTGGCACTGGGATGTGGAAGGACTCTGGGTGGCAGTGGAAATGTGGGGGTGGAAGAACAAGGCTCGTGTCCCTGGAGCAGTGCATGGCTTCTCTGGGCATGTACCTCCCATCCCAGACCTTCCTTAGCAGGGCATTCTGTACTAGACATGGATGTGGTGGTGGTTGTCCTTATGAGCATTCCCACTTTTCCAGGGATTTCTGGGAAAGCGTTCAGTCCTGCAGGAGCTGGGAGCCCTGCACTTGGGTATCAGAGTGCTCTGTTTTCACACTGTGCCCTTGCAGTCAGCCCTGGAAGTCGGCCCTGCCTGCTCATGCCCACTGACCAATGCATACTCCAGATGAATGCCAAGGGCTGTCACCCCTTGTGCCCTGGGACACAGGTTCCTGTTGTACATCTCTACAAAGAGGGAAAGCTCAACCTGTGCTGGTCACATCCTGCTCAGTGGCACTGAAGGGATGGTGGCACCAGCTCCTGTCTTCTTTCATACCTGTCTTTCCCTTACAGGTACTTCAGATGGTGGTTCAAGAAGACCCGCATAGAGAAGAAATCTGCCTTCATTGACCTCTTGCGTGCTGTCCCTCTGCAGCAGATCTACGGTCAGCTTCCAGTTTGGGCACTGGGGTGGTGCAATGCCCAGTGTGCTGGGTGGGTGGAGATTCACATGGAGCCATCAAGGTGCTCGAGGGAATGAGTTAGTCAAGAAGCTTGTGTGGTGTGGGCAGTGCTGAGTGGCCCCCCGTGTAGAGCTGCCTGGGGAGTGTCCTTCAGCCAGATCCCACCATGGGGAGGAATGGATGTGCTAATTACTGGTGTCTTTGCCAGGGTGTCCGCTGGGTGGGATCGGGGGAGGCACCATCACCCGTGGCTGGCGGGGCGAGTTCTGCCGCTGGCAGCTGAACCCTGGCATTTACCACTATGAAACTGTCATCGTCAACCAGGTAGGTGCAGCAGGGACTGCCAGGGGACGGAGTGGCACTGCAGTGGCCTGGGCAGTCGGGACATCTGCCATTGGGCTCATCTCATCCCCTACATGTTCCTCTCTCCTCCCCAGTTCACAGTGTGCCTGCGTTGCAAGGGGCAGACCATTTACCAGCAGGTCTTGTCAGTGGAGAGACCCAGCACTCTGCAGAGCTGGAACTGGGGCTACTGTGGCCACTATGCCTTTTACCATGCCCTGTACCCCCGTGCCTGGATGGTCTATGAGCTCCCGGGGCAGAATGTCGTGCTCACTTGCCGACAGGTCTCTCCCGTCATCCCCCACGACTATAAGGTAAGGAGGTGATGACATCGCAAAGGGAAGAGCTGCTTATTAGCTGGGCTTTCCCAACATTTCCCCGTGTTTCTGCTCATCAGTGGTGCCAGGCAGGGGGAACCCCGGCAGGAATGCGGGAGCTAGGGAATGCAGCAAGGGATGCCTCAGTGCTCCCTCACGCTGCTCGTGCTGGCTCCCAGCCCCAGGCGAGGGTGGCACGCTGTGCTGCTGACACCTCTGACCTTCCTCTTACCCCAGTGAAGCACGTGAGCTTGTATCAACCTGCTGAGTAGATGAGTGATGAGACACCAGGCTGAGCCTTAAACGCTGCTTTCCGTCTCTCTACTGCCAGGTCTAGTGTTTGCTAGCCCAGGGCTGGTTTTCTGGATTTTGTATTGCCTGCCCCCCAAATTCCTCTGCTCCTGTTGCTGCTCCTCAGCTTGGCAACAGGCTCTAAGACTGAGTTGTTCCTGGTGCCCTTGCTCCCACTGTGTCCTGCATGGTCTCGTCAGCAGTGAGAGAAACAATACTCTGGCAGCTGACGATGGAGCACCAGCCCTGTACTCAGCGTTCTCTGTCTCTGCCAGGACTCCAGCCTGCCAGTGGGAGTGTTCATTTGGGAGGTGGAGAACGGGAGGGATGAGGATGTGGAAGTCTCCATCATGTTCAGCCTGCAGAACGGCATGGGAACGAAGGAGGACAGGAGCGGAGGGCACTGGAATGAGCCCTTCACTTTTGGGAAGGATGGTGAGCGGGTTGCTGGAGTGCTGCTGCACCACTGCACGCTTGTGAACCCCTTCACTCTCGCCATCTCCGCACGGGAGAAGGTAAAGGGATGGTGCTGGTGGTGTGGCTCCTGCTGGGGGGTTGTGCAGCCCTGCTGGATGGTGGGGAGCTGCTTCCAGGCAGCTAGCAAAGGATGGGTGTGCAATGGGTTGGGGCCAGCACCAGTTCTCAGCACTTGCCTGACCTCAGGAGTGGGGAGTTGTCTTCCCTGAGGGCACCCTCTTTGGGCGTGAGTGGTGGGAGAGAAGCTGTGGGTGAAGCTTGTAGGGCAGTGGGTGAGCAGGTTTGGAGTTGGAGTTGCTGGGCAAGAAGTGGGGAGTGAGTGTAACATAGGAGTGTTGTGGTTGGGGGTGGAGAGGCTGCATCTGTCCCTTCAAAGTAACAGCTCATGATGATGCTCTTCCCTTCTCCAGGCTGGTACAGAAGTCACCCATGTCACGGCTTTCAATCCGACGGGGTTGGGTAGAGAGGTGTGGCAGGACCTGCTGCAGGATGGCAGGCTGGATTCAGCCGCTGGTGAGTCCCTCCCTCCTCTGTGGGACAGGTGGAGAGGGAGCAGGGGGAATGGGTGGCCCTTCTGGTTCTGGGGCACAGGGCATGTGAGCCAAGGCAGAGTTCCCTTCCTCCAGCTACTTCAATGCCATCACTAAAAGCTCTCTGAGATCCTGCGGCTCATTCCCACCTTTAGGCTGTATCCAAGCTTCCCATTGCTTGTCCTTGCTGTGGTTCTCCAAGAGCTGTGCACACCGCTTTGGGGCTGTTGTTGGCTCCATTAGTTACACGTGCCAGTATCTCATTAGTCTATGTGGAGTTGCACACTGAGCTGAAGTTTCTGCTGAGTAGCCAGGGTGCTGCCCAGACACCTTGCCTCAGTCCCTGTTGCCATGTCAGTGAGCTGTGTCCCATTGGATTGGTTCCAGCAGGCGTTTGGTGGCTCCTGGTGTTTGGTGCTGCCAGCACTTGCTGTCCTCTTGTTACTGTACCGGTTCCCCGAAGGGTACCTGGTACTCCCTCGATAATTTAGCGTCATCCACCAGCTGTGTGCTTGCTCTCTTGGGAGGAGCGTTGAAGCATGGTGCTTCAGGCAAGGTCCCAGCCCTTGCTGCTCAGCTATTCCAATAAAAAGTGACCATTTGCCTAATGTTTCTGTCAGCTTTTGAGCAAGGATGATGCTGTCAAAATAGGGATGCTGATACTGTGTCTTTGCAATATTTCTTGAACCTTAAATTATGTAAATGAAGTATTTATGTAAATATTTCCTGAAAATAAGCTTCCTGCCTGGATGCATTCAGAGCTCTTCAGGCTATTGGGATGTGGTTTTCCTTCATGCATGTCAGACATTATCATAGTCAGGATCTGTGCTTATGTTAAAATTGTTGCTCTAATGAGTTTACCTTGTACACATGTCACAACCAGCATATAATTATCCAGCTGCCTCAGGGCTTTTCTAAAATACCGGTATGGCTCAAACACCTTGCAAAAAGCTGGAAACAATGACTGTCACTAGAAAGTCAGTGTCACTGAGTTCATCACAGATACTAAGTCATGGGACTTATGTGCCTTCCACTCATGCCTGATGTCTTTTCCTGCCTGGTTTGTTCCTCTGCTTTGACTGACTTAGTTTAAGCGCCCCGCCCATGGGAGGTATCTTTTCCTGTGGCAACAGTCTTCCCTGAAACCCCTGAGGCTGTAACTTCCAGGCTGCACCGGGGCTGTGGTATGCCCAAAGAGTCTCAATCCCTACTGGGGGGTGTGTGAGCCCTGATTACCCCTGCATAGGACCTCTTTGGTCACTTATGAACATGATCATTTTTCCCGGCAGGTAAAAGCAGCCCAACAGAGAAGGGGGAGGTCACAGCAGCAGCGGTGTGTGCCAGCTGCAGGGTTCCTGCCGGGGGACACAGGACACTGGAATTGGCCCTGGCCTGGGACATGCCTTGTGTTCACTTTGGCTCCAAGGAGAAGCTGCACTTCAGGTGGGTGGATGGGTCTCCAGTGGGGTTTGGCTGATGTCCCCAAAGTCCCCTTCTCCCTGCCTCTGGGCTTGTGTACCATGTGGGGAGCCTTGTGCTACCCATTCCATGTGGCTGTGGCCCTTCCATATTAGGGAGAGGACCCTCTGCCTAGCCCCTGCTCCTCAGTGACCCTGTACTAGCAGTCGAGTTACTCCGGTTCCCTGTAGTCCAGCCCCTCTCTCGTGCGCCAGTGGGTTTCCCAGCTGGAGCCCACAGGTGTGCTCACCAAACCGCCACTTGGCAGGCGCTACACCCGTTTTTTTGGCAGTGGAGGCGATGCTGCTCCTGCCCTGTCACAT
The DNA here is from genome assembly GCA_035583155.1 of Acropternis orthonyx. Classification (NCBI taxonomy): domain Eukaryota; kingdom Metazoa; phylum Chordata; class Aves; order Passeriformes; family Rhinocryptidae; genus Acropternis; species Acropternis orthonyx. The sequence continues at coordinate 62,783,686 of JAWWEU010000091.1, read as the reverse complement.
CACGCCCTGATGCACTATGAGGAGTGGGAGAGGAAGATTGAAGCATGGCAGAACCCCATCCTGGAGAATAGGTAGGGTACATGAAAGCACATCTCGGTGGTCTTCTGAGACTGGATGGAGCGGGACCATCCCCACCTCATCCCCTGTAGTTGAATTTCCCTCTTTCCTGCAGCCAGCTGCCTTCCTGGTACAAGTCAGCCCTCTTCAATGAGCTCTACTTCATTTCGGATGGAGGGACTGTCTGGATGGAGGTGCCCCCAGATTGCTCTGCCAAGGACCTGCAGGGGCCAGGAGGGGCTGGCCTGTCTCAACTCTTCCCTTTCCTGCGGGAATATGGAAGGTTTGCTTATTTGGAAGGTAACTTGCAGGGACGTGATGGATGTTCCCAACTCAACCCCTCCCTGTTACAGTTACTGGGTGTTTTTAACTTGCCATGGGGATCCTTTTCACACTGCAGTGGGTAGGGAGCCAGCTGTGTTCCCAGAAAAACCCCTCGCAGCCCTGTAGGATATGGCGTAAGGTCTTCCCCAGGCTCCTGATGCTCTGTGCAGAGTATAAAACCTGCTTTTAATGGGAGCCCTGCCTGTGTCAGGAAAGAGCCCACCCTGCTGGGCCATGTGGGAGGGAAGACCTGCCCTTCTTTTCCCCTCCTTGAGGCAGCTCTCCTGTCCCTCACCATGCTCCCTGTGTTTTCAGGCCAGGAGTACCGGATGTACAACACCTACGATGTTCACTTCTACGCCTCCTTTGCTCTCATCATGCTGTGGCCCAAGCTGCAGATCAGCCTGCAGTATGACATTGGTGAGTCACCCAGAACACCCTGATTTGGTGCCTGCTGGAGTCTTCAGCTAGGAGAGAGACAGAGAATTTGGGATAGCTCCTACCACAGAGATGTGTGCCATGGAGCCAGCATCCCTCCCCAACTCGTCTGCTGTGCCCAGGACTTGCAGGTCCCCAGTGTTGCTGCGTCCACATCTCTTTGCCCAGCACTTGGTGCCTTCTTGCCATGCTGAGGGTGCATAGCTGTCTCTGCCTACCATGAGGGAGCCCCTGGTGTTCCCAGCTCTGTGCATGCCCCTTGCAGAGCAGACACATCTGTCTGTTTGCAGCCCCTGGTGGTTTGGTTGGGCTTGGTAGCTGCTCAGTGGTGGTCTGAGCAGTATTGGAGCCATTTGTTGGGCTCTGGGAGGGCTGAGTTCACTGGGATGCCTTCCCAGCCCTTCCTTAAGGGCGTGGTGACAGTTGCATGTGCCCTGCTGAGGAGGCCCTGGGAGCAACCTGGTGTGCCCTCAGTCCTTTGCAAAGGGCACTGATCTTAGAGCCAGTACCCCAAAGGGAAGCCTGGTGTGGTTCTGCAGGTGGCTGTACTTGTGCTTGAACCTTTCTGCTGCAGCTCCTGCTGCTCTTCCAACATGTCTTGTTCTGTGTCCTGTGCAGCTGTCACAGTGGTGAACGAGGATGTCCAGCCTCGGCAGTACCTGATGTGTGGTCAGACAGCCCAAGTGAAGCTGAAGAATGTGGTGCCACATGACATTGGGGACCCAGGTGAAGGGTCTCTCTGGGCCTGGTGGGAGGCAGAGGCTGCTCATACAACTTTCCTAGGGTAGCTAAGTCCCGAGCTATGGGAAATGGGTGTGGTACATGGAATACACTGTTGTTGTCAAGCATTGGAACAGTGTGCTCAGGGAAGCTATGGTGTCAGCATCCCTGGAGCTCTTTGAAAGATGTGTAGATGTGGCACTTAAGGACATTGTTCAGTCGTGGACTTTGCAGTGCTGCGTTAATGGTTGGACTCAGAGATCTTTTCCAGCTTAACAGAGAATTACAGAATCATTTTTCTCAGAACAAAAATCTGGATGGTTTAGGGTGGTGATGAAAACTGTGCTGCATGAACCTTGTACAAGGGAGATGGACGGAAGCTGAGCAGTAGTAGGAAGGCTGTTCTAGCTGGAGATGGCACAGCGTAGAGCCTATTATTTCAGTGCTGTTTTATCACAGCACCCTTGGCACATTGCTCCTGGGTAGGAGAGGGGATGTTTGTTTTGTGCTGCCCTGCTGCATCTGGTCTGTCCTTGCTTAGGTGACGAGCCGTGGCAGCGTGTCAATGCCTACCTGATGCACGACACGGCTGACTGGAAGGACCTCAACCTGAAGTTTGTGCTGCAGGTGTACCGTGACTACTACCTGACACAGGACTCCCTGTACTTGCGGGACATGTGGCCAGTCTGCCAGGTACTGGGAGGAGATCAGGCCATGGGGCATCAATCCCTTCCCCCTTCCCTTGGGAGCCAAGCAACTTCCTGAGAGGATGGATGCTCCTGTGCAGAGTGTGGGCAGCTTCCAGGGTGTAAGGGCTGCGTGACTATCTCCTGCCTCTCCCATAGGCTGTGATGGAGTCAGAGCTGAAGTTTGACACAGATAATGACGGTCTCATTGAAAACGGTGGCTTTGCTGACCAGACATATGATGCGTGGGTGGTACATGGCGCCAGGTGAGCAAGTAAGGCAGGGGAGCGGGTTGGAGGTGCGGGCTGTGGGGTGGGGGAGATAGCTCAGAGCTGGGCCCTTGGCCACCCTTTGCTGTGGGAGCTCTGTGCAACCCATGCGGTGTCCCACATTGCTGATGCTCCTCTCCTTTGGCTCTGGCAGTGCCTACTGCGGCGGGCTGTGGCTGGCTGCTGTCTGCATGATGTGCAAGATGGCAGAGATGCTCAGGGATGCTGAGATCCTGCAGAAGTACACGGACATCCTGAAGAAGGGCAAGGAGGCGTTTGAGAGGATGCTCTGGAATGGTGGGTGCTCACCACTGGGGAACCATGCTCAGCTGGCCATGCATCCCTTGGGAGGGTAATGGCTCCTCCTCGGATCACAGAGCCTTGTAGGGAATGGTGGAAGGAAGGGAGGTGCTGCTCCTCCAAATGAAGGGGAAGGAGTAGGTATCAGGGGAGGGAACAGAAAGAGTGTGATGGTGTAGGAAAGGAAGAAGAAAAGCCTTGTGGTAAAAGCTGCTGTGCTTCTACTGAAAAGGGAGGAGTTTAGGGGCAGCACACATGAGCTGGTATACTAAAATATTGATTTTAATGTTTCCTGCCTTTTCCAGGAAAATACTACAACTATGACAGCAGTGGAAGTCACACCTCCAGCAGCATCATGTCAGACCAATGTGCTGGGCAGTGGTTTCTTGGGGCTTGTGGCCTGGACCAAGGAGAGTTTGAGGTAAGAGGAGGAGCACCTGGTATGCTGGGATGAGATGGGACCTGTGGCAGGAGGGGGCCAGCAGCAGAGCTGGCGCATTGTTAGGATTATCCATTAGGGGCTGGAGCAAGGGGCACCAGCCTGTTCCTCCACAGCAGTCCACACTCAAGTGAAGGACTGTTGGATGGACACAGTGTTTCCACCTTAAGCCAAAATCTGTCCGTGGAGAGGCCTTGCAGCAGCCATGTGTAGCCATGGTCAGCTATACCACACTTGGAGGAAGGTCCCACTGGGGTTTGCTCTTGGCAAGACACTGTTTACTTAAAAATGGGAGAAACAAGTGTATGAAACTTTCCACAATTTATTTGCTGCTTTAAAAAGTCCGAAATCAGTATATGTGAGTCTTGTTTGGGTTGCTACATTCTCTTGCTCTTCAGTTGCAAGAGAAGAACTGGCTGCAGACTCCTCATGTCTGGTGGGATGGTAAGAGCAACTGCTGGTGGTGCATTACCTAGAACAGAGCCAGGCAGTGGAGAGCCATTGTATGGGTTATTTATGCCCTGTAGGCAATTGCCAGACCAAAGCTTTCTGCTGGTGATGGACAGGTAAATTCCTTTGCTGACTTAAAGAAGGAGTGACTTTGTGTGTGGGAGGGTGATGAACCACTTCACCATCTGTGAGTAAGTCAGAGGGGAGCTTCAGGTAACTTTTCCTGTGAGCAGCTTGTGCTGAACACTGTGGTACTTTAATGAGAAATGGGCCTGTGGTCAGGCCCTCCTATGTTTATCCCAGTGTTCCCAGTGGGCTGTTCCCGGGGCTGTTTCCAGGCTTGTAGCTACTGGCCCAGACCTTCAGTAATACCCATCTGGGGAGGAAACAGTAAGGGTGGTGCACTTTGGGGAGGAAACAGTAAGGGTGGTGCACTCCAGAATCTCTCTGGCCTTTCTCCAGCCTTGGACTTGTGTTGCTGAAGGTGGCACTTTTCCCTGCTCTCTGGTGAGCTTTGAGCTCACTGGAGGTGGGAGTGGTGAATTTCTCTCCTCTGTTACTGTGACCATCAAGGAGTCTTTCCATGTATTTTGATCCCTTGCCTGGCTGGCAGCATTCCTGTTTGTAACCTCATTAACATGCCCTTGCTGCGTGTGCAAGTCGGTAATGAAATGTAAGAAAAGCCTGTGACCCAGTCCCAAAGAAACTGTGCCCCAAAAACTTCTGCCAGAGATGGCTGCTTCACACCACCCCTTTGCTGATTCCCGTGGCAGCGCTTGGGCTCATATCCAGAGCCACAGTGGGGAAGAATGGTTGTGTAGGTGCTTGGCTGGAGCACAGATGAGAGGGATTTGCTGCTTTTCCTTTGAGTCTGCCAAAGCTGTCTGGTTGGACTGTCCAGCCTGCCCCTGGCAATCTCCTGCCTGGTGGCATCACATCCTCTGCTTCCTCTGGCTTTGTTATCACCAGACTGGCAAGCAGGGTCTGGCGCATCCCTGAGCAGTGCTGATGAGCCTCCTGGACCTTCCCTCTCTTGCAAGTGGTCACCATAAACAAGATGACAGTGGTGTGGTTGTCCAGGTCCCTGAAGCAAACTCCCAAGAGATGGGAGAAGATTTGGCCAGTGAGGGTGAGAAGCTGTTTTTGCAGATGCACTAGCTGGATGAGCTCCTGCTCAGGTAGAGAGTGGAATGAAGTTCAGCACCTCTCGGTTGAGCAGTTTTGGGGCTTGTTTTTGTCTTTTTGAGGAAAGAGGCGATTTCACTTACTCCTGTTATTTTTCTGAAGTGGGATTTGTGGCACTTGACCAGCAATCAGTGTTGACCTTTTCCCTATGGAAAACTTAATCCTGCTCCCTGGAAACCCAGCATGAGGGGTCTGCTTGAGCACTGAGCCCAAAGCTCCCCCCATCTCTGTCCACCCAGGTTTTCCCCAAGAGTCACGTTATCAGTGCGCTCAGGACCATCCTTGAGAAGAACGTGCTGGGCTTTGCGGGTGGCACCATGGGGGCGGTGAATGGCATGAGACCCGGGTGCCCGACACCTCCAGCGTCCAGTCCAACGAGGTGTGGATTGGCGTGGTCTACGCCTTGGCTGCCACCATGATCCAGGAGGTGAGTGGGGACACTGACACTGCATCCCTCGGCACGTGCCGTCTCCTTTCACTCCCTGACTGTGCTGATGGTCATCTTCCCTCTGCCGCAGGGGCTGGTGGAGGAAGGCTTCCGTACAGCGGAGGGCTGCTACCGGACAGTGTGGGAGCGGCTGGGCATGGCTTTCCAGACACCAGAGGCCTACCGGGAGAAGAAGGTGTACCGCTCGCTGGCCTACATGCGGCCCCTCAGCATCTGGAGCATGCAGCTGGCCCTGGAGCGCCGAGCTGGCTGTGCATCTGCACCTCCGCAGCCCTCCCAGGGCCCCAACCACCCTTGAGCCTGGTGGCACTGGGCAGGGCACCAGGTGCAACAGGGGATTGGGAGGTCCTCAGATGGCAGGCAAGGACACTCCCCCTCCCCCTCTGTGCTAGTACTCACATTGCTGTTTTCCTTCCCTACCTCCACTACATGCCCTTGACCTCAGGGGCTTCCAATCACTGATGCTGAGCATGAAGTTGGGGACCAGAGGTGTGGGGGATGTCTCCTCAGGGAGCATTAGGATGAGGAGTTGCTGCTGGAGCCTGTCTGTCCCCTCACCCATTGCTCAGGGCTCTGATAAGCCTGCAGACTCCCCAGCCATTCCAAACTGCACCTGGTATCTTGCCCAGTGGCACAGGAGACCTCTTGTTCAGTCAGTGGGCTGTGTAAGGTGGGGACCTGGCCTGCAGGATAAAAAAAGAAGAGTGTGTGTGTGTGTGTGTGTGTGTGTGTGTGTGAGTGTGAGGCTAGTGGACTGGTGCACGCAGGCACGTGGATTCGG
>JAWWEU010000091.1:62745763-62771251 GCA_035583155.1 Acropternis orthonyx | reverse complement strand
CTTGGAATGGAGACTAAACAACTACTGAAGTTTTGAGGGACTGATATAGGATGGGGTTGGTATGTGTAAACATTAAGATATTGAAGTTACTTTAGTGTTACATTAAAACTACACTAACTTCTAAAATCTATAAAATTAAAAATCAAAAGCTCTGAGGAATCAGTCTGGAGCAGGTGTCAGGGATGTCCCTCTGTTAATCTAAGGGGCATGGTAGGACTGGTGCCCATCTACCTGTCCAGCTGACGTGGAACCAGGCCATCTGGCCAATCTGGCAGGCAGATCCATCTCTCTGTCCGGGGCATGTGGCATGTGGTGTTTGTCTGTCTGTCTACCTACCAGGATCATGTGGCCTAGGTTCCCCTGCCTTGCAGTGCAGGCTCTCAGACTCCTCTGCCCCTCTCAAACCCTGCCAGACTCCATCACTGCCTTTTTAGGCCAGTGCTTTGTGGATTGCCATGGCAAGGAGGCACTGGAAACCATGTGGCTCCTGCGGGAAGAGGTCCCATCCCACAGGGACACGTGGAAAGCCACCAGGTGAGCCCTGCCCCTGCTTTTCCACTCCATAGCCCTCCTTCCCCTCCTCCTGACATATCTTCCCTGCAGGATTGGCACATCCATCTTCACCCGCATCAAGTGATGGGAACAGGGACCAGAGCTGCCTGTACCCTGTAGTCCTTCTGCATCCCCAAGGCTCTTCACTGTATCAGTCCCAGGCTGGGCTCCTGCCTGCTCCCAGCATCCTGAGGACAAAGCCCACCCTTGCCTTGCCCTGCTTCTTCCAATTGCCTCCCAGCAGCATGATGGTGGGGTTCCCCCTTCCCAAAGTTTGCTGACCTCACGCATGGACCTTAAATAAACCTTTCTCCACCTGGAAGAGAGGCATGTCCCATGTGTCACAGGAGTGCAAGCAGCCACTCTGCAGCCACGGGCAGAGCAAGGTGGGGGGACGGACAGTGACTGGGGGAGCACGGGGAAGTGTTTTGGAGGGGATGGGGGGGATGGGTCAGAGGGATAGGGGAAGGACAGTAGCTGGGAAATTCTGCTTCCTGACCATGGCTTCAGGCCTCAACAGGTGTCTTCTTGCCCATCCATGTTTGGAACATTCATGGGGGCCCTGTGGTGGATGGCCTCATGCAGCATCCCCAGCGTGGAGCAGCAGGACGCCCCACAGACAGGGACTGGGGTGAAGGCTGCATGCTGGCAAGCCAGTAGTCTCACCTGGTCTCATCCTGTGTCTCTGCACCCCACTCTGCCCTGTTTTCCCACCAAACTACATTTCCAGTTACTGCTGTGGATGGTGGGCTTGGTGATGTGTGCACATGAGGGGGAAAGCCAGGTGACAGGCCCCATGGGGTGGAATCTGGAGTGTTGGGGTGGTCCGAAGTCCACAATGGATACTGGAGGGACCAGGAGAGGGACCTGGAACTCCAGGGTCAGCTACTGGGTAGACTGAGCGGCTAAAGCCAGAGACTGAAGGGGTCCCTGCTGTATGTGCACACCTATGCATGTATTTCCAACTGATTGCCTGTCACCTGCTCAGCTAGAGGGTGGAACAGGATACATATCCTTTCTGATCTTTAAATTCACAGGATGCCATCTGCACCTTAAACTTTATTTTATCAGCTCATTAGGAAATTACACAAACCAAACAGGGGCCAATGCACTTTGCACTGATATGTTTAACACTAGAACTCACTAATCCATCATTTCAGCAACTCATGAAGTTTCCAACTCATTAGTTACACAATGAGTAATGTACAACTCCCAGCTCATGCTCCTGAGCACCACAGGGAGAAGCTGTGTGGACAGGGAGAGGTGCAGAGCGTGTGAAGGAGACTGCTGCCAGGGGCTGCAGGACTGCTGGGGGGAAAGACTGCTGGATGGGGCATGGACTTTGGGGCAGAAAGAACACAGTGCCCTGAGAAAAAGTCAGGGCCTGTCTGTTGTTCTCTTCCTCTCATAGTGTACCTGCCCTTCCCCAGTTATCCTCATCCTCTGCTCTTCTACTTCATTCCTGCTGGATTCTGAGGCTGCTATCAGGCTCACGTCAGTTCCCAAAGAGTCCACAGACCTGAGCCTGTCCAAGGTATACCTGTACCGAGTACAGGCTGATGTGCCTAGTGGTCCAGCTTTTGGACAAAAGCCACTCCTGCATCCCCACCCTGCGTCCTTATCCTCACCTTTCATCCTTGCCTTTGTGCCCTTATCCTTGCCTTTGTACCCTTATCCTTACCCTACACCCTCATCCTCACCCTTGCCTTCCACTCACATGCCACAGTTCATCCCCATTCCACACTGGAGTACTTGGCACTGCCCTGGCCACAATGGGCTCGTTTTCATGCTCTCTCTTCCCAAACACCCACTGTGGCTGTCACCAATGCTATGAGGTGGTCTTTTGGGTCCCCAAAGGTTTCTCTGAATGGTCTGCAAGGTTAAAGCCTTGGGGCCCCAGTGGGAATGGAAGATGAGGCTGGGAACCCTGGTGGGTGAACCCATGGCAGGACAGGGGGCCACTGAGAACCATGCAACATCAGGGCATAAGATTTGTTTCCTGTCCTTTCATTACCCTAATCTGTTGGAGGAGAGAGATACCATCTATGGAAGGACAGTTTGGTCAGCCCAGATCAGTGACTGCCTGAACTCTGGAAAAACTGCTTGCTGCATTTATATGGACCATTGTTATGTTTAAGGACTGTTTGCTGTTTAAAGTCTGTACCCCGTTTGAGGATTTTATCAGGTTATATGTCTTTCCCTCTGTTTCACTGTGAGTTCTTGCTGGAATTTTCCATCCCTCATGGCTTATCACCCACCTCTGTTTGGTCCCTGCTTGCAGCAGGGTAAGGATTTCCCTATATGGTCTGCATTTGCCCCTGTGTTCCCAGTTTTGGAGGGTTTTGCCTTGTATTGCAAACCCCTCCCAAGTTCCACCCTGTTCCAGAACCTTCCCTACTGATCCTATATAAGCCGGGCACCGTTTCAATAAAAAGATTCTCCCCTTTTCCTACTGCACCTTCAGAGTGGCTTCACTCTGCTCCCCGTCTCCCTTCAAGAGCGCACTAACCACTGTAAATTCCCTGTCTCTTGGTGGCTCATAAGAAGGTAACCCATGGGTCAGGAGAGGATGTAAGTATTCTGCTTGCTAAAAAAGGAAACAGAAAGCAAAATCATAGCATTTACAAGAAATCAGCACTGCAATCAACCTCCACTGCAAACAAAAGCCATTTTTATCAGCTGCCTCAAATATCCTACACTCTGGCCCTGAACTCAGCCTGATCCTGCACTTGTCACTTTTGCTTTCTCCTGGTATGTGCAACCAGGGCTGCCCACCTGCAGCCCACAATGCCTAGGGTCTTCTATTACTGTTGGGGCAGGTTCATTTCCTTCATCTGCCAAATCCCTGCAAACACTGCAGATCACCAGCCATCCACACATACCCTTGCCTAGCCCTCATGACACCCTGTCCTTCTGTCCATCCCTTGCAGTGACCAGGGAGTGGTTTGGGGTGCAGAAGCTCCTGCAGGGCAAGGTGGAAGCCCAGACACAGCCTTCAACCAGTAGACATGGTGCTAAGGTCCCTCGGACTGGGTGATGTCAGTGGGAAGCCCCACGCAACCCCTCCTACATCCCTCTTCCCACCTGTCCCCATTCCCATCGCTGTTCCAGTCCCCATGTCCACTTCCATTCCTGTTCCAGACCCCGTGCCAATCCCCACCCCCATTCTAGTCCCCATCCCCAACCCCATCCCCGCCTCCAAGTCCTCATCTTTGCCCTGTCCCCGTGCCCCTACCCCTGCTTCCACCCCCATCCCTGTCCCTGTGCCCGTCCCCATCCTTGTCCACATCGCCCATCCCTCATCCCTGTCCCCATCCCCATCCCCATTCCCGTACCGATCTCCCACGCCCCTACAGTCCCTTCCCCTCCTCCATCCACATCCCTTTCCTCGTTCCCGTCCCCATTCTGGTCCCTGCCGCAAGTGCCGCCTCAGGGCTTTCCGGGAAAGCAGCGGAGTCGGGATATAAATTCGCGGGCGGCAGAGGCACGGCGAGTTTCGGTCTCGCCGCTGCATCCCGATGAGCCGCCGCTTCCTCTCCGTCCTCGCCCTGCCAGTCGGGGCGGCCGTGGCCGCGGCCGCGGCGGGATGCCAGGTGAAAGCTCCTACTGGGAGACATGATTGGGAAACTCGGCCCCGGGGAAGTCTGCGTGGGAGCACGTGGTGGGGTTCGAAAGGCATGGGAGACTCTGATCCAGGGGGTACACACGTGGTGCCCCTGCCGAGGGAGGTGCTCCGAGGGGGAAGGGATGCTCCGGCGTTGTCCGCGTCCCCAGGAGGTCCTGTGCATGGGGATTCCTTCCCAGGTGCAGGGGGGAGTTATGTGGGAGCCCTCCCCACACCCCCTTCAGGGACATGGAGCAGAGGAAGCATGGGGCCCATGGGGGGTGGCTTGCCCCTGCCTGGGAAGGTGCAGTATGAGAGAGGATAGACAATGCTTAGAACTGGATGTGGAGCCTTGCAGGTGGGGCATGCGGGGCTCTGTCTGTGGTGGAGCCCACCATGGACCTGAGAGCCCATCCAAGTGGACTCCTCACTCACGCCACACATGCGTGCTGAGCACAAATGTGCCTTGGGTTCACACAGATCACTTGGCAGGGCTACAGCAGGTGCTGCCTGTGTTTCTGCCTCTCCAGGGCTCCCACCTTTAGCTTTCCTCTTCACCTCTCAGCTTTGTTTGGCTTACCCCAGCTTTTGACCCTTCTGACAAAGCTGAGATAGCAGCAGTTTTATAAGTTATGTCTTTTAAAAACAAGTGCCTGAGCACTCATGGGGCTTCAGAGACACCCTGCAGTGCCACTGTTCACAGCTTGACGTGTGTTTTCTTTCTTTGCCAAGCCTCTCTGCCAGGAAGCTGAGATCCCGAGTGGGCAAAAGGCCAGCAAGAAGGAGGCAAAGGCAACCAACAGCAATTGGTCACTGAACTCCACACGGAATGGCAAGGTGAGTGCGGACACACTGTGGTCATTAGGGAGTGGAGGCAGGGGGCTCAGCCTGTGGAGCAGGGACTGGGGCTGTGTGCAGGCAGCCCGGAGGGACACGTCTGCTTGTCCCCAGCAGTGCAACCTGACCGGCTCCTGGGAGAACGATCTGGGCTCCAAGATGCATGTGTTCAAGGTTGACAGTGAGGGCAACTTCTCTGGCGAGTACCACACCGCTGTGTCAAGCACCACCGAACCCATCCAGCCATCCCCCCTTGTTGGCTCCCAGCACGTGGACAAGGATGGGCAGTGCACCTTTGGCTTCACTGTCAACTGGAAGAAGTTCTCAGGTCTGTACCTGCAGCTATGGCTGTTTTTGGATGGGGTGGTGGGATGGGGGTGGGAGCTGATGCAGGTCCCAGTGTCCATCCCAATCCCTCTCTCCCCTGTCTCCCATCTGTCCTTCCCTTATCTCACCCCACTTTGGACAGTGTCTGCAGGCAGCAGAACACCTCTGGAAAGACTGTTTGGGTGAGGTGGCTCCAAGAGTTGCTTTGGCAGCATCTCTGCATTTCCTTGCAAACATCAGGATACACGTGGGCTCCATGAGCATTAAATCCACTTGTGCTTGTGAAGCCCCAAAATCAGCTGGGGTCCTGCTGGGATGCTAACAGTCACCACTGCTCCAGACTCCACAGCTGTCTTTGTGGGCCAGTGCTTCACTGGGGACAATGGGGATGAGGTTCTGAAGACCTCCTGGCTGCTGCGGGAGAAGGTTGACTCCTTGTCCAGTGATTGGAAAGCCACCAGGTGAGCCAAAGGACACCCAGTCTATCTGGGATCCCTACCCCTCTGCTGACTGGAAACCAATGGGCTACTGCTTCCTCATAGAACCGGCCACAACACCTTCACTCGTGTGGGCTGAAAGGAAGGAGAACTATCTTGCTCTCACCAGGCTTGGCAGACCAGGAGTCCCCTCAGCAGAATCAGTGTGTGCCAGTCAGCATCTGCTGATGTTGTCCGCTCTGGAGGAAGATGTCCCGAAAAGTAGCAAATAAAGATTTTTCATTTAAACAAAACCTTATGCAGTTTGTAGATATGTTCTGGGAAAGCTGGGCTAAAAGACTGTGATGGGTACAGGATGAAACTCTCAGTCTCTTATTCTGGGAAGACTGGCCCCAAGAAATCCCCTTTTCCAGCCCAAACAGGATGGTGTTTTCCCAAAGTGACCCTCTGATAAGTGTGACCAGTACTCACTTTTTCCTGCTCAAAACGTCATGAGTGTGGTGGGAGGCTAGGCTGGGAAGGGAGGTTAGGCTCTTCTGCACCCCAGAAACCTTGCTGGGAGAACCCTGGGTCTGAGATAGCCCTCAAGCAGGCAGGTGAGGGATCTTGGCAGTGTCTATACTACTTGAAAGTGGCAAGGACTTCTCTGTACCAGCAGCACAGTGCCAGTAGCTGCAGTACATGCTGTCCTAAAACTCTTCCTAAGGGAATGTGTGATTTACTGAAAAGCAGATGAGTAGCAAATCCAGCCCCAAAGCTCTGCCTGACAGACTGTGTGACTTACCATAATGGGCAGGGCATGCTGATGTTGCCTTAGACACCGGTTTCAGCCAAAACAAACTATTTCCAGGAAACAGCTCTGGATGTGAGCCTGAAACTTAGTCCTTGTTCTGCTGATTCTCAAAATAACCCTGAACAGTGCTGCATGCCCTGAGCTGGCATACTTCCTTGGGATTTGAGGCTGCCACCACCCACTGCCACCACCTGCTACTTCCCTGACTTTCCTGCCACAAATGCTGTGGGAGAGCTTTGCTAACAGCATCTGTGGCTTTAACAAGTTTACCACCTGCTCTATGTTTTAGCCTGTCTTGTTACAGACTTGCATGTGGTTTGCTTCTCACATCTTTCTCCTTGGGGTCGATTGATCTTCTGCTTCTAGAGTGATGCTGCTGTTCCCTTCCCAGTGCCTTGCTGGCATTTCTCTGGCTTTTTCAGTTCCCTTATAGCCTTTCTGACCAGAATGCCTTTACACCAGCGCTCTTCTGTGCATGTATGTACCTGCACAGCTTTTTACATGCTTTAGAGGAAAATGAGAACTAGGAAAGGGGGGTGGGCAGAGGAACCACAGGACTCTGCTCCCACACTGAAGCAGGGCCAAATCAACAGTGGGGCAACCCATTGAGTCCACAGCCTCCCTGCATGCATCCTTCTGACTTTGTTATTGCCTTCATACCAACATTTCCCCAGGGCAGCACTCCTCAGAGACTGTGCAGCATTTCTGGGGTGCTCCAGCCAGGCAGCAGTCCTGACCACAGTTTGAGCAAACCTCTGCAGGCAGCCACAGTGCTGGTGAGAAATGCAGTGGGCATGGGCTGGCAGAGATGTTTGCAAGTTCAGTCCCTGTCTGAGGGCTCCCAGCAAGGCTGTGCTGCATCCAGCATTTCAGATTTGAGGTGGCTGGTGATAGGGTACAGTGTGCCGGGAGGTACCTGCAGGCATCTGAGGGTGGCTAAGGCTGAAGATGCTTCCCCACGGGTGTTAGTCATCCATCAGCACTGGGGTTTTACCCAGCTGCATGATCTGCTTACAGTGCTGGCCTGCAAACCTAGCAGTATTTGCCTCCTTCCAGCATGGGCTCATCAGCAAGACAAAGGTGAGCAGTAGGATGTCCCTTCAGCCCCACTGCGACCTCCCTCTGAGAGGAAACCCTACTGTTTCTGCTGCATGACAAGCCTTGGGCAGGGTTATTCACTCACTGTGAATGCTGTCAGGGTCATAGGGAGCTGGTGAAGGCAGAAGGCACCTGCAATCACATGCAGCATACAGCTCTTGACATGTCTGTGTGACACAGGTGTTCACACATAGTGTATCGGTTGAAAAAAGGGAAAAAAGAAAAACTAATTTATTAGGATCTTGGCACGGGGCGGTGCTAACATCAGAATCAAATCCCTCAAAGAGACAGTCACTGTTAGAATGCAGAAAGAGTCTCCATTGCAGGGGTCCTCCAGCCCTTACACGTCTTAACCACATGCGGAAAACTGTCCTACGCAACCATTTCTCCAGGGACTGTTCCTGTCAACCGTTTACAAATGTCTCAACACTGAACATCTTGGTGCCCAACATCTGTCTCAGTGCAGCTGTTGCGCCACCTAAGAAGATGAAGCAGAGAGTTCCCAGGTCACTTGAGGACTCCATGGTTGGTGGGTTTGGGTGTATGCACAGGCAAAACCTGCTCCACCAATGTCAAAGGAGTAAATTTGATCTTTAAGCCTGTAACTTCATTTATGAGTGAGGACACATCGCTCCCATCCCCTCCACCATTTCTGCATGGTCGTCTCGTCAGGACCACACATCACGCTCTGCTCTTCCACCTTTCTTCACGGCCCAGTTTCAGCTGCAGCCTTGCCAAGCATAGACAGTCATCCTGAGAGGATGAGGAGCCCATCCTGGGGCTGATTTGGAACTAGGGCACCCTTCCACATGCATTCTGCCTCCCCAACCCACAGCTGAGTTCATCACACTTAACAGTATAACCCTTTGTGTGGATGAGGGACCTGCAGCTTGCCCAGATTCCACTCCGTGGCTCATAGCATTACTCACTCCTGCCACCCTGCCCACACCCAGGCTATGCTGCAGCACCAGCGCTGAGTCCTCTCCACTCCAGTGCACCCTGACTGGGCACAGGGTCAGTGACCTGGGCTCCAAAATGACCGTCTTGGCCATGAACAGCAAAGGCAACTTCACTGGCTCCTACCACACAGCCATGACAGCCACCACGGATGAGATCTGGGTGTCACCACTGCAGATGACACATGATAAAACAGAAGGGCCAGCCCACCCTCTGCTTCACTGTCAACTGGAGCTTTTCTGGTGTTTCTCCTTTCCCAACCTCCTTCTTGTGTCCTCAGAGCTTCTCTGTTCGGCACTGTGATGTCTCCAGAGTTTGCCTGCCCTTCCTGTGATGTCCCTGATGCTCTTCTGCACTTCGCTGCAGTATCCTTGTTGATCCCTTGCCTTTCCCTTTGGTGTTTCAAGCCCTCTTTTCTCTCTACAGTGTACCTAGAACTTCCTACCCTTCCCTGTGTGTCCTGTTCTTAATGGTCACCTGCCTCACTGTGGGGTTCCCAGGACTCACCCATCCCCAACACCAGAGCTGCATGGCTGGTGGCACCTCCTGGTCCTCACCTCTGGTACATCCTGCCCAGGATGAGGTGGGGCAGAGCTGGATGCAGTCTCAGCTGGGATCATCCTACCAGCCCTGCATATCCCACACCTGTTCAATGCCATGCCCCTGGTCTCAGCAGGACAGGAGGCCGGGGAGGGATCTATCACCCACCCACAAGCAGTCTTTCCCACTGACAAACTGCCAAGCCGTTTGCCTAAGAGGGACAGCCCCATCCCAGCACCGTCTCATCCCACCCTTTCACAATTTGCAGACTCCATCATCGCCTCCATGGGCCAATGCTCCATGAATGCGGAAATACTGAAGACGACATGAGTCATGCAAGATGAGGCTGACACATGAAAACCACTGGAAAGACAGAGGGTGGGCTGCAGGGCATTTCTTCCCTATTCTATGCTGGGGCTGCACCCATGGGTGCTGGCTGGAGCCCACCAGGGAGCACCAAGCCAGCTGGGCAGCAAGTGAGGGAGAGTGGTGCCAGGACCTCACAGACTTTTGGAGAAAGTCCCAGGGATGGTAGCTGACAGCAGTTCTATA
This sequence comes from Acropternis orthonyx, assembly GCA_035583155.1. Taxonomy (NCBI): domain Eukaryota; kingdom Metazoa; phylum Chordata; class Aves; order Passeriformes; family Rhinocryptidae; genus Acropternis; species Acropternis orthonyx. The sequence continues at coordinate 62,761,554 of JAWWEU010000091.1, read as the reverse complement.
ATTTTTTAGTTAAAAACAAAGTGCAAGTCAAACAGAGACATTGCCAGATCTTGCTCCCTAAGTGGGAGAGAGTAGTCTTCCTTGTGTCTTTAAGCCCAGGAAAGATGTGGAGGATTCTCAAAGCAGATATCATCCCCTGTACTGGACAAGAGCTAGAGAGGTCTCTTCTGACCTGGATGCAGCCAGATGCCACCTCTGTCTTCCTCTGCAGCATTAGCAGCAGCAAGTTCACCTGGTTGGAGTGCTGTCATAGAGGATGTGTCTGTGCTGTGTCCCTGTGCAAAGGCCAGCTAGTTTGAACACCCCTGGCCACCTGCACATCCCCAGCACAGTCTCATCCTATTAGAGACCCGCAGGGAGGACTCAGGCATGGGCCCTGCCCAGACTTAAAGCACCATGCATGTGTCATCACCCTTCATGGTGTCTACAGGGCCACCATGCACAGGGCATCCCCTCCCAGGGAGACAAGCAAATTTTAACATCTACACATCTTCTAGAAAAGCCCTTCTGCACTTAGAGGAGGGATTAATTCAAGAGCTCCTGCTGCAGTGACAGTCACGACTCCCAGATCCAGGGAAAGCCCAGCACAGCCAGGAGGGAAAAACAGCTTAGGAACAGCAGCAGACACTTATAATGCAGGAGGGGATATTCACAGGCATGTGTCCCTGTGGGCAGACACATCATCCCTCAGTGCAGCAGAGCAGAGCTGATCAGACTGTGCTTGCTGCAGCCCCGTGGGTCAGTGGCAGTGGGATATTGGCACGCCATGCCTGCTCCCAGAACTCCAGCACTGAGCAAGGAACGGGTTGACAGAGCCTCTTGGATAGAGAATGTGTAAATCATCCCTGTGTTCCCACCTCTTTTCTCAGCCGTGCTCATCCCCGCATTCCTCCAGCACTGCCCAGGTCACACAGACCTCCGCTCCCCTCCTCGCCTGGCCCGGGCGCGCTGACATCGGGCCACTCGCCCCGCTGCCGGCGGGGCTCCGGTTACAGCGCTATAAAGGGGATCGGGATGCAGGGCAGCGGAGGGAGCTGTGCCAGGCACTTTGCAGCCCCGCAGCCATGGACAGCGGCACTTTCATCCTGGTCTTCACTCTGGCCGTGGCAGCGCGTGTTGCCCCTGTGGAGAGAAAGGTACGGACACGGGTGACAACGGGAGCGTGGCAGACATGGCACTGGAACGCAGCGTGGGCAGCCAGGGGTTCTCTCGTGTATGCCAGTTTAGGCTTGGACAAGCAGGAGAGCATGGCAGACAGCTAGCCCAGACAGTAGGCAGAGTATCTCCGGGTCACCCCAGCCACTTGGTATCAAATGCTCCAGGGAGTTTTACTCCCACAGGGGCACTTTGCACAGGACATCCCCTTCCTTGAGGTTTGTGCCCAGGAGCACCAGACAAGGGACACCCTTTCCCAGGTGATCTGTCTGGGGCACCATGCATAGAGCATCCTCTCTCATGGGATACACGTTCAGGACACCATGCATGGGGCAACCACTCCCACAGGATATGTATCTGGAACACCATGCATAGGGCACCCCTTCCCACAAGTTATGTGTCCAGGACACCATGCATGGGATAACCCCTTCCTAGGATACCTATCTGGGGCACCATGCATAGAGCATCCCCTCCCACAGGGTCTGTGCCTGGGGTAGAGAATACAGGGAATCATTTCCCACAGGGTCTGTGTGTGGGTGTACCATGCCCTGGGCACCCTTCCCACAGGATCTTTGCCCAGGGGTACAGTACACAGGGCACTCCCTCTCATGGGGTCTGTGTGACCATACCATGCTTGCTAGCAGACTGGGGCATACTGGCCTTGTTCCACCATCTACTCAGCAGCCAGTAGCACTCTGGGGGAGCATTTTCCCAAACTGGGGTCAGGGAGAGCTGTGCCCTGAAGTTGCAACTGCAGCAGGGCTTGTGGTTCCAGCTGTGGGGTAGCAGAAGGGATGGGGTTCCCCTTCTGTGCCATCTGTGAGGACAGAGAGTGTGTGGCTCTATCCCTTCAGTGCCAGCTCAATGGGCTGTGGAGGAATGAACAGGACTCATTGATGGAGATTTCGGCATTGAGGGACAACGGGGACTTCCAGGGAAAATACCTCACACGGGTCACTCTCTCTGGTGGCTGTGCCCACATCTCCCCGCTGAAGGGCATCCAGCAGCAGCCTGGTGAGGGGGGCTGGCCCACCTTTGCTTTCACTGTGCGCTGGGACAAGTTCTCCAGTAAGTGCTGGGACACCTGGGGATGGCACAGCATGAATTTTCTTTTGCCAGGAATTCTGCCTGGGTGATGCTTTGATGCAGCTAAGCGGCAACACCGCCCAATGTGGGGCTAAGGGGTAATGCTGGGCTCGCACAGGGCAGACTCTTCTCACCCAGCATCTTTGCACTCATCCCAGCCAGGCAGCTTGAGGTGATCACAGTGGGTCCAGACTTTGTTAGGGCACGGGGCATGTGGTGATACAGATCTTGCCTTGTCTGAGGGAGACACAGGGGAAGGGCAGGACCCCCACAGTGTGGGTTTGGTGGGTATGTGGCCACTGGAGCAGGAACACAGCTGTCTCTTGCAGGACAATGGGAAGTGGAAGCAGCCAGTTTCCCCATAAATCCCCCAGTAAGTGTCTCCTTCCAGATGCCACTACCGCCTTTGTGGGCCAGTGCTTTGTGGATTCAGGTGGAAAGGAGACACTGACCACCATGTGGCTGCTACGTGAAGCTGTTGGGTCTCTCAAGGAGGACTGGAAAGCCACAAGGTACTGTGGGGACACGAATGGCAGCAGTCCCACACTGGGGAACTGGAGAGAATTTCTGAGGATGAGCAGCATCCTGGGTGAGGGGACCACCCCTGGGAACCCCGCCATATGGGTTGGCAGCAGAGTTGCCATCGTGTCCTGCCAAAGGGTTTGCTCAATCCTGGGACACACGGCAGCTTCTTGAGGAAGCTGTCGGCACTGGCAGCTCTGAGTGGGCAGTGCATGTGGGTCATCCCATGGGAACTCTGGTCTTCTCACAGGGTGGGCAGAAACGTCTTCACACGCAAACGCACCACAAAAGGAAAGATCCTGCCAAGCTTGTCCCCATTCTGTGAGGATGTGTCTTCATCAGCCCTGTGATGGGATGGTTTGGCTGCAGCCTGGTCCCCCAACAAGGCAAGCAAAACCTGTCTATTAGATGAAAATAAAACTTAAAAACCATCTGCTGTGGTTGCCTTTTTCAAAAATCTGCACTTGCTACCCCTTCTGACCCCAAGGATAACCTGCTGAGGTGAGGGCTAACCATTGCCCTTCCCCAGAGACATCTGCATCTCTCCCCAGTCCCGCTCATTCACCTTCCTCGACACATTTCCCACTTCATCTTAACCCAAAGTGCCGTCCTATGTTATCACTACCCACCTGCTTTATGGCAGCAGAGCTGCTGGCAGCATCCTGAATACAGCTGAGTTCCCTTTACTGCCCTTATATCCATCCCCACCAGACTCTTTACAGTGCAAGGACCCCGTGCTCTGTAGGGCTGCATGACAGAGGTAACATTATCAGTAGATGTGAGATATTGGTGAAGTGCTCTTCTTGTGCTGTATGGCACCACAACTAAAATGTGCAAAAGTTAAAGCCCCCATCCTGTCCATCCTGTCCTGTCCCATCCCATACCTTACCAGTCACCTGTGTTACACACAGAGATTTTACCTTTCTCTACCATTGCATTTTGTCAGGGCTGCTCTGTTTGCCTCTGTGGACACCTGCCAAACTTAGCTCCTTTTGATGCAAAGTTATTGTCAGATCCATGGGTGAATATGAAGCCTCTTGCAGAAGGGTTGCAAAAATATCCCAGCCCTGGGAATGACAGCGCAGTGGCCACACATTCTGTTGAGCCTGGCCCCAGCACGGCCAGAGCACGGTCCCACGACATGGAGTGGTGCCTGCCACCTCCTTGGCACCCCTAACAGGGCAGCTTGTCCCTGCCAAACAATTCAGAAAAGCAGAGGCTGGTGTCAGGCCAAAATAGTGGAGTGTGGCATTCAGGGCAAGAGCAATCTTGCAAGAGTTATTCTCAAGCCCCAATGATAAACTCTCGAGCTTGGGACAGAAAAAGATAACAACAAGGAGTGATGTGTTAGGAGAGAGATGTTTACCACTCACCCTAGCCTTTGGAGCTACCTGGATTAGAGGGAGATATGCTGAGGAGCAGCAGCAGCAGAGTGCCAGGGTGTGCCAGGGCTTGTGGTGGGCACTGCGAGATTGCCACCCCAGTGGGGAGACTCCCCCTCCCCCAGGATGCACACTGCAGCCCCATTGCCATCCAGTGCCCCAAACACTGCTGTCCTGGAAACAGGACTTGCTGATGCAGCTGAATCCCACCTGAATTTTAAGTTGCCCACAGTCCCATGCCTGCTTGCAGGCATCACAGGGAGCAAAGACACAGCTCAGGAACACAGGGACAGTGCAAGCTGCATTTTGTACATCCAAGGCCCTTTACAGCTATAAATAAAAGGAAGAGGTGCGAATATACTGCTGTTACCATGCTGTGTGTGTTTAGCAAACACACATGCTAAGACCTCAGTATCTCACGGTGGTTACTATTTCCTCTAGCTCCTAGTAAAGTAAAAACAAAAGCATCACAATCAGCAGCTGATACACAGAGTACGCTAGGGAAATGTTATTGCTGCTAAAGCAGAAGTCTGGCTGAGTATTCCCCTCAGTGCAGCGCTGCAGCTGCTATAGCTGGCCCCTGCCCTGGCACCACCTGGATGACACCCTGCTCAGGCAGTGGCACCAGCAGTGCAGGCGGAGGGTAAATGTTTAAACAGGTGATAATTTCCAGCCTGCATCCACAGGAGGCAGATTCCCATGGGTGGTATTGGTGTTTTCCAGGCTGCTCTAAGTGCCAGATAAAACGCCTGTGCCCTCACCCCTCTGCAAACCGTGCTCATCCCTGCGTTCCTCCAGCACTGACCAGGTCATGTAGACCTCCTCATCTTTCTTGCCTGTCCCGGGCACGCTGACATCAGGCCGCTCACCCCATGTCTGCCAGCCAGGGACAGGTGGGGATCCAGTTACAGCCCTATAAAGGGGGCCAGGCTGTAGGGCTTGGGAGAGCTTAGCAGCCCTGTGGCCATGGGAAGCGGGGCCTTTTCCCTGGTCCTCACCCTGGTGCTGATAGCATGTGTTGCCCCTGCAGAGAGGAAGGTATGGGGATGGGTGATGGCAGGGATGTGATGCTGGCATGCTGCTAGACCCCCAGGATGCTGCTGGGGCTGCAGAGCTCAACAGGGGGCTGGGCTGCTGGATCTGGTGGGACCAGCACTACACAGTGCTGAGGGAAGCTGTGGAAAGGTTGGGAGAGAGGGACTGCTCCTGCAAGGATGCCACTCACTGCAGGAATCACCAGAGACAGGCAAACAGAGCCATGCCCCAGAACCTTTCTGTTTCCCACCAAGCATGCATGGAAAACAGCACACCTGCTGCTTCATCATGGGGATCTGCACTCCCTTGAGTGCATCAAACCACACCAAGTGGCAGCTGGGCTGAAGGCAATCAGTGCTAAGGCATGACACTCACACTGAGGTGGCAATGCCAGTGGCACATCGGGTCTGTGGCACATCACCCAGTGATGCAGGCATTCCTGGGAAGACCCAGGATGGTGGAGTGGGAGCAGGATGCCCCCTGACTGCCCAGGCACCCCCAAGACTCACACTGTCCTTGCAGTGCCTCCTCTCTGGATCATGGCGGAGTGACACTGGTTGCCGGATGGTTGTGTCCACCCTCGACAAGGACAGAAGATTCTCTGGTTCCTACCTGCCCAGTCCTGCCACTGGTGACTCTGAAATCCTCACCTCACCACTGGAGGGATCTCAGCAAGATGCAGAGCAAGTCCCACAGCCCACCTTCTCCTTCACCGTGCATTGGCAGCTCCAAGGTAGGGCAGGAGGGGGCCATCACACTGCAGCAGGGATGCCAACAGGACACAGAGCAGTGGCCTTGTGCCTCATTGCCTGACTCATGTGAGTTCCAATCCTTTCAGACTCAGAGACAGCCCAGACAACCGTCTTCCTGGGCCAGTGCTACGTGGGCACCAATGGGGAGGAGATCCTGCATGCCCTGTGGCTCCTGCGAGAGGTGACTGACAGTCCCACTGAGGACTGGAAAGCCACCCGGTGAGTGCTGGGTCCCAGCTGCTGCTGTGTCAAGCTCTCCTGCATCCCAGGTTGGAGAAGGGAGAAAACCCCTGGGATGAAGCATGGCAGGACAGTGAGGGTTAAATGGGTTGGTTACTGGTGCTGAGCAGGGGCTAAGGAATGCCCCTGTAACCTGGTCAGTCCCTGCATGCCAGATGTGCCTCAGAGTGGGTGACCCCAGGATACAGTCTGGCCACAATGCCCCCACCCCCACCCCAGGACCTTCTTTCCACTCTCCACAGCAGGAGAGGAGGAAAAGGTGCCAGGACCTGGTACAGTCTCTGCTACGGGCTGTTGGAGCCTGGAGTACCTCACTCAGCACCCTGTGGGCAACACAACCTGCCCCTCGGGTTTCCCCTTCATACCCTCCACGGCATAGGTGACCCCATCTGGGTGAAGTACAGTGATTTGATGTTTTCTGCAGGATTGGGACGAGCATCTTCACACGGATAAAATAACAGGGAGTGGGGAAATCCAGGAGGCTCAGGACCACAGGGAGTCAGTGCTTCTCACAGGCAGGCTCTGCCCACACTGCCGTGCTGCACTTAAAGCAGCTCTCAGCCCACAGGTTCATGCTCTCAGCCAAGTTCACCAGATGCAAAATAAATGGTTTCTGTGGGGATGCAGAGCTTAGCACTGTTTTCTGCTTTGCCTCAAACCTGTGAGGTTTGTGTCACGCCACAGCCACCCTCCCTCCACTTCGTGCCGCACAGCTGAGGGTAGCAGGGTCCCTGGAGATGAGGGCTGTCCCATGTCTCCTTCCTGCCAGTGTGCAGCAGTACTGTGCCTGCAAACTTGCTGCTGTTCTGTGGGTAACATGTGCCTTTGTGTCATTCCCAGTTCTCCTCAGGGATGGGGAACAAACCGGGCTGTGACCAGGCATCAGGATAAGGCACAGCCTTGGTGTGCTGCTGTGGCCAGCATGGCCCAGAGCTGCAGGGCAGCCTCCAGGCAGAGCCTTCCCCATGTGAGCAGCACAGAGGAAGTTCATCAGGTGCCTGAATGCATGGGGTGGTTGCAAATGGCTTTTGCAGACCCAGCAGTCTCCTGTTCCCAGCCCCAGCGGATACACAGCTGTGGCTGGCTGCCAACTGGCCTTGGCCTCCCATTCCGTGGCTGGTGAAAGTTCCCAAATGCCCTGCCCCAAGAGACCCCTTGGCACGTCTGTGTCCTCTGAGCAATGCACAGGTGCGGGTCTCCACCTCAGGACCCTGATGTCCAAGCATAGCCTGGGAAAATGAAGGAAGGTGCATCTGGCACTGGATGGACCTTTTTGGGCATCACAACCCGGCCTCTCTGCTTTTTGCCTTAGACACCTCACCAAAGTGCTCCTAACATGATGCCTTGGGGGTTCAGCTCGCCCAGGGCGGAGATGCCCTGCTGTGGGAGCTGAAAGGAGGCAGTGGCTCCATTGCTGTGTTTCCAGATGCTTTTTTAACCAGTTTTCACATTTCTGCTAGTTCTTCTGTTTCCACCAATATCCAGTAGCTGGTGCTAGTAGATAAAAATAGGATTTATGCTGACACAGGGCTTAGATTTCCTGTGAAAAGAAGGGTATGCCTTATTTCTGCTACTGACTGAAATTCCCATCTCTAGAGGAAACCCTGATTCATTTAAAATAAGGGAGAAACTTGACTCCTATAAAGCCATGATCAGGAAGTGTTTTGTACTGGTTACACAGTCCAGGCCTTTCTTGGCAATAAATTGAAATTTCATTTCATGCTTTCACAATTTTCAATACATCACTGCACAGGAGATGGCACAACCAGCACTCGAGGAGTCACCAATCAAAAGAGAGCCATTCAGCAACACCCATAGGGGACTTGCCAAGGGCTGAGCAAAATATTTTTCCCTGAAAGGCTCACTTTTCCAGTCCGTCAGTGTGCTCCCACAACGCAGACACAGGCAACTGCTGGGACACAAGCGAGGTACAGGTTGACTTTTGGTATAACAGAGGGAACACAGTGGGCAAGGCAAGCAGGGGCCATAACACTGTCCTAATGCACAGCACGGGCTGTGTGTGAGTGTGTGTAATCAGTGCTGATGAATAGACAGTCTATGCTCTGATCCCTGCATTATGCCATGAAAAAACCTGAAGGAGCTGTAGTGAGGAGGAGGAGGAGAGTGGCAGGAATACCAGGTGCCTCCTGCTCCTTTGCTTGATGTAACAAGCTGAAGAACTCATTATGGGCACTTTTATCATTGTCTCCCTTTAACCCAAGGCATGAAGTCCAGGCTGGGCTTCCTTGCACTCACCAGCTCAGACTGTGGGACCAGCACGAGAACACAGAAAGCAATGAAAAGCAGCAGACCTCAGTCATTGTGGGTTGAGATCATGACATAGCCATCCTTAAAACTCCCAGCTCCTGGCTCCCTGCCCCTCTCCCAGACCTATCCACTCTCCTGACATTTGGCCAAGCAAACCAGACTGGTGTAGACAGCTGATTCCATCAGCCCTAGGCAAACAGCAGCTCCAGTGGCTGCTCCCTCCTTTGCTGGCAGCACCACCACGTATTACTTCCGATGACTCATTCAATATCCATTAGTGCTGGGCCAGGGACGCCATGTGACATCAGTGACATTACTCACCCCGGCCTTGAACTGCAAAACGTGAAATTGAAATGGGTATGGGCATTACACACCCCTGCCTGGAACTACCAAAAAGTGAAACTAGAGTGAGGATGGGGGAATACTCCCCCGGCCTTGAACTGCAAAAACTGAAACTAAAGTGGGGACAGGGTCCAAGACTTTCTCGATGCTGGGAATAAAGGGGCAGTGGTTCCCTGGAGATGCTTGAGGGCGGCCAGCCCTGGACAGGCTACCAAACTGTGACCTGACTGAGACAGGGACCCTGGGCGAGCCTCTCCTTGGCTGTCTCTCCTCCCCAGGCAGACACACTACGTTCATATATCTCGTTTGCCTGCACGAGCACTATTTGCTTCCAGGGCGGGCTGTGAGAGTGGAGTTTCCTTCACCATAGCCTTGCCGGGCTCCCGTGCTCCCAAACCCCACCATGGGCTCTGCAGCCTGACCTCGGGGTCTGCCAGTGCCTCCCGTGCACCCAGTGATCCCGACCAGTCCCAGGATCCAGCCCGGATTTAGGAACCCTGCAGCAGGCAGGGCCCTCACAGTGGCTCTGGCTGGCCGAGGGGACAGGGCTGTTGCAGCACCCTGGCTCTGCTCCACTTCCTGCGATTGTGCAGCTCCCTGTTACGAAAGCAGCCGTGGGGGCTGACACCGGCTCCTGGTGCTTCCTACTGGGGCAGCTGCTGCTTCCGCGGCACTGCGGGCTCGGGGTGCTCCACACACACGATGCCCACCTTCCCTTGCATCCAGCTGTGACAGTGGTCACCCCGGCCTCCCTTGGGTTCCTCCTGCAAGGCTCCCAGCCCCCGGTGCAGCCTTTAGCCTTCACCCAGCAGCCCAACCTCTCACCAAAACAACCACAGAGGACACAGTCACACATCATTACTTATTCAGACTTTATTAATAAGGAAGCTATTATTATTACGATCCAGTTGAAGAAGTTCCTGCTTATTGCAGGGAAAACTCGACTAGGTAACATTTACAGGTCCCTTCCAACCCAAACCATTCTACATGACTCTATGAATTGTACTGAAGTAGGATGAGATTGATCTACAGGTAGCCCTAAGCTGCACTTCAGGAAAGACACTGCTCACCAGATTAAAGTGTTTCTGCTCAGCCCTGGGGAGCAACCAGAACCAGTTGACTGCATCACCAGCCAGCATGGCAGGGCTTGGACACATGAGGACATGGCTTTGAAACAGTCCTGTGGCCAGGAAAGCCTTCAGAAAGGCAAGCATCTCTGCTGCTCTATGCTCCATGCTGCCTCAGCAGTCTGGCTCAACGCATGCCTGCTTCCTGAGGCCCAGAAGCCTGCAGGAGGTGAAAGCCTCAGCCCTTACTGTAGGCAAACAGCACACATGGCTCAGGAAGGACTTCACATTACCTCCTCTAGCCAGGCTGGGAGCTGTGGCCATGGCTCAAAAGCTAGCAGGAACAGGCAACACGCTGGGTCTGACACAGTGTGTCACAGGACCACACTGTGAAGGCACTGGTCAACTTGCTACCTCACATCTAGAAACCAGGCAACACTGCAGCATGAAGGGAAAGGGACATACGACAGATACATGCAGCCACCACCCACACCAAGAGGTGCCAGTTCATCTCCATCTGGGCAGGGAAGCAGGGCAGTGGCCTCCACCAACTGCATCCAGTCAGACCAAGCAGGGGTACCTCAGGCCCAACTGCCTTCATCCTTCATTCCATAGCCCAACCCCACAAGCCACCAGATGCACTCTGGGCTGCAAGCCACATCAGCAGCCATACTGAAGTTTCCACAATTTCCCGTCCTGTCTCAGATGGAGTCCTCCTACAGTGTCAGAACCATTTCTCCCTGCTAAACCCTCTGAGGTGCTGGCAATTGGAAGAGTTTTCAGAAGCTGCTTGGACAGATTATCCATAGTTAATGCAGCTCTGTCCCTGTCCCATGGGCTGCCCAGCATCACCTCAAGCAGGCAGCAGTGGTCACATCTCACTGGCATGGTGCTGCTGAATGAGAACTCTGTCAGGGTGTTCCACCCACTCCTGACCTTTGGCTGTCCATGGTATCAGCACTGCTGCTGGGAAAGGGTCACTCTGAGGAGGGCCCAGCTCAGAGCCTGGTGCTACCGGAGGGTCAGAGGATGAGTTGCTGTTGGAAGACCTGGGACCAGGGTTGAGTGAACTTTGCCCCTCTTCCCATGACTGATTGACGTTGCCTGACAGTGAAGAGTCCCCAGGTTCCAGGCTGAAGCCCTCCAGCTCAGCATCATGCTGCACATCAGGTGCTCCCTGGTTCGGGAACTCACGGATCTGCCGTGACAGCACTGTAAGAGAGGTAGAGCCAGCCCTGTCATTTCCAGCCTCTAACCCTCCAGCTCCGAGCACAGAGCCACGACAGAGCCCAGGAGAGAGGACAAACTGTTCAACTAGGGCTTCCTCCTCCCAGGGAAGGCGGGGAGAGGATGCTGCACAGCTGCCAGACACAAGCACAGCTTGTGCTCCAAGAGGGACCGGATCTCTCCAGTCCTTGCATCACCCCTGGCCCAGGGCCCTGCTCTCAGGCTGGCCTTTGCAACAGAGCTGAGAAAGAGTCCACAGCTGGGGCAGGACAGCAAAGCCAAACCTAATGGTCACTCCAGGCAAGGGGCTGCTGAGTTGGAGGTGCCCCAGAGTTCAGGCTGTCTCTGAGGAAGGTGCTGTGACCTGCAGGGCAGCACTTCACCTGAAGCCATGCCTCAGCCCTCACCTGGGCACTCACCTTTAGGCTCCAGCTGTGGCTCTACACTCTCAGGTGAGCGGATGCTGGGGGAGAGAACGAGGCAGAAGGACAGAACAACGATCTAGAAATAGAAAGATTGGCACAGATCTCAGCAAAGATGGATAGGCACCATTGGCTGCAACAAATACCTCTCATTCAAACCTGTAAGGACAGCAAAGTCCCCTTCACAGATACTGGGGCTGAAACTGCTTACCATGGTGCAGGTTTTTCTTCTGGTAGTTCTGGGGGCAGATTTTCTCACCAGGGCCTGCAGTTTCCGCAGCTCCCTGAGTAGTGACCTGCAGGAGAGCAGGAAATGCAGGTTAGCACAGCAGCTGAACCAAGGACTGCAGGGTTCCCTCTACCCTTTGCAGCCAGGGCCAGGTCACAGTCCCCAGTAGAGGAACAGTCTTCCCCACCCCATCTCCTGCCACATCCAACAAAAACTCACATGTTCTGCTTCTGCAGCTGCTGCACCTTCTTCTCCAGTTCACGATTTTGAGCTGTACAGGCTGCCACTCTTTCCAGGAAAGATGAACAGCACCAAGAAAAAACAGAGAGGTTTTGTTAGTCAACAGCAGGGACTTCAAGGAAGAAGATCTCTCCTCAGGGAATCAGCTGCCATTTCTGGGTGACAAGGGCAGTCAAAATTAGTCCTGCTGTCTACCTGGTACCAACTGCAGCAAAGCGCAGAGAGCGACACCTCACACCGGACTTGGGGAGGGGTGAAGCTCTCACTGGTTCTGCAGAAAAGCACCAGACTAAACCTAAGGATGCCGCCTTCTAATTAACACACCAGCTCTGCAGATCTGTGTCTTCGGGCTGTGTTGCAAACTAGCCTGACCTGGAAAACACACGTGATCTGGCAGGTCAGCCACCTGGCTTGAACAAAGCAACCTCTGGGCCATATCCAAAAATAAGAGAGCCAGGCAGGCTATGTCCTGAGGTTCTGAACCCTCTGTAGAGAACTGTTGCCTCACAGGGTCAGCCATACTTTCTGTCCAGGGTGGCAAGAGCCCAGCACAACTAAGGCCATGTACAAGGGGAGCAGCCTCTCTGTGACCAAGTGGGTCACGTATTCACTCTCATTCCCTCATTATCAGACTGTGAAGGTCCTGTGCACCAAGTACCAAATCACATAAATTTCTCCTTTTCCTCTCTGATAACCTCAAGGTTCCTGGGCACCAGGCTTGTTACTCCCTTCCCTTATCAGCCTTGAAGGTCCTAGGCACCCAGCCAGCCCTATCACAGAGCAGGTAAGCACAACAGCACAGAATGCACTGTCCACAAAATCAAGCAATTGCAAGTAGTAAGGGGAAACTTGGACTGGAGCTGCTGCTAGACAACAAGACTCTGGACCCTTCTGGCCAGGGACACCTCCACCATTGACTGTTTCCTCCCAAGACTGAGAGTGTGACTTATATTCTTTTATATAATTTCTGAGTCTATGTTATTACCATATTGATACAGAAAACCATGTATTAAGATCTGACTCAATCTGCAAAGGGTGTGGGTGATTAGAAATCCTAAGTTGCATTAGGATGTAGGTGATTAGAACTTTTAAGTTCAGTAGTACGATAAACCGTGTATTACACTGCTTATAGTTTCTACTACATCAATTCTGCTTGTAGAACACCTGTGTCATTCTAAATCACAAATTCTGTGCTATACTAATAATAATGTAAGAAATCAGATTTCAAGAAGAATTTAACTGAAACCATGATTTAGTGCCATCATCACTCTGCCAAGGATCCCTAAAAGAACCTGTGTGTCTCATTTGTGTTGAACAACACTGCTGTGTGCCCATACCTGTTTTCCAGGTCATCCATATAGATCTTCCTCCTGCGGCGACTATCCTGAGCTGACTGCTTGTTCCGGATCTTACGACGCACTTTTCTCAGAATTTGCTCTTCAGCCTGCCAAGGATCATTTCTTGTTAACAGCAATCCCAAGGCATTGGCAATCCCACCCATCCAAACTCCACACACATCTCAGTGCTCAGCCCGAGTGCTTATGTCTTCTGTCCCTCCCACACCACTGAATGAACTGCATGGCAAACTCTGGCCTGCTGCAGCCAGCAGCTTCCATGTGTAGCAGAAGTGAGGCAGACCTAAGGGAAATGAAAAGCATGCGGCACGCAGCTAGCTCACAAGCTGCTAGGTAAACAGGAAAAAAAAGGGTTGAAGGGATTTGTGGTGTATCTGCCTCCTGCAAGCAGTCATGAGTGTGGAGACTCACAGCAGCAGGTCTCACTGGTCTTTGTATCTACCTGAGTAGCAAAGCAGAAGTTTCTGTGCACATGGACACCCCCAGACATGAGAGGAAGAAAAGGACACCAAGACCTGATGCACACTATCCTGAACACAGCGCCACGACACCAATATTGTAATCAAGGCACTGTCGTGTGTTTTCAAACCGCTGCACTAGCTGATATATTCAAGTGGTCCAAGTCTGTTTGGCTCCATCAAGGACTCACTTTGGTCAGTGGCAGATACATTGGTAATGTAATGCCTTCTTTCTCCAGGAGCTGCTTCTCCTCCTCTGTCACAACCAGCTCTGGGAAGGCAGACTAGAAAACAGCAAAAGTACCCATGCTGAGAATACAAAGTACAGGTTAGGGAAGGCATGAAGCAAACACACAGAAACAAGACCAGCTCTCCCAAAGCAACATCATGCTTTTCCTCGGAGATATCTCTCGCTAGAGGCAAATCAGAAGAGGAGAGCTGTGAGCAAAAATCAAAGGTTGGGGTACACAGGCATGGCAGTCAGTACCTGCATGATGGCTCCAGGCACAAGCTTGGGTCCAGCATCCACAGCAACAGTAATGGGGGAACTGGAGCTCTGTTCCACTGCTTTGCTTGTGTCTTCAAAACCCACCCATGTCCCTGGGGAAGGAAAGGAGAGTCAGGCACTGGGCCTTAGTGAGGCAACACCTGATCAGCCAGCTTTGAGTAGCATGAAATTACAATTTTGTGGCAGCAGAAAGCCTCTGAACTTGGCCCTCTCCATCACTGCCTGGCACCCACACAAAAAAACCTGTGTGGGACTGCTTTTCTGCGTGTATCCAGGACAGAAAGAGTCTACACACATCACTCACCCGGCTCAATAGTAACATCTCCTTTTGCCATGTCAGACCTCACGCTTTCCAGCACAGACCAATGGAGGGAATAGTTGTGATCAACCTGCACAATGTCTCTGTTGGCAAAATCACTGCCAGGGCAACGGGACAGATTCTGATCCTCAGAAATGCTGCTGTCATTGCTGGCAGGCAAATAATTGACTGTGCCTGGTTCATCTTCTAAGGGGCTCAGAAGTGAGCTGATAAAGTCATCCATCTCCTCCAGGAGCTGCAGAAGAACAGCTTTTACTCAGCAAAGACACAAAACTCTTGAACCTCAACCCAGCAGTGATTTCTCACGGGGAACTCACCTCAGGTGCTGGCAGGCCCCAGTCTTCCAGCAGACCATTCTGCTGCTCTGGGATTTCAGGGCAGGGAATATCATCCTTCAGGAGAAAGTCAAGGAGGTCCACATCTGCCAGGGCATCCAGTCCCTCTGGGCATGACATCTGAGCAGGACACCCAAAGTGAACACAGGCACAAGAGGAGATACCAGCACTCCCTTGAGATGTTCCTCGAATGCTACAAAGTCTCCCCATGCAATGTCAACAGCTGTCAGGGCCCTGCAGTGTTGACCAGTCCACAAGTACTTTCTCAACTAGGCTATTATAGCTGCACCTGTAGTCCCAACACACCAGTTTCCCCAAAAAGCTACTGGGAACCAGCCACAGGAGCTATGCTCCACCCTGAACACAAAAGCTGCTGGAAGGAGAGGAAAAGAGAAACAGCTGCAGACTTTCTGGCGTAGAAAGCATGCAAGATCCTGCTGTTCCACGAAAGCCCAAAGTGCCAAACCACCCCACCGTGCAGTCAGCAGGTACAACCCCCTGTCACAGGAAAATGATTAAGAATAGTCACTGTTGAGGGGTTAACAAAGAGGATTTCATTAATGATCAAGTGATAATCAAATTATAAGTAATCAAAGACCATACAGAAATTAAATGGTAATCAGATGGTGATTAAATGATCATCGATGGGTAATCGACAAAGACTTAAATGATGATTTAGTAATTAAGACAGCTGTCAAAGACTCTACTACTTAACACGCTTGTAGTAATTAAACTATAGCACACAATGTACTTTTAGGCTGCAAGCAAAACCTCCTTACCTTGCTGAAGAGATCAGACACTGGTAAAGCGTCGCTGAGCCTTGAGGAGTGACCTGGAGAGGTGTCCCTG
>JAWWEU010000091.1:62696875-62708533 GCA_035583155.1 Acropternis orthonyx | reverse complement strand
AGGAAAACATAATTTCCCACAGGTGGCTGGGCAAAACACAGACCAAAAATACCAGTATTTACACCAGCACAGATACACCTGGGCAGCAGTCATAGCCTGGGGCTGTGGCTTATGCTGGCTCTCCCTATCTCCCTGCTGCAGGCCGCCGGCAATGCTGTCAAGAGAGCGTCAGACAATCTGGTGAAGGCAGCACAGAAAGCAGCTGCCTTCCAGGACCATGATGAAACGGTTGTGGTGAAGGAGAAGATGGTCGGGGGAATTGCACAGGTGAGGAGCGGGGCTGCTCCAGTGGGGCAGGAACAGCTCTGGGTGCCACCATAAGCTGTGTGTGCCTGTCCCAGGAGCATGTCCTACCACCCACCAGCACGGGTTATGTCTCCAGAGAGCCTCACAAAAATGCTGTGGGTGCACCCATCCCACCCAGTGCCAGTTAAACAATGTGGCTTCACTGTGTCCCGCCATGAGTAGCAGTGGGTGATGGTGCACACTCCAGGAGTATAACACCCTGCCTTCTCCTTGGTGCAGTGCCCACACTACCCCACTGTCTGTGACACATGTGAAAGACAGAGCATTGAGTAAAGGGTGAGACCTGCCTGCTATGGGGTGCCACAGGTCCCAGTGCTGCCTCCATGCAGCTGAGATCCTCTACAGGGCCCCTAGCGCTGAACCCTGGGAGCTGTGCTGTTCCACTTATCTCCAGAGTATTGTGCTCCCACCCTAGGGACAAAAGCCCTCGTGCCCAGGGAGGCTGTGGCTGTGATGGGAGGGAAGCAGCAGTCAAAGAACCCAGCTCTGGGGTTGGCACTGGCTGTTGCAGCAGCTCTGCCCATCGCTGTGGGAGGGCAGCTGTGACCCCCAGGGCTCTCTCCCATCAGATCATCGCCGCCCAGGAGGAGATGCTGCGCAAGGAGCGGGAGCTGGAGGAGGCACGGAAGAAGCTGGCGATGATCCGGCAGCAGCAGTACAAGTTCCTGCCCTCGGAGCTGCGGGACGAGGAGCAGAACTGAGCCGCACGCCCTCCCTCTGCTCACCGCACAGACTGCTGCCCGCCGCCTGCCCGCTTCTATTTAAGACGACCTGCCTCAAGAGAAGGGCTGCCTGGGCTAGACCAGAGCTCTGCGTGCACCCAGAGCGACCGGACTAACCCAGCTGCCCTTCCAAGCTGGCGCCGCACCAGCAACTCCGCTTCGCTGCCCAGCCCACCTTCCCACGCACACCCAAGGCACATTCAGAGCGCTCGGAGGGACTCGGTTGGGGTGGGAGCCGGGGCCGCACTGGCTCAGGGCTCACCTGCCAGCCCCGGGGTTTGGGCCCACAGAGCTCTCCACTGCAAGGGGATATTGACTTGTGCCTTCATCATTCCCACTTGTGCCCATTTCCTCTCTTCTCCGCGCGGGATGGGGACCAGCGGGCGGCTTGCCCTCTCCTGTGCCATGGCGTGCAGGGAGCAGCATGGTCCCTTGCTGAGCTCTCGTGCGGAGCTGCCTTTCACCTCCAATGCCTTATTGCTGGCTGAACCTTCCTCTTCAGTTTCCCTGGGAGGCATGGAGTCTCCCCCATGAACATCCTCTTCAGCCCAGCTCCCTCTGGGGAGCAGCAGGGCTGGAAGCCACAGTGCCTCTGCTCAGGATGGGGGCTTGATGCAGTGAGTTCACCCCCAGAACTGTTCTCTGCCTTCCCATGAAGCGTCCCCCCTGCCCGCGGCCCCAGCCAGCTCTGCCTTCCTTCTTCCCAAGTGCCTGCATTGTTTTCCAAGATCTACAGTATTTTTGTAACTTTTCCATTTCGCTAGTATTGAGCCTGCAGCTTTCCAAGTTCATTTATTTCCCTGCCAGCTCATGCCCTGCCCACTAACACCCAGCTCTCTCCGGGGTCCCGTAGCCCAGTATCCCACCCTTCCTCTGCTCTGGGACCCCCCTCCCTTCCCCTTTGCACTTGCTGAGGCTTCTTTCACTATTTTGATACTTTAAGCATCCCATATTAAACGCTGAAGGAAACCAGCTTCCCCTCGAGCCTCCAGGGTGGGGTGGGGGTTGCCAATGTCTCCTCAGAAAGATGCATTCATCAATAAAATCTGGTTTTCCTGCATTATTGCCAACTGGCTATCAACAGGACCCCCCCAGGAGAGGAGGAGGGCAGGGGGGCCACGGGCGCCTGCCCTCACAGCAAAGGCAGGGGGGAGTGTACCACGGGTGCTTATACAGCATGGAAAATATTTGAGGCACGTCCAGCCCCAGGCACCCGGCAGGCTGGACCCCCGCTGCCAGCCATGTGCCGGCCTCACAGGTGTTGCCGGGGGGCCGCCACCACAGGAGGGGGCCTTGGGTATTTTGTTTCTGGGGGATTTGGGCTTCAGGGAAGGCAGGGGGCTGCAGGAGGTATGTGTGAGTGGAGCTAGGCTTCTGGCCCCATTCCTGTTGCCAGCCAAATGTACCCCTGGGTAGGGTGCTGTAGGGGTGCAGGTGGGGGACAACCCCTCCCCAGTCCCTGGTGGCCCGTCGGTGGGAAGGCAGTAGTCTTTGGCATAGCGTGGGTCTGGGAATGTGGCTGGAGCCCTCCTGGCTGCCGGCGCTGAGCTCACGCCCCAAAATAGTCCCCTGGGGCCAACCTGTGCGGGCAGCAGCTGCCCCAACGTGTCCCCACCTGTCTCCACCCCATCACTCAGCAGGGATTTGGGGGGCCTGCGCAGTGGTGGGGCAGGCAGGGATGTGGTGGGGTGCAGTGGGGACGCAGGCAGGTTGACACATGTCCCCTGCCTCTGAGACCTGTTCCTGGCAGCATGAGCTACAAGCATCATCAGTGGCAAGGGCAGCATCCTGCAGTATCCCAGCCAGTGACCCCTGTCCCCTTGTGGGCATGTTCCTGGGAGTGTGGAGGGGCTGTTCCCCCTGAGACACTCACCCCTGGCCAGGCTCCAGGGTGGATTTGTGGCTCTTGCAGGCATCCCAGTCCTCCCAGCTGTCCCCTGACAATCTGCGCTGGCCTGACCCAGGTACTGGCTGGGCATGGGGGCCTTCTGAGCAGCCAGCAAGGACACTGAGGGGGCACAGCATGGCAGCAGCCCCAGCCTCATCCTGGTGTCCTGGGGACAAGGGGGCCCCAGCACCACTGGCACAGGGCTGCAAACACATCCACTGCTGTCCTCTCCAACTTGGGTACAAGCAAGGGGTGGTGGCACAAACACCAGGGGAGGGACATGAGGTGTAATTAACCCCTATCCCCTAAATCTCACACACCAATCAAGGGGTTATTTTGGCAGGCAGGATAACACAAGGACATGCAGACGTTTGAAGCTGGGATGACACCGTCATGAGGTGCCAGAGCCTTTGCAGGGACCCAAATCCAGCTAAGTTGAAGGTGAACAGGGAAGCCATGTTCCAACTTCTTCAGGAGCCCAAGGATCGGGTGTTGTGGGGTTTATACTCCCGTGCGAGGCCCGGGCAACTGGACACACCAATATGATGATCAAGAGTAGCCAATTTATTAATTCTATACTAATCCTTTTCTAATATTCTTCTGCTGCAAACACACACAGAGGCTTACATGACATTTGCTAAGCTCACTTGTCTGTCAATTCCAAACCATCTTCTGATAGGTAGTCACAATCTCTCCTCATGCTGGCAAGTCCCAAAACATACTCTTGTTTTCCACTGTTGTTTTTCTCTCCCTTCAGCTTTCCCAGGCCTGGTCCAAGGACACAGGTGGTGTTTTCCACTGCTTTCCCAGGCCTGCAGCAGCATCCTCTTAAAGCCAAAGCTGTCCATATTCCAGCAATCCCCAACAATGGGGTGAGAGGCTGCAGCATGGATTGCACCTAGGAAGGTCCCATTAGTTGTCAGAACAAACCTTTCCTTGGGAGTAAGGTCAGATTCTAGAGTGAAACATGGAGGAGATTGTCGTCCATGGGGACCTCGGCCCAGGACAAAGCTGGGCATGGGGCAGCAATGGGAGGGAAGTGCACACACACCCCCTCTGAACACCCTGTCCCAGAGGTTACCCCAGAGGATGCGCTTAAGGGCAGACTTGTGGGCCTCAGCACCTCGATGGTTCCAGGGGTGCCTGGCAGACATGGCTATGACACCTGGAGCAAAAGGGAGAGGGCAGCAAGGGAAAACAGCCTTTAGGGGCACATCTGAGAGCTGGCCTGGATCCAGGGCAATTTCCTGGCTGTTTGCACCATGTCCATCATTGTCCTTCCCCCATGCACTGAGCCTATGAAGTTGTTCGATCCAATAAGGTTGTTAAAGCCCATGAAGTTGCTCCAGGCTGAAACCTCTTGCAGAAGACCAATTATTCTCTGCTTGGAATGATGGGAGATGGATCTTCCCCTGCCCCTCAGAAGCTGCATGCTGGCAGTTACACGTTCTCCTTGTCCAAATATGTGCCTAATTTATCAGTACTAATAGCTGCTCTCCAGAGTCCAGCCGTGGCTCTTCTGCTTTCCCCGTGGAGCTAACAGCCCCTCAGTCCTTGGCTGTTCCCACCCCTCCTATGACTCCCCTACCATCTGGGCCTGAGGGCTCCTAGAAAGCCACTTTCTCCAGCTCAAAGGCATGTTTGCTCCTCTCTGCTTGGAGAACTGGTGCCAAAATGTTGTGTCAGTCAAGGGCTGGCTGTGGTCCAGGGGCAATGGGCTGGGGGAGCCCACATACCCCTCATATCCCCACCCCATCCCAGCCTCTCCTCATGCCACACACCTCCCGTGGCCCCTCCACCAGCTCCTTCCAGCCCCACCCCACCCCAGAGCCCACCCTGCAGCTGGGAATGTGCCAGAAGCATTTACGATCATTATTAAAGCACAGGTTATTTTTGGAGGAGCTGGGATTTGAACGGTTTGCATTTTTTTGCCTGTGGAATACAGTTTATTTAGAGCAGAAAGACAAAGAGGGGCAGCAAGCTGCCCACATGCCCCGTGTCACCCTGAAATGCCACCCTGTGGGCTGTGCGTGTGTCAGGTGTCCCTGTGAGTGCCAAGGAACAGTGGCACCAAGGTGCAAGGCAGCGGGGAGGAGTGTGCCAAGAAGTCTATGCAGAGCTGGGGCCCTCCTGCCCCACCAGAAGTTGGATGGGCATGTCAGGACTTCCACTCACTTCTCCCCTGGGGGATTTTCCCCATGTGGGCAGTGCCAGACCACTGTGTCCCTCAGTGCAATCACAGTCTAATGGTGTCCCCAAGACTTCAGTGCCAGCCCACTTGATGTTCCCAAGTGCCATGCCAGCCCTTGAGGTGCCCCCAAACCAGTGCCAGCAAGCAAGGTCCCTGAGGCCCCAGGGTGCAGTGAGCAGGCACGTGGTGTACCTATGGCAGTGCCAGCCATGCGATGTCCTTTAGCGTGGGGACAGATCGGACTGAAGCCAGTGCCACCGGGGTACCCTGGGCACAGTGCTACGGAGTGTCCCTCGCCCGTTGTCACCGGGGTAGCACTAGAGCATCGCCTCGAGGTGTGCGCCGCCCAGTGCCACCGAGGTACCCACCGCACGGTGACGGGGGGTGCCCGGCGCCGGGGCTGCGCCGATGCCCTCCGAGGGTGCTGCCCCCCCGTCCCGCTCGGTGCGGGGGCCGGTGGCGAGCCTATCCGTAAAAGGTGCTGGCGGGCGTGGGGGAGGTGCCGGAGCCGCCCCTGCCCAGCGCCCCCCCTGCCCAGCTTTTAAGAGGCGCGGCGGGGCTTGGAAGCGCAGTGTTGGTGCTCCCGCCGCTCCCGCCGTTCCCGCCGCTCCCGCCGCTCTCGCCGCTCCCGGTGCTCCGCGCTCCGCCGCCGCCCCGCGCCCCGCCGCCGAACCACCGACACCATGGAGGCCATCAAGAAGAAGATGCAGATGCTGAAACTGGACAAGGAGAACGCCATCGACCGCGCCGAGCAAGCCGAGGCTGACAAGAAGCAGGCGGAGGACCGCTGCAAGCAGGTGAGCGTCCCACGGGCTTCTCCGCCACTGCCTCGGGACCCGCCACTCTAGGGACGTCCAGCCCCGGGGTGTCCAGCTGGGTGTCCAGCCTGGAGACACTCTGCCCTAGGGGTGTCCAGCCCTGGAGACCCTGTCCTGCTGGATGCCCAGCCCTGGGGACCCCATCCCACTGATTGTCCATCCTGGGGATCCTTCTCCACCCTCTAGGATCACCCAGCCCCAGGGACCTTCCGACACTGGTTGTCCAGCCTAGAATCTCCTGTCCTAAAGGTGTCCTGCCCCGAGGACCTTGCCCCGCTGGGTATCCTGCTTGTGGATCCCAGGTCTAGGGATTGCCAGCCCACAAGACCTTACTTCAGTGAGACCCCATCCCCAGTGCCTGACCCCATGTGGGCTTGTCGTCAGGGACCAGCAGTTCAGTCCGTTTCCCCTGAACCCTCACGCTGATGCCCCCAAACATGCCTTATCTCAGTGAGACATCCCAGTGCCACCCCCTATCCCTGTGTCACCGAGAACCCTGGAGACTGTCTACTCCCACCTCAGTGACACAGACCTGGGGACAGATATTGGTGTCCCCAGAGCTGTGTCCCCAGGTCAGGAGCTCCCCAGTCCCCTACACTGGGAAGAAGACCACCACTCCTTTACCCCAACCACGCACTGGGATGCTGGGGGCTGCTCTACACCATGAGCCTCCCGAGGAGGTGTAAAATCCAAAGTTGACAGAGGGAGCATGTCCATGTGCTCCTGCTATGTCCCCACAACCTGGGTGTCCCCGGGAGGAAGATGGGTGTCACCAGAAGGAGGGTGGCCATCCCTTTCCAGCCTTGCAGATGCCTCCATCCCCCCTGACCCCCACCCTTTGTCCTTTCCACAGCTGGAGGAGGAACAGCAGGGCCTGCAGAAGAAACTGAAGGGCACCGAGGATGAGGTGGAGAAGTACTCCGAGTCTGTCAAGGAGGCCCAGGAGAAGTTAGAGCAGGCAGAGAAGAAAGCTACAGACGTAAGTAGGCACGCCAGCAACTCCTCCCCTGTGCGGGTGCTGGACCTCGAGGGGGGGGCAGTTAAAGGAAGAGGGGGCCCTTATATGGAAAGCGACCGAGGGGAAGACTGTCAGGATCCCATTCCTGCGATGCTGACACTGAACCAGGCTGATGGGTCCTGTGGGGGATGAGGGGGCCAGGCCAGCTGTGGTGGGCAGTGCTCGAGTCACTGGTCCTGTCTGGAGCTTTGTGGGCAGCCAACAGCCTGGCTCCCCAAAGCTAATGGGGACAAATGTCCTGAGCTGTGTCACAGGTCCCCAGGCATGCACCTCCACAATGCTTTTAGGAAAAACTGGCCCTTACTAAACAGTGATAGGGCAGAGAAATGAAAAAAACCCTTGCTGTGGTTAGCTGCTGAGTGTTGGCTCCAAGGAAGAATGCTTGGGGTGTGTGGAGGGGGATTTTGGGTGGGATGTGGGTGCGTGAATTTGGGGTCCAGTGTGCCACCTTGTACCCTGAGAAGGGCAAGGCCAGGAAGAGTTTTATTTAGTGCCATGACTGATGTTTCTCCTGGGAAATAGATCCCTCTGGGGAGATGTTAGGAAGGTGTTGAAATTGGCTTGTGCCTGGCCAGGATGAAGGGTGGAACAGCTGTGTGTGGCCACGGGGCCACTCGGGAATGGGGTATAACGACCTGTGGTGCCACACAGAGTATTTGACACCCTATAAATAAATCCTCCTTTTGATAGCCAGCCCTTCTTTGATGAAAACCAACCCTGGAAACTGGAGGAGAAGCTAAAGGAGAGCCATCTGGAGCACAGCCAGCAGGGCATGGCCAGGCTTTTTAGGATTGAGAACAAAAAATTCAATCCCAGCTGGTTTATGGAGCTAAATGGGGGAGATGCGTCAAATCTCTGAGGTGGCCGCCAAGGACAGGGGTGACCAGACAAGGACAAGCAGCAGCAACACAAACCCCTGTGGCAGCCCAGAGCCCCTGGGCAGCATCCAGGGTGCTCCCCAGTCTTGTTTGCTGATCCAACAGACCTGCCCTGGTCTAGTTAGATACTAAACCAAGTAGTTAAAACATCAAAAATCCTCCAGACGGGCACATTTATCATGCCATGCGGCAGGCATGTCAAGCTGGGGAGGGTGGACGCTGTGCTGTAGCAGGGTTCATGCCAGTCTGGTTGAATCTGTGCTGGTGTGGGACAGGGCAAACTCAGTGTGGCTGAGGGTGGATGGGATGTTCCCAGTTGGGGATCAGAGGAAGGGGCAAACGGTGGCACTGGGCAGATGTCAGCTATGGGGTGCAGAGTGGTTTGCTGCTGGCAGTGGGCTCTGTGATGCCATCCTGGACAGGGAGGGTGTGTTTGCCTGCTCTTGGTCCGCAGTGGCCTGGCAAATCTGTGGGCTTCAGCACAGAGTCTCCTACCAGCAGATGAAGTGTAGCCACCAACCTCTCCAGGGAAGGGCCGGAGCGGGAGGCACGGCAAAGGAGCAGTGTCAGGCTGCAGGCTGGCTGAAGCAGCACTGGGGCTCCACCACCAGCACAGCCACCCCAGGTCCATGCCAAAGTCTAGACAAGCTGCACCATGTGTGGGGCTCTGGGAGTCACCAGGTCCCTGTGCCAGGGACCTGAATGCGCTGACAGCTCTAAGTGCCAGGGCTGGTGTCATCTCCTTCCCCTGGTGAGGCACAGAACAGCTCCTGCAGAGAAAGCACCAGGCAGATCCCCAGAGCTCACCCACCATTCGCCTCCTGGCTGCTAGGACAGTGTTTGCCTGTGTCCCCATTCCTCAGCCAGGTCAGGACCACACCAGTGATCCAGGCAGCTTCCTGCTCTTGGCAAAAATGTCAACGCCTTAAAAGAATAAACATTTACCCCACTCTGGCACTGTCCTGCCACTGTCACTGGATGGCAGTGTACGAAGGCCATCAGAACTGCACTAACACACTTGGAGAGGGGCAGATGGTGGCACAGAGTGGGCAGTGCCTGATCAGCAACTCCACAGTGCTGACAGTGCTTTCCCAGCAGCTCTGCAAGCACTGTGGTCCCATCACCCCTTGTCCCCAGGAGGGACAGCCCGTGGTGCCCAGATCAAGATGCTGGTGAGGGCTGCTGAAAACGGTGCAGCTGAGACAGTGGGTTTAGACAGAACAAATCTCTCCACCCCTCCACATCCCCAGCGGTGGCCTGTCCCCAAGCACCTCAGGGGGGCCGAGGGAAACTCCACTGTTCCCAGGCCATGATCCTAAAAGCTTCACCCATGTTCCCGCCCCAGCTGCTCTCCCTGGCCAAGACTTTTCTCATATTTGGTGATTCCCCAAGCTGGTGGGAGGGAACAGGACTCTGCTGGGAAGTGACTGCATCTCGGGGTGGGGCCACAGCAGGAGACACCTAGCCTGGCCACTGCGGGACCAGGGTGGCTGCCCCCCAGTCTGTCCCCATGTGCCTGCAGCCAACTCATCCCTGCCCCACTGCTGCCAGGAATCATTGTTTCTGCTCTGGGCCCTGTGTCCCAGCTTGGGAGCACTCTTGGCAGCCAGGCTTTGGACTGGTAATGGGGCAGGATCGGCTGGGACCAAGGCCAAGCCCATGGCCAAGCCAAAGGCCACATGCTCCCAGGGGACCCACAGCATCACCTCTTCCAGTGCTACCTGTCAAGGGGACATGGAGCTGCAGGGTACAGAGAGCTGTGTGGCAGGGTCACCCGCAGGACCCCTGGCCCTGGAGCTGATAGCAGCTCATGGGGTCATCCTGGGAATTGGCACCCCTGGAGGCAGACGTGAAGTGCAGTCAGGGCTGCCTGGGAGCTGTCAGAGCTTCTTAAGGGAGGATTGAGTGCCAGCCAGGATTCTCCTGATGGATCAAGACATATGCCCCAGCCAGGATGGAATGCTGGGAGCAGGGGTCTGGCCGCTCGTACAGGGCACAGCCCCAGGGCAGCTGGGGGGTGCAGGGAGCTCCATGTGTCCCATGGATCTCTGTGGGGCTGCCAGCCAGGTCTTCTCTTGGGGACGCAGATACCAAGGGACTGAACAGGACCGATATCAGGGACCTTGCTGCAGCCTCAGGTACCCCCAGAAGATGCCCTGGAGCAGGCTCTTCTTCATGTCTCTTACTGACTTCCTATAGGGGTAAAAGTTCATGACCCTCCTTCCCTGACTTCCAAGGAATGTAAAAGGCAGCACTTGGAGAGCACACAGGGATACAGTGCTCCGGTGGCCATGGGGACTCAGGAGCCAGGCTCTGGTACTCACAATCTCCCTAGACTCCGGGGGACAAGTCCGTTTCCCTGGGGTTCCCTCCATCGCTCTGGAGGATTTCAGTGGGACTGTACATCCCTGCCAGGGCGCCCCAATGCACCTTGGGCAAGGAGGGGACTGTGTGCCCTGCCTTGGGCGCCACTGTGTGGGTGTACCATGTGTCCTGCCAGCGGGAACTGTGCATCTGCCTAGGAGGATGTGCGCTGACCCGGGCTGGGGGCACAGTGTGCACTGTCTAGAAGCCACTGTGCATCCTGGATGCCTTGGTGAGTAAAGACAGTGACCCCTGCCTGGGGAAGACCACACGTCCTGCCCGGAGGCACCCTGTATCCTATTTGGGATGAGGGGCACTGCGCATCCATCCTGGCGTGGGAATTGTCCCCGGCCGGGGGTGGGCACCACGCGGCTTGCCCGGGGGAGCGGCGCCGCAGGGCGGTCGGAGGGAGCAGGAGGAGCAGGAGGAGGAGGAGGAGGAGCAGGAAGGGATGGAGGCAGGGCGGGCGGCGGGAGCGGTCGCTGCCTGAGCGCTTCCTGCCCGAGCCGGGCGGATCCCACAAAGGGCTGGGCGGTGTGGCCTCCCCGCCGGCAGCCCCCGCCATGGCCAGCGCCATCTCCATCGATGCCGTCAAGAAGAAGATTCAGAGCCTGCAGCAGGTGGCTGACGAGGCGGAGGAACGCGCCGAGCACCTGCAGCGGGCGGCCGATGCCGAGCGGCAGGCCCGGGAGCGGGTAAGGGCCGCCGGGATGGTGGGGGGTGGCGGCGGGGCGGGGGGAGCCCCGGCGGCTCCCCGGAATGCCCCCCCGGCTCCGGCCCCGCTGCCGGCATCCCTCCCGGCGGGCCGGCCCCGGCCCCGCCGCGCCCCTCGCCCCGCTGGCCGGGCTGGCAGCGGCGGGGGCGGAGCGGAGCGCGGGGAGGTTTCGGGGGAGCCGGGGGGAGCTGCCACCCAGCCGCCGGGGACCCCCGGAGCAGGGGGCTGGGGGCAGCGCCCTTGCCTGCGGGCAGCCCCCTCCAGCAGCCTCCCTGCCTCCTCCGTGGGTCTTGCGCCAGGAGATGCTGCGGCGCTCCGCGGCTGGCGCGGCGCTGCGAGCGGGCAGCGCAAGCCCTGCCGTGGCTCTGCTTGGGTTAGCTCTTGGGGGGCTCTGCTTGGGCGCCTCCTGGGAAAGGATCCCCTCCCTCGGAGGGTGGAGTGCACAGCTCAGAATCCCATGTCCAGGATCTTGTCCGGCTTCTAGCGGGCTCTGTGGTCCGCGCCGCGGCAGTCGGACAGCCTAATTTAGCTCTCCATCCTTGTCCCTTCGTGGGGACAAGCCACCCCTTCACACGGCCACAGGCCAGAATTTCCACTCTGGCAAAGGGATGGCATTTCCAAGCTGGAGCTTGTTCCTAGTTTGGCTTTTTAGTTGTTGGGGTTTTCTGTTTTCTTCCTTTCTTTCTGTTTCCTATGCCCACTCATTCTACATTCTCACCATATCAGGAGCGACAGAGCTGGGTGCGGTACCCGGGTTG
>JAWWEU010000091.1:62676837-62695982 GCA_035583155.1 Acropternis orthonyx | reverse complement strand
ATTAATTGCTGTAAACAGAGTCTTTGAAAAATGGTCAAGTTCTCCAGTAAACATCGTTTCAGATTCCAAATATGTTCTTGGATTGGTGCAACATTTATACCATGCATTTCTGAAAGAAGTACAGAATGCTCACCTGTTCAAAGTACTACAGAGATTATGGCATCTGCTCCATGCCAGACAGTATCCTTTCTTTATTGTACATTTAAAAAGCCATACTTCTCTACCACGTCCCCTTGTAGAGGGAAACAGCCGAGCTGATAACTTAGTAGCAGCTACAGCAAGTGTTGCTCCAATCTGCAAAAGCGCTGTCTCAAACATATCATTTGCCTCTTTCAGAAGCACAAGCCATTGTGGCAGCTTGTCCCAACTGTGCTAATTTTCCTAATTTGCAATCTGAAGCAGTCAATCCTCATGGGTTAGCGGCTCTGGAATTATGGCTAACTGATGTTTCTGACTTTGCTCCTTTTGGCCACTTGAAACATATTCATGTTTCCATTGATACATATTCTGGTTTTATTTGGGCTACGTTACACACCTCTACAAGTGACCGAGATGTGCAAAAGCATTTGTTAGCCTGTTTTACTGTAATGGAGGTTCCTCAACATATCAAAACTGACAGTGGTCCTCGTTATAAGGCTGCAGCACTAGATCAGTTTTTGAAATCCTGGGGTGTTGGTCATTCTTTTGGTGTCTCTCATAATTCCACTGGACAGGCAATCGTTGAGCATACCGCACGCTTAAATGTCATCTTGTCATTAAAGAAAAAGGGGGAAATATGTCCCCACAGGAAAAATTATGGAAAACTTTGTACATAATTAGCTGGTTAAATCCACAAGGCATTGAAGACGAAACATCAGTATATAAGCATCTGAGATTGATAACAGCAAACGAGCCAGCACATAGTGCAAATTTTTAATCCAGTCTCAGAGTTATGGGAAGGACCATACGAGCTATTGACATGGGGAAGGGGCTATGCTTGTGTTTCCACAGGAACAGCAAACCCAAAATGGATACCAGCAAAGTGGGTACACCCATCTTTGAATAATGAGTCATCTGTTCCCATTGGAGGAGGAAGCAGAGAAGCGGAGACTGAGAAGACTACAGCAGACCCTGACCTCATGGTTGCAAGCTCTGGGGACAGATAACCCAACTCTAATTACGCATCATGGAGTGCCGCTTTTTCATGCCCCTATTCAGATACCTGGAATTGATGAACAGCTCCGTGAAACATGTGCAGAGCATGGACATGTGTGTGAACCTTGGAGTTGTGTGCAGTGTGAAGACTGTAGTTCAATGTATTGGCAAGTAGTGAAATTAGCAGATAGAAGTAATCATTTATTGTGCCTTAATTGTAGTACCCAGCTTGATGTGCAACTTAGTGCTGAGAGATGGTTTAGTGATTATTTAGGTTTTAGAGTTAGCCGTGATGATGGATCTTTTCAGTATGATTTAGGGTTGATTGAGAATTACAAACAACTGACAGCTGTGCATCTTATTTTTCATATTGTTCGGCTGCTTGCAAAGCATAACATAGTTAAGAGGTGTAAAATAATCAGATACGAGTGTGGAAAAAAGGTAGCGGCGTCAAGATCATGGCAGGTACAGGACAAATAATGGGAAAGTACCAAGCCATACTGGCGATCATGGCAACAATTGTCCTAACAATGGTTCAGGCATCAATCTTTAAAATAGGCCCCAGACAGAATATGTGGGTGACTTGGGCAAATCAGACTGGACAAAAGGACTTTTGCTTGTCACTAGCTATCCCTGGAGATCCCTTTAGAACTTGCTTAATTGGTTACCCTGAGGTTATATGGCATGAATATGAGGGATGGGTAAATGTTAAGTTTGAGTGAATCATTAGTACTTACAATGAGTGGGTTCGACAACAAGAACTCGGAACCTGTTTCGGTATCAATTGGCCCAGCATGGAAGGAGCCTGGTTACAAGTCAATATCATACAACACTTAAATAAAACAGCTGCCATTCCTTTGCAGGAATTAGAATTATTAGGATCTGTTGTTCCATTTAGCTTATCAAACGTTAGTGATAAAGAAAATTGTACTACGCAGTCACCTCTGATTCAACCATTCAATGGCACTGGAGGCATAGAATAGACTCATGGTATAACTGGCTGGCAGAACAAGGAGTAAAAGGGTGTATACGACTTTCAATATCAAAACATGACAGGTCATAAAGGATACTGGAATAATGTGAAAACTGGATACCAGCCAGTGAGCACATCAGGAGGAAAGTTGTTACCACCAGGAAATTTCTTAATTTGTGGAGACAGAGCATGGAATGGTATACCTTTACAACCAATAGGAAGACCATGCTATTTAGGAAAATTGACACTCTTTGCCCCTCACACGAATCAGTTGCGATACAAAGTTGAGCATAAGAGACAGAAACGATCAGTACGTAAATATTTTGCCAGTGACTGTGATGATAATGTGCAGTTTGAAGCAGTGGCAGCATATGTGGCCTTAGCCTTCTTTGTACCTGGAGGTGCTGCAGGAAGCAATTACAACAAAATGAAAAAATTAGCATGTTGGAGTCTGAAGGAGTTCAATTCAACCTCGCGTATTTTGTCAGAAGTGTTGGCAGATGTTGATAGTATCAGACACGCTGTGTTACAGAATAGAGCAGCCATTGATTTTCTATTGTTAGCACAGGGTCATGGATGTGAAGAATTTGAAGGCATGTGTTGTATGAATTTGTCAGATCATTCTTCAAGTATTCAAAAACAGTTAGCTGAGTTGAAAGAGTGCTTTAATCATGTCAGTTATGATGTTGATCCCTTGTCAGAATGGCTTGAGAAACTGGGACTAAGCCGGTGGTTGACTCAACTCGTTAAGACTTTTATGCCTCTTATTATTATTGTATTAGCTATTTTGATTTTGATTCCATGTATTATTTGCTGTGTTTGCAGGTTGTTATACAAAAGCGTCAATGCCATTTTTAAAGAAAAGGGGGGAACTGTGGGATTGTTTTACACGGATGTTGTATTTGAAGATATGGTTAGAGTGTAGATGACACTTCAAGGATTCAACACCTGGTGTTTGTACAAGATATGAAGCTACTGGATAAGCAAAGTTAGGGAGGTCGAGGAGGCCTGGATAAAGACAGGATGTATAAGTAGAAATAATAAGATGTGTACATAACAATAACAAGATGTAGTAGGCAAGAGTGCCAACCAATCATAACCTAATTAAAAGGGTGTGGACAATGCATGCTGATAGCATGCAGCCTATGATAGTAAAACGCTGCACATGCACAGAAATAGAAAGTATATAAATATGTAAATGTTTCTTCAATAAATCGGCTTCTCTTGATCATCATATTAGTGTGCAGAGTCGTCCAGTCCTTGCATGAAGAACCCGAAACCCAACACCTCCTCATCCCTGAACATCTTCAGCCTGGGCCCCTCCAGGGAGGGACGAAAGCTGCACTACCTCTACTTGGGCTGGAGAGAATGTGATAGATTTGCCCCTGGCACTTCTCTTTGCCTTCCCACTTGCCTTTCCCCCCTCCCCCCCCCCATGGTCCCAGCCAGTTCTTCCCTCTTCCTCCTTCCTAAGTGCCTGCATTTTTTTCCAAGATCTGCAGCATTTCTGTAACTTTTACATTTCTCTAGTATCATGTCTGCAGCATTCAACATTCATTTGTTAAGCTTCCCTTATTAAACATTGGAGGAAATAAGCTTCCCTAAGTCTCTGTGCTGGAGGGTATCAATGTCTCCTTGGAAAGACATGTTCATCAATAAAATCCGGTTTTCCTGCTTTCTTACCACCTGTATATCAATGAGACACCCTAGGAGAAAGAAGGGGCAGGGAGGCCCACAGGCACCTGCCCTCTCGGTGGTGGGGGCAGAATGCTGTGCAGGTGTTTATACAGCATGGAAAATATTCGAGGCATGTCCAGCCCCAGGCACCCATCTGGCTGGACCCCCACTGCTAGTCATATGTTGGCCCTTACAGGTGCTGCTGGGAGGCTAGTGCTGCACAATGGGGCCCTGGAGATTTTGTTGCTGGGGAATTTGGGCTTTGAGGGGGACCAGGCAGCCTCCTGGCCATACTCCTGCCACCAGCCAAAAGTCTCCCTGGGTAGGGTGCTATGGGGGGTGCAGGTGGGGGTGTGCCCTGCTCACCAGCAGTCAAGTGGGGAAGTGGCAGGGCTTGGCATGCAACAGGTCTGGGAATGTGTCTGGAGACCTTCCAACTGCTGGCACAGAGCTCATGCCCCAAAATAGACCCCTGGGGCCAACCTGTGTGGGTGGCAGCTGCCCCAAGCGTGTACCCACCTGTTCCCATCCTGTCACTCAAAACAAATTTGATGTGTCCAAGAAGTGGTGGGGAAGGCAGGGATGTTGTGGGGTAGAGCAGAGATGTGGCTGGGCTGTCATGTGTCTCCTGTCTCTAGGACCTATCCACGAAACTATGATCTACATCATGAGCAGCAAAGGCAGCATCCCACAGTATCACTGCCAGTGAGCCCCTGTCCCCCTGCAGGCACGACCCTGGGAGTGCAGAGGGGCTGTTCCCCCTAGCCAGGTTCCAAGATACATTTGTGGCTCTCACAGGCATCCCAGTCCTCCCAACTGTCCCCTGACAATCTATGCTGACCTGACCTGGCACCAGGCTCTCACCCAGCTATCGGTCGGGCAACCAGCAAGGATGGCAAATAGGTGCAGTGTGGTAGTGGCCCTGGCATCATCCAGGCAGACCAGGACCATGGGAGTTCTGGCATCCCTGGCACAGGGCTACAAGTGAAACCTCCCTGCTGTGTCCTCCAGGGACAAGGTATGGTGGCACAAACACCAAGGGAGGGATATAGGGTGCAATTCACTCCAAGCCCCTAAATCTCTCCTGCTGGAATGAGGGGTTATTTTGGCAGGCAGGTTTGGATAAGCACATGTGGTTTGGAGCTGGGATGCTGCAGTCACCAGATACCAGCACTTCTGTGGGGACCCAAATCTAGTTGAGCTGGAGGAAAGCAGGGAAGCCATGGCCTGATTTCTCAGGGAGTCCAGGGATGGGGCAAGACAGAGGCATGGATTGCACCTAGGAAGTTCCTGTTAGACAGTGGGACAAACCTTTTCCCAGGAGGGGAGGTTGGACCCTGGAGTGGGGCATGAAGGGGGAATCCCCATCCTTGGAGACCTTAGTCTGGGACCTGGCTGGACATGGGGCAGCAATGGGAGGGACTTGCACCTACACCCCTCTGCACTTCCTTGTCCTGGAGGCCACTCGAGAGGATGGCTTTGAGGGCAGACTCAGGTCTGGGCACCTGAATGGCTCCAGCTGTGCTGGTCAGATGTACCCCTAATGCCTGGAGCAAAGGGAAGTGGGCAGCAAGGGGGAACTGCTCCTTCAAGGGGGACATTCGAGGGCTGAAGCCCTGCCTTGCCTTTCCTAGCTGCTCACAGCATGCACATCATCATCCTTCCTGAGTGCTGAGTCTGTGAAGTTGCTCTAGGCTAAAGCATCTCATAGAAAGCCATCCATCCTTGCCCAGGAAGATGGGAGTCACATCTTCCCCCTCCCCTCAGAAGCCACGTGCTGGCAGTTACTGACTCTCCTTGTCCAAATATGTGCCTAATTCATCAGTATTAATAGCTGCTCTCCAGAGTCCAGCAGCAGCTCTTCTGCTGCTTTCTCCTTGGTGCCAGCAGCCTTTTGGGCCTCACCTGCTCCCATCTCTCCTATGCACCCTGCAACCCAGGGCTGAGAGCTCCTAGAAAGTCACTTTCTTCAGCTCTCAAAAACTTTTTTCTCCTCTCTGCTTGGAGCACCATTGCAGAAAAATTGCAGCAGGCAAGGGCTGGATGATGTCCCAGGGCAATGGGCTGGGGGAGCCCACACACCCCTCCTGTCCCCATCCCATCTCAGCCTCCCCACATGCCATACTGCTCCTTCGGTCCTCTCTGTTAGCTTCTTACAGACCCACCCCCACTCCCCACCCTGATCCAGAGCTATCCCTGCAGCTGGGAATACACCAGAAGCATTTATGAGTGTTATTAAAGTGTGTATTATTTTTGGAGGAGTTGGGATCTGGAAGGTTTGCATTTTTTTGTCTGTGGACTATATTTAGAGCAGAAAGACAGAGTGGGGCAGCTGGCTGCTTGCACACCCTGTGTCACCCTGAAATGCCACCCTATGGGCTGTGCATGGGCCAGGTGTCCCCGTGGGTGCCAGAGATGGTGACACCAGGGTACAAGGCAGTGAAGAGATAAGTGCCAAGGAACCTACATGGAGCTAAGGCACTCCTGTCCTGCCATGACACAGGAGCTGGATGGGGACGTTGTGGTCTCAGCTTGCTTCTCTCCTGGAGGATTTTCCCCATGTGTGCAGTGTCAGTCCATGGTGTCCCCAAATGCAATCACAGCCCATGGGTGTCCCTGAAAGAAATCAGCCTGTGAGTGTCCCCAAGACTGCAGTGCCAGCCCATGGGTACTCCCAATTGCTGTGCCAGCCTCTGAGGTGCCCCCAAACCAGTGTCAGGAAGCAGGGTCCCAGGCCCCAGGATGCAGTGACAGGGTGTACCTTGGACAGTGCCAGCCATGCCGTGTCCTTCTAGCACAGGGACAGCTCTGGCCAGAGCAGAAGCAGGTCTCAGGCCCTGGGGGTGGATGACTGGTGGTGTTCCTGGGGCATGGTAAGAGCACACTGCCAGCCCATGGATGTCCCAATTGCACGGAAAGCCACAGGATGTCCTCCACAGTGGTGAGAAGCAACAGTGTCCCTCTAGTCCAGTGCCACCAGAAATGCCCCTATTGAAATGCTCTGCAGAGTCCCTAGTCCAGTGCCCCCGGGGTACCCCCTAGTGCAGTGACCCGGGGTGCACCCATCACAGTGCCACCAGTTTGTCCCTAGTGCAGTGCCCCAGAGCGTCCCTCACCCAGTGCCCCCATGGGTGTCCGGCGCCGAGCCTGTGGTGGTGCCAGCCAAGGATGTCACCCTCCCATCCCGCTCAGTGCGAGAGCCAGTGGCGAGCTTGTCCCTAAAAGGTGCTGGCAGGCGGCGGGGGAGGTGCCGGGGCGGCCCCTCCCCCGGTTCTTAGGCGGAGTGGCGGGGCGGGGGGCGCAGTGCTGGTGCTCCCGTCGCCCTCGGTGCTCCGTATCCCGCCGCCGCCGCCTCACGCCCTGCCGCCGTCTCCATGGAGGCCATCAAGAAGAAGATGCAGATGCTGAAACTGGACAAGGAGAACGCCATCGACCTCGCCGAGCAAGCGGAGGCTGACAAGAAGCAGGCGGAGGACCGCTGCAAGCAGGTGGGTGTCCCACGGGCTTTGTCGGTATTGCTCGGGGACCCCCAACTAAGGGTGTCCAGACCCGGGGACCCCGTGTCATTGAGTGTCTAGCCTGGGGACCCTCCACCTAGGGGTGCCCAGTCCTGGGGACTGGCCCCTGCTGTGTGTCCAGCCTGGGGATTCCTGTCCTAGGGGTGTTCAGCCCTAGGGAGCTTGCCTCACTGGGTGTCCAGCCAGCAGATCCCAACTCTGAGGGTGCCCATCCCTTGTGATCTCACCCCACTGGGTGCCTGTACCTTGGGACCTTACCCTGCTGGGTGTCCATCCCCAGGGACCAGCAGTCCAGCATGTTGCCCCTGACTACTCACATCAGTTCCCCCCAAACATGCCATGTCTCAGTGGGACACCACAGTGCCACCTCCCTATCCCTCTGCCAGGGAGATCCTTGGGGATAGCATACTCCCACCCCAGCCACAGAGATGGGAACCTTCTCGGAAGCCCCTGGAGCTGTACCGTCCCAGTCAGGACCTTTCCAGTCCCTTGAACAGGGAGGGAGCTCATCATCCCCTTACTCCTGCCAGGCTCAGGGATGGTGAAGGCTGCCCTGGCCCTGGGAACCAAGAGGATATGTGGCCCCAAAGTCCATATAGTGAGCATGTCTGCATGCTCCTGCTATGCCCCCAGCCTCGGCCACCCCAGGAGGAGGATGGCCATCCCCTCCCCAGCCTTGTGGGAGCTACCAACCTCCTGACCCTCACCCTCTATCCCTTCTCCAGCTGGAGGAGCAACAGCAGGGCCTGCAGAAGAAGCTGAAGGGCACAGAGGATGAGGTGGAGAAGTACTCCGAGTCTGTCAAGGAGGCCCAGGAAAAGCTGGAGCAGGCAGAGAAGAAAGCTACAGAGGTATGTAGGCATGCCAGCAACTCCTCCCCTGCACGGGTGCCAGACATGGGGGGGGAGGGGGAGATGTGAAGGAAGAGGAGGGCCTTATATGGAAAGTGTCCATGGGGAAGACTGTCAGGATCCCATTCCTGTGATGCTGACACTGAATCCAGCTGAGATGCATGGCAGGGACTAGCCATATCCTTCTCAGGGGTGTAGGGCCCAGGCAGACTGTGGTAGATACCACTCAGTAAGCTCTGGAGCTTCGTGGGCAGCTGCCTGCCTGGCTCCCCAAAGTTAATGGGGACAAGTGTCTCAAGCTGTGTCACCAGTCCCTGAGCACACGCCTCTGTGATGCTTATAGAAAAAAGTCTGTGGTGCTTACTAAACTGGCAGAAAAGCAAAAAGGAGCAGAGAAATGGGAAAAGTTCTTGCCTGTGGCAAACTGCCAAGAGCTGGCTGTGAGGAAAGATGTCTGGGGTCTGGGCTTGGTCATTTTGGGGTCCAGTGTGCCACCCTGGCAAGGACAAGGCCAGGAAGAGTTTTATTGAGTGCCATGACTGATGTTTCTCCTGGTAAATGGATCCTGTCAGGGAGATATTAGAAAGGTGTTGAAATTGGCTTGTGCCTGGCCAGGATGAAGGGTGGAACAGCTGTGTGAAGCCATAGGGCTGCTCGGGAATGGGGTATAATAACCTGTGGTGCCACACAGGATATTTGACACGCTATAAATAAATCCTCCTTTTGATAGCCAGCTTTTTGATGAAAACCAACCCTGGAAGCTGGAGGAGAAGCTAAAGGAGAGCTGGCTGGACTGCAGCCAGCAGGGCATGGCCAGGCATTTTAGGACCGAGAACAAAAATTTCAGTCCCAGCTGATTTATGGAGCTAAATGGGGGAGATGCATCAAATCTCTGAGGTGTCTGCTAAGGACAGGGGTGAGCAGACAAGGATCAGCAGTATTAGCACATGTCCCTGGGGTGGCCCAGAGCCCCCGGAGAGCATCTGGAGGGTTCCCCTGCACTATTTGCTGACCCTACAGACATGCCACAGTTTAGTTAGATGCTAAACCAAAGTAATTAAAACATTAATGATCCTCTGGAAGGGCACCATTTATCTTGCCATGGGGCAGACACATAAAGCTGGATAGGGTGGCTGTTGTGTGTAGCAGGGATCTGTACTGGTCTAACTGGATCCATGCTGATATGGGACAGGGCAAGCTCAGTACAAGATCTGGCTGAGTGTGGATGGGATGTCCCCAGTGAGGAACTCAGAGGACAGCGCAAATGGTAGCACAGGGCAGACGTCAGCCACAGGGTGTGGAGCAGTTTGCTGATGACAGTGGGCTGTGCAATGCCATCCTGGGCAGGGAGGGTGAGTTGCTGCACTCTCGGTCCACAGCAGCTCAGCAAGTCTGTGGGCTTCAGCAAGGAGAGTCCTGTCCCAACAGATACAAGGAACATGAGCCACCAACCCCTCCAGGGAAGGGCTGGATGGGGAGAAGGAGCACTCCTGCAGTGTCAGGGAGAGCAGGCTGGCTGCAGATGGGTGTTACAGGCAGGACTGGGAGTCCCTTGCCAGCACAGCCACCCCGAGGCCATGCTGAAATCTGGACAGGCTGTGCCATGTGCAAGACACTGGGAGTCACCAGGTCTCCATGCCAGGGACCTGAATGTGCTGACAGCACTAAGTGCCAGGACTGGTGTTTCCTCCTCCCCGGGACAAGCCACAGACAGTGCTGCTCCCTGCTCTGGCAAAGAAAGAGCAGGGTAGATCCCCAGAGCCCATCCACCTGCCTCCCTGGGGACCCTTGTGCTCCCTTTGGCTGCCAGGACAGTGTGTGCCTGTGAGCACAGAGCATCCCCATCTCTTGCCCAGGTCAGGGCCCATCACAGTGATCCAGGCAGGCTCCTGGTCTTGGCAAAAATGTCAACAAATGCCTTAAAATAATAAATCTCCCCCTGCTCCAGCACTGCCCTGCCTCCAGCATGGGGTGGCAGTGCAGAAAGCTCACAGGGACTGTGCTAAGGGATACAAATGCAACCTTCCCAGGCACTTGGAGGGGAGTCAGATGGTGGCACGAACCAGAGAGCACCTGTCCCTGAATTGGCAGCTCCATGGTGATGGCAGCCCCTTCCCAGCAGCTCTGTGAGGCCACTGTGGCCCCACCACCTCCTTGTCCCCAGGAGGAATAGCCTGTGAGGTCCATGGCAGGATGCTGCAGGTCATAGTGCAGCTGGGACAGCAGGTTTAGCCAGAGCAGCTCCCTTCAGCCCCCCCCACCCCACATCCCCAGCTGGTGGCCTGGCCCTGGCTCCAAAGGCTTCACCGGAGTTCCCACCCTGTTTGCTCTCCCCGGCTGAGACTTTGCTCTTATTTGGTGATTCCATGAGCTGGTGGGAGGGAACAGGACTCTGCTGGGAAGTGACTGCATCCCTAGGTGGGGCCAGAGAAAGAGGCACCCAGCATGGCTGGGTGGCTGTGCCTCAACTTACCCCCTTCCTGCCCACAGCCAGCTTGCCCCTGCCCCTTTGATGGTGAGGACCTTTCTTTCTGCTCTGGGCTCCGTGCACTGACCTGGGAGCACTCTTGGCACCCAGACGTTGGGCTAGGAGTGGTGCAGGACCAGCCACGACTGAGGTCAAGCCTGAGGCCACTTGCTCCCAGGGGACCTGCAGCACTGCCTTTTCCACCACCGCTTATCAGGGAGACACGGGGCTGCAGGACTCTGCTGGCGGTGTGGCCAGGTCTCCCCCAGACCCCCTGATCCTGGAGTCAAGGGCAGCCAGCAGGGTCAGCCTGGGAACTGGCATCCCTGGAGGCAGGTGAGAAGTGCAGCTGAGGCTGCCTGGGAGCTGTCAGAGCTCTGTAATGGAAGATTGAGTGCCACCAGTACCAGCCCCTCCTGATGGATTATAGCATGTGCCCTGGCAAGGATGCAGAGTCAGGAGGTGGAAACTGGCCTCCCCTATGGGGCAGAGCCCCAGGGCAGCTGGGGGATGCAGGGAGAACCATGGGCCCCATGAGTCTCTGCAGGGCTGCCAGCCAGGTCCCTGCTTGGGGAAGCAGATGCCAAGGGGCTGAGTGGGATGGGTGCTAGGGACCTGGCTGTGTCCCACAGCTCCACCCCCAGGTCCCCAGGAGGATGCCTGGGAGTGGGCTCTGCCCCAGGGCCCCTATGGGGCAAAAACCCATGACCCCTCCCCAGCTCTGCAGCATGGGTACATTGCTCCAGTGTCCATGGGGGCTTGCACGGCCCAGGCTTTGGCACCCCCAGACTCCCTAGGCTCCTCTACATCACTCTAGGGGAGCTTGATAAGACTGTGCACCCCTGTCTGAGGGGGCACCATGTGCCCTGCTTGGACGGGGACTATGTCCCATATCCTGGGGGGCACCATGCACCCTGCCCAGGGAAGCGGGGACAGTGTGCACTGCCCAGAAGCCACTGTGCATCTTGTCTTGGGGGGCAGGGGGGCTTGGGACAGTAACCCCTGCCTGGGGAGGACCACTCGTCCTGCCCAGGAGGGCAAACTACGTTCTATTTGGGGTGGGGAGGATTGTGCACACCGCCTGATAGCGGACTGTCCCCTGCCGGGGGTGAGCACCCTGGCCGGGGGTCTGTGTGCCCGCCCGGCGGGGAGCGGCGGCCCGGGTCGGTCCGTAGCAGGAGGAGGAGCAGGAGAAGCAGGAAGGACTGGAGGCAGGGCGGCGGGAGCGGCCGCTGCCTGAGTGCTTCCTGCCCGACTCGGGCGGGTCCCATAAAGGGCTCGGCGGTGTGGCCTCCCCGCCGGCAGCCCCCGCCATGGCAGGCATCAGCTCCATCGATGCCGTCAAGAAGAAGATCCAGAGTCTACAACAGGTGGCCGACGAGGCAGAGGAGCGTGCCGAGCACCTGCAGCGGGAGACCGCTGCCGAGCGGCAGGCCCGGGAGCGGGTAAGGCGCAGGACGCGGGGATCGGGGGGCGCTCCGGCAGCTCCCCGGGATGCCCCCACCAGCTTCGACAACATCGCCGGCATCCTTCCCCGCGGGCTGGCCCCGGCCACCCCTCCTGCCCTGGTAGCCAGGCTTTCTGCCTCCGGATCGGAGTTCAGAGAATTCCCTGGGGAGCTGGAGAGCGCTGCCATTCAGGTACCCCGGCAGCGTCGCCGCCTCCCGACTGCCTCCTCCAGTTGCCTCCCTCATGGGTCGTTTGAGGGATACTCCACGTGGTGAGGCTCCCCAGGGCTTCTCCTGTTGGTGGGGCACCAGGGAGCAGCCAGCTTTGCCTTGACTCTGCTTGGGACATCCTGGGAAAGGATCTCCTCCCTCGAAGGCCGGCTGTGTGAATGGCTAAAAATCCCACACCCAGAATCTTGTCTGGCTTCCAGCAGGCTCTGTGGTCCAGGTTGCAGCAGTCACAGAGCCTTTGACTCTCTAGCATGTCCATTTGTGGGGACGAACCACGATTTTGCATAGGCCAAAATTTCCGCTCTGGCAGTGGGACAGCATTTCCAGACTGCAGCTTGTTTCTGGTTTGTTTTTTTTATTGTTGTTGGAGCTTGTGAGTTTTTTTTCTCCCTTTTTCCTATGCCCACTCTAACATCCTCACCATGGGTGAGCTGGGTGCAGTACCCGGGCTGCTGTGACTCTGACTGTATGCAGAGGAAATGGCCCCTTCCTGCAACTGCAGATTGGGATCACTGGGTCCTACTGGAGAGCTCATGTTCCTGAGTGTCCTTCCAGGCAGCTCTTACTCACTTTGAGGATGATTCTCTGGGAAAAAAAAGCTCCTGCTGGGGTGAGGCAGATGCTGCAAGCCATCCCCAATTCTTGTACAGTTTGGCAGGGAATGAGCTCTCAGTGAGTCCAGAAAGAGGGTGTTCATGGGGTGGAGATGGCTGTTGTGCCAGCCTTGGAGCTAGCCACCCACCCAGCACACTGCCAGGCTGACCCAATTGGACTGGTGTCAGCTGTGCCTGTCCCCACCCTGCCAGCTTGCCACAGGGACCATAGGTGCTCAGCAGGGCAGCCTTCTTGCATCTTCCATAGCCCCTCTGCTTGGCCAATGTCCCCCAGGGCATTCCCAGTTCTGGAGCAGGAGGCTGGCCAATGTTGGATGTTGCAGCTGGCTATGCCCACTCTAGCCTGTGAATAAGCAGGATACATTATCCTCTGGTTGGTGCATGTCTCCCTGCCTTTTGGTGCATGGGGCTGCTCCCTGCAGCAGGGTCTCATTGCTGCTCATCTCTCTGCATCTGGGGTTTTAACTCCCCACAGCCCTTCTGGTGGGGAGCAGGGCCAGGAGCTGCTGAGGGAGCATTTCATGGTGGTGGTGATGGAGCAGGCAGGAGACCTTTACTAAATGGAAAGACTGTGGGGCCAGGTTTCAAAGGGCTGGCAGGGGCCAGGGCCACTGCTCCCAGCCTGCCCCAGCTCCTGGTTCCATGTGCAGGGAGCCTGGGAAAACAGGGAGCCCTGGTCTTGTGGGCCCCAGCAGCTGTGGCTTGGCTGGGCTCCAGCATGCTGAGGGCAACTTGCTCCATTGCCCCCAGCACCATGCTGTACATCAGCTGGGGAAGGGGAGGAGGGGGGCAGGGGGACTGTGCTTAGCTTTGGGCTACCCCATTGTGGGGGTCCCTCCAGAAGAGGCTCCCAGCTCACTCTGCCACCTCTTTAAACAGGAAATCCACAAGTGGCTCCAATCTCCTTCTGTAATTGAAGCTGCACAGGGTATTCCTCCCTGTTTACTCACTGCTCCACAAACCCCAAATAGCATCTTAATGATGGCGCAGCTGCTCCAGCCACCCTACCCTGGTGAACATGCTTCGTCCCTCTCCAAGGCGGGAGCTGGAGTTGTGGGAGCACAGTGGAGGGGCTGCACATGCTGGGGTGCTGGACTCAGGTTTCATGGCCAGGAGGAGCCAGCATCAAACAGGGTGCTAGGGATGGAGAGAGCTCCATTGTCCCTATAGAAAGGAGGTAGGATGCATGCCCTAGACAGGTTTGTTGCACAATGTCAAGGGGTGTTTTGGATAGTGAATGCAAAAATAACTGCTGAAAATGCTTTTTATATATATAGAGATATATATGTCTCATGGAGTGATGGAGGGGTTTCTGCTCCCCCAGGCTGAGGCTGAAGTGGCTTCTCTCAATCGCCATATCCAGCTGGTGGAGGAGGAGCTGGACCGAGCTCAGGAACACCTGGCCACTGCCCTGCAGAAGCTGGAGGAGGCTGAGAAGGCAGCTGATGAGAGTGAGAGGTATGACAGGGAGGGACAGTGAGGGTGGTGTCAGGTTGCCCTTGATTGTAGGCAGCTCCCTTGGTTTTGCAGTGGGGTTTGGAGATCCCCCTGAAGTTATCTTATGGGGTTTGTATTGGTTTTCCTGCAGACCCCAAAAGGAAAGAGCAAAGTCACAATGCAGAGAAGTCCCTCAGATATGGGTGCTCTTGGCAGGCTTTGAAATTTCCATGGCACCCATAAAATCCTGAAAAATTTTATCTGGTTTTCATACAAATATCAGTCTATAACTGAAGCCAGAGGGTGCTCGGAGCCTTTTTTCTGTCTTAGAGAAGCCTCTTCTGCTCAAGAGTTGAGCAGTGGCCCAGGAGGGGACTTCTGTGCCTGGGAACTGTGGTTGACCTTTGAGAACAAACCAGCCTCTTTCAAAAAGAAGTCCTGCAGAGTGCTTCCCCATTCTCAGGGCAAGCAGGTTTACAGGGCAGGAGCCATGCAGACAAGGGCATCACAGCATTCCTAGCAGTTATGTGAACTCTCCCCTCCATTGGCAAAGACCAGTTTGAGCAACAGCATCTGAGCAAGAGAAGAGCCTGCAGGAGTCCCTGTCAAGGGGATTCATGTGGGTTTGGTGACTCCCTGCTTGTGAGAATCACTCTTGAATGGGAAAAGGCTTTGCGACAGGATTTTTTCTAGCATTTCCTAAAGGTGGCTAGCCTGTCACACTGCTTTTGTAGAGGTTGTGGCCAGTTCATCCTGGACTGCACGCGTTCTTACCCCCCTGAATGATGGGTTCAGGACCTGCCTGGTTGAGAGGCACTGTGGCCACATCTCAGCCTGGGACACAGCCCTGGGGTGGCCTTGGGGTCAGGTCTGCTGCTTTAATTGTGCACAGGAGCATCCTTGGGGTACCACTAGTGTGACCGTACTGTGTGAGGTGGCCAATGAGTGCTAGTGTTCCAAGTCTCTGGAGCTGGAGGATGGCATGGTTAGGGCACAGTAGGTGGGAGATGCAGGTGCCACCTTGATCCACAGCAGTAACATATTTTGGCTTGTGCTTTCCTCAGAGGCATGAAGGTAATTGAAAACAGGGCCATGAAGGATGAGGAGAAGATGGAGCTCCAGGAAATGCAGCTGAAGGAGGCAAAGCACATAGCAGAGGAGGCTGACCGCAAATACGAGGAGGTACATGCCCACACTTGCATGTCCCCTTCCCCCAGTGCTGATTCCCTGGCAACACTCTGGACTGCCTCCCCACAGCCCTGTGTCTCAAGTCAGGGCAAGTGCGGGACTGATATGTGCCCCTTGCTGCTGTCAACAGGTCGCCCACAAGCTGGTTGTCCTTGAGGGAGAGCTGGAGCGCTCAGAGGAGAGGGTAGAAGTAGCGGAGAGGTGAGTGGGGCTCCCAGTGGGCAGCTTGAGAAAGTCCCATGTGGCTCTTGCCCTGAGTCCTTAGCAACGGGGGGTGGCTGTGTGTCTGTGTGGGAATGGGGATATCCCTCCCCAGGAACAGTGGGTTCTTCTGTTAGGGTGGTCCCTGGGCTCGCAGGCTGGGGGCAGGGGGATGCCAGCCTGCTGGAAGCACATCCTTGACTTTGTTCTCTGCTGTCCCTCCCGCGGGGTGCTCCTCTTCCACCCCAGCCGAGTGAGACAATTGGAAGAAGAGCTGCGGACCATGGACCAGACTCTCAAATCCCTCATTGCCTCAGAGGAAGAGGTACTGGGGCAAGGGCTATCCACAGCAGACCCCTCTCTCTGTCACTGTCTCAAACTGTGAGCCATCTCTCCTCTCTGCACTACTGCCTCTGCCACCAACCTCCCCTTGCCTGCCTCTCTGGTGGGTGCAGGCTGGGCATGGTCCTCCATCCCTCTGTGCCTGCTCTCCTTCTTGGCAGGGCTGGTGGGAGCCTGGCTGGCAGTGATGCACAGGGTGTCTGTGCAAAGAGGCATGAAGAACAGATGAATAAATGCGTCCCAGCAGCTTCTGCTTGCAGCAGCTCTGTTTCTTCTCTGCCTGCACTGCCTGAGTTTTCTCCTCCCTCAACTTATTCTCTCTCTTTCCTCCTTCCCTGCCCACTCTTTCTGCTCCTTCCTCTCACCTGCCCCTTGGCCCCACTCCCCCTCCTGCTGGCCTTGCTTGGGATGTAGTAAATGTGGTGATCTAGAGGAGGAGCTGAAAATTGTCACCAACAACTTGAAGTCCCTGGAGGCCCAGGCTGACAAGGTAGGACCCAGTGGGGCTGCTGGGGCTGGGCAGAGTGCGCAGGGCCTGGGGCTGCTGCGGTCACCCACTGAAGTGAAGTATGGCCAGAGGTGTCCTGTGGGGCTCATGGCTGCCCATCTGTCTCTGC
This sequence comes from Acropternis orthonyx, assembly GCA_035583155.1. Lineage (NCBI taxonomy): Eukaryota > Metazoa > Chordata > Aves > Passeriformes > Rhinocryptidae > Acropternis > Acropternis orthonyx. Next base: position 62,679,284 of record JAWWEU010000091.1, on the reverse strand, counting down.
AGTATTCTACCAAGGAGGACAAGTATGAGGAGGAAATCAAGCTTCTAGGGGAAAAACTGAAGGAGGTAAGGGGTGTGGGGCTGGGACCCCCAAGAGAGGGGCTGGCACTGCATCAGCACAGGCACAAGTTTGACATCCCCTGTGGATTTTGACCCTGTTACACCTATGTCCTCTCACCCTTCCCCAAATTGCAGCCTTGCAGCATGACAGATGTCTGGGTCTGGGATGCCCCCATGGGATCCTGATACCCCAGGGAGGGGCCCTGGCCCATCTGAAGGACTGATGTTTGCATCCCCAGGGAGCAGAGTCCCACTGGGGTTGCATCCTGCAGCCCCATGCTGCACTCTGCTCCTGCTCTGCTCACCTCTGTCCTGTGTGGTGTCCTGCTCCCGGGACATGTGCTGGCAGGAGCTCATGCCCTGCACACACCAACTTCAAGCCATGTCTGATTTGGGGTGATCTGTCTAGTGTTGGTTTCACACACAACCTATGAAGTGTGCGGGCTCCCATGATGTTTTTGGTGGTCAGGACAGATTGGGATAAACAGGAAGCCCAACATGGAGGCACTTTGCCCAGCTGACTCCTTTGAGGGCAAGCTCGCACCCCTGCTGCTAGTTTAGGGCATGGGGGTTCATGAGGCCCTTGTCCCTTGCCTTTCCCGGGGGGATGGCTCATGGCAGAGGGATATGGGAGATGCAGATGAGGCAGATTTGGGGTGCAGTACAGCATGTGCCATCCCTATTGTGCCCTGCAGCTTACCCTCTCTCCCCTGCACTCCCATAGGCTGAGACCCGGGCGGAGTTTGCAGAGCAGTCTGTGGCGAAGCTGGAGAAAACCATCGATGATCTAGAAGGTAAAACGTCCTTACTGTCCCTGTGTCCCTCTTTCCCAGGGAGCACTGACCAAGATGTGCCCCCAGCTGGGTCAGACAGGGCTTGGCCAGGGTACGGAGCTGGGCAGGGGTCGTGGAAGGGGGTGAGGCTGGATACTGTGGTGTCCAGTGCGGGGGTAGAGAGATGCTGGGATCTGTGGCTCTGTCCTCAGGTGGGGAATAAGGCTTCATCCACATCACCTGTGTCCACATGCTCCTGCTGCCCTTGGTCCCCTGCTCATAGCCACTCACTCTCTTTCCTGCCCACCCCTCCATCCTTACTCTAATGCCTGCCACCTACCCACACACACCCCCCACCCCCCACCTGCCTGCAGATGAAGTGTATGCACAGAACATGAAGTACAAAGCCATCAGTGAGGAGCTGGACAATGCGCTTAATGACATCACCTCCCTCTGAGCCCCTCAATGGGTACTAGCACTGCATCCCCTCCCCCACTCAGCCACTTGCCTGCCTGGCCATCCAACCTCTCTCCCTGCCTGCTCTGTCCCCTCTGTCCTTCCCAGCCCATTCCTGTCCCATTATCTCTTTTGGGACAGGAGCCAACCCAGGTTGTTCTCACAATACTCCTCTTTGTAGGGAGACAATGTGTAGGTGTTTGGAGGTATTTGGCAGGGAAGGGGAACAGCCCCGGGGACCCCTCATGCTGGGGGTTTGGTGCCCATGCAATTGCAGGTTTGTGCCACAGCATTACCTGTCAGGAAACAGAGCTGTGCCCAGGAGTCCTTCGCTTCAGCAGCTCCCTCCTCGGCTTCCTGGTAGCACAAGCACCAGGAACCCCACAGCTCTGGCTCTGGGGGAACATCTGCCCCTCAGTTTCCTCCAACAAAGCCCCCTGGTTATGCTTGCTGAGCCCAAGGCAGGTGGGGGGACCTGCACAGGGGAAGTGGCACCTCCACCACCAAAACAGAGATGAAGGCTTAGGCCCAGGGGATGGAGGGGGGATTTAGGTAGTGCAGGCAGCCTGTCCCCAGACAGACAGGCCCCAGGCCCCCGTTCCTCCCTTGCCTCTGCCTCCTTTCTGTCCTTTGCACATTGCTGTTCAGTTTACATTTCATGATTTTTTTTTTTTTTCTGTTCTGTCCCTCTGAGTATACTGAGTTGGTCTCAATAAAGCATTTTCTCTCCTCCATTTCTCTTTTGTTTTCTTCATGCTGCTCTGTCTCTCATCTGCCTGTTACATGCAAGTGCTGGCAGCTGGGTGGTAGGAGGTGGTTTCAGGCAGCTTGCAGCTGCAGGACCCCTGGAACAGCTGTGGCTGAGCCCTGAGCAGCTCTCATGCTGCCAGACTGAGTGGGACAGGGCCCTTTGTGCCTCCACCCAGGGAATGATGCCCACTGCCCCCTGGCTCTCTGACACAGCTTTCCTCATCTCATGCCACCTTCTCTATGACTTTTTTTGGCATGAAATATCAGGGTTAGACCTGATCCTGTCCATTTTCTGTCCTCACTCCCAAACATTGCCCACAAGCAGCAGTCTCAGCCCTGGCATCATTCCTTCATCACCCTCCCACACCAAAGGGGCTAACCCTACCCTTCAGCAGTGATCCCTGCCCCT
>JAWWEU010000091.1:62665532-62676737 GCA_035583155.1 Acropternis orthonyx | reverse complement strand
AGCCCTGTGCGTGGGGAGCCTGGGAAAGGGAGGGCTCTGGTCCAGTGGGTCCTGCCAGCCGCATCTTGGCCAGGCGCCAGCCTGCCGAGGGCGACTCGCTCCACTGCCCCCGGTGCTGTGCTGTACATCGGCTGGGGGAGCTCCGTGCTGGCTTCAGGCTGTCCTGTTGCACAGGGCCACGGGGGTTCCCGCAGGAGAAGCTCCCGGCTCTCTCCACCGCCTCTGTAAACAGGAAATCCACAAGCGGCTCCCAATCTCCTTTTCGGGAGTGAAGCCGCAAAGGGCATTCCTCCCCCTTTACTCACTTCTCTGCAAACCCCAAATACCATCCCTGTGACGGCATGGCTGCTATGGCCACCCTACCCCAGGGAACATGACCTGTTCCCTCCCCAGGGCAGGAGCCAGAGATGCGAGGACATGATGGGGGGGCTGCACAAGGCAGGCTGGGTTTGGAAGGCTGGGAGATGTCAGCATCAAACAGGTAGTAGGGATGGGGATAACCCTGTTGTCCCTATAGAAAGGCAAGGGGATGCATGGTCAGACATCCCATTCCAGTGACCAGTGGCTTGTTGCACAGTGCCAAAGTATGTTCTGGATGGTAAATGCAGAAGTAAACACTGAAAATGCTTTTTAAAATATATATATGTGTTGGGGATTGCTGGAATATGGACAGCTTTGGCTTTAAGAGGATGCCACTGCAGGCCTGGGAAAGCAGTGGAAAACATCACCTGTGTCCTTGGACCACCTGGGAAAGCTGAAGAGAGAGAGAACAACTATAGAAAACAAGAGTATGTTTTGGGACTTGCTAGCATGAGGAGAGATGGTGACTACCTATCAGAAGATGGTTTGGAATTGACAGACAAGTGTGCTTAGCAAATGACATGTAGCCTTTGTGTGTGTTTGCAGTAGAAGAATATTAGAAAAGGATTAGTATAGAATTAATAAATTGGCTACTCTTCATCATCATATTGGTGTGTTGAGTTGTCCAGGCATCGCATGGAGAACAAATAACCCAACATACATGTGTGTGTGACATGGGGTGACTGATGGGTTTCTGCTCCCCCAGGCTGAGGCTGAAGTGGCTTCCCTCAACCGCCGTATCCAGCTGGTAGAGGAAGAGCTGGACCGAGCCCAGGAGCGCCTGGCCACCGCCCTGCAGAAGCTGGAGGAGGCTGAGAAGGCAGCTGATGAGAGTGAGAGGTGTGATGGGGTGACAGTGGGGGTGGTATCAGGTCACCATTGGTTGCAGGCAGCCCCCTTGATTTTGCAGTGGGGTTCTTCTGAAGTGACCTCATGGGGTTTGTGTTGGTTTTCCTGCAGACTCCAAGGGGAGAGAGCAAAGCCACAATGCAAAGGAGTCCCCCAGGTACAGGCATTCTTAAAAAGACTGAAATTTTCAGGGCACACATAAAATCGTGAAAAAATTTAGCTGGTATTTAGAAAATCACCAGACTGTATCCAAAGCCAGAGGAAGCTAGGAGTATGTTTCTTTCTCAGAGAAGCCTCCTATGCTTAAGGGCTCAACAATAACCCAGGAGGGAACATCTGTGGCTGGGAACTAAAGTCAGATTTGAGAACAAAACAGCCTCATTCAAAAACAATCCTACAAAGTGTATGTTGCCCCATCTTCATGGCAAGCAGGTTTCACAGACAGGAGCTGTGCAGGCAAGGGCACTCAGATTGTATGGGAGTGCCCGAATATGTCACAGTGTTCCTGACAGTGATGTGAGCTCTTCCCTCCACTGGTGAAGACCAGTTTGAGCAACAGGATCTGAGTGAGAGGAGAAGAGTCTGCAGGAGTCTGTTCTGTGGGTGTTTACAGAGGTTTGGTAACCCCCTGTTTGTGAGCATTACCCAGAATGAGAAAGGCCTTGCCACAGGATGTTTTGTAGCATTTCCTAAAGGCTGCTGGCCTGTCAAGCTGTTTTTGTGGAGGTTGTGGCTGGCTCATCCTGGGCTGCATACTTTTTACCCCCTAAAGATGGGTTCAGGACCTCCCTGATGGAGGGCCACCACAGTTACTTTTCCTCACTCTGGGGCAAAGCCCTGGGGCTACCTCTGCTGTAACTGTGCACAGGAGCATTTTTGGGGTACTGCTAGTGTAACCCTACTGCATGGGGTGGCCAGCAAGTGCTGTCATCCACAAGCAACATCCCATGCCTCTGGAGCTGGAGGATGGTGGGGTTAGGGCACAATGGGCAGTCAGGAGGTGCAGATGCCACTTGACCTACAGCAGCAACATCTTCTTGCTTGGTCTTTCCTCAGAGGCATGAAAGTCATCGAAAATAGAGCCATGAAAGATGAGGAGAAGATGGAGCTCCAGGAAATGCAGCTGAAGGAGGCAAAGCACATAGCAGAGGAGGCTGACCGCAAATATGAGGAGGTGCGTATCCCCTCCCCCAGTCTTGACCCCCTGGCAGCACCCACGACCACCACCTCGCAGCCCTGTTTTCCCAGCTGGGGCAATCACAGGGCCAACAGATGCCTCTTGCTGCCATCAACAGGTTGCCCGCAAGCTGGTCGTCCTTGAGGGAGAGCTGGAGCGCTCAGAGGAGAGGGCAGAGGTGGCTGAGAGGTGAGCAGGGCTCCTGGCAGGCAGCATGCAGGGGTCCCACCCAGCCTTTTTCCCAAATCCCCAGCAGACACAGGGATGGGGATGTCCCTCCTTGGGAGTGGCAGGGCCTGTCATCGGGGTGGTCCTTGGGATCGCAGGCTGGGGGCAGGGGGGTGCGAACCCACCAGCATCACATCCTTGACCCTGTTCTCTGCTGTCCCCCCTCCCCGGGGTGCCCCTCTTTCACCCCAGCCGACTGAGACAGTTGGAAGAAGAGCTGCGGACCATGGACCAGTCTCTCAAATCCCTCATTGCCTCAGAGGACGAGGTACTGGGGCAGGGGCCTGGGGCGATGTGCAGCAGCCCCCCTCTCTCTGTCGCTGTCTCTCGAACCATGCGAGCCACCTCTCTCTTCTGCACCACTGCCTCCACCACTGGCCTCCCCTCGCCTCCCTCTCCAATGGGTGCGGGCTGGGCACGCTCCTCCATCCCTCTCCATCCCTGCTTCCCTTGGCGGGGCCAGTGAGAGCCTGGCTTGCGGTAATGCACTAGGTGTCCATGCAAGGAAGCACAAGGAATGGATGAACAGATGCGTCCCAGCAGCTCCCGCTCACAGCAACTCCACTCCTTGTCCACCTGCACTGAGTTTTCTCCTCTCTCAACTTGTTTTCTCTCTTTCTTTCCTGCTTCCCTGTGCCCGTTCTTTCTGCTCCTGCCTTTCTCCTGCCTTCTGGCCCCACTCCCCCCCTCCTGCCGGCCCTGCTTGGGATGTAGTAAATGTGGTGACCTAGAGGAGGAGCTGAAAATTGTCACCAACAACTTGAAGTCCTTGGAGGCCCAGGCTGACAAGGTAGGACCCAGTGAGGCTGCTGGGGCTGGGGAGAATGGGTGGGGTCAGGGGATGCTATGGTCTCCTGCTGGGGTGAAGGACAGCTGAAGACATTCCCTGGGGTTCACAGGTGCCTGTCTCTGTCTCTGCAGTATTCCACCAAGGAGGACAAGTATGAGGAGGAAATCAAGCTTCTAGGGGAAAAGCTGAAGGAGGTAAGGGGTGTAAGGCTGCCAGTGCATCAGTGCAGGCATGAGTTTGCCCTCCTGAGTGGACTTTGACCCTGTTATGCCCATGTCTTCTCATGGTTTACCAAATTGCAGCCCTGTAGCATAGCAGGTGCTTGGGTCTGAGATGCCTATTAGTCTGTTCCAGTTTAGGGTATGAGGCTCCCTGGGGCCCTTGGCCTTGCCATTGCCTTTACCAGTGTAGTGCTTGTGAAGAAGGGTACCAGAGGTGCAAATCTGGCAGATCTGGAGTGCAGTGCAGCCCGCACCACCCCTGTTGTGCCATACAGTTCACCCTCTCCTCACTGTGCTTCTCACAGGCTGAGACCCGTGCAGAGTTTGCAGAGAGGTCTGTGGCGAAGCTGGAGAAGACCATTGATGACTTAGAAGGTAAATGCCCCCGCCTGCTCTGTGTTTTTCTCAGGGCAACACTTGACTCACCATGCCCCTGCTGGGGCTGGACAGGGCTTGGTTGGGGTGAGAGGGTCAACAGAAATTCTGGGAGGTGGGAGGCTGGATGCCCTGGTGTCTGGTACAGGAGTGCAGAGCTTGGGTGTGGGCTCTGCCCTTGGGTGGGGAATAGGGTCACATCCCCGCCGCCTGTGCCTGCATGCTCCTGCTGCCCTCAGCCCGCCGCTCACAGCCACTCTTTCTCTCCACGTCGTGCCCCCCACTCTGCTCCACCATCTGCCCCTGCCTGCCCTCACCTGCAGATGAAGTGTATGCACAGAAGATGAAGTACAAAGCCATCAGCGAGGAGCTGGACAATGCACTTAACGACATCACCTCCCTCTGAGCCCCCTGCCGGGCACCAGCACTGCACCCCCTCCCCAAGAGCCTCTCCTTCCCCATCTCAGCTACCTGCCTGCCTAGCCATCCCACCTCTCTCCCTACCCTCTCAGTCCTCCTCTATCCTTCCTAGCCTCTGCCTGTCCATCGGCTCCTTTGGGACAGGAGCCGGCCCGGGGTGTTCCCGCTGTACCCCTTTTTGGGGAGACAAGATGTAGGTGCTTAGAGCTGTTTGGTCAGAACAGGCTCATGGAAGCCCACATGCTGGCTAGGCATTTCCTGTATGGTAGGTCCATGCCACAGTATTGCCCAATATGGATCAGGGCTGTCCAGAAGCCTTTTGCTCCAGCAGCTCCCTCCTTGGCTCCCCAGCAGCAGAAGCACAGGGGACACTGCAGCTCTGGGAATGGGGGGCCATCTCCACACTACATACCCCCAGCAAAGTCTCCCAGTGCTGCTTGCTGGTCCCACGATGGGGATGATCTGCACTGGGGAAGCGGCACCTCCACTGCCAAAGCTCAGGCCTGAGGGATAGAGGGTTGGGCCTCACTGTGCAGACACCTTCCCTGGCAGGCAGGCAGGCAATCCCCAGCTCCTCCCTCACCCTGCCTTCTGTCCTTTGCACATTGCTCTTCAGTTTGCATCTCATGACTTTTCTTTTATGTTCTGTCCCTCTGAGTTAATGAGTTTGTTTCAATAAAGTTTCAACATTGGTTTCTCCTTTGTTTTCTTCATGCCACTCTATCCCTCATCTCCTGCCTGTCTCACGCGAGTACTGTCAGCATTGTGGTAGGAGGTGGTTCCAGGCAGCTCAGAGCCATGGGACCTCCAGACTGACCATGGCTGAGACTCAAAGAGGCTCCTGCACTGCCAAGCTGAGTGGGACAGGGCCCTTTGTGCTGACCCTAGCCACCCTCTGGCTCTCATACACAGCTTTCCTCATCTCATGCCATCTTCTCCATGACTCTTGGCACGAAATAGCAGGGTTAGACCTGGTCCTGTCCGTTCACTGTCTCCACTCCCAGACATTGCCTGCAAACAGCAATCTCAGCCTTATCATGTGTCCTGCATCACCTTCCCTTGGTGAAAGGACTGGTGCTACCCTTCAGCAGGGATCTCTTGTGATCCCAGAATTTGTCCTTGATACCCTTCCTTCTTCCTCACCACCCTATGGTCCTCAGAATCCAGTTCTCAAACTGATGGACCTACAGACCTGTCCCTGTGCCAGGACTGGTTGCTTCCTCCTGCCAGTCCAGCTGGTTCCTGCTGCTAGCTGGGCGTCTGTGGTGTTTCCATCGAGGGCTTTGGGGAATGCTGTCTCTTTTCACTAACTCACTTTTTTCTCTCTCTTTCCTGTGCTGCGTTGACGTCTCCATTTTCTCTAGAGCGCTCTCAGCAGGAGGCCGAGAAAAACCGTGTTCTCACTAACGAGCTGCGGGTCATCCTTACTGAACTTAACAACTGAGCTGCCCAGAGCTCCCACCCCGGCCCAGCCTCCCTGCTCCATTTTGGCGAGGCTGGCTCAGGGCTGGGAGCCCCTACCTGCTCCCTACTGGGGCAAGGTGTGAAACCTTGGCTTATCCTCACAGGGGTAGCTACCCTGCTTGGGGGGGGACAGGGAGCCCCTCTGGAGCCTGATCAGTTTTTTGTGGGAGAGAAATGAGGGGTTTTGTGATGTCCTGGGATGCCCATGTGGTGATGGCTGTCCTCTGGCATCAGTCTGGCACTGCCAGGGAGGGAGGTGGTGGTTTGTATTGCTGCCTTACTTCTTCCCCTTGGCCCAGGAGTTGGTGGGCAGCCTCACTCTTGTCACCCCAAACTGCACAGAGAGGATCCTCTCAGAAAGGGATCCCCACAGGGTGCCGGGATTGCTGGGATAGGAGCTGAGCACCCAGCAGCACCCACTGCCCCAAACCTGGGGCAGGGGACAGGGAGGAGCCCAGCAGGGCACACTAGGAGATGGGGCTGGGTAGGCAGAGCTCTTGTTTCATCCCTGTCTTGGGGGAAGGAGGATGCCTTTTGGAAGTGAACACCAGAGGAGGCTGGCTTGGCAGCAGGCTGCCTGGCAGAGCTCATCCCTGTAGCCTTGTTAGCTCTGCTCCTTATCTCTCTGTTATCCTGTCTGCCTGCCCTCCTGGGCTATTATTGGCTGTTGTCTCACTCCTTTTCTTCATGGAGCACTGCTGGATGACACAGCAAGGCACTGGCTCTCTGCTTTCACTGGCCAAGGGTTTGGGCATGTGCTCACAGCCGGCCAGTGCTGATGCCCCAGGGGCTGGCCAGGTAATGGTACTCACCAGCAGCACCTGCCCATCAGAAGGCTCAGCCATGGGCAACGGGTCACCATGGGAAGATGGAAATGCTGAAGAGTGGTGACTGCCTGCCCCAGCGACCAGCCTGACTGGCCTGGCTGCCCTGGCAGGCCCCAGAGTGGCCAGACTCATCCCTGCAAGAGATGGGGCTGTTTGTGTGGACTCTGCTCCACTAGGAATGCCCCGTTCAGCTGGAGGCCATTGCTGTACTGAAATGTCTGTCTGTGTGCGTGTGTCTGTGCTTGGTGTGGTGTGCATGGGTCCGGCTGCACCTGGGTACCCTTGGGTTGTGTCTGTGTGTGTGGCTGCGTGTTCCTTGCATTCACAGAGAGCCTGGCCAGTGCCAAAGAGGAGAACGTGGGCATCCACCAGGTCCTGGACCAGACCTTGTTGGAGCTGAACAACCTCTGAGTTGCCCTGGAGAGCCCCCATCCCTCTTCCCTACCCAACACGTGCACCCCCCTGGCATGCTCAGGATGAGCATCAGCTGAACTGCATCTTGGCCAAATCCACACATCCATTGAGAAGGGAAGCCCTGTAGCCTTACAGCATGGCTCAGGGGCATCTTGTCTGTGCACAGCCTGACCGGCTCTGTCCTGTCTTCATGTCCAAATATTAAAGCAGTTTGACAAGATGGATGGCTGCGTTTGATCACTGTGGGCAGGCAGAGGCACTGGGAGGTGAGGTGGGATCTCCCTGCCCAGTTCATGGAAGGAGACTCTGCAGGAGTCCAAGTCCAGGGTGGGTATGGCCAGCATATGGATATCCTCTGTGGCCATGGGGGGCTTGGAATGATAACCATATGGTTTGGCCTCTTTTCCCTTATTTCCATTGCTTCCTTGGAATGCAAAGAAAACTTCTGCATCTCAAACTCAGCGCAAACTCACCATCCTCTTCAAGTACAGAGTGATAGAATATATCACTGCTGTGTTCCCTTCCACAGTCTGCATGCTATCTGCTTGGCACCTGGGGAAGCCACAAGGTCTTTGACCTCTCCATGGTGTCTGCTTCAGTGCAGTTTATGACACTGAGAACACACACAAGCATGTGACCATGCATGCACATCTTGTAACTTATTGGGGTCTTCTCCATGACTGGGATTAGCTGCTCACCCTGTCTACTAGTTGCATTTTCTATTACTGTTGACTGAATGCCTGCCTGAGGGACAGCTATATAAGCTAGCAAGCACCAATGCAGCAGACAACCCCTTCCCAAAGTGTTCAGGAAGGTTCCTCCTGGTTCACTGTATTTTCTCCAACACAAATTGAAGAGCAGGCAGATGCGATGTGTCTCATCACTGTCACCAAAACAGGCTGGATTTCCTGGGGATGCCCAAAGACATGATCTAGTCCTACCCTCTGCTTTGGGCCCCTCCACGATGTGCGCCAAGCCTTGTTATCCCAGAGTACTCAGCGGATATCCCTCTAAAAGCACAGCCACATACTGACAGGAAACACAATTCATGCTGACCCCTTGTCGAGCCAGACCATTGCCCCAGCAAGCGACCAGCAGGGATAGCTTTTGTTATCTGCTTTCCTTTATTTGCTATGCCTCTCAGCTCAGGAAAGAAGGGTAGTGAGATTGCATCTCCTTCCTGTCCAGGTGCTGCTGGCCTCCTGCCCTCTCCCTGGCCCTGCAATTTTGTTTTGTGGTTCCAAGACCTCCTCCAACAGGTAAAAATGCTCCCTGTGCATGGGGTGCTCATTTTCTGTTGAGCCTCCCAAGGGTATAAGTCGTGCTGTGAACTGCAGCCTCCCACCCTGGACCTGGATGAACAGGAGGGAAGGACAGTACACACTGTCTTTGGACTGCTGAGCTGTCCCTGCACAGGGGCTGGAGCTCCTCCTTGAGTCTGCCTTGTTTTTCTGCAGTGCACCATCTGAGCCATTCTGTTGTTTAGTCAAAGCACCTTCCAGGCAGGGGATTGTCTGACTTCAAAAAGAACCAGAGTATAAAAGCACCTCATCTCTGGGAGCCTGCACCCTGCACTGCAAACAAGTCTGCCCTGCACTCTGCTCAGGGTGCGTCCCAGTGCCCAGCTCTGCTGCTTTCCTGCTGGGACAAAGAGCCCTTTCACACCCAGTTTTTTCCCCATTAGCTGCTGCTGCCTCCTGGTTTGGACCAGTCCCTTTGACTTAACCATTTACATCCCTTCAGCAAGGACCTTTTCATTACTTCAAACTGTCTGTGGTTTGGCAGTAATATCCTGACTGCTGTTCCCAAGTGATGCTCTACCTTGAACAGACGAGCCATTTCATGGTTCAGCAAAGCTGCATTCTCCCACCCATCGCCCTCCCCCCTCATGGCCCTGCAGCGAAATAAGGCAGCCAGGGAAAGCTCTGGGAGTATGGGGCACTGTGGAGCTGATGGAATGGGAGCTCAACCTAGAAGCACATCTCCCCACATGCATTACAGACCCACGCTGAGAGCTGGAGTGCCTGTCCCCTCCTCCCTTCCTCTCTCTGCACCTCTCCCACTGAATTTTAACCTTTGGATTTGTTTATCTTTGCCTGATGGATCCGAAGATCTCCCCAAAGAGCTTTCAGCCTTGCCATGGGCTGCCAGCCCACTGATAAACCACCACATTAACCTCTGGCAGCCTTTCACCTCTGCTCTCTGCCCCAGTTTTCTCATCTCTTTGGTGCCCCATTTCATCTCTGAATCCTTCCTGTCCAATATCCTTGAACTACACACTGGAGGGAGAGGATGACACAAAGACCATCTGAGACATTTTGATGAGACATGTCAAGCTGTGCAGAGCCAGGCACAGACCACTGTCACCCCTCAGTCCCTCCCTGCATTTACAGCTTTAGACTTTGGGATGACGGTCAGAAGAGCCGTGTTGATGACCTGCATGGGGCTTGTTGCAAGGCTCTGGTGTGTTTCAAAACAGGTCAGGCAGCCTAAAGCCAAGTGTCACACAAAACTCCCAGTCCCCAAATCAGTATTACAGACTTGTCAATGCCAGCAGAGGACAAGGCACCTGGAGGGAAACACGGACACCAAAATCACATGGTGTGTCTCATTTCTGTAAGAGTTCCATATGACCCACATGCAGTGCTGGGTACTGCACCCCACACCAAGGCTGTGCTCTGAGGGTGGAGGGTGCAGTGCAGGTGGATGTGTGGTTCCCTGCTCCACATGCTCAGGGCCTTGGGACCATCTCTGGAGCAGCAAGACAGGCCTATGGCAGGGCAACAGGCAGAAAGGTACCCTTGGAGAGCATTCACTGTGTTGGCTTAGTAGTTGCTGGTGACAATGTTGATTAATTTGCTTTCAGAGTGAAAGACAATACATAAAAAACGCTTGTTCTCAGGGTTCTGTTATGTGATGTCTTTCTTTCAGGAAGTCTTCCCTATGTTGAAGTTTATTGTCCTTGTGGACTGGGCTAGGATGACCATTTTTGTGAAGTTCATGTTATTGCCCTATGAAATGATACAATCACTAGACATGACTCTATCAAATTGGTCCATGCTTCATGTGATGGGCAGGTCCTGGTTTAGAATCACAGAATAACTGGGGGTGGATAAGACCTTTAAAGGCCATCTAGTCTGGCCCCCAGCCCTCTCCCCCACAATCTCAACTAGATCAGATTACTGAAAGCCCCATCCAGCTGCACCTTGGATGTTTTCATTGGTGATGAGGTGGGCACAAAGAGCTGACACCATTGTGGGCATCCTTGAACTTCTTCTCTTGACTATCGCCCTTCTCCATGCTGCTGGAGCTTCCACCACGCTCCTGCTCCCCTCAGTCTCCTACACCAGCCGAGTCATCTCATGATGCAGATATTCCTCACGGTTTTTGCACCCCTTTGGCCGCGTCCGTATCAGCCTCGTCATGGTGCTGCAGCCTGGGCCGGGTGGTCAGCAGAGCCAGGAAGAACAAGAGTGTTGGAGCCATGGCCCGGTGGGAGGAGAGGGGGCTTAGCAAGTCTGCGTCCTGACTTTGACCCAAGCAAGGCAAGAGATTATTCTCATGTTCAAATCGGCCAAACCCAACCCATTGAGACACACACACACACGCACACACACAGATCTTTCCTGTAGCGATCTCTTATCTAAACCACAAGCTCCTCCATTTGAACTGCTACCTCCTTTTATTTTTACACGCTATTTTAGCGTACTGGGTGTGTATTTGGGCACCCTTATCCACACATTGAAGCGGCACTTCCTTCAGCTTTTAGCAATTGCAGATTTGACGCAGAGTCTGTCACTGCCATCTTCTAAAGCAGATAGCAATAAATGAGGGTTTTGATCCGCACATCACCTAGAGTTGTTTGCGCTGAGGTCTTGCACGGGAGAGATGCCACAGAGCGAGATGTGACTTTCCCTGGGCCGGGCGGGTCTGACTCGGGGCTGTTTTGTGAAGGAGCTGCGAAACCTGCGGCAGAGCCAAACCCTCTGGGGGGGCGGACAGCTCCAATCCCGGCCCCGGCCCCGGCCCCGGCCCCGGCCCCGTGACGTCACGGACCGGCCCCGGCGGCCGCTTCCGGCC
>JAWWEU010000091.1:62647759-62661212 GCA_035583155.1 Acropternis orthonyx | reverse complement strand
TTTTCCCTCTATGCTGTCCTCTCTGTGCTGCATCCTCACCCACCTGAGCCCCTGTCACATCTGTCTGTGCCAAACCCTGCTTTCTGTCCCCTGCGACCCTCCCTGCTCTTCTCTCCTATTTCTCCCACACTCAGGGTCTGACCCAGCTTCTCCCAGTCTGCCCCAGCAGTGTCTCTACCCACCTTCACTGGCTCATCTCCATCCCTGCCCCAAGCCTGCAGGCCAGGTCAGGGTGGATGATTCCCTGGTGACACTTCTCTGGTGCTCCCTCCAGCTTTTATGACGATGGTGCTGATTTTCCTTCACACCTTCTGGGGGATCCTCTTCTTCCATGGCTGTGAGCATCGGCGCTGGTGGGAGATCGTGGCAGTCGTTGTCATGCACCTCACTGTTTCGGGGTCGGTGAGTAACTGGGAGCAGAGCTCTGCACCAAGACCTATATTGTGGGTACTGCTCCCTGTGCTGGTGAGAAACAGCCTTTGGCACTAGCGAAGCAGCTGGCACTTCACAAACCAAATCCTGGCGTCAGTATCCCCTGTCCCACCCCACATGCTGAGGTGGTGACACTGTGACGCATCCTGTCCCTGTCCTTTCCTGCCTGCTCACCCTTCTCTTCTCCTGCCTCTCTCTCCAGTCGTTTTGCAACCCCCTGTACGTGGGCAGCCTGGTGCCCTCCTACCTGCTGATGGCTGCTGCTGCTGCCTGGGCTTACCTCCTGTCAGGGGGATCTGCGCAGAACCTGCGGCGCTTCCTGCTCTGTAAGTCCTGCTCTGTAAAGGGCATGGGAGGCACTGTGGATCCTGCTGGGTACCAGGACTGGTGCTGGCATGGTGAGAGGTTGTCCCTGTGGCTGGAACAAGGACATCGCCTTGTCTCCCAGATGGGAGAAGCAAGTGTTTTTTAGGGCTGTGGTCAGGTTGTTGCCTCTCCTGGAGGGAGTGGGGTGAAAAGTTTGATGAAAACTGACCCCTTCTCTTGGTTCCTGCAGGTTTACGGAGCGGAGCCAGCCCCCAGCCAGGATCCTGAGGCCCTGTGGGATGTTCCTGTCCCCAGCCACCTCTGCCCTCCCCTCCTCCTATCCTGGTGGCAGGATCGGCCATCACCTTTTTTGCAATACCTTTTCTCCTGGACTCGAGGACCCTGACCAGCCCTGGCGGGGCAGGCGCTGGGGTCTGGCTGTGGCCGCCAATCAACCAGTGTGGCTGGGACTGGCTCATTCCAATGCCCCTTTGAGAGCCCCTGTAGAACAGCTCTGTTTTGAGGGACCCAACTCTGCTGGCCCTGCCGTGAGCTCAGCCCCAGTTAGCTTGCCTGTGAAGGATGCTACCTTGGACTGCTGGAGTCTTGAGCCCAAAGAAACCCATTGCTTCTCCCCCCGCCGCCACAGGTGTGCTGCCCCCGTGCCAGGGCGGGGCTCCCGCATTGCCTCCTTGCTGCAGGGTGGAGGAAGGGGCTTTGCAAAGTGCTGCCATGCTCTGGGTGATGGCTGACCCTTGTGGGGCTCCTTTCTCCATGTCTTTGCCCAGTCTTGCTGCCCCAGGAGCCACAGCCCTTGCGCAGACCTGTGGTAGCGCAGTGAGCTGGCACTCTGGTACAGCAAGATGGTGCTGGGAGACCCAAGAGTACTGACAGCTTGGAGGGTGGGAGGAGAACAGGGGAAAAAGACAGTATCCAAAGGGTCCAGTAGACATGGAGGGTGGTGGAGGGCTTGGGAGGAGATGCAATGCTGTTGCCGGCACAGATTTGGGAGAGGGTTCAAGGGACCATTCATTCCAATGGATCATTGCCCTCTCCTGTTCTTGGGGATTTTCAGGCGGGTACCAGCCCTGGTTCTGTGCCACAGGGCTGGGAGGGAGAAACTGCCATCGGGCTGAGAAGGCAGTTTTATCCATAGTGGGCTTTTATACCAATAAAAAGAAGTACCACATACAAGTGGGGGCTGTGTGTGGGCATTGGCACTGACCTTGTGGGGAGGGTACAAGCGGTGATGGCAGTGGCTTGTGCTGATGTGGCTTGGGCAGGGACGGTCTGGCAGTTACAAGCCCCATTTGCCTGGAGGTCTTGCTCCTGCTCTGTTCATCCTAAAAGAGGTTGGGCTCTAGTTTTACAGCTTTGGAGTGCAGTCTGCTGAGGGATAGAGTCTTCAGGTTCCTCTCCTCTCCTGGGCCTGGACAGTTTCTCTTGGTTTTGCCCTGGCTGTAAAGCTCCCAGGGCTTTGGCTCCAGCTCCACTGGAGCCACCGTGAAAGCTGGGAAGTAGCCATGGATCTGAGGCTACTCTGGCTAATCTAGCTGTGGTAGAGTTGGAGGTGAGCTGTGTGGGGGCAGGCAAGAAGCGGTGGCTCTGCCACCTGCAGCTCTGCCTTTCCACAGCCCTACCAAGCCATAGCTATGTTTTTCCAATGCTTTGCACAAATAAGAGGAGGAAGAAGTCCCAGAGTGATGGAAGGCAGGGCTGGGCTGTACAAGAAGCCTTGTGCTGCTTACTCTGGAGCTCTGCCCAGCACACAGAGGCTGATGCTATCTCTGCCAGTTGGGAAGGGGTCCCTGCACACCCTTCTCCACTGTGGATCCAGCTGTACCACAGTGCTCTCTCCTGCCCCACAGCTTCTCACAAGGACAGCAGACAGGTCTGGTACCATGGGAGGCTTTTACTATTTTTTTAATACTTTTAACCTTTTTTATAACAAAAATATCTGTCGGGGCCAAATGCTGCCCCAGGCAAACAGTCCATGTGGGCAGCCTGTGCAGCCACCAGATGCTGGAGTACTGGCTCGTCCTTGGCCCAGGGTGGGAGTGAGGGGAAGGTGAGGTGGCAGCTGAACCAGTGGGGCTGGTGCTGCCACGGAGGTGTGGAGTTTATGCAGTGTTCTCGGTGCTGGCTGCTGTGTAGATGACTTTGGACTTCGTTGGCGAGTCCAGCCTGGTGGGGGAAGAAGGAGCGGGGAGTGTTACATCAGGTAGCAGGTCTTGTGCCTGAAATCACCCTTAGGTCCCCTTCACATGCCCCCCTTCTGCTTGTCCCCGTGGCTCACCGTGCATTCTGGCTGCGGTGCTTGTAGATGTACAGCAGGAAGGCCAGTGCTGTGACAGCAAAGAGCACCCCAAAGAGCACGGCCAGCACGTCTCCTGAAAGCCAAGCACAGATGTGTTACACTGGGATGGTCCCCTGCAGCTGAGCGGGGTGTCAGGGAGCAGGCTGGTGGTCCAAAGGCAGAGGGGACACAAAGGAGCAGCCTCAGCTGAGCACACCTACCTGCATCAAATGAGCTGGAGTGTCCTTCTGCAAGGGAGACAAAAGACCAGAGATGGGAACCAGCAGCACAGATGCTAGGGCAGCCCTGCAAACCCACTGCGGCTGCCTGCCCACCAGCTCAGAACATGGCTTCCAGGACCCCAACTCCCAGGCAGGTACACCCCCCCATCCACCTTCCCATCCTTTGTGACAGCCCTTCACTGACCTGTTGGTGGTGGCGAGCCATCACTACCTGCAAAGGAGACAGTGCAGTTAGGAGGCTGCCCCAGGTGTTTGGGGAGGGAAGTGTCAAGCCTACAGGCTTTCAGGCCCCACTGCCAAAGCAGGGCTGCCTCCAGGACTCCCCATCACCCATAAGCAGGCAGGGGAGAGCTGCCTGCCACATCCCCAGCAGCTCACAGCATCTTGCTGCAGGCATCCCAGCCCTGACACCCTGCCAGAAGCATCAAGGGAAGGGAAGAGAAAAGGATGGCTGAACGACAGCCCACACAGAAGCCTCACTGAGCCCAGCCAGAAACTCCCCACATTGCTGTTTCCACCATCTAGGAAGCAGACAGGCAGTGTGTTGAGCACTGCAGCACCCTATGACTACCAAACCTCACAGGAGACCCTGGAGAGGCACATGGGGTGAGCCCACCAGGCAGTGACCGTGGGGCCAGTTGCCAGTGGCTAGATGGCCAGCAGCTCCTGAGAAGAGGCAGCCGTTCACTGTGGGCAGGGCACCCGGCATGGGGATGGTTTAGTGGCTCCACATGCTGGGAGGGAGCTGTGCTGGGCAAATATTTACCGAACGAAAGAGCACAGCTTTTAAAGAGCTGCACTATCATCTGTACACGGCGTGGGTATTGCGCTCAGTGGCACTATCTGCAGGCTGTATCCAACTGCGGGAAAGCCGCCGCCTTCACCCAGCGGCCGGGGCCAGGGAGAGGTTATCCTGAACTGGGGGTGACTGGGAGAACATCAACAAGCGTGGGTGCAGAAGGTGCAGCTGCAAGCAAAATGGGACGTGATCCTGCAGCACTCCATCTCAGCATTCACTGGCCTCGGGTAAAGCAGGCTGTTAGCACTGATGTGGGGAGACAACCCCAGCAATCAAGGCAAGAGACCAGTAACCTCATCCAGGAGTACTGGGACATTGCTCTGTTAGTTCAGAAACAAGGGGTTTATGGCTTTGTTGTAGTAGGGATTTCTGGATAGTAATAGCAAATAAAGAAAAAAAAAAGGTAGGGCTGGGTAACTCCCCCCCTGCCGCAGCGTCAGTGGATGGAGGCTTTGGAACAGCTTCTGCAAGAAAGTGGTAAAAGAAAGGCTTGGAGGTAAATGGAAAATATGATAAAGTATCTAACAGGTTTACCAAAGATAGAGCATGCCAGCCTAACCCGATATCCTTCTTTGATAAGTGATATTCTAGACAAAGAAAATGCGGTAGATTTTATCTCTCCCAGCTTCAGTGAAGCATTTGATGCAGTGCCACATGGGAAACTGCTAGCCGGGCTGAAGACCACAGTGATTAAAAGCCTACAGCCATTAGCAAGCTGGCTGCAGGTGGGATGGTGAAGGAAGTGCCTTGCACCGCAGTGTGTGGTTACTGAGACACTGCCCAGAGGCCTGGGACCAAGCCTGTGTGCTGTTCCCATTAGTCAACTTGACACAAGGTGTAGGAAATGGCATCAAAACAGAAAAGGAACAGGATGTTGAACAGAAAAGCCCCAGTGACCTCAGGGAGCAGCACCGGACAAAAATTCAGTGATGCTGTGTGATAGTCACACCTGGAGATTAAGAGTCATTCCTACTCATTCCTGGAAACTACCAATGCAAGAAAGGCCTTCAAGGGCAAACTGAGGACGGGCAGACAGGGCTGCCTCAGGCAGGGGACTGTGTGCCTGGTCAGAATATCTGTGTGGCCCCATTGGTAGAGCACAACCTTCAGGAGGGTTCCCCAGCACTGCCCTTCCTGCAGGGTGTGGATGAGGGGTGCTCACTGCAAGTTTGTACCACTGGCAGCTCCTATTGAATTTATCTATTGCATTTTCGATTGAACAAGCTAGCTGGGATGCCAGGACCTGGCTGTTTACTCATACACCCCCTAATCCTCCTACTGTTATGTCTGCAAGACAAAGGATAAGTTCCTAGAAACAATTGTCCCCAAACAGGGTGAAAGAAGTGAAGAAACAGGGGAGAGCAGGACTCCAAGACCAGTGCTCCTGTAAGTCAGAGCAGATCGAACCCATGCAAATGCTGCATTTCTGTAAGAGACATGAAACACCGACTCCTGCCCCTTGCCCCATGGCTGCATCCCTGCAGCTGGGTACAGCCTGGGCACGCTCCTTACCAGGGGTGTGCTTCACCAAAGGCTGGGTGGTCTGGAAACTCGCCAGCACCTGTCGCCCATGCAGGTTCTGCACCGGCCGGTAATTGTTCTGCAGAAAATTGCTGTTATCGGTCCTCAGGCTCCTCACCAGCACTGACATCTGGAAGGAGAACTGTGTGAGCAAAGCAGCATCCATCTCACCTCTGAGAGCCAAATGAGCCGCAGGACACCGGCACAGAGGGTGCCTGCTTTCAGGGAGAGGGTGGGAAAGACCTAGTGAGGAGCTCATTGCCCTGACAGACCTGGGCACGAGAGATCAGCATGGTCTGGTTGAAGATTGTCCACTTCACCGTCTGGTAGCAGGGAGGGGTGGTCAGAGAGCCATTGTAGTGAAAGTAGAGTTTCAGGTTGGCAGGCAGCAGACCTGCAATGTTGAATCCAGGCACCAAGACTTCCTGCCCTGGGAGAAGAAACACCATGGGAGTGTCCTGCAATCCCTTGAAGGACAACAGCATGGAGATCATGGGCAGACTGGCACTGCACGTGCCGCTGCAGCCACTGGAGAAAGAGCAGTGAGTTTGCCCTGGAGGTGGGGGAAAGCATGTGGGAGCAGAGGGCACCTTGGAGCGGTGCAATGTTCCCCTTCTCACGTACACATGGCAAGTGCCTGCTGCAGCCTCGCTCTGCCAGGCAGCAGTTTCTCTGCAGGGTTGTGCCCCCTGAGACAAGCACTATATGGGGCAGGGCCTTACCCACTCCTTGGATTTCATCCAGATGCTCAAGTATCTCCTGATAGTATGGGTTCTCACTTGGCCCAACCTGCAACACAGAGACTCCACAGTAATGGCAAGGACAGGGGCTGAAGGGAGACCCGCCAGTGATGGCAGTGCCAGCAAGGAGGTATCACTCCCTCTGAGAGGCGCCCTCTCCCAGTGATCTGTTCATTCTATCAGCACTGCTCTGACCCTTCTCTCCCCTTCTTCCAAGGTGGTGTATTTGCATCTTTGACAGTCCCCAAAACTGTGCCAAACTCTGCCCACCCAAGCCCTACTCTCCCCCTGCAGATCTATGGGACTCACATCCAGAAAGGCTCCCAATACAGCCAGGCCATCTTGGTGAACCATTGCCTCCTCAAAGCTGTCATACTTGGTGTTGTAGTGAACCACATGGATCTGGAAGGGAAACAGGCAACCCTGATGTAGGATGGGCACTGATGGGAAATGCACACAGGAACCAGCCTGCTGAAGCAAGTGCTGGGAGAAACATGCACATGTGATGAGCACCCCTTCTGGGAAGGGAAAATGCTGGTGGGAACAAGAAGATGTGCTGCTGCAAAGCAGCTAGCAGGAAGGTCTGCCTGCAGGAACTTCTCTAGTCAGAGACAGCAATGTCCTGCACACCAGGGGCTCATACTGCAGGGCTGGGCTCAGTTTGAGGACAGCAGCTAGAGAAGGAGGGATAAAACCAGATGGAAGCTGGCAGAGCAAGAGGACAGTGTGTACAGAGTAAACAGTCCCTGCAGCTCCCAAAGCAGGCTGCTCACAGCCTCCAGGGGAGCTGGCTTCCCCAGCCTGGGGACCGCTGCAGGTCCTGCTCCATCAGCCCAGGACCAGGCTTCAGTGTGAGTCTGGCTCAGCACCAGAGTGTGGCCTCCTGCACTGAGCTTCACTGCTGCAGAGCTGCGTGCGATCCTGGCTAGGGGTTACAGTCTTCATCCACTGACAACCACAGTCATGCACGAGAAGCATGACAGCCCTCTGGTGCCTTCCCTGCCCAGCACCATGAGGGAAAGGATGCATCCACCACCACGAGGGCTCCTCACCTCTGCAGCAAAGCGTCGCCCATTGACAGTGTGCTCCGAGCCAGGTCCTGACAGGGAGCCCCAGTGCAGGTGCAGCTGCACAGCTCGGTATTGCTGGGCATAGCCACCAGTGATGGCCAGTGACTCGGGCAGCTTGAGGACCACTGCAGAGGAAGAAGGAAGAGGCCAGTCAGTAAAACATAAAATCTGGTCCATCCCACAGGGACGCAGAGGAGATGTCTTAATGGAAACAGTCACTCCGGGCTTGTGGTCATCACCAAAAAATTTGTGTTCCATCTTTCATGAGGCTATGGGTAAGTCTGCCAAAGTGGCAAGGTTCAGCTTTTGACTTCAGGTTGGAGGACTCTGAAGTAAATGCATCACCTTCAAAACTAGCTGCTATGAAAATGCTGGAAAGTGAAGAGCCCCTCTGCAAAGACTCCTGGGGCCAGCTCCAAGACAAATGTTATCCAACAATTTATTCAGTAAGTGAGAATAATATAAAGAGACCATGGACAAAATTTGTAGAGAAATATATTGGCAGAGTGCTGAATACCTACGAGAGCAGAGCTGTTGGACAGAGAGCTGCAGTGCTTGGTGAGCTGCGACCTTTCAAATAAAGCAGCCTGCAAATGTCTGACAGCACTGGAGCTGGTGGCATGGAAGCATTAAATATTTTGAAAGCACTTAGAGATTAAATTTTTGCCTCTTTGGATACTGTAAATTCATACTTGGTTTTGCCTTTACTTCAGTGTGGTTTCTCCAGCTATTTTGGACTCATGCAGAAGTGTGGCAAATCTAAAGCTGAGTTACCTGGACATGAGGCAAGACTATCAGGAGTATCCCCGGACCCTGAGAAAGGCTGTCCTATCCTTCTAAGCACGTTTTCCTCATTTTTAGTATCAGTTCTTTTCCTTTCTCCTTTACAGGTGAAATACCCTTTAGTCACATCACCAAGCTAGGGCACAGATTCAGGATTAAGCTTGTAACAGGGCTATGATGAGTCATTTGCCATCTCGAGTTCCCTGCCACTGGGTTCAGAGATAGAAAACTCAAATACAGGAAGTGGGAGACTGCTCCTCCCGGTGAATTTATCTGCTTTTTCACTTCTCTTGTACAGCAACATCATTGCATTCCTTCTCCTAACTACCTGAGTCATTTTCAAGCCCTTTAAAAAGCCTATACAACATATACACTTTATATTACCAAAATGAGTAACTGTACAAATATCTTACCGGACTTGCAACTTTTTATTTATTTATGACTTTTCATAAAGCAGGCCAGTCATTGCTACAATAAATAAAGGCATTTTATAAGCATGGGAGAAAGTAATTCCCCCCTCCCCAGTGAAAATGCTCTGACTGCTTTTCTAAACACCAAGCAACACCAGATGCCAGGGTGTCTAAAATAGCAACTACTGAGATCAACTAGTTTAACTCCACAGGCACACTAGGGCAAGAGGCCACAATAAGAGCTCTGTGCATGCACCACGCAGCTGATCAGACCATGCACGGCGAGTCTGACCTGTCAAGTTTGCTGTACACACAGGGCAGCTCCATCTCGCTAGCTACCAGGGCAAGGAGGTGTCTTATCTCACCATCAGCAGGTGCCCAAGTCCCTTTCTCCACAGCCTTTTATTAGCTTGGAAACTGGCAGACAGCAGCGTGCACAGAACACTCTACTTGCTCCCAGAAAAAGCTGGTAGCAACCAGATCCAACCATCCTCAGCTGTGGGGAGATGAATAGAAAGATGTGGTTTTCCTTCATATCTGGCATAGCGAGCCAGATACTAAAATAACGTGAATAAGTTGTGTCCAGACTTTCCAAACCACTCTAAAACTGGGGATGGGAAACAAAAGATGGATAAAAATTTCTTAAGATCTTGAGACAGCATCCTTAAGCACAGACTTAAAGAAGTTGGTCAAAGTTGTGTCCTAAGAGACAAACGTAGGTAACTTAAAGGTTAAGTCACATCCAGAGACTGATGAGTCCCTTGAAAGTGAAATGCAGGGGAGGAGGACCCAGTGGCTGAAAACCTGCGTCAGAAGTATCATGGACACCTTTTTAAAGGAAATGTGGAGTTTAACAAATATCTAGAGCCAGCTTGCAAAGGCTCTGGACATCTCCAGGTTCCTCCCATCATCCAAGAAAACACATGGACCTGTAAAGGCTCAACAGCCCAATGCTTCATTTTTGGCCTTGAAGGCAGTGTGACTGCAGTCTGCAAGACAACCTCCTTCCCAGACTCCAGGGGAAGGGCATCAGAGAACCCTGGTCCTGCTGGGAGAGTCTAGGCAGCCTCTGCGTGTTCCTGCCTCTGCCTGTGCCTTTGCACCCACCTGTATGCCCATTGTTCTTCAGTATGAGCCTCTCATTGGCAGGCAGGCTGTAGCCAGAGAGCTGGATCGGCCGCAGGTCAGGGCTGAAGATGGTCTGAGCTGTGTCAACATTGATGGGTGACTGCATGGTGCCCCCACATTTTGGATAATCTGAATCCCAGTGTTTCACGTCTGGTGCAAGAAGGAAGGGAGGGAGTGTCAGAGAGATCACCCAGGTAAGGAGACCACTAGAAAAAGGGTTTTGGGGGTGGTGGGGAAGGGATCGGGCACTGGCCAGGGAATTATCAATGCACATAAGTTTAGCTTCCATGAAGTTAGCTTGGGAGATCTGTCCCACCATGTGACTGCATACCACCATACCCGGAAAGGTCTTGGAGCATGGTGAGCTGCCAGGAAAGTCTATTTTTGGGGTGTTTAGGAAGAACATATGAAGATCATTTACAAGCGGACTTGGCAAGCCGTGGAGCTGCTGCCCTGCAGCTCATCACACACTTGCTGTCTTGCACAGCCTGGCCTATGGCAGGTATCACCCACACTGCCACTTGAACAAGCTACCATCATGCTGACGGGCTGTGTGGCAAAGGGACAGCTCATGTGGCTGGGGTTGCTGCTGAAATGGCCACCTCTCCCCAGTGCCACAACTGGGATAAGCACAGATGATGCCCCAGAAACCTCCCTTTGCACTGCAGAGGGCTGCTTCTAGTGTGTCACAGGCCAGTGCAAACCCAAGCTTGTCCCCAGGCCAGACACTTACTAGACCTCTGTAAAGATGGAGCTGGGCATTAGCCTGTCCAAGTCAAACCCCAGAGTGCTGGTGCAGTAGTATGAGGTGCATTTGTGGTAGTACTGCAATAATGCCTATCATGGGTGCTGTGGAGAAGCCCCCCAAAACATGATGGGAGGGCAGAGCCAGGCAGGATGGGGAGGGAGGGTGACAGAGGGCAGAGGTGAAGACAAGCTAATCCCTGGGCAGGTCAAAGTCCCAGCATAGACTGCAAGTCCAGCTGGGAGAGCCCAGCCTGCTTCCCCACTTGGCAGAGGATCAGGGGAGCTCCCATTCAGGGAGGAGCCCTGCCCCCAGGGGCATACCCCCCTTCCCTGCCCAAGGGACTGGGAAAACCCTCCTTGAAGCTGTTGCTTCCTGTTGAAATCAGAGCAACCCCTGGCTCTTCAGCCCATCCGTGCCTGGGTTCGGGCACTGTGTCAGGCTCAGGAAGGAGCAAAGGGTGAGTCCTGGAGTGTGTGCACAGGAGTCCTATAATCATTAACCACAGCTGGCTCAGGCCCAGGATCTGTCGAGTAGTAGGAAAAAAGCAGGAGTACCTGAAAGGTATTTACCTTCATAGCTCCAGTGACTGTGGCCTTGAAAAAAAAAGAAAATAAAAAACCACATGAATGGAAGGAAAAGGTTGTCAGCAAGCATACCTCTGCCAGGCAGCACTCCCATCCCCAGCAGCAGGTCACTGGGATCCCACTGCTTTCAATCCCCTTCCCTGCCTTTGCGGTCCTGCTTCTTCCTCTACTCTGGCAAAGGAAAGGGGATGCTCTCAAATGGTACTGCCGCCTCAGAGCAGGGCCAGGTCCTCTGCAGTTGTCAGTCAGAGGGAAAACCCCAGGGCTTGACATTTTGTCATAATCCTTAAAAGGAAAAATCAGAGATATTTGCTTCTGCAACTGCACAGCTGCACCAATACTCTGGCAGCTACTCTGGAGCAGCCAAAGCCTCCCATTGCCCCAAGACAAAGCACTTCACAAGTGCAGGTCCCACACCATGAGGAGTTTGGGCAGCAAGATGTACTGCACCATGCAGACACTCCTCCCACTGGGGAAAGCAGCCCTGGGACTCAGAGTAGAGGAAGCAAACAAGCATCCAAACCTTGTCTTTTTACATCAGTGAGTGCCTCTACCACGGGGACAGACTGCCATGAGAAAATGTGCCAGGCCAAATGCTCATCTCCTGTCCCAGCAGCCTCTGTTGTAACTTACCCAACCACCCAAATGCCGACATAAAGCTGCATAAGGGTCCTACCATGCAAAACCCTTTCCCTAGGAAAGCAGAAGAGAGGATGGGGGAGCTCGTGCCAGGACCTCTGCATGTCCTGTGTCACTCCTGGAGCCCACAGTAGGGGAGGACATGCCCTGAGCTTCCCACAGCTGGTGGCATGCCTGCTGTGCAGATCTAGAGGGGCAAAGCCCTCCTCGGCAGGTCATGAGGATACAACAGTACTCAACAGGCTGGCTCTCACTGTCACTCCTCTGAAGCGGCCAGCAAAGCCTGGATTCCCAGCATGACACTGGAGGTGATCTCAGAAGTGCACAAGAGCCTCTTCTCAGATGCCTCGACTGAACACCTTGGCGATCACCAGCCCTTCTAGGCAACCAGCTCCAGGCAAAGGGATGTAGGGCTCAGATTTCCCACAAACAGGAAAACATGGCCCAGAAGGATTATGCTCCTGCTCTGACTGACACAACAGGTAATTCATGGGCTCCTCCTCTGACTTGTCCTTACCAGTGTGTCACTGTAGACAGGCTATTGGCACATCCCAGCACACAAGAGCAGGAGCAGGGGGTGCCAGGCTGGGACAGGTTTGAGGCAAAGGGAGGCGTTCACACAGCACCAAGGACATGGGGGAGCATTTAACAGGTACAGTCCAGCCCTGATGCCATCTCTGTTCCTTGGTGGGGGCAACTGCCTGCCAGCCTGGCCAGGACACAGGAGGGGCTTAGCAGGCACTGCTCTGGTCCCCATGCCTGCCGCTGACAACAGCTATGGGCAGCCACTTGCTATTAATAGGAGTGGATTCCAGCTCAGGGGTGAGAAAGGAAGAGACAAGTGTTCCCAGGCCCAGAAGTCCCATGCAAGGTCCCAAGCCCAGCAGGATCCTGCCCTCCTCTCAGCAAGGATCCAGGCATGGGTACTGCTGGGGGTCTTTGGTGCATCTGCTGGGAAATGCACGGCCACAGCCAAACTGGGCTAGAAAGGTCTGGAGCGTGTTTAGGGGCACTATGTGTTGCAGGGATGGGAACGTATCTTGGGGCTCCCTCCAACTTCACTGGTGACTCACCTCTGCAGCATTTCTGACACTTGGGAATCACTTGCCCAGGCACTGGTATTCCCAAAGGCATAGAAAGAAGGAGCAGCAAGCGGAGGATTGGGCAAGCCACAGCTGCCTGCACCAGGCAGGAACACATGTGCCCCAGGACAGGCTACAGTGCCCTCCCCATGCCTGCTTGCACGACACTGCGCTGGGATGCACCCAGCTGTGCTACAGCAAGCTGGCATTCATTCATCCTGCCCACCTTGCTCACACAAAGGTAACCTGCTCCCCAGACACTGATTATGCATCAAAATCCAGAGAATACAGACTGTCCTCTGGAAATACCCTATGTCTTCTCCCACCCTACTCCCACTCTCCTGCCCCTTCTGCCACTAACTGCACAAAGGGAACGTGGTTTGTACACAAGAGCCACACTTGCTGGTTCCTAGGCAGGATTCCCCTACTGCAGTACAAGGGTGCCTATCAGCATGGAGAGCCCTGCTGGGGGGCACTCACACTGGGACAGTTCTGGCAACAGGTAAGGTCCAGCATCCCAGGGCTGCACATGGTGTCTTGGCTCACTGCACATGCCTCAACAGGCACAGCCTGCACCGACACCCCACTTTCTTCTTGCCTCCAGGGACTCTGCCTTGACAGAAAGCAGCTCAAACATCATATCGTAGATTGAGCAATAGCACCGTGCTAACAC
>JAWWEU010000091.1:62596422-62606627 GCA_035583155.1 Acropternis orthonyx | reverse complement strand
AGTCGCCTGCAAGAAAGAAGATTTCATAATCAAACAATCAGGCTGCAACAGAGACCTGATCAGGCCACATGGAAGCAAAATGAAGTGCTGGAACTCTTTGACTATGCAAGTCTTCTGCTGTGTTTTGTCTCTTGATTCCTCCCAAGAATGCCAATACCATTAGAGTGTCCCTGATTTGGATGTCTTGTCTCATCAGTCACACATGGGGACACTTCTGTTCATTCTGCTCTTTAAAGTGCACTCACACCTTAGAGCTCTCTGTAGCCCAGATATTCATTGCTACATCCCCCCCCCCAGTTTTTTTTCTGCCTATCTCATGCATACCTGAGGGAATGCACTCTGCTCATCCAGAAGAGACAGTAGCCCAAGTGGCTTGGCCAGGAGCAAATTCTGCAGGAAAGGAGACACATGACACATACCCAAAGCAGTACAGGGCATCCACTCTCACCCTGACCACCCTTTGAAGAGGTCCTTCCCAGGTGCATCTCCTCCTCATGATATAAAGTGCAAGACTTCCCTCTTGGCTGAACAGAGCAATTATACTCTGTCAGTCCTCTCACTCACTAGAATAGGTTCATTATTGTTGAATGTGATAGTCTCCCATGGCAGTCCTTCTTCCTTATAGGCAGCCTGCTCCAGCTGGAAAATGTGCTGGAATAAAGAAGAAGACCCATTAGACTTGGCTAGGCAACCCTGAACATCTTCCTTCCCGCCTTGAACAGAGCACAGAGGCATGGTGCTCTCACTCATGGCATGGGAGATCCAAGATGAAACTGCTGTCAGCCTCTCTGTAGGCTTGTCAATCACTGGTGCTGCTGCATAAAGCAGGAACACTTCTCAGAGTGTACGTGTCACTGCTCTGACAACTTTGGTCACTGCTTGATCCTTCTACTTCTTCCTTCCCTGTCCTGCAGCTCCCCTGCCACAGCAGAGAAGGTTGCTTGTCTCTATCCTGCTTCACTAATCACTGTTTCTGTCCTGCGAGGCAATTGGTTTGTTTTTCCTCAAGCTCTCCTTCATGTGCTAGGTATGGAAGTGCTCTGCTTTCTCTGCTACACAAGGTGAGATCACCCTCGGGAGACTTACATGGTTGAAGAAGTGCTGCAGCTGCTCATTGGCTAAGTTTATGCAAAGCTGTTCAAAACGGTTCACTGCAAAGTTTTCAAATCCAAAAATATCCAAGATGCCTAAAAGATGGAAGAAGAGCACATAATGGAGCCTTGAAGACCATCCATGCAGATTGCTGTGTACACCAACACACAATTAAATCTCCCATCACCCAGCTCTTGTGGCACAGGGAAACCCCAGCCAAGAGGGACACCAGTGGCACCTCTTAGATAACTCTGCTTGGAGAGTTAGGAGACCCACTCCAACCCTCAGCTCCTCTGCTAAGACAGAGTGCCCCAGAATTACAGCCTCACAGTTGCTTCAGATCAGCTGACTGCTCAGACTACATGCTGCTGACATACATCTCTACAGGATCATGGTTTTGATAATCGGTCCCTGCACACAATCTCCATGAAACCTCATGCTGTGCCTGTCCTTCATTGTGGCTGAGGCATGCACATCTGAGAATAGAACAGGAGTAAGGCAGGCAAAACTTACCTATTTCCCTCAGCTCCACCTCAGGATCCACGTTCTCAGCCAGCAGCTCATTGATCTTGGAAACGATCCAGCCAAACACTCGGCCATATACCATCTTAGCAATGGAGTCCCGGGCATCTGCACAGAGAGAGCAACAGCAGCTCACTGGAGAGTAGGGAACACAACACACAAACTGGCTCAATACACCCACCTCTAGCAACAATGCCTAGCAGTTTATGAAGCTATTTCAATGATCAGATAAACACTTCACATCTGTCTGATTGTCCCTGCCCCTCTGTAAGCATAAAAAGAGCTCTTTAATTCCAAAATCTTCACAATCTTTCTACAAGATCAGATGTGGCATATTAGGACATTTGTGAGATCATCTAAAACAGAAAATTTCCTTTCCAAAAGAGTCATGTCACTTTTTAGAATACGCAGATACTTGCTTTTCCCATCTGAAGACCTACTGAGGATCCCACTGCTAAAACAGGGGAGAAGCTCAAAATTACACTTGGCAAATTGAATGGTTCTCTTCCTACTAGCCCAGTTGCCAAGTGTTTGAATGATGTGGGAAAGAGAAGGATACAAATGATGGAAAGCTTCCTGACATTCTAAGAAGGAAACCAAATCAATATGAGCTACTACATGATGGAGATATATATTTTATTGTCTAGAGAAAATTTGGAAAAGAGAACTAGCTAATTTCCTATTTTCATTATTTTCATTCATCTATTTTAAGCAATAATCTAAAACTACTGGGATTTCATGTTTTTTTTAATTAATTTTTAAAATATTTTATCTGGACCTTTTGATGTGGATTATCTTGGATTATTTTCTTGCTTTGTTGAAGGTGAGGAAAACACTTTGTGCTTGCTTACTTTACCATACTCTGTTTTCTTCTCACCGTTGCTGATACTGTGATATCTCTTTGATTCTCAAGGTTGTTTGTCCATCTACTGTCTAGAGCTCTGCACACTGCCAGCACTCTGCACAGGAGCCTTTCCCTCTTTTATACAAATACCTAGAGTTCCCTTCTAGTCTGGACAGAGGGAGAAACCAAAGCTAATTCCTTCATTTCTCATTTAATCTCTGCAGTCTCCTGGAGACCAAACAAAAGCAGCATTCACGCTCTTACATGTGAGCAAGAGACTAAACATATAAACATTGATATACTTGCCTCTGTGTGGGTGGAATGAAGGGACACAGAAGGACATCTTTGTTCCCAACAGGTTGCACATGTGTGGGGATATCCTTCCATCAAGTAAGGGTCAGTATTTCTAGGCAGCACATCTGCAATTCGTTATGTTCCCTACCTTCTGCCTGCTGCTGGGTGTGAAAGCGCTGGATCTGCTCGCCTCGGGTCACTGACATTGTACAAACAAGGCATTTTAACAGTTCATCTTCCTGAACTCCAAACTGGCCCTGAGAAAGAGGAAATAGATGAGGACAGTCAGCCGTAAACTCCTATTGTACTTGTGGGAACTGTATCTGTCTGTGTGTGATGGGGTTGTGGGTCAGGTTCAGGCCTCTGAGCCCCGCTGTAAGGTAAGCATTGCTGTTGGCATCTCACAGCACCAGGGTCAGATGTGGGCTCTGAGATGTGCATGACCCCTGCAGTGACCAAGCTCACCCTCACTCTCTGAAACACTTTCTGTTTTGCTCTCCCAGTGCTGCCTTCTCTGGGAACCATGCCAGTCCCTGCTGAGAGGTTTAATGACTTATTGAACAGCACCACATGCAGGTGGACTGTGCAGGTGTTGAAGCATCTGAGCTTCAGCTCAGAGTCACAAGAACCCTCGAGAGGTAGGAAACAAAGGGAACTCAGACACGCTGAATCCATCAGCAATTTAACAGGAATTCCCCTCCTGTGGGCAAAAAACAAGGAGCAGACTTTCAGAAGTCAGATAAAAAAGAAGCTGGCTGCTGAAAAGACACAGGTGGTTTTTTCAGGTATGGTGTAGGTGGGAAACAAGCAAGGAGTTGGGAGGGAAACCAAAGACCAAGAGTGTAGGGATTTCAAAACTAAAAAGACCTAGAAAGGAAGAAATACTTTACATTTTTCTGTTCTGTGTTGTTAACAAAGCAGGATAACGTATCCATCCCATATAATAAAAATGGGATGGTCTGGGGAAATACATACTTCTTAATCTGTGATAATTTCAAGTGAAATAGTAAAAAGTTTAATTCTGGATAACCAACCGAAAAATTAGAGCAGTTAACACTGTAACCTTGGACAAGATCCAATGAAAACACAGAACTCCTGTACTTGAATTTCTCCAAGGCATCATCACACTTAGTAACACACAACACGTAGTTTTAAAAAACTTGTAGTGTATGAAGTCAACAAGGCACATGTTCACTTTGTGTGACACTGGTTCTAGACACACAAAAAACAGATGCTGGGAAACATCTCCTTGGGAATGAATAGCAGTGAACACAAATGCAGTCATGGGGTCATACTCTGCCCTTCTGGGAAAAAACTCCTTGTTCTTTAGAGGCTGTCACACTCTGAGGAAGAAACACCCTCTGCCACCTCTGGCAGGAGCAGCTCCTGTGGTCACACTGCCAGTGGGAAGAAGAATCATATCCATAAGGTTTCTGTCATCAATTCTTGTGACTCACCGCTGCAGCCTTCAGCCATCCCTTGGAGGCTTCTCTGACTTTTACAGGGCCATTGCTCTCCTCAGGCTCAAAGGTCACATTGCCCAGAGACAACACACCAGCCAGGATCGCCCGCATGTCCACTTGCTCCTAGAACACAAAAGAAAGGAGACTGAAAACCTACCAGCATGTAGCATGTACAACATGGAGGCCCCAGAAGTTGGAGAGGTTAAGGGAAGAGGCACAGATACCCTTTGGGAAAAGGCTCTACACAAGGACTGGTAGACTCAGGTGGTCCTGGAAGTAACAGAAAATCTAAAGGTAAGAAACACGACCGGGCTTCAAGAGAGCAGCTAGAAAGAAACCCTATGCCTGAAGGAAGTACTGACGGAAATTAAAACAACCCCAGAACTGACCTGTTCTTGGAAGCCCACCATGTCAAGGGCATTGCACACTTCTTGGTATTTGTGCTTCCAGTGCTGAGCTATATCCTGTGTACCAAATCGTCCACTTATGTACCTGAGAAAGTGCATATCCCATATAAAACTGTCATGCAATCAGCACAGTAAGTCAGTCCTACCCCAAGGGAATACAGCAGATCAGCAGCAGTGGAGACACAAAGGGGAAAGAAACTTTTCCAAGGTAATACAAAAGAGACCCCAGACCTCCCAGCTTCCACAATGACCCACAAGATTTCTCCATTCAGATCCCACTCCAGCTTCCATTCATCGACAGATAAAGCCCCCGGGCAGAGGCAGAGTCTCCATTAGGCTGTTTTCCCCTTCACCACTCACCATGAAGACTAAACTAGGATCTGCCTTTGATGTACCTGTAGAGTGAAGGGTCCAATAAGCCATATATCTCCTTCTCCTCTGCGGACAGTCCAGCAAACATGTAGTAGAAGATGTGGAAATTCCTCTCCCCAGTATCTTGCTGCACCACCCGTGACTTCTCTAACAGGTACTCACTCAGCTTTGCACCTTGCACTGCACACAAAAAGGTGACAGGATGGTAAACTGGGGGACACGAAGCTGCTTGAACTGTCCCATCTCTTCTTTGGTGATAGGAACATAGCATTGTTTAAATTAATTTTCTTGTGTGCAAGACCCTCTAGGCTGCCCAGCACACTGGAAATGGACTTCTCCATGTTCCTGTGATCTTAGAGATTTCTGCTCAACTCCTTTAGCAAAAACAATGGCTTTTGGCACCACAGAGTATTACTGATAGTTAGCCTGCACAATCATTCCCATATCCCCTACTATACTCCCACTCTGTCCAAACACAAGCCTTATCCTACTGAGGTCCTATCCAACAGTGCTGCTTTTAAGATTTTACTTAATTGCACACCCTTCCCACAGGGAGTCAGATGGCAAAATGTTACCCTCCACAGGTTTTGGCTACCCAGTCCACTCCCTGCAGTTCCTAACCACTCCCCAAACTAGTAACTGCCCTTGACTTTACCTGTATTTTTCTGGAAACGCAGCTGTATATATTTTCCAAAGCGGCTGCTGTTGTCATTCATCACAGTCTGGGCATTGCCAAAAGCTTCAAGCAACGGATTCACCTAAAAGGAGTGAGGAAGCAGAACAAGCACTCTTCAAATTACGTGATCCAACCTAACCTACTTGGAAAAGTTTACCTTTAGCATTTGCTATTCAGCATTCAGCTGGAAAAGGAACCACTCTGTGAATATAGAAGAGCCCTGATTTTATCACAGTCTGGATAAAGGAATTCAAAGGGGCAAATATAACAAAGACTAAGCAGCACAAGACTTACAAAAATAAGCACAATCAAACTGATTGGATCTCAGTGAGATCATTGAGTCATTTGTTAAAAGATAAAGTTCGTGTAAAAGATTCCCACACAGTATCTGACATGGTATCACTAGTTAACGTGACTGCTATACTACAGCAATAAACAAGGTCAACATGGCACTCAGTTAATTGTAAGCATGACAGCTTTGCAGATACAAGGACAATGAATTTTAAAGACAAGAGAACAATCAGACCAGCTTGCTAAACTGTACGCAAAGAAGGTGAAATGACAATTTTTCTGTATTTGAGCAAAGAACGCCTGCCAACTGCAAGAATGATGCCTTAGGTTACATGCTGTCAGCTTAAGGTGTGACACTGTAATCCCAAAGGGCTAATTTAGGAACCAAGAAGGATGTTTATTATTTCTTCACTATCACCTCTAGGCTTTCCAAGAGCAGCTCATCTGGGCTGAAGTGAGTGTTATTTCCAGTGGAGGAACTGCAGGCTGGCTCCAAGGCCAGCAAACACAGCTATCCTGCTTCTGGAACCTACTGAGGTCAGAAGCATCCTGGCAGTGCAGCCCAAGCCAGCTCTAAGTAGAGACAGCAGGTGTATCAATGTCACATTCCCACAGCAGAGCACAGGCATCTACCCTGGATCCATCATGGATGATGCCACATTGAAATTAATATGTCATTCCAGAGCCCAAAGCATGGCATGAGGTATTGGGTTTACATGTCAATATTTTGGCAGCAGGAGGGGCTAAAGGGTGACTTCTGTGAGAAGATGCCAGACACTTTGCCCATGCCCAGGAGAGACAATGCCAGCTGGCTCTGAGACAGACCTGCCACTGGCCAAGGCTGAGCCCACCAGCAACAGTGGCTGCGTCTCTGAGATAAAAAATGCTGCACAACTGTAGCTGGAAGAGAGAAATGAGAATGTGTGAGAGGAATAGCGCTGCAGGCACAAAGGTCAGTGAGGAAGGGGGAGGAGAAAGTGTTCTAGATGCTGGAGCAGAGATTCGCCTGCAGCCTGAGGTGCAGAGCATGGTGAGGCAGCTGTGACTCTGCAGCCCAGGGAGGTTCATGGGGGAGCTGAGATCCACCTGCAACACATGGACAACCCCACACCAGAGTAGATGGATGTCTGAAGGAGGCTGTGACCCCATGGGAAGCCCCTGCTGGAGCAGGCTCCTTCCAGGACAAGTGGCCTGTAGAGAGGAACCCACACTGGGGCAGGTTTGCTGGCAGAACTTGTGAGCCTGTGGGGGACTCCTGCTGGAGGCGCCTGTTCCTGAAGGACTGCGTCCCATGGAACACACCCACAGCAGAGCAGTCTGTTCCTGAAGGTCTGTCGTTTGTGGAAGGTACCTCACATTGGAAGAGCATGAGGAGGAAGACAGCAGCACAGATAACGTGTAACAAACAGACACCACAACCCCCATTCCCCGTCTGCCTGCGCTGCTGGAGAAATTCAATTGGAAATACTTCAGACCGAAGAGACGAATATGTTTCAAAATGAATTAGCAAAGGTGTATTAAAAGAGCAAAGATGGCAGTTATCCAGTGAGCAGGTATGTGCCTCACAGTGTAAGTAGCCAAAGAAAGGTTACTGAAGGCTGTGTGGATTCTCCATCCCTGTGTATTATTAAATCAAAGTTTCATTTTTCCAGTGAAAGTCCTTGCTCTACCTCAAACAGGAAATTATTTGGAAAAATGCCACTAATCTCTTGTAACAGAGAACATGATAAATGATTGCAATAGTTCCCTATGATTTAAGAAACAACCCCAGCAAACAGAATTACTGACGTACCAATACTTCCAGTTCATCATCAGGTATTTCTCCATTCTTATCCACTATTTTCTCATGTGTCTAATGTCTGATTTCCAGCAGTGATTTATCAGCAGGCTTCCTAAGCCTAACACAAATTGTCTTGCAGGAGTGCTGCTTCTCCATGTTCAAGTACCATCCTGTAATGACCTACCTGAAGGATCTGCTGCTCCAGCTGTGAGTTGCTTTTGCAAAGGTTCATTATATGCTGTAGCAATAGCTTCGTACTCTCTGTTTTCCCTGCACCACTCTCTCCACTGCCAAGAAAAAGCAAAAGAAATTTCAGTAGCCATTAAGTATAGTTGTTCTGCCCTTATGGTCTAAGTGTCCACAGTTGCACAGCTGTGTCTCTGTAGCAGAGAGTGCTCTTCAAAACTTTCACAGCTTTTTCAGAAAAATTTCAAGTGTGAATACAAACTCTCATACCACAGTTTTATATAGGGTGTCATACCAGGTCCTGATCCCTCCTCCCTCGGGGAATTTTTCCTTGTCTGCAATGGAGTAGAGACATACCCCACGCTGTCACTTCTGGATGGGATACACCAGACAGGCCATTTGCTCTGCTTCTTAAGAAAGCTGAATCTAAATTCTGGAAAACAGACTCCTTCAAAAGCCATCTGATACACCAACTTCCTTACATATGCCGGAGTCAATAACTTCCTCTTTCTCCAAAGGGATTTGCCCTATCCATATCACATCCACAACTGAATACTGATCTTGAGATAGTGCAGCAGTCTCCAATCTCTGGTGCTTCACACATCCACGTGCCTCAGTGAGGGCAGACAGGCACAGAGCTGCCTGTAACCCCACAGCGTCAGCACCTCACGTCACTCTGCTGACACACATGCACGGCACCCCCACCTTCAAGTCAAACAACCAGCACTTGGAAAGCACAGTTTCCCCTCTCCTGGGATGGGGAATGTAGAGTCTGGGGAATGTATGATCAGTGAGACAACGTATCCGTGACTGACAACAACATACCAGGTGAGAACTTCAACATATGCATGGAAAAAAAAAAAAGAATGCAGGAAATGCTGGAGGTATCCTTGAAGGCAGGTCTCTGTCCCGATGGCTGACCTTTGAGCATGTGGCGTGGCTTTACTACTTTGTAGCTCCCAGTGACTCTGTGTTCAGAATCAAGTATGTGTCATAGGTGGCTTAAAACCTCAAATACTACAGCACATACCTCAATCACCTACCAGTGATCTCAAGCACAGGTCAAACCAGCACTGTTCAAATATGCACAAACAAAATAAGACCATTTTGCCAGCTGAGACCATGCCATCCAGACAACATCTCTGCTCAGTATGTCAGATTCATTTTTGTTTTCAGTAACTTCCTTCCTCCACAAAAGAACTATCAGTAAGCACTCCCAGGGTTCAAGCTTGCCCTTGGACCCTCCAACAAGCACAAGAGCTTCACCAGGTCCTGCAAGCACTACCCAGCTGCAGGTGTGTAACTGTTGCAGGCTGTGAAGAAAAGCAAAGTCATCTTCAGCAGACCCAAGTGCTGTACTACAGCATGCCCAGGCTATGACTAATGTCTGTTGGGATTGGGAAGGCAAGAAGAACCAGAAGAATTTGTAGCTCAGGACACACCTTGGTAACCATAAAAATTTGTCACATGGGAGCAGCTGCTTCATCCAACATTAGTCTCTGAAACATGCCATGCAAACACTAAAGGGACTACAAAGAACATAGAGCCTGGTGTGTCCCTGTACTGTTCTGGTGAACTGTGGTCTAGCAGGACTGACCTCCTCCTTGCCCTCTGCACCAGCTTTACTCAAGGTTATGTAACCTTGATAACAAGTGTTTAACCAGTCATAGAGAGCAAAACCACAAATTTTCTGTGATAGTAACACACAGACCAGTTGATAGGGTTGCAAGGTGTACAGGCGTACATCAGTCTCTCATTTCTGAGACCACAAACTGCTGGTGGAAACCAATCAGACCAAAGACCTCTTGGCAAATGCTTACAAGTTATTCTTTCTTGTCTTCCATATCCCAAGGCAAATATGCCTCCTGCACCTGCTGACTCCACAGCCACCACCTCCTGAGAGCAATTAATGTAGAGTACAGGCACTGATGGCCTGTGGGTTGCAGAAATGAGTGGGGCTCAAGTGACCCTCAAGGTGAGTTCCCAGTCCCACAAAAACTCTCAGCAATGATTCAGCAACTCATTTCCACCCTATGTATACTGAAAGTACTGACAAAACAATGAGAAGGCCCATATAAAGAAGGGAGTATTAAATAAAACAAGTTGGCATTTAACATTTTAATTGAGATGACATTTAAACTGCTCTCTACAACACCCAGAAGAGGCAATTTGTGCTTTGAGGCTTTCTGTTTGCTGCAGCTTTCACTGCTAATTGATGGTACCTGCTGCCCTGTAGTTTCAGTAGAACAATAGCGACATCATGGAGGGAAATGTTCAT
>JAWWEU010000091.1:62581306-62595779 GCA_035583155.1 Acropternis orthonyx | reverse complement strand
CCAGCATGGCGTGGTAGGCACGGCCGGCCACGGCGAAGATGTGGGGCGGCGGCGAGTCGGTCCGGAGGCGGAGGTAGCGCTCGGAGACCTGCGGGGAAGCGGCGGCGAGGGGAGGTCGTGAGCGGGCGGGGGGCGGCGGGGCGCGGCGGGGGGCGCGGCGCTCACCTCTCTGCCGTACAGCGGCAGCCGCTGGAAGGGGTTCATGGCGATGAGGATGTCCCCGACGTCGGTCTGTGGGAGGGGGGACAGCCGGTCAGCCGGGGGGCCGGTCCGCCGGGAGCCCCCCTGGCCCCGGGGCACTCACGTAGATGTGCTGGCTCAGGAAACGCTCCCGCAGCTCGGCCAGCAGCGCCGCCTCGTCCAGCTCCGCCAGCGCCGCCAGGTCCCCGGCCCCGACGGGCGGGGGGCGACGCTCCGCGACAGACACCATCACCACCCTCTCTCCCCTCCTCTCCTCTCCTCTGCTCTGCTCTGCTTTCCTCCCGTCCCGTCCCGTCCCGTCCCGACCCTGCCCTCTCCAGCCCGCCCCGCCCCGCCGCGCCCCGCCCCGGGACAGCCCCGGGACCGCCCGTCGGGGCGGGGCCACCGTTTGAACGCGGGGCGGCGGGACCGGCAGGTAACGGGCGGCGTGGGCGGCGGGACACCGGGATACAGGGGCACCGGGATACCGGACACCGGGATACCAGGACACGGGGAGACCGGGACAGGGAAACCGGGACACCGGGACCGGCGGGTGTTGTGGCGCGATCTCCACACGTGGAAAGGTGTTAAGCAGCTCAGCCTGACTTTGATGGTGGCCCCGCAAGGCTCAGTGGGATAACTCCCTCCCCCGCCGCAAAAATCCCTTTGGCTAAACCGGCACCTGATCGCAGCCAAGTATTTCCTGCATCCATGCCGTGCTCAGAAAAA
Source organism: Acropternis orthonyx (assembly GCA_035583155.1). Taxonomy (NCBI): domain Eukaryota; kingdom Metazoa; phylum Chordata; class Aves; order Passeriformes; family Rhinocryptidae; genus Acropternis; species Acropternis orthonyx. The sequence continues at coordinate 62,594,870 of JAWWEU010000091.1, read as the reverse complement.
AAAAAAAGTGTAGTTAAAAAAAATTTGACGTTTGGTTGATGTTCAACTGTTTTTTTATATTTTAAACATTTACATTTTTAGATTTTAAACTTTTGTTTCTTTAAAACATATTCCATTTGATTGAAAAAAAAAAGATATTGAATGAAACGCTTAGTTTTTGGTAAAGAAAAACATTCTGTTCACTCCCACAAGCCTTTTGATGGATCTTTTCTCATCTGCTACAAAATATAGTACCTTTGGTTTTGACTAACCTAAAATACACTATTAATATCTTACCGTGTGGGGAAATTGAAGGAAGGCTAGTGCATGGTTTACCTACAATATTTACTCCTGCAATATTTACTGCAATAGTTTACTTCCGCAGTATTTACTCCTTTACTCTTTGGGGTTGCTGAGGGCTCCGGGGTTGCACCCTTCCCCTTCCCGATAAGAGCAGCCCTAACCCTAGGGCCTCTTGCAATGGCAGCCACTGCCCATGGGACAGGATGGGGGGCTGAGTGGCCCTCGGAGCTGGCCTGCTGAGTGGTTACACTCCTGAGACACTGAGAGTGGTTGTGCTGCAACAGAAATGGGACATTTTTTTGAGGGTACTCAGAAAATTTAGAAATGTTGAAGGGAATATTGCTGATGGGGCATCATAAAGTAGTTGACGTTACATAACAGAATGTGTTTAATGGTTTTTGAATGTAAGTCAGGAGAAGCAAGCTGGAGTTGTTCTGTCACTTGTAGGTGAAGTGTTTTCTAGTGTACCCGTGGGATCCAGGCAGCTCTCACCCTACAGACCTGACACAGTTATAATACAATACATTGTGGACTAATGGGAGTGTTTGAACTGCTTTATGTGAGCAGGAGAGATGGTCAAACCTACTGTAACTTTTTGGGTTTTTTACCTTTTTTTTTTTACATTATTGTGCGTTAAAAGAAATTGGTCTGCAAAATGAAAATCTTGAAGGCAATCTGCCCTGGATAATTGACAGCAATCTGCCCTGGATAAAGGTGCCCTGCAAGCGGTAGTGTTTTAGTCCATTATTGGTGAGTACTTTGCGACTGCACGCTGATTGAACCACAGAATGGTTTGGAGTGGAAGGGACCTTAGGGACCATGTCATTCCAAAACTCTCTGCCAAAGACAGAGATACCTTCTGCTATACCAGGTTGCTCAGAGCCCCCATCCAACCTGGCCTTGAACACTTCCAGGGAGCGGACTAACTCTAAGCTTAACATGGTATTCCCTGCAGTGCTGCCTCTCTATCCGCAGCGGTGCCAGGTCTGCCCTGTTTGACCAAGACGCAGCCTCAGCTAGTCTTGTGACCGTGTTGTAAGTAAGTGAATATGAGGATAAAGCTCTGGAGAAGCTCCTGCTGCAGTAAAATATTGCTCATGTCCCTCTGCTATCTGGACTTTTCCAGCTCATTAAATGAGTCTTGGTACTCATTTGATGTGAAACTTCTGTTTCAGGCATTGATTTACGTATCTGAAATGTGTCTGGATGATTGTGTGTGACAAATTTCTTTCTCTATGATGGCACATCCTTCTGCATTAGTGTATCCTGTCCATATGGGAACCGGAATTTCTGCTGAGGTAGCTCAGCTTCCAAAGAAACTGCATACTTAATGCCAGGACAAGTATCTCAGGGCCTACACTGCTTTTTTATCAAAAGAGCAGTATTTAACTGGTGTTCTGCTAAAACACGACTCTCTCTGAGAGAGTGGGATAAAAGAGAGACTGTTTTGTACAACAAATGCACGACAGTCTAACAGAACAGCAGAGCAGGAGCAAAGCTGGTTAATGAGTGGGCAGTGCGATTCACCAAAGTTGCTCAACTTCTCTCATCTCTGCAAGCACAAGCTACTGTTAAAGGTGGCAACACAAACCACTTACTTCTTGATAACCTCCATGGCAAAATAAGCAAGAGTGCTCTCTTTCCCTCCTCCTTCCCTCACAAGAAGAATCTTATGGCTGTTTCCTATTCCTACCCACAGTACCTCTTCTGCCCACTAACTTCCTTGGGTTTAATGAGAACTTTGCATGAAGAATGGGAGTGCAAAGCACAGGAAGCAGTGGTTTGTGGGTGTGATTGGTGCAGGTTGCCCAGGGAACTTGTTGATGCCCTATTCCCGGAAGTGTTCAAGGCCAGGTTTATGGGGCCCTGAGCAACCTGGTCTAGTGGAAGGTGTCCCTGTCAATGGCTGGTGGCTTGAAACAAGATGATCTTCAAGGTCCCTTTCAACCCAAACCATCCTATGACTCTCTTGGTCATTTTGTAGGGTAATTCATGTCCTTCATGCCATATCCAATCACTAGTGGTGTTCCCCAGGGCTCAATATTTGGCCCAGTTCTGTTTAATATCTTTATCAATGATTTGGATGATGGGATCAAGTGCACCTTCAGTCAGTTTGCAGAGGACACCAAGCTGGGTGAGAGTGTTGATCTGCTGGAGGGCAGGAAGGCTCTACAGAGGGAACAGGGCAGACTGGATTGAGGCCAGTTGTATGAGATTCAACAAGATCAAGTGCTGGGTCCTGCACCTGAGTCACAACAACCCCATGAAGACCTACAGGCTGGGGCCAGAATGGCTGGAAAGCTGCTCAGTGGAAAAGGACCTGGTCGTGCCAGTACGTGACCAAGAAGGCCCATGACATCCTGGTCTGTATCAAAAATACCATGGCCAGATGGACTAGGGAAGTGATTGTCCCTCTGGATTCAGCACTGGTGAGACTGCACCTCGATTCCCATGCTCAGTTTTAAGCTCCTCACTGCAGGAGACGCATTGAGGTGCTAGAGCATGTCCAACAGAGCTGGGGAAGGTCTGGAGCACAAGTCTGATGAGGAGCAGCTGAGGGAAGCAGTAGTCTGTGAGTGGGATTGTACACTTGAGATTTGCTTGCAGACATGTTGTCATGTACTGCTCTTACTTTCACAGGCTGGTCATTCTAACCTCTGTTCCTCTGGTTGATGCAGGGCTCCTGTCCTTGGGTGGGAAGGCAGAGGGAAACTGTTAATAACAGTTGCTGGCAACTGACTTCCCTTATTTCATAGGAAGATGTAGAGTTTGTAATTCAGAATCCTACCCCACAACGTAGGTTATTCTTCTGTTGTGTGTCCACCTCTCTTGGCTCTTCAGGATTCATTAACTTTCTGTATATCAACACCGAGCCTGCCATGAGTGACTCATCCCTGCTGTTTATTGCTGGAGCAAACACTGTGGAAGACCAGAGGGCTCGCTGGGAGAGAAAACGCAGCCGAACAGCCAAGGAGCTGCTGGAAACTGAACACAAATACCTTGAGCGGCTGGATTTGGTGGTCACAGTAAGTATTTCTGCCTCTTGTGATATGTGGGTACCCTCAGACAGCACATACCCATTTGTGTTGTCATGGTGAAGGGTCAAGGGCAAGACTTTGATACCTTCCTAGTGCCTGGGACACCTGCTAAGGCTGAAAGGTTTATTTGTTGTTTTTCTTTTACTTCTCTCTAATATGCAATAGCTCCTGGGTATGGCCCTCTGGCTTTGGTCTGTACACAGACATAAACCTTTAAATTTTGATTGTATAGAAGACTTGCCTTAAGATACCCAACATATATGAAATGTAGGGGCACAAACAAGACAGAGATTATAGACAAGATATTGAAAAACAGATGCATCTAAGGATACTGAAACTGACTCTATCGCTGCTGTGTTACTGTTCCACGTATTTACAGTAATGGTCAAAGTTACAAATAAGGCTTACATCTGCTGATGGATATCTTAGGTAGATGTTCACAACATTTGATATCCTTACAAGTCAGAGCATGCAGGCTGAAACTTCTGGCTTCTTCTGTGTGCCACAAATGACCTTTTAGTGACCTCAAAAATTAATAACCTTTGTGGCTTTTCAATATTCAAACCAGGCTTATAAAAAAAGAGGAAGAGTGACTTTCTATACAGGCATATAGTGATAGGACAAGGGGGAATGGTTTTAAACTGAGTGTAGGTTTAGATTAGCTGTTAGGAAGAAATTCTTTCACGGTGAGGGTGATAAGGCTCTGGAACGTGTTGTCCACAGATGTTGTGATGCCCCGCTCCTGGAAGTGATGGGCCAGGCTAAAATGGGGCTTGAAGCAACCAATTCTAGTCGAAGGTGTCCCTGTCCATGGCAGGGGTGTTGAAATGAGGTGGTCTTTAAGGTCCTTTCCAAGCCAAACCATTCTGTGATTCTATGATGATCTGTTGAGTTCTGCCCATTTGAAATTCTCTCTTTTTTCCTACTTAGTACTTTGTGACAATTTTAAAGGCCAAAGGAACTCTAAAACCTGCTGTGTTGGAAACTATATTTGGACCCCTGGAATCCATATATTCGGCCAGCCAGTAAGTGGACACACTGATGCAATTCCTGCAATTATATTGAGAGGACTCTATATTGATGAGAACACTTTATTTCCCGAAACCTTACTAACACTTTGTAAAACAGGCATTCACTTCTAGCACTGCTAGCCTTGGTGACGCTTAAGGTGTACCCAGGAAACTGCTGATCTCTGTCACATATCTGGATACCCAGTTACTAGGCAGTGGTTTAAACTCAGTCTGCTCCACGGTGTGTTCTGTGGCTTTCTCTGTGACCTCTAAGCCCATATTTGGCACAGAAACTGGAAGTGAGGTAGAGAACGACAAAGAAAAGAATGAACTAGAGGGAGCTGTGAAAATGCCATCAGTGTGTACCACTCAACAAGCTATCTTTGTTCCTTGTGTACAGTGTTCTATCATTTCACCTGGAGAGAGGGAATTTGGGACCAGGACTGGAAAATTTTTGTCAGAATCTGGATCTTTATGGCAACTATGCTGAGAATTTGGAGCAGGCAACTAAGACCTTGAAGGTAAATAGCCACTTTACTCTTCATGTTCTTTCTTTTTCTGTTCTGTGAAACAGCCACATCCTTCCCTTTTTCTTCTGTTCCTGGTGATCATTTTTCTTACTTTTTCTGGGCTGATGATACTCAGTCTGTCTTCCAGAATAAAATAGTGAAAACTTCTCTCCTTATTTAGAGCTTCAGATTTCTGATGCTTTTTTCAGGTGTTTGTGTATGTATATGCATATGATGAGAACAGCTTTCTCAAACAGAGTTCTGTATTTACTCCCACTCCTTTTTGGTTGGCAAGCCTAGAGACTTTCCAGGCTTTCACTAGGGTACAGTGATCTCTTTCTGGGAATTGTCAGCTTTTCTAGTCTTTCTCACTACCACTAACTGCATTCTTAGCAGTGGGATTTCCTTTTCCTTCTTAATTTCTTTTCTATGGTAGAAAAAAATTTTTTCCTTCCCACTTTTGTCTCCAAATACAACCAATTTTCAAGAAATTTCAGAAGGATATGTTTTTATTTCAAAGTTTTGACAGCTGTATCTGGAATTTAAACCACTCCGCCTCCAGTTTTTGTCCATGCTTGTTCCCAGATGCTGGATGTATTGGGATATTTCCCTTCTCTTGTGCTTGCATGTATCTACTCATGATTTTGATTTTCCTAGAGAAAAAGCTGTTTTGGGTACTTGCCTTGAGGTGATGGAAATGTTGACCTGCACTGCTTTGTCTTGAAATGAGTGGCACAAAGCCACAGGTGAACTTCTTGTTTTCCTAACTGGGTCAACCTTCCCTTTTTCTAGATTTCCATTTGCTGCATATACTAGCTTTATCCTGCTGTGTCTGTATGAACAGGTGATATTGCTTTTATTACCTACTGGAAATAATGCTCAGGAGAAAGGGAAAGCTTGCCCAGTTGATGCTTGTGTTTAGGACTGGAGTCCTAAACTCTAAGCTGAAGAGTTCCAAGCTCTGGTGCAGACTAGAGCACATAGCTCTCTTTGTAGTCTCAAAGTTAAATCCCTATTTTGCTGCACACAGGAGCAACTGAGGAAAAATAAGTCATTCCGGCGGTTTAAGAAACTTCAGGAGACTCGACCTCAGTTTCAAGGAAAGAAGCTAGAGGATCTGCTTCCTTTGCCCCTACAGAGGCTGCACCAGTAAGTAAGCAAATGTGAGTCTTCAAGGAGTTAAGAAAGGAAAGAGGAACATAACTTTGTCTAGGTTGCTATGGGAGGTAAAGCTGCTTAATGTGTCTCAAAATCAGAGCACATAGACAGCAGCGAAGCAGACTTGAAGATGTGCCTGTAAAGTGAAATTGATGTACATGGATGAGAGATGATGCAGGGAAGTAGCTGTGTTTAGCCCTGGCTCCTATGCCTTCATGTAGCTCTTGGGTAGAATTGGAGGCTTTCTCTCACCTCACTAAGCTACTGAAGTTCAGGCCTGAACAAAACCAAGCTGCCAGAAATGCTGCAGAAGTGGTGCTCTCTGCCAGAGATGGTCTTGCTCTGCTTTTGTGCAGGTGGCTGACATTGTGACTCTTGCAGATCATTGCTTTTGGAAAGGATGAAATTAATGAACACAGGAGAGCTTTTCCTCACTCTCTGGTTATCAGGGCCATGTGCTTTCCTCAGGTTTGATCCCTATTGCTGTTGCCTGAGCCTGGGCCGATGCACTCTGAGTTGCTGCATTTCCCTTTTGAGGCACAAAACCCTCCAGATTTCAAGAATTACTTCGACACTTGTGCACATGGTGTGACTTTTAGGATTAACCTGTGCAGAGCCAGGAGTTGGACTTCATCCTTATGAGTCCCTTCTGACCTGGGGTATTCTATGACTGCACTCATGGGCAGTCCTTTTTTGCGGAGGGTTGTGTGGGTAATAGAGAGCATAGGTAGTGTGATGGGAACCCAACTGCTGCTGCTATATATCAGGTAGCTGCTTTTCAATCATAAACATTAAGATGATGGGTGTTTTTTTACTCTAATACTTTGTCTCCTTCCTTTAAATTTGTAAAATAGCTGTATATTTGTTGCTGTCTAACTGTTGGGAAAAATGTTAGCTTTTCAACAAAAGGTCTAATTTTTTCATTAATCAGTTCTATCATGTTCAAGTTTCTTCAAAATTCTGTTAATACACACACTAGATCATATGAGTTCTACCAGTTCATGAATCTGTTAAATTCCTTCCATCATTTCAGACTGAAAATAGTTTGGCTTTACTGGGAGAAAGCATTTGCAGAGATCTGACCCTTTCCAGTTAAGACTAGAGAGGAAAAAAGAAAAAGGCAGATCCTAGTTCTTATAGAAATGTCTTTATTTTCTTGTGTGGGCAGGAAACAGTATGAATGCCACCATTCAGATACTAAAAAAATAGATAGTTCAAAGAGAAATTTGTCTGTCATTGGAGGCATTTTTATGTGAATGCTGAGAGATCATCATGAATGTAAGTAATTAGTGAGTTTGCTTTTATCAGATCCCCAGGAAAAGTCAAAGGCCTGTAGATGTATAAAATACTTGGGTTAATTTAGTGAATAAATTTGATGATGAAATGAGTGTGATGGAAGTGTGACCAAAGTGCTTGGTTAGGCTTAGAGGTGTGTACTCTGTCTCCTGATGGACTGTTGCTCATCATGCTCTTACAGGAGATGCCTGATGTCTTGTTGTGAATTAATCCTGCTCTTTCCAACTTAGGTACAAGCATTTCTTCAGGGACCTGCTGGAGAACACCAGTCCAGACAGTGCTGAGCACCAGAAACTTGCAAGTATGATTCCACCTGTAGATGCTAGGATCACTGTGATCAGTGCTAGATCAGTGATAGCCTCATTGCTAACAATATTTGGATTCCCACCTCTTGACTTCTTCCTTAAAAGAAAAATCTTCCCGTCTCTGGGGTTCTTGTGGATTACAATTTCCCTTCCCCATCTTGATCAAGATGTGTCTGACAACACATTGGGAATAAAAATGCAGGGTAACTGTCTGTGAAAATGGCCTAAGGGTTAAATTGGAGACCTGGCAGCTTTTTTTTTTTTTTTTTAAATTCTGATGGTGGTGAGGTTCTAGCACAGGTTGCCCAGGGAACATGTTGATGCCCTATTCCTGGAAGTGTTGATTGCCCTACTCCAATCTCTTGGTGAAAACCCTGAATCAAACTGTTGGTATTTGGTTTAAAACTTTGCTTCATAATTTCCTATTATCTTTTCTTAGCAAGCTAGTTAAGGTGAAATATGTACTCATTTGTGATAACCTCGGAATATGCTGCTATAATTTCAGAGGCTGTGAAATCTCTTTCTGAGGTATCTCAGTGGATTCAAGGCATAACTGAAAAGAGGGAGAACTCATTGCACCTGCTTCGGGTTCAGAAACTGCTCAAAGGACAGAAGACCCAGGTTTTGACTCCAGGTGAGTGTTACTGACAGCTCTTTTTCTTCTGTCATGCTGAGATATGTGGAGATATGCTCTCCTTCATTTCTGACTCAATTCATACTAACTAGTTTTTCCCTTCTGCCCAAATTCCATACAGGTGGTGAAGAAAAATGACTACTAATTCCAGCATTTTTTTTAAAGTTAAGACTTTGAGTAAGGATAAGGAACAGCTTAATTGCCCTACATTCAGGTAGGATGAGCTGATGTCATGTAGTTAGAAAGTTAGGAACCAAAGGAGACCAGGACTGTAAGTCCTGGGTGGGAATGAAAGACAGAACCTAAATAATTTTGAAAGATTGCACATCATGGCATTGTCCTTACTGTGCTGCAGGAACTGAAGAGTTCTGGGTGTCAAGGGCCCAAGGACCTTGTTGTTGTTTCCCTCTAAGCTGTAAGAATCATGGAATTCTGCTCACTCCCTTCATATGCAAAATTTTTTCTTACCGGTGTGGTTACACCATGCCAGAAATCACTGTATTTGTGTTAGTAGCTGAGATATGTAAAGCCACAGTCATTAGCATGTAAGAACATCTAATCGCATGACAAGTCTCCTTATGACCTCTTGTGTGACTGGATGCTTTCCATGCCCAGACCACAATCCAAGCTATATATGGAATATTCTGAGACTTCTGCCCAATCTGGGCAATTATGAAACAGTCACTTGAGGCTTCACCTGTACCCTCAGTACACTCTGCTGTTGCAGAGGTTATTCAGGCACAGTGCTGCACCTTGAGAGGAGTGTTCAAGTCACTGTGTGTGAAGGTCCCTAGGGCACAGCTCCAGGTACTTGTGAATGTGGAGGTAATTCATACATGTGGATCTTTGGGTGGAAAGCACATTCCACAGCGGGATGGGGGAGAGGTTTGGAAGTGTAAAACTGCCAGAGTTCGTGGACTGAGAAAAAGACAGTTTAACGGGTAAAGCAAGAGCTGTTTATGCAAGCAAAACAAAACAAGGAATTCATTTGCCACAGGCAGGCAGGTATTCAGCTATTCCCAGGAAATCAGGGCTCCCAACACACACAATAGTTACTTGGGAAGACAAATGCCATCACTCCAAACATCCCCCTTCCACCTGCTTCCCCTAGCTTTATATGCTGACCATGGTGCCATATGGTATGGAATGTCCCTTTGGGGAGCTGGGATCAGCTGCCCCATCTGTGCCCCTTCCCATCCTCATGTGCAAGCTCAGCCTCCTCACTGTTGGGGTGAGGAGCAGAAAAGACCTTGATTTTGAGCAGTGCTTACACAGCAATAAAGCGAAGATCCCTGTGTTGCCACTGCTGTTTTCCATGCAAATTGAAAACAGCCTCATATCGGTTACTATAGAAAAATTAACTCTAACCAAGCCAAACCAGCAAGGTAGACAAAGGTTATTTATCAGAGCTTATTCTTGACGATGCTTAATGGGCAGATTAATTTAGAATTATCTTCCCTGTTCTTGGAGTTCTTTTGGTGATGCTAGGTGAAAGGGAGGTTATACTGAGCAGGAGTGTGTGGGAGGAGGCCTGGGCTCCTTGGGGTAGTTCATAAGTAAAAAGATAAATCAGTTATCCTGAATGCCAGAAGATAACCCCATGATAAAAAGCCCTCACCCAAAACAGTACAGCTAGACAAGAGGTGGCCATCGTTTGAAAGCATTTGGTCTGCTGTTTTTTTGGTCTTTGAATATTCTGAGACATGTAGCAGGACAAGCGGTGAGAGTCTGTAGAGGTCTCTCCATTGTCTAGGACAGAGAAGTCTTATGATTGTATTTTCCACTGGCTACACAGTTACATAGATACTTTTGGATGTGTGAAGCAGAAAAGTAAGAGGCAACTGGAGCTTGCTAGTTTTGGGTCAGCTTTCCAGTTAGAGGTCCTGCTTTAATTATTCCACTTTGTGTAGATGCCATTTTTTTAATTGCTGCTTACAGCTGAGTTTATCAAATTGTTCTGATTATTTTCCTGCTGCTTTCTCTTCCTCTTGTTTTATTGCAATTCATTTCATGGGTGGATGACACTGGGCTCTGTTCTGTAACAGGTTGACAAGTTTGCATATTCAGACCTTCCTTGTTTTATATCCCCTTTGCTGTCTTCTCTTTACAACAGTAGTTTGCATCCTGCGATTTTTTAACTACTGCAGGTCTGTATATAGTTAGGTGACTTGTGAAACATGGGGGTTTGGGTTTTTTGGTGTTTTGGGGGTTGCATTTTTTGTTTTGATTTTTTTTATTTAATTGACGCAAACAAGGAAACAAAACAAGGGAAAAATAATACATTTTCAAAGCTTAAGCTAAAGGTTTTGGGCTGGTTACTGCTTCTGTATGGGTGTTATCCATGCTGGTGTGCTGGACCCAGTTGAAACTCAGTGCCTTCTAGTGGCTGGAATTGACGTAGAACTCGGTAACTTACAAGGGTGGCTCACACTATATTCCTGTTTGTCTTATTACATCTCTTTTTATTTTTTTCTTTCCCCAGTTATCTGACAACTGTCTCTTGTTTCCTTTGCATGCCCAGAGCGCTGGTATATCCGAGAAGGCTGGCTTTTGGTGGTGCCTTCAAAGGGAGAAGAGCTGAAGCGCAGGATGTTCTTCCTGTTCTCTGATATCCTCATTGCAGCAAAGCCCTGCCACCCACTGCACCCACTGAACTCACACAAGCTGGCATGCCAGGCTGTCTACCCTCTCCACCAGTGCACCGTGGATAAAGTGTTTGGCCACACGCAGAGCCAGGGAGGGCTCCTCACTGTAAGTCTTCGCACTTCTGCCTGGCAGAAGCGCCAGTGGACGCAGACTTGGAAGCAGGTTTCTAGCTGTCTCAGCAGCAGCTGGACTGAGATGATGAGACTGGTGACAAAGTGCAATGATCTAGTCTGAGTCAGGGCAAGCCTTCTCTTTTAGAGTGGTGTAGGTCCTTTCCCTTTCACAGTGTATGCACTCCTGCACACTCTGGGGTACAGGTTGCTGGCTGCTTCACTTAGCTCAAGCAAAGAGGGCCCGATGAGACTCTGACACGCCCTCATCAGAGCCAGAGGTTTGGGGGGACAGGTCCACAGTCACATGAAAATGAATACATCAACTGTGGAATGAACATACAGAGAAACAGAGAATGAGAAAGATGTATTATCGCAACAGACATTGCTTGTGCATCAAACTCCTTGATGGCTGTGGGGTCCTCTACAGGGACTAGTGTCCTCAGTAGGGGTTTCAAGGTCAGCTCTTCCCAGGTTGCAGCACCTGGGGCTGTGTTATCACACTCCTTGTGAGCTGGGACAACTCTTTGGGCACTCTCTGACCTGCAGATGGTGATAGTGGAAGGACCCCTAGGAACAGCTTGGATTATGGGAGAAAACTAGATGAAGAGCTGCTGAGAACTGCAATTGCTTATCTCCAAACAGCTTATTAAGTCAAAGTGAGCTGCCAGATGTGGCTTGAAAGAACGGACAAGTCTGGCACTTGCTCTGTGCAGTCCAGCCTCTGGCTTCTCCCACTACTAAAGCTAAATTTTTCTATCTGGGAAGGAAAATGGTGAAAATCAGCATGCAAGGCTGAGTTGAATTCAGTGGAGATGACTCCTTTAATTGAAATTGCTGCTTAGGCAAGGAATGCCACAGATTCTGTTTGCCTTTCAGCTTTCCTTTCCACACAAGACACTGCTGTTGATGTCCAGTGACCAACAAGATATCAATGACTGGTATTGGAGTCTCACAGCTGCAGTCAGGTAGGCATCTATTTTCCAGAGGTGGAAGGGGCTGAGAGAAGGGGGACAGGCCCTAAAAATGATCATATGGACCTGTGTATGTTTATAAGGGTGATAGAGAAAGCCTGACTCTGGCAGACAGGATACAAAGGAATAGCAAGAACAGATTTCACCTATAAACACTGAACTTCCCTTTTTTTATCTCTACAGGCAGCTGAAATCCTGACCCACCTGAGTACAAAACAGACTGTCAGGACAACCACTCTTGTAGCAGAAGCCTGCACAGTCTTAAAAATGTTCAGGGGCATATAGTAGGACTGCATTTAGAGGGACTATACACCGTGTTTATGAGATGATGAACGCTTTGCCAGCTGCCATAATGTTCATACAGATACTGCAAAAAATAACTATGCACACTAAGCATAAATACCTATCAAGAATTTTCCCCAATTTAGCTTAGAAGCTTCTAGCTTTTCTGAACTTTTGTAAGCTCAGATAATTAAGAATAAGCAGACAAGAGCCTGATTTGCCTTCCCTTATTAAATGTTTTTATCCAACTGTCTTTCTAAATCAGTGTTTTTACATTCATTTGTCTATCTGTGTGTCTACCTGCTCATGCTTCCAGGTCCTGTGACCAAAATGTGTGTTTTGGGTATCAGTAATGTGGACATTACATTGTATTTTCTGCTAGTGCTACAGGGCCACAGGCATCTTATCAAGCAGCATTCACATTTATAATCTGAATACTAATAAATTATGCAGATAAAGCAGCACTTGTCTTTGCCTGTACACTGTGCAGTGCCTTATTGATTTGAAATTTTGCAGGTAAAAGCCTGGGCAGACCCCTGCTCCTGATGCACAGGGAAAATCTCCAGGGACTAGTCAGCAACCTGAGCCATCAGTCATGTGCTAGGCTTCAGTTTCCCAGGGCAAAAGACTGACTTAAGGAATAAATATAGACAAGGTATTATTCGTGAGTAATTTGTTAAAGCCTCAGCATGGACTTTTAATAAAGTGGAAGCTCTGTAGCAACAGCAGTTTTGTTCATCTCTCTGCTGAGGGAGAAAACATCTGTTTGAGCATGGTCAGCTGCGAAGAGGGCAGTTTCAAGGTCATTAGAAACAAAGGTATGGGTCTGTCTGAATACTGACTTGTTAGCATTTTGACTTTTTTCTTCTTCCTGAAGAAGTACACCTCTCTTTAATTTCACACCAGGGTGAAATGGTACTGCATGAGATGTGTTCTGAAGAGAGGCTATGTAACTTTTTGTCTTTCCATACAGTTAACTTGCTATATGGGATCACTCACTTAGACATCTTAAGTACGTGAAACCTGGGACGGAGGAAGGAATACAACAGGATTTTGGAAGCCACACCAGTTCCACTGTGTTTTGCCAAGAAAGGTTGGACCAGATATCCTCAAGGTCCCTTCCAACCTGGTATTCTATTCTGTGATACTGCTGCTTTAAAGACTGAGGGGAAAAAACTTTAGGCAAATTTAGTAGGAGAAAAGGAGAGCAGAAGCTTTAATGAACCTCTAGGCTCCAGGAATACATATCCACAGCATCCACCCAAAGTTCCCAGGTTCCACAATTTTATAATAATGTCCATCCAGTCTCATTCTGTTATT
>JAWWEU010000091.1:62542465-62573529 GCA_035583155.1 Acropternis orthonyx | reverse complement strand
ACATTCTTAGAATGACTAAACAATACATTTTCTTTAAGACTGCTGTTCTTTGGGAAGTATCTTTTCAATATGGTGATCTCTCTGCTGTCCATCACTTACTAAATATATTGGTAATTCCAATGCAAAGAGTATCTGATTCTAGAAAACCATTATTTCCATTTAGCTGACTTCACACATTAAAGTAAATCATTTAATACTAAGGACACATTGATGGGCACACTCTTAAAAATCCACTCCACCCATGAGAAAATACCGTAAGAAGTAAATTCAGAGAATCATAGAATAACTGCCTAGTTCCAACCCCCCACCATTGGCACAGACACCTTTCACTAGACCAGGTTGCTCAGAGTCCCATCTAACCTGGTCCTGAACACTTCCAGGGATGGGACATCCACAGTTTCTCTGGGCAACCTGTGCCAGTGCCTCCCCACCCTCACAGTAAAGAATGTCTTCCTAATATCTAATCTAAACCTGCTGTACTTCAGTTTGAAGCCATTCCCCCTTGTCCTGTCACTACATGCCCTTGTAAAAAGTCTCTCTCCATCTTTCTTTTAGGCCCCTTCTGATACTGGAAGGCTGCAATTAAGTCATCACATGCTGAAAAAGTCCAGCTCTTTCAGCCTTTCCTCATAGGAGAGGTGCTCCATCCCTCTAATCAACTTGGTGGCCTCCTCTGGACTGGATCCCACAGGTCGATGTCCTTCATGTGCTGAGAACCCCAAATGTTTTTAAACAGTTTCACCTGGAAACAGATTGTCAATACTCATCCTCCTTCTGATGACTGACTCAAAGACTATAGCTTCCCAAATCCCGAAGAGATGAGGGGCAGGAATTTAAAAGGTTCCAGGGATCAAACTCCCATTAGGAGTGGAGGTTGAACCATACTAACTAGCAGTCTGCATGGGATCACATGCTACTGCCTTCTGAGGATGTTCCATCACTATTGTAGAGCAGACATGTCCCTAGGGCCTCTAGTCTCATACCCAGAAGCGGAAGAGGTGTGTAGGCAAAAATACTTGGATGAACCCATTACTTTGTTTCCAATAACATTTTCTGTATATGGAAGGTATCTTTGCTCTTGACATGAGGGGTTTTTTTTTGTTTTTGTTTTTGTGGGTTTTTTTTTGTTGTTCATTTTTGTTTTGTTTTTTTAATTTGTCTGACCTGTTGTTACATCACTCTGTTGTGTAAATTCCTCCTCTGAGGAATACTTACAGGTATCCCCTTTGGTCCTGGTGCGCCTCGCTCCCCCTGTAATCAATACCACCAGGGTTAGTTTGCTGTGACTAAATGAAACAAACAAACAAAAAATTACTGTTTGCCTCTGCAGTCTCCCTTATTTACTGTCCCCAGATCAAGAATCGTCAGCTGATGCTTGTTTGGAAAAAGAAAAGAAAGTGAAGGAGGAATGAAAGGAAACTGTCACTGATTCTAGTGGGAGCAGAGTGAGGCACTTCTGATATTTCTCCTGAACAGTAACAAGCAAAGCAATGAACAGGAGGAACTCACAAAAGAACCATCTAGTGAAAAGCATCAACATTTCTTCATGGAAAAGGCAAAAGATCTGCAGGGAAAGAAAAGAAGGCTGCTTGATAGCCAGGCAGAACTATCTGAAGGACTTTAGGAATGGCAAACACAAAATAGCAGAAGGATAACATGAAGGGGTGGGACAACAAGATGTTTTCACCTTATCCAAGGAAATGAGATGGTGAAAGGGTTCAGCTACAAGTGCACAGAGAGATTCTCTAGCAAGTCTGCACTTCACGTATGCATGTGTCTATCTTACGGAAACTAGTACCTCTCCTCACCTTGCTACCATCTCTCCCTGGGGCTCCAGGTGGGCCCTGCAAGAGAAAAGAAAGTGTTCACAAGGGTGTGAGAAGTTGTGGGGCTAAGGCTGATTGTGCAGTGCATGACAGGAAACAAGAATACTGACCACGGGGCCCCGTCTGCCCTGCTTAATATGTGATATGTCTGGAGATGGGCCCATAGGTCCCATTGATCCACGAGGGCCAGGCTGTCCAGGAGGTCCAGGTAATCCAGGAACTCCTTGACTCCCTTTTGGTCCTGGAGCCCCTGCAATCAACAGAAAAAGTTACCTCCCAGGGAAAGCCTTCAGGACACTTCATCAGTGCAAACAGTGTGGAATGACCATTTTTTGAATGACCCAATTGACTGGTTACCTTAAAGTGCCCTAATCCATAACAATACAACCACCACATCTGCATCTGCACACCAGTAGCCATCTGAGACAACATTACTGCTTGTCACAATGGCTACAAGAAATGATCAATTGAACAATTCAATATTGTGTATACAAAGAATTCAAGTCTGCCACTGCCAGATGGTTAGGGACACAAACTGGGAACGAAAAGAAAAGCAGAAATGCCTCATTTTCACACAAATAAGAACAAGTCACATTTGAGGAACATCTCATAAAATCAATGCCTCAGAAAATTCACAGGAATTTTGGGTTAATGGCATCTACATGACTGGCATAAACAAGCCCTTTCCAGTGGTGGGCTGCACCTCTCTTTTGCCCAGTACAGTAGCCAGCGTGTTAGAGGCAAAAAGGGCTCTGTTCTTCCATTTTGCTTTACATTCTTTTCAGCTTCTGTTGGTTCAGCAGAGCATGTTAGTTTTTAGGAAGCACAAAGGCAACAATGCGTATGTTTAGCCCAAGAGAAACGCTACAAAATGAAAACCAGAAAATCAGACACCTGACACAACATTTGCACAAAATAAAGATCATTGAAGTGTCACTTTCTGAAGTACTTTATGATTAGAGGGAAAAGCACTTTTCTTCATACTGAGGGCACGTGAAAGACATAGAGAATGTAAGGGACAGAGTAAAAAGGGTTCAGCAGGACAGAATATGTGCAGTTAGGATTTTCAAAAGGAGACAACTCAAGTTCACGATGACCCTCTGGGATTCCTCCCATCCAGGCAGCAGTGGAGGTGAGAAGGGATGATTTTATGGGGGAGCAGAGTTCTACAGTACCTCGGACAGCTCATTCATAGGAAAACTGGGTGAGTGGGAGACCTGGAGGGTCAGGCCTACCTTGGAGGGACTGCAAGGCGATGCACTGTACCCTTCAGAGTCTGACGCAGAACCTCTAACCATACTGTCCTTGCACTTATGATATACTGGAGACTGAAGATACTCATCCTCCAAAAAAATGAGATAAAGACTCAAAAAACAAGGCAAGACTGCAAAAAGGGGTGTAAATGGTGCGGGAGGGAGTTGAGGGAGGAGGTGCTTTAATAGGGAGTAAAATCCTCATAAGGAATATTTGCTAGTTCTCTGTAAGAATCTTTCTGAAAACCAGCACAATGCTAAAATTCCTTGGATTTACTGCTAACCCCAAATTAGATCTTCATTCAACAGGATTTCCAAAATTTTTAATATCACTGGGTGCCAGTTGCAAGATGTCTGGCTTAAGTTAGAGCTTTAGGAGCGCTCTGGTTTTTGCATTGTTTCAATTTATACGTTAGCAAAGAAGGTGTGAGTGGAGTTACACTATTCTTTTCAGACTCCTTTGAATCGGGAACACAACATAAAACCTTGCAAAACCA
The DNA here is from genome assembly GCA_035583155.1 of Acropternis orthonyx. Taxonomy (NCBI): domain Eukaryota; kingdom Metazoa; phylum Chordata; class Aves; order Passeriformes; family Rhinocryptidae; genus Acropternis; species Acropternis orthonyx. Next base: position 62,569,953 of record JAWWEU010000091.1, on the reverse strand, counting down.
GATGAGCAAAAATACAACAGTTGGCAGAAACCCTATTGCTAAAGCAATAGATATTCCTGAAGTTAAACAGAGAGTGTTTTAAGACAGGAAATGACAGCTGAAGCAGGTGAGATACCCCAGTGAGAGGGAGAAATTTAACACATACAGGACAATAACAGCTTGCATGCCAAGAAACACGTGGAGACACAATGGATGATGTTAGACAGTTGGCTGAGGCCGACCATAACAAACAAGAAGTTTTTATTTTCAAATTTAGCACAAATGCAAATAAAATAGTATCAATCAAATTGTGAAACACATAAAATCCTATCACATTGAAAGACTGAAGCTTATTATTTTTACTCCTAGCATTACTGAATACTCATATCCCTCTGGTCTGTATCTTACCTGGAGGGCCCTGCTGACCAGGCTGGCCTGGGGGGCCAGGGATATATGCATTAGATGCAAGCACTTTTTCACCAGTGATTTGCTTGCTAAGATCAGCAGCATTATTTGGTAGCAAAGCGACCTGCCAAAAACCAAAAATCACTGTAAGACCTTCTTTGTTCAGCCAGATAAATTACACTCTTAGTTAAGCTGTCATGTGAACAAACAGCCTATTTAAATATTTCGGGACAATATAAAGTGTTTAATCATATCCTTCACTGAAGTAATCAGAAAAAAAATGTTACTTTGTGAGTCTGTTCGCTTTTCAAGTCACTGTGGAAACACCATGAGCCAATCCAATGGAGGACAGAAGAAATTCAGGAGAGATACAACAAAAATTCTGACACACTTAAGTCTCAAAACTGCTTGGATCTTCTCAGGAAACCTGTTTTTCCTTATCTGAAATTTCCTCTCTTCATTTACTGCCCCTTTCTCAGGGCAACATTTGCTCAGATATTTAAGTTCTCAATTGCTGCATAAGCCACTAACTTTCCACTGGTTTCAATGAGAACCCCAAATCATTTGTGAATCTGTCCCTGTAACCATATTATTTAATCCAACAGATGTCTGGATCATCTCTGCATGGAGACACAAGACAAAGTAAGTGAGAATGTAACAAAAATTGCACATTACATTTTATAGTGTCATTATCCATTATACATTTAATTACCCATGAAACATTAATCCATCCAGATTGAACATATTTTATAATTAAATGCATTTAGAAATATTCTGCAAATGTTTAGTCTCCCCAGAGGCAGCTGAAGGGAGATGACAAGCCAGGAGGTTGGTCTGCAATGAGGAAAGAAGTTTATTAGTGGTGAGCGGCTGCATGTAGGTTTGGGGATTGTGCTCTGCCAAATGGAACTGAAGAGCTATTTCAGGAACACCAGAGCAGACCTATCCCTGGGTGAGCTTTGTTGCTCCTTGAAGGAATTTGACTCACTGGATAATTTGATGCTGGATTCTGCATCATTCGCCTGGGAGAACTGCATTAAATAAAATACATGATAAATCCTGCTCTCTGACACTGCTTTTCATCAGCTATCTGGAATTCCCTGAACTGGGCTGTTCACAAGACTCCTACTTGTTTCTGCCATTACTGCAAACCTAATATTTTTAATGCACAAGAAAAAACCCCAATGCTATTCACCTGAAGTACCTACCATAAATGAGCAAGTTTCCTTTGGCAAACAAGTTATTACTTACAGAATGCAATTTAAGAGCAGCCAGTGCTGCTTGCAGTGTGGAGTTGGATGCACAGAACAGCTCTGAAGGAAAAAAGTCAGGGAAAAATATTTGAGAATGCTGATGTTCCTGCTGGCGTTTCCAAAACACCAGTTTGGTTTTTGAGGCTGGAATTCAAAATGCGATGACAGGAATACAAGGATTTATCAGCCATTTGTGACTCAGATTTTGGAAAGCACTGCAGTTCCAAAGACAAGATGATTGCTCTATAGGCAAATTAAGCACCATGATGTAAGTCTTACAAGAATTTGGTAGAGTCACTTCACCCCCACAGAAATCTGTGTCTGGATGAGGTCAATACTTCACAAAAATCCCACAGGGTGTCTCTTACAGGCTCACTTCTATGAACCTGGTGATGCAGAAAACAGGGATCCAGCACACCTACAGCTCTGGGGTGAGCTGTCGTCTTTGGTTTTCCAAAGAAAAACGCTTGCTTTGTTTACAAGTGACCTTGCAGCTTTCTCAGCCAACATCCGAGCCACTGCAGGACAGTCCAAAGTGTGGGGGTTACTGATGATGAAGGGCTGCCCCATGGGTCACAGCATCCTACAGCTGGGGTTGAAGAGGAAAATGTAGTAGTTGGGGGCTGTCACAACCACACCGGCCAGGGACTGGCATGGGTAGGTCCAGTGGCTGGCTCTGATCAGCAAAGTTTTGTTTCTTGGAGGTGTGTCCACCCTGTCAGAGAAGGTTCCTGGCTGGATACAAATGGAAGGGTTACAAGGACCATCATGGTGCAAAACTCACTACATGGCATGAATCAATCAAGGGCTCTGCAGTGCCAGTACTGCCCTGCTAAAATTGAGACACAGAGGTAAATCCTGTGACTACCTTGGAGCATTATATTTTCCAGGTAGTTTTTGTGAGAATATTTTCAGTCATCAGTGAGTGTTTCTCTTTAGGGATGGCCACTGTCATTTTACAGGTTAACTGAAGTCCTGTTTTGAGCTTATCAGACCTCATTCTGGGGATCTATCCCAGTAGATAGATGGTACTTAGTACATAGACTCTGCTATGAATACTCTCCAGGTTATATTGCAAATAGGTGGGCTGGAGTAAAAAGGTGCATTTAGTGGCAAAGACTCATCATGAAAAGGATTTGAAATTGTATTCTTTTCTGTTGTTTAAATATTGACTTTTTTCTGCCAGCAAGGCTGTTGTAACAACTGAGTAAGTTAAAAAAAAAAATCACATAGCTGCTGTGAAAGCATCTACACATACTTCCCCACTGAGTCAGCTGGACTTGAGGTATACACTAGGAGTGCCAAAATACCCAGGCTCTGGTCTAGCTCACTGCTCTTTGATATCTTCTGGACAGAAATTGGTTGCTAGATGCACTGGGGCCAAACCATGTGTTTTTGATGTTGACTCACATCCTCTTAGGGGTTGGCTATACTCACTGCCCTAATTTGTTTCACCTTTTAACTGAACCGGGATCCTGGTCCAGGGTGACCTTGGCTTTCTCCATCCACAGCTCAAAATGTGAATGGCTCTTGAAAAATAATTTTTTTTTCCATGCGTGTTCAAATATTAGTGAGGGTAAGTTTTAAAGAAAGATTGTTCTAGAAACAAGACTCCCATATGCTGCGTTGCATGCTGCATCTGGAGCTTTGGGTAGTTTCTAGGAAATCTGTGGTTAAGACAAATTTTGACAGTGCTTGTCAGGAGTGATGTGGAACATGGCTTTCTAATTAAGATATTTAAACAACTCTGTGCAATAGGATCCAGCTTACTTGCTTTTTTTAAAAAAATGAATTTTTGGCTGTGTGTCAGCATGTCAGATATCTTTCCCCCAGTTTTTCATCCTTCCACTCTTCTTTCTGCCATCAAGGTCTGAGATCAGCATAGGATTGCCCACAGACCTCCAGTATATCAGGACATAGCATCTCACAGGCTTTTCTGCCAACCACAGTTTTGAATAAAGTTCATAAAATCTGAAAGTCTTGATCACAAGACTGAAGAGTCATTCCATAAACTGTCTCCCTGGCAGACAGAAGTGCATTTTTCTATGCAAAACAGAACAGCTTCAACCACAGATACTGGGAGACACCCTCCCCAGAACTTTACCATGGGGTGCATCTGGTGAAAGACAAGGGTTGATGTCTCCCTGGGCAGAGAAGCACCACGGGGCCAGATCTCCTCTCAGCATGGATAAAAGCTCTCCTTTCTGTGCAGTAAAAGTTGCTGAGTGTAACAGGGACCTCTCTTCCAGCTCTGTCTGTGTGTGGCACAACCCAGTGGGCTCTCTCTGAGAATGCCAAGTAGATCAAGTCTCAGCAAGAAGATACTGGGTTAAAGATACTGGGAAAAGGTTAAGCTATAGATTATGACAGGACAGCTATGAAGTAAGGGTGAGCTGCTTAGTTTGGCCACAACTACTGTACAAGTGCCTGCAGTGACAGGTATCAATGGCCTGAGTTTTCCAGGAGTGAGTTTTGAACACAGGCATCTAACAGTGGAAGACAGACACAGAAAACTTTCCATTAATTCAATCAATCAATTCTTGCAGCAAACAACGTGGCCAACAGTGTGACCCCAGATCCCTCCCTGGATGTCAGTGTGAGCCTGCTCAGCATCACAGAGAGAAACAGCCTCTCAAAAGCATGCATCTTTTTTTAACCTCTCTGCTACCATTTGTTTGAAAAACAGAATTTCCATGACACAGGAAGTTCCGTCACTTTCACATTTGTCTTCATGCTGATTCAGTAGAAAAACATAACATTTTGAAATGTTTGAGATGTAGGGTATCTTTAACATCAGTAAATTTCATTTTAGTGATGCAGATTTCATTCTTCCTAAAATTGAAGTAATAACACCAAATGCAACAAGCGAATGCCTGAAACTGTGTTTTGACACAATGAAATGAAATGAAATGAAATGAAATGAAATGAAATGAAATGAAATGAAATGAAATGAAATGAAATGAAATGAAATGAAGTACCCTGGTTGAAATAACTGCAGCCTCTCAGCACGAATTGCTGAGAATATTCCTGCAGAGCATTTCAGTTTGAAAGAACCTGAGGGTCAAAGGCAGATGTCACCAGAAAAGGTATGGGTCTTTGGGTTCTTTCAATCCTAACTCAAATGTAAAAGGAAATTACATTTAGGAGCAATTACAGGCCAGGGGAAGTTTCTAAATGCATTATTCTCTACTTGTCAGAATAGAGGTGAAAACAAAAACGGTTTGAGAATGAGGGTTTTTCTTTTTTAAAAGAAGAGTGATATTTAAAGCTAGTGATGTTTTTGTTTAGCCCCATATCTATTTGGCAATAATACTGTATCAGCACCCTGTTAATGCAAAATCATGTTCCTGTATCTATGGAATGTCTTGCACTTGCTGACTTTGAAGGCGGATCAAGTCCAAAATCCCCTACATTCAGAGTGAATGAAAAGCTGAGTCTTGAGCAGATTGCCAGAAACCTGGGCCCAGCCTGGGAAGAGTGTTTGCCAGACTCTGTTACCATGAGCTTTGTAACACAGCTCCATGAACTTGGGTTGCAATTTGCTTACAAGCCACATAGAAACATAATGAAGAGATGCCATTCCTACAAGATTTTTAAATCTATTGCCATCCTCTTTATGGGTACAAGAACCACATGTCAGTGACAGCCCTAAACACTTAAATTTAACCTCAGTTGCTATAAACCTGATCAGTCAGGTCTGGTAGAGACATGGCTGATGAGTGTTCATACCTTTTGCTTCAGCTGTAAAACTGTCTGCTTTATTTGATGAAATTCCTTACAAGAGGCACAGCATGTCCCTGGTTTCGCCACATTTTCAGATTTCTCTGGAAGCCCAGCTGAAAGAAAGCAATTTCCAATATAAATATAAATATCCAAATGAAAGAAGTTCATAAAGTGACTGTGAAAGCAACTTGAAGTTTGTTACATTTCCCCAGACTGTGAAAAGAGAGGATCTTGCCATTACTAAATCTTTGACTGGGAATTTCTGTGGAAGGCTGAGAAACTTTGCAGGGACAGCTCTAAGCTCATTTTTAAAGCAGCTGTTTTCAGTTAATGGTCCCCAAAGAATTCATTTTTTTTAATACCTGGACAAGTTAACACCCTTTCTTTTATCTCTGGGTTTAGGGTAGACTAACCCCATAGATCTGAACCGATTTACAGTCCCCCGAAGGGCAAATTTTCATATGCTATAAATTACAGTAAAATCCCTCACAGTATGGTCACTTCATTCACTTTGCACACGCTGCTCTTTATCATTGTGGGTTATTCTCCATGCATGGAATCAGCCTGAGCAGAGATGGGGATTGAGATTAATGACAGGGATTTAAATCCACACAAGAGAAAGGGTCACATCTGTTGATATCATGCATGAATGGGATCTTTTCAGGAATCCATTAAATGATTCAGACTGTAAGAGATATTGCAAATGTTATTTTTGTCCTTTTCCCAGCCCCATACACAGTCAAGCACTTCTGCATTGCAAACAAACAAGCATTGTTGTAACAGATGTCTGCTTAAAGAGAGATGTGGTTTCCAAACCACAGGGTGACAAATACTGGCAAACTCTAGGTGAGCTTTTTCCCTTCCACATGCAGTTGCTGGGAAGCATCAAGTGTTACGAGGCTCTGCATACAATGTGTGGCTTTGTATGGTGTTACCTGGAAGGGTTATTGGGCATGTTTGAACTCTAACCTTTCAGAGCACGTCCTGCAAGGAAAAACTCTGCAGGTGTTCCTGGTTATAGGCAGGAAATCTTCAAAATTTTCCAAAAGGATCAACTGCAATGTGCTTAGTTATTGTGTTATACTCCCCACTTGGACACACAACTAAATAATCTTCATCTTTTCAGTAATGTGGATTGATTTTGAAAACAGTTGCCTCTTTTTAAGTAAACCCAGTTATGTAGTACTTGATGTTCAGTGTTTGCAGGGTCCAATAAGGAAGAATCTGATGGTTGTCTATGGACCACTCAGTACATTGAGTCCACCGGATGTAATGACATGTCAGGTATGCTTGCTTTTAGAAGACAAAGATTTATTTCTCTTATCTCCTAATCAGGTAGGAGAGAGCTATAAGGGCAAGATGCTGGAATGACCAGGAGCACTGACTGGTATTAGTACTGAACAGATCAGAAGATTAAAAAGTAAAGGTTTGAGGGTTTTCCCCACTCATCAACTGCCTCTTCCCACAGCCGCACTCCAACTGCACTACAGTATGACATATATTATTTACAATTTTATGGCAGCAAGCACACCGTACTGTTTGAGCCTCCCAGCCCTTTCCGATAGCACAGGCTTGGTACCTGAACAGCTTTCTGTGCAGTGTTCAGACGGCTCAAAGATTTAAGGCTAGAAGATACTACTCGGTGTTTTCTGATGAACTCCACATAGCATAGAACAGGATTTCACCAAATTGCAGGTACACTGGATCCAGGACTATTTAGCCATAAGACCTCCCAGAGAAACTTTAACACGTGTATGAAGATACCTGAATACACAACATTTGCTGTTTTCCTTCCTCGCTGCTGTATTCCTAATGCTGATAATTTTGCCTTTGACTCCTCCAAAGACCCTTTGCCCATAAACCTTTCTTTGGTATATTAAACAACCTGCACCATGTAGGGCCTTTTTTTCTTTTTTCCCCTTAACAAAGGATTGATATGCTGTAATCAAGACACCTATTGACATTTCTATAAAAATAAATTTTCTCTTGACCACAAGTCAGTTTCATGGAGTTCTTCTTCTCCCTCCAATTTTTAACCTTCCTTTAAAGAAAACCCCAGTGTCTTGACATGTCCATTTTTAGACCTGTGTAGGGTTTACAAATGGACATATACAAAACCATTAGAAAAGAATGTCCTTTTTTTCTCTTTTTATTTTTCAAAACACTAATAAAGTCTGCTTTTGGTATTAGGCTCGACCAAAATTTCTTTTAATAGCTATCTCACCAAATGAGTTCGGTCATACTGTGTTAAGAAATGTTGCTGAAAGCAAGGGAGAAATTGCCAGAGTCTCTGCTATTTGAAACCTAATGCAATCCCACTAGAGTCAGTGGAATTATGAGCAGATTAAGAAGTGGTGAATTTGGCCTTGTGTTTCATTATAAAATCCAGTTTATCTTCCAAAAGGATGTGGCACACGGGGCTGACAAGTACAGATAAAAAAAGGCTGTAACAATCCATGGAGATGAATGCTGGGGGGATCAGCTAATGTTTGGGAAACATCATACCAGTGAGATTTCTGCAAATCCGGTTGGATTGACTTGTCAGAGGAAGAAGTCCAACATCCTCGTATAAGCAAGCATGAGCTGCATCCCAGGAGAGAGGTGGAATCCCCCTAACTCACACCAGACAGAGGTGATGACTTGCCCAGGGAGGGAGTCATCCATCAAACATTCCCTCTGCCCCCATCCAATCCTGTATCAGGACCAAACTACAAGTAAAGCCAGAATAAAGCACAGATAAAGCCAGAAGCCACCTAGGACAGGCCAGAGAGGGAAGGAACCCATTAGAGGGAGCCACCCATGCACAGTGCAGAAACAGAGGTCACTTACCAGGGCCAGTGAGGCCAGCACTGAACAAGGGACTTACAGAGCCTGTTTCCATTGCACAGACCTGTACCAGGAAACTCAAATTATTTGGGAGAAGGCTTAAACCAGCCCTTTTTTTATGAAGTCTTTCCAAAGCATGAAGTCTAGCTCACACATGATGCTGCTGTCCTGATGGGGGTCCTTTTAATCTTGGGGAGGCACTGGTGAGTCCTGTGGCACCTACGGGCTGAGAAATCTGCTCAGGGAAGTGGTGTGTTTTCTTTGTATGTGCTCAGAGACTCTGCCTTGCTGATGCTGGAAGAGAAGGAGATGCTGGCAGGGGAGAGCTCTGCGGGAGCTCTGCTGCGGGCGGTCTTCACATGGAAGCTGTTGAGTCGGTCATCTGTGTTGTATTATCTGGGCTCAGCCTGCTGAGATGGTTTCATTTGCCTACTTCTGTGCGGGCAGCTGTATTGTCTCTGTCAAACACAACGTGACTGTGGATGCGGGAAAAATGCTCCCTATTCTTGTGTCCACGAACCAGCCCTGAGCTCTCAGTCAAGCCACTTACAGAGCCAAAAAAGTGTCCGAATCGCAGCCTTCAGACATGGAACAATGAAAACATGAATATGATCTCTCAGGAAACACATTGTTAGAGATGGAGAGGGGTACATGTGTTTTTGTCTCCCACATTAAATTTTAAAATAAACTGCAAGCGTTCCGGCTACCATGAAAAGCAAATCATCTGTTCATTTGGAAGTCGTTCAGGCACAGATGAGGTGCAGGACTGGGATTCACCACGGGGTGGTGCGTCGCTACAGCTGGTTCCTCACAAAACCCATTCCTCTGAGATGAGTTACGGACAGATGTCCTGTGAAATAGCGATGGCCAACTCCTCTTTCATTTTTCACCAGAGCTCTTAAAAATTAGTAACACTGAGGTGGAGTACAGCGGGGTACTGAGCAGAAAGCATCCTTCTCTGCTTCACACAGCTGATTTGGGAACTGTCTGAAGAGACGGTGTGTATTTCCTTCCAGATTAACTACTGGAACTGACATTTTTATGTGCCATGTACCATTCAGTGTAGAATTGGTGTTTTTCAAATATTAGAGTTATTTCCACAGCCTTGAATATTTTGAATGGTTGGTTACCCTGAATGCTTTGAACATTACTCTATCAAGAAATTTGAACTACCCAGAGGAAAAGTTAACTAAAAAAAAACTATTTGTAAGGGGATTATAGAAGTTGTATCTCTTTCCTTTATCACACACACACACATTTATGAGGAAAAAAGCAGCATTTGAAAATTACAAGGAACAGTTACAATTAACAGAGTGGCTCCAGTTACACATTTTCAGAGGAAAATCAAAATTATAAATTGCTCTGGCCATCCAGCGGGATTTGGAGCACCCTATGATACTGTGTTCAAGCATTAATTGATGAACCTATGGTAATTCACCATTCATCAAAAGATGTTGGTTTTTTTTTCCAGAGCACAGAGTGTTTGCTTCCTCCTCTCTTTTTAAATTTTCATATCAGTATTTAATGTTCAGTACTCTCAGTGCTGTAATTTAATAACTGGGATGAGGTCAAAACCTTTAAAATAATTTATGCACAGTACATAAATGTACTTTGAAACCAACAGTGAAATCCAAGCCCTCACTTCTACTCCTTTCCCATTACATTTTATTTTCATTAAAAAAATCTGACTGCAGTCATGAGACAAAAACTAATTGCAGGTCAGCAGAATTCAGTGTTATTCAATGTAATTTAGAAACTGATTTAAGCAATGCTTGAAATTTGTGTTGAACTTCCAGACATACCTTTTCTGAGCCTCCGAGTGCCAAGGGACATGAACCACCCAACCTAGGGCCATTTGCTAATCTCAAATGTAGGAATGTAAATATAAATTAAATTACTGAAATTATTAATGAACAGGTGAAATTAATGAAGGTTTGTAAGGGTTGTCATCTGGTAATTTCTTTTCCCTGTGTCTTGGGAGCTTTGGACCACAAAATAGCTATAATTCAAGTTGGTGTGGCAGCAAAATACGGCTTTTAGCCATTGGATCCAGCAGAAATGGTCTAAATTAAGTTAAAATGATAAATTTCACTGTTCGGCCATTCTGCCTCTCCAGGGGAAGATGCTTTCCACGTCCTTCCATGCACCTGTGCATTGGAGCAGTGTGTGTGGCAGGACTATTCCACAAGTGCTCAGGTGCCCAGTGAGAAGCCCAGGTGCTCCAGAAGCATCAATTACATCCCAGCTTTGGACATCCAGCTCCAAGGGTAGGGCAGGGAGCAGTTCCTCTTCATCAACGATCAATCCTTTAGATGTCCCTTAGGCCCAGGACATTTAACCTCCCCCAGCCCGTACCTTTATCTCCTTTGGTGCATGTCTTGCCATCCTCCTCCCGGATATAACCTTCGTGACACTCACACCTGTAGCTGCCCATGGTATTGACACAGATCTGAGAGCACAGAGTCCCATTGCTCGTGGCACACTCGTCGATATCTGGAGAGCAGCAAAAGTTAAAAATGTCCCACAGCTGGAGGTTTCAGACCTCAAACACAATAAAAGGCTCCCTTTAAAGGTATAAAGAGATTTTGTGGTTAAATAAATGAGTAATTGTAGCATCGTTGGTGCTTTGGGCTGGAGCTCTGTGTAAGCTGCACTGTTATTATTAACACACCTGGTATTTTATCAGGGAACATTGATTGACCATTTCCTTGCAATAAAAAGCTCGCCACCAAAGCTCAGTCCTGCAAAGCTTGACTCTCTGGCATGGCAAACCACGCAGGGCAGGATAGGACTAGCCACACAAGGACCACATGTAAATGATCAGTCCCCAATTAGATACTGCCCATCTGAATCTAACCCCAAGGATTAATTTTCATAATTAGGCCCGGTTATAATGTTTCAATACTCCACAAACATATCTCACAACCTGTGGGAAAAATTACATCAGCCCAACACTTCAAGGTGTTTGAGTGTATATGTTCTGTTGTAGCTAATACCTCCAAATAATTTCACGGGAATCTAGATCTCTTAACACTGGTAAAAAATCCTAAATGCAGTTAGAAACACATCTCTCCTGTAATAATCATTATTATGAAAGTAAGAAAGGTTTCAGATCAAAACTGATTCCTAAAAGACCAGAGGGAGCAGTATACATCATTAACAAGGGATGAGCTCAACATGCACTTCTACCCACCCAGGCAATAAGGCTTCTCTCTGTTCCTGTGTCTCTCCCGGTCATAGCGGTACCCAGGATAGCAAGTGCATAAGACTCGCCCAAAATTATCTGTGCACTGCTGTTCACAGGGAGCTTCAGCACAAACATCGTAGTCTATAGAGAGAAAAACTGGTTAGGAAAAATTCCAATGGCAGTAGCTGGATGACACTTCAACAGCAAATATTTCACCTCTCTGCTAATTAATATAAAGTTGAATCGCATTGTTTTTAAGGACTGAAGGAACCTGGATACAAAACATTCACGAGACATAAGCAAAGAATTGTAATTGCTAATCGCATCTTTATGGTAGTTAGACTATTTCTTGAAGTGGGATTTTAAGTAAGGGTCACTTTTGCAGTTGGCAGAATTTAAGAATTCTTTTCACAGAAATATTAAATTACCTAAAACTTTTTTTGTTGTTTTCTTCTACAAATTTTTGAGTGCAGCTAGCAACACTTCCCATGCAGAATTCTGTGAAAAACCACAAGGCTAACTGCCAAGTCCAGGCAGAAAGTGTATCATAAGGAAAAGTTAATTAAATCACACAGTAATTGTTCAAAGCCAGATATAACCCCTCTAGAAAAGAATGCATTGTTACAAAACCATCACCACTCTCAGTAACAGCAATGTGCAGATTAGGGTATGGTAAAATTGCTTCCTGGCTTTGTCAGTGAAATCCCAAAGGACCAAAGTCCCTGTCTGAAATCCGAAGGAAGGCCAATCTGTTTCTGATTTCACTGCTATGTAGCAGCAGAGCTGAAGTCTGGGGAATGGACACCAGAGCACAACACAGTCTGACCTGCATCCCTGCCCTGCTAGGGGCTGGATTTGGCCCCTGGCATCGTGCTTCTGGCAGGGCTGGGGGTAGCAGGGCAGCCCCTGGCTGTGCATGCAAGGGCTTTGCAGTGCCACTGGGAACATCCTTGAGGAGAAGCCAGGAGCTGAAGCAGCCTCTGATGTCAAAACCAGCTCAGGCACACCCTGCTAAAGGTCAGGTTTTACACCAAAGTAAGTGGCCATTTCTGTAATGATGTCAGAGAACATCATTCTGCACAGACCATCCCATGTGGCTGTGAGCCTCCAGTGACTGGGAGCTGGGGCCACAGCAGAAATATCCCTTCGTGCTCCAGACCAAACTTATCTAAACCAAACCTAAGTGGTTCAGCTGAGTTCTCAGCAGTGCACTGTGTTTCCATATACACAATTAAAACTTATTATTGACTCACCCTAATGACTAGCAGACATCCCTGGGTACAATGATTGTTCCAAACAATTAAAGTGAGCTAATGAATGGTAAAGCAAATAGAACCATTATTTTCTGTATGAAGTATATAGTGCATATGTGTAGCACTGGGGTTAAAAGTGACAGTGTGCCAAGGTACAGAAAAACACCAGATGAATTAAAAAAAGCTGCTGTGTCGCACACCAGAGCCCCACAGACAAAAACATAGTATTGTAAAGGTGCCAAGAATTTTCTCCCTTCTGCTTGTCACCTTTTGAGTAACAGGCAGCCTTTCTTTCCTTCTTACTTCACAACTCTATTGACTTTAGCTCTTGAAGTCTGAGTTCTCGAACTCTCGAAGTGCTGTGGTGGTGAGTGGCAGTGCCAGGACCCCCAGCAGTAACCAGGGTCAAACAGTGAAGAGCCATGGAAGGAAAACATGGCCCTTACCTTCAAACTGGTCAGTCCAGGGGCCACTGTGGACTTTTTAGGTGATGCTGGGGCTGTAAACTCCCGTTACATTTGGCACTACTAAACAGTCCCCAATACAAAGCATTGCTGGTGTTTTTCCTGGGCACGGTTGCAGTTTTCCACTGAAATAAAATCAGAGCGAGAATAAGCTAATGTGCCCAGCACAGAGGTGAACATGTCTGCTCCTTAGCCAGCGTACCTACACAGATGCTGGATTTGGCCTGTGCCATGTTCAGCTATTTGGAGCAGAGGTAAAATAAGCTCTGGCTTTCCTGTGCTTCCATGAATAGATGTGTCCTAACAAAATCATAAAAAACAGTGCTGGAAGGAATCATCTCCCACCACAAGCAGCATTAGCTATGTGTAAACTTTTCCTAGTTTTCTTTTTTCTCAAGGGATGGATATGGTCCACCATGTAGTCTATTTTCAAGATAAAATATCCTTGCAGACAGAAAGCTTTTTACTCATATCTAATCCAAACTCCCCTTATAGCCACTTAGGCCCATTATTTCTGTCCTCTTCTTCTTGGTCATAAAGAACAGTTTATTTTCACCCTTGCAGCAAGTCTTCACATACCTAAAAACTGTTATCACATCTCCCCTCAGCCTCCTTTTCTCTAGACTAAACAACACCAGTTCTTTTTATCAGTCTCTTTCACTATATTTCATGTAACCAGAATTTAAATATGGTTTCCATGTCCACCTCAGCACAGTTCCATCATGACCATGGCCTCATTTACTTTCATGAAAAGCTGGAGAAGGGTCCCGGAGGTACAATTACCCCTGCTGGTGGTCCCACACAGTCAACCCAGATCACACAGTGGTTCCAGGCAGGTCCCGTGTCACCAATCTGTGCATCCCCAGGGCTTTAGTGCCAGGTAGCATGACTTGCCTAGAAATGGTCCTTACAACTGGGATGAAATTAAGCAAAAGTTGCTGCACAACTTCTATGTGCTCTGCAGAACCAAGGATGTACATGCCCCACCATGTTCAAACCCCCAGTCTGCCAGCCCAGCCTAAGAAATGTGGTTTGAGGACAAATAGAAACCCCACAGTAAAGGTCAGGCTGTTCCAGAAAGGAACAATGCAAAACTGAAAGCAGAATAACAGATGTCTACACACATTTCAGTGACCTCAGATATGACAATGTAGTCATCTCTGGGAGCTGGAAAGTTGCACCAAGGAAATTTTTGAAACAGCATTAGTGATGAAAGAGCAGATCTGACCTGTAGCTCACCTATAATGGAATATTTTTCCCTGTGCTCATCCACAGTGAAGAAACTCAAGTAACAAGTGGTAGGGAAGATGCTCTCTAAAATAAGTTGTTTCATACTGCATTTGTTCTTTCTTCACTCTATCACACAATCAGACAGCACCTGAGCCAGGATTTGGTTGGACCTGGGAGTCTCCAAAGCAAAGAAGGAGATCATCCGTGAGAAAAAGATGAGGAGCTGTTTTTTAAACTGCTTTGCTGATCAGGTGGAGAAGGAAGAGATGCTAAAGAGAGAATCAGACACACAGAGGTAACTCAACTCAATATTTCCTGAAGATCATTGCTCCCTGCTCTGGCAGCTGAACACCAGAATGAGAAGGTGAGTACAAAACAAATGAAATGCAGAACCTGGAGGCATAGACTCATACTGGACTGCACTGATTTCTGTTTCTTTTCAAGGGCAGATAAGAAATAACAGGACAGAAACCAATATGCACATGGACAAAGACACAACTCTTTGGGAAAGAGTCTGTTTAAGTAACAGCTGTCCCAGAAGGAGATTGGTGTTTTCCCGAGGCAGCTGTAAAAGGGTGGACAAGGGAGAGTCTATCCCACTGCTGACCCTCCTCCCTGCAGCCACTGCTAAATCATGGAGGAGACAGGGATGGAAATACTTCTCACAGTTAAGACATGCCAGTACTGGATTAAAAGGTGCAGATGTGCTCTAATAAACTCACATCTGTAATGCATTAATGTGCCTGTGTCGAGATATGAACTTCATACAGCTACTCTGTCAAGAGCATGCCAAAACAATGTGTGAAGAGCCAAATGATGTCTTGTAACAGAGTAAGTGAAACAAATACTTCAGGGAATCATGTTTCTCGTCCCTATTCCAATGGCCCAAGATTGTCTCAGATGTTACAGCAGTTGCTGTGGCCTCTGAAGTTCAAGGCAAAATACAGATGGCGCTGAAAAAGAGAGAAGGGAGAAACAAAGGGTGAGAAGCCACAGCCAGGAGAGAAACTGAATTAGTGGCAGGAGCCCTCATGTTACTAAGATTCAGTTAGTGACAGGATTAAGTGAAGTCAGCGGGTACATAATAAAAGCTCCTTTCATAATCACCTAAAATCTCAAGAGCTGAAAATCAGAAGCCAAAACAATGTATTGCCATGACTCTCATTTTATTTTTGCTCCTATTACTTCTCCTGCTGTATTCATTATATTTAGTGAATAAACAGTCTATAAAATTGTTAAATCCATAGGAAAATTGGAGGCCAGACTGTAGAGTTCTGGCTTTTCTCCACCCTGAAAGGAGTCAGGACTTCTGCCTCCAACACACACAACCACATCCTCCAAGTGTCAGTCTCGCACTGGAGCTGTCACCTCATGCCACACACAGTGAGACAAAACTCACTGCAAACCATGGGACAAGTAACTCAGCTTGAGCACCAAACTCTATGCAGCTTTTCATGGCTCAGGCTGGCCCCATGAGCTGCTTCTTTTGAAGGAGGCAGCAAAAGCAGAATTCTTGTTTTGAGAAGATCAGGGAGATGGTGTGGGGGGGATAGTATTGCTTTTATTTGTTGTTTGGGTTTTGTTATTTTTTTGTTTTGGGGTTTTGTTTAGTTGATTGGGTTTTTTTCTGTTTTTTGGCTTTTTTTTTTTTTGCAACCAGTGTTTCAGTGTTTCCACTCAGCAGCAAAGACACAAACTAAAACAAAACAAAGCAAAAACCCAAACCAATCAACCAACCAAGAACAAACCAAAACAAAATCAAAAACCAAAACAGCAGGATTATCGTTTGGGTTATAATGAGACTGTAACTCAAAAAACAGACAACCCTCTCCATCTTCATTTGTCACTATTTTTTTCAAAACATCATCATCCCAAACTGGGAAAATTCTCAGGCCAGCTCAAGGCTTTTCAAATGTCATCAAACAGAAGGCTGTTTTGCCACAAACCAACTTTTTAACCTGCTTGTTGGAGCAGACAAGGTTTATTGCCTAGTTGTCTCTGGACATTTGCTCCTGCCTGACAGTTAGTTCCTCTGCTCTTATAACTTCAGAGCCAATTTCATACAAATCATTTCCCCTTCTACTACTGCATGAACTACCCTGACTAAATCTGCATCTTCCTCAGTTCCGGGGGACAAGGAAGCCATACCCCTGACCAAGAGAGGTGGCAGAAGAGACACACTATATGGTGATGCTATGTCCCCTCTCTAATGTCTTTGGGGAATAGGTAACGAAAGGCAGGACTAATTCACCTACTCACGTGCTCCCTGTGCACTGACAAGCCAAATCAGTTGTACCAAATCCAAGGGATAAATGGGAAAAACAATATCCAGGAAACGTGTGCGTCTGGGTGCACAGAGCACTCCTGCCTACCCAGCCAAGGGAAGAACATGTCCCTCTGTTTGCATCAGGTCATGGCACACGATCTGTGCAGCCACATGTACTTAGGGGAGGATCAAGGCTTGGCATCCTAAGGAAAACTTTTGGAAGTTTGTGATCTTTTTATTTTCCCAAAAATTTCTCTGAAACAGTTCCATCCCCCACACCGACACGAGATACAGCTGAGCCTGCGGTTATATGAGGTTGCTCTTCCAAACTGGCAATGTGGAAAACAGAGGAAACGGGGAAAGACAAATGCATGGGAATATGATGGGTAAGAACAGTGAAATCACATACCTTCAGGGATGCACTGTCCAAGAACAAACTTATAACCCTTACAGCATTTTTTCCTGAAAAACAATAAAATAAATAAATGAATAAATAAATGTATTCTCTAAAGGTTGGTGCTGCCTTTAAGAAAGTCATAGGCAGAACATAGATGTGATGAACCAAACAAGACGAGGCTCCCTGAGCACTGCAGTTGGAGGCATCTCAGCATTAAAGAATGCAACATGGAAACACACCAGTTGGTCCATGAGGCATTTAAATGGCAGCATGTCCAGCCACATCAGGAGCATAGGGTTGGGTACCCCAACATCAACCCCTCCAACGTCCCAAGCAGTTCCCAAAAACCCTGCTCCCTTGTGTTGACAGGATGTAGCACACCTCTGTGCAGTCCTTATACACAACTAAGGTCATCATTTTCATGGAACAATGGTATTTCAACACGGGTATTTCAACTGGAACAAGGGAGAGCATCTTATATTGGCTGGGGGATAAAACTGCAGTGAAGTCAATAGGATCAGATACTTTTTATGTGCCAATGAGATGAAAAAGTCTGAGGGCTGAGAAATTATTGTTTCTGACACACTGGCCTGTAATTACATTTAGGTATCCAGCTATACCTGCTGGTTTGCTTTCTAGGGAGCAAAACAAATTAAGTCACCAGGATCCACAGCAGTGCTCTGGAGCCTTTATAAATGGCTGTATCCCTTATCATCCTGAGAATTTCTTGCTGCAGGGACCTGGTGATCTTCAAAGAGTCCCATGCTTGTGACTAGCACAACTGCTGCAAAAGAAAACCTCTACATGAGTCTGAGGAAGAAAAAACCCCATATTTCACAAATTCACAGTTTTTCATGCCTTGTGGACATGCTGAAATACCTGCAAAACCGGTAAACCATGCATTTGGTCTTTTCCTTTAATTCAATAAATGATGCAGAAGAGTGCTAAAGCCATGTCAGTCAATGACACAACACTCCCCTAAACACGCAGCCATCACAAATCATTACGTTGAATTTAAATCAACTATCAGTTGCAACTGACCGCCTAAAACAAACAATGCATTACTCCAAACTATGTAAAAACAAACTTTGGCTCCATATTTTACCCTCTTCCAAAGATTAGCTGGAATATAAATTATGCTTAATGAAGGTTGAACATCTGAAGAGGAAGCCTTGCTTTGTTATGCAAACAGTGTTCCCTCATTAGACTTCTCTCCAAACATTGCTGTGAAGTTTTATCTGCAAGACAAACAAACTCAGGAGGAATGAGTTCAAAGGTGCATTGGGGAGGCTGTTCATGTGCTGCAAGCCATGCTGATGGCGTTCCAAGTGCACATTCATCTCCTCCTGTCTGCAGAAGAAGAGAGGCCAATAAAGGTTTGCCTGTAGCTGCTCTCCACAGGAAGATACAGCCTGACTTGAGAGGACTGGAAGATGAGAAAGGAGAGGAGGACATCCCTGCCATGAGATGCTGTCCTGTGGGGTTGTGCCAGCTGGAACCAACCAGAAACAGTGAGCAGCAACTTCCACAATGTCTACCCTTTTCTCTATGGAAGATTTTCAGGCTTAGGGCCCTTAGGACTCCCACCCTGGGAGTGGCTTGTGGCACTTGAGTAAGGGCTCAGCTCAGTGGGGAGGTGCCTCTCTCCTCTCATCTTGGACAGTGATGCCTTTTGGCTGGGCTTGTTGGCTCTCTTGTGGCTAAACTGAGGTTTTATCTACCTTACTGGATTCTCCCAAAAGCCAAACCACTTGCCTTGACCAAACCCTTCTTCCACAGTCACACACTGAGGGTCCACCACATGCTAAGTTAAAGCCATTAAACACTGCCCTGGTACCCCCATACTGCCCAAAGAACAGTCTTGCATAGCCTTGTTCAGGGTTGCTCCACTTCATGCAACCAGAAAATCATGCTCCACTGGCAGATATCCAAGTCCTTGCTGAAATCACTCTCTTCGAGGACCTCTTGCAGCAGTAAGTTCCACAGGGTGATGAGATGTTTTTGAGAAACCATTTCCTTGTTTTCAGTCTCCCTTTCAATTTTTTGTTGAATTTTCCCAGGGCTTGCGGGTAAGGAGATTTGGAAATATTTTCTCTAAATACCTGAAGAATTTCCCACATCATGGAAGTTTTAAATCACACTTCTTTAAGTTGTTTAGAGGAGGGATGTCCTGCTTCCAGGACCACACTCCAGAAACCAGTTCCCCATGTTAAATCTGTTTCCAGCTGAAGATTACAGATCTCTGCATTAGTGCAGCCCATACTCAACAGCAAGCTTGAGCCATCAGCACAGTTTTGCCAGGAAAACTGCTACTTTAGGGTTAATGCACAGGAAATACAATACGACAATAACTGCTTCTCTGAACATTACACTGCAACCCTGGGACTCCTGCGTGCTTTAGCCTTCTACATTCTCAAGGAGAAATCTGTCAAGATGATGGACACATGAGCATTAGCAAAGGCATTTTAATAGCAACACTCATTTTCCGATATCCAGGTCCAGGTTGACATGTCTAATCAAGGTTGCACAGCAGCAATCTTGTTGTACATAATGAGAGGTAAGAAGGGGTTGCTACTGATAATTTTAGCAACTGAGTAACTTTCAGCAAGGTGGTTGCTATGCAGCTGCACATGTGAGCATGCACGGAACACAAACACAGAGCTATATAAGAAGTTCTACCCCTAAAATCTGGATCTATGGGGAAATTAAGTTGATTCACTAATTTTAAATCTTGTTTACAAAAGAAGAAACTTCTGGCAGACTTATTGTTGCAGCTTTTAATCGGGTACTTCAGCAATTAAATGTATAGCAACTTCTGATTCTCATGCAACCTTCACTCAGGAACATGCCCAAGCCCAAATTCAGAGAGGGTTTTGGGCACCACGATTTTCACCACTGCAATGTTTAGCTTTTGTGTTACCTGTATGAAAATCCATAGCAAGAGAGACTCTCCAAGCAAAGTCACCCTTATATTTCTGACAAAAAAGGCTGAAGAAAATGCAGGGAGGAGGTGTTGATCTGCTCCCCTCTACTGTGAAGGTCGAGATGCTCTTGGACAGCTGAGTGCCAGAAGATGGCATTTAGGGTCAAACATTTGATACAATAAATATATCTGTGATGAGACAAGCATCAGATCTGCCTTTCTTGCAGCCTTTTGTGGCCCAACACCTTGTAAACTGACAGGGGAGCTGAGCTTTCCAGGAGCTTCCCCTATGTTCCATCACCCACTGGTCCCCCAGAGTGCCCAACACACACAGGTCATCAGCAAAACACCCCTGCCCCATCCTGCAAAGCGGTAGCTGCTTGATAGCATCACCTCAGACAGGTGGGACGAAAGGCAGGATGCAAGGAATGTGGCTTAATTAAGCCACCACTTTATTAAGTTAGCTTATCTGGCAGCTATCAGCAGTAACTCATCCAGTGCAGACCGTGTTTTTTCCTATAATTGTTTCCACCTGGTGCAGAGCTGCCATTGCCCCCAGCCCACCTCCTGCTCTGCACAGGACACCACAGTCATCCCAGAGAGACCGACCAGGGCATGCTGAACCCAGGGAATACTCTGTGTGAGAGGGAAAGGAGTCACTCAGGGTCCTACAGCTGCTGAAATGCTTCTGAAATACAAACAATAACAGGATAAACATTTAAAGTGATAATTAACCTGCATCTGTCTTCAGTAACATGGCAATGACTTAGGCTGTAACAACAGCTGCTCCATGCATTATTTAAGGTTTTGGATAACATCAGCAAAGAAGCAACTCAAACTCTGTCACGAGGTACTTTAAAAAAGATACATGATGACCTTTTAGTGGTTGAAAAAAGGAAAGGCAAAGGGGAAAAGCAAAAGGAAAAGGCAAGAGGAAAGTTTTAAACTGGTTTCAGACAAAACATAGTATGTTAAGGAAACTCTTACTAAAGATGTCAAAAGTAGAAAGAGAAGAGTCTGCTCTAGGAAATACTTGCCTCCCGAGAGCAAAGCAGACACAGAAATCTCTATGCTGAGTCAGAAAGCGAGTTCTTAGGATAAAATATTGCTCTTCCTTTATCTCTACAATGCTGACATGCAATCAGTCTCCAGGCTGACTCCTCCCAGAGAGAGGTAGTTCAAGCAGAGGCACTTCACCTCCCATTTACTGGGCCTAGGAACATACATGGAACAGTTTATAGGGCTCAGCTGAAGCCCAAGGGCTCTTCACTGCTGCAGCAACTCCACAGGTGGTCAGGCAAGTCAAATGCCTCCTCTCTGACATGCTCTTTCTGACCAACGAATGTCAGATAAGCCAGAGTTTAGGGGGCATAAGAGATGCTTAAGGTTTTATATGGATTTAAATACATCAACACTGTTCTTCCAAGTTGGTGTTGGTAGAAATTAATGATAATATACTTAAGAAAATGTCTTTAATAAAAACCAAATTTCATATTGGGAACATTTTATTTTATACCAGAGTTCTTCAGTCTATGTCATAACATGAACTCAGAAGAACTTGTACCATGTTTTGAAGACCTGAGTCAGCAAAGGCCACGGCATGATGTTTTAAATTGCACAAAGGGGTCTTTGTTAGAGCCCCTCCTTTTCGTGCCTGGTGCTTCTTTTTTCATCACCCAGTGCTTCTTTTTTCATCACCCTGGCTTTGAGAACTACACAGTGTTGCAAAAACACAAACATAAAATAGAGCAATTAACTGACAAAAAATAATTAGAGAGCTATAAATGCAAGCCAATAAGGTGCATTAAAACCAAAACCTAACAAAAAACCCCACCCTTATTTTTATCATGTCCTCTATAAAATCCAAATGATGGACAGGTTTGTCTGCCAAAGCACGCACAGACAAAGCCCATCTGCAGCGCCAGTGTATTTTAAGGAAGCAGCTCAGTAGCTGTGCAGAGTTTCACCGTAATTCACATGGAGAGACAATTTATGTCAACGTGGTGTAAAACTGAAGCCATGCACTTTATTTTTGTTTGGAGCAATGCACTTCATTTTTGTTTGCCTTTCCATGGGACACATACCGAAATCTTGAGTAAGAGAGGGTGGGCTCTTTGCAGACACTTGCTCAGCATACACTTTGCCATAATTTCCAGACTTAGTCCTTTTTCACAGTTTTGTGAAGAGGTAATTTATGTTCGCATTGGGTGTAACACAAGGTCCAAGGCCAGCCTGAGCCCTTCCAGTCACTGTCCCAGCTGAGAGCGAGTAAAACAACTACAGTGACGTCTTCCAATGCTGCAGCACCTACAAATGCGGGGTGTATACATATGCTATTTTATTTCTCTAAACCAACTGAACAAAGCAGGATTTGCTTAAACAACCACAAAGACAACCCAAACATGGAACTCATCCTGCTGAGAGCAAATCACTGCAATCTATGGGCGATTTTTGTGGAAGTAAAATTTTCAGTGATTAACGTGTTGCCTGAATCTAAGCCTTGGTTTTTGTTAGCTA
Organism: Acropternis orthonyx; assembly: GCA_035583155.1. Lineage (NCBI taxonomy): Eukaryota > Metazoa > Chordata > Aves > Passeriformes > Rhinocryptidae > Acropternis > Acropternis orthonyx. Next base: position 62,547,530 of record JAWWEU010000091.1, on the reverse strand, counting down.
CTTAAGTCAAATAATTTTACCCACATATAATAGTTTTCTTTCTCTTAGAGGGGGAAAAAAAAAAAGCCCTGTTATCTGCAATTTTGCTCAACTCTAGCTACTAAGACAGATACCAGAAATGAAATCACATTCCAGTCATTGCTAATGGGAAGGTTTTGATAAGGTTCACAGTTCCTGGGCTCCTCTTCCATGAACGCAAGCCAAGGACCAGATCCTCCCCTGGCAAAAGCCGCATACCTCTCCTGACTCTAGGGAACTGTGCCATCGCTCACCCTGGGAGACCCTGACTGATGCTCTTGAAAGCTTTCAGACACACTCCTTGGCTGCTCCTCACTGCTAACTGACTCCTCCTCTCCTCGAAGTGCTGTTTCATGTCATCTTTTTATGGTCAAAGGGAGTTTTATGGTGCAGGAGCATAAACTGTGGTTCCATTTTCTCACAAGAGACCTTCCAAACCAATATGATGGTTTGCAGCCCATGCAGAGCACAGCATTTGGGAATGCTTGGAGATCATTCCTCTGTAAAAGGGAATAAAAGTACTTTGAGAGGTGGAAGAAACTCTCCACCCTGCATGGATATCCATGGGGCTTGGAGGTGCCAACCTGCACGAAACTGAAAGATGCACAAAAAGGAAAACTTCACAGGTCTGGCAAATTTAGCCACCAGAAAAAAGTCTGTTGTTTTTTGCAGAACACCAGGCCTCTATTCTTCATGGAGACAGTGCAGGACATCTCTCCATAACGGGGTTTGCGGTTTTGTTTGAGTAAATGAGATGCAGTGTGGTGTTTAGTAGATTTCAAATATCATCTGGGCAGGAAGATCAGTCCTCCAACACATCCCCTGTGTCAGCAGATCAGCAGTCCCAGGAGACCATTGCTTTTGGACTATTTTAGGGCTGTGGGATGCAGAGAAAAGGGTTGTTGTGAAAACCCTGCAGGCAGCCCACATCAGAAAAGATTTCTCATGAGCCTCTGCTCGCCACAGAAAGAAGTGGCAACTAAGTCCCAGCTTTCTGTCTCTCTTTTTGGCAGAATAAAGACCTTTAGAAATGTTTTCTCTGATTCTCCCTTCCAATGTGTAGTGAAATAAAAAGATAATTTTGGGGTTTCCACATGAACCACATGGAATAGGGCTTCACGTTTTCGGGCAAGCCATGACACTGTGACAGGGCCAGAGCCAACGCTGGCCCTTGTCAGTCCCTCGCCCCCGCCAAGCCTTGTGGTTGCAAACACATTGACTTACCACAGGATAATCAGTACTTTTTCTGTAGCACAGACCAGCTGGCAGCACTGGTAACCATCAGCGCTTGTATCTCACTTAGCATACCGAAGTCCAAAATGACTAAATAAAGGTCTGCCAGTGGATATCCTCTAAGCAAAGAAGGAAACTCTCAGAAGTAAAACATTAGACAATTTCAAAGAGGTAACGACCCCTGTTGTCACTGGAAAAGCCATTTGTTGGATATTTTACATGCATGTGAACATCATCCTCAAAATTGCACATGTGATTCCTTCAGTGCTGGACTGTACTTTCTTCACCCCTTTCTTGGAATTTTATTTCACTGTTGTTTGTTCCCCCCGCCCCTTTAACACGAGGGAATGTTCATGTGGTTTATCACTAGACAACATGTCAAAAATAGCAGAATGATTAAATAAAAGGCCTTTGACTGTTTTCATCTGCTTAGACTCAGCTTTATATACATACTGTCAGTTTTGTCTTGCTCTCTTTTCTTACAAATTTCTTTTATTTTCTGGCATTGTACCAAGAAAATTATTTTATTTAGTTTCACAGGTGAAGTTGGTATGGATTACACAGAATCAAATCAATGTTTGACAGGTGTGAAATTTAAGGGGAAGAAAAAAATGCATTTTATACAAAGATAGCACTGTTTGTATTTAATATAAAGCCTAATGAACTGGCAAAATATAATGCATCCTCATAAATATATTGTCATTTCTAAGAAAAAACTGCCTTCTTAATCTCAATTTAAATGATCCAAGATTGAGCTTGTGTTTTAAATAACTAATTGCTTTGAGATTTAAAGTAGGAAAAGTGAGCAGAAGTCTTTTTTTCCACCACCTCTGACTTCCAATTAGAGGACTGCAAGCCAAATTTCCTTCTAAGTCTGTAAGTAGTATGTTTTGCTGACGGCACACATTCAATTATTTATCTAACCCAAGGTGAGCCAGAGTACAGGACTAATCACAGCACATCTGTCCTGTCTCTTGGATTTTTTTAAAATTCCATGACTCTTCATTTTGTAGCTCCAATTTCCTACCAAATATCCATGTGAGATAGAGAGTAATAAATTCCATTTCAGGAGGGAAGGCAGAGCCAGAGCAGTGCTGCGAGGAGCTGTGCTCGCGGGCTGGCTGCTGTGATGGTGCTCGGTCACTGGAGTCAAACAGCAATAAACTGCTGGCAAGCTCCCAGACTTCCTGAATCCAGTCCAATCCATCCCTGTTTATATAGCATCTTTCATCAACAAGATCGCAAAGATGCTGCATAAGCAATGTCTAATAAACTCCTTTCGATAAACAACAAAAGGCAAGCGCCTTTTACACAGGCATGCACAGAAAAACACATCACAGAAACTATGCTAGGCAGTCAGATCTCTAAAGCTAGATCTCCAAATAGGACATAAGTCTCAGTTAACCTTCAGAGAAGTTAGTCACTCTGTTTACATTTACTTACTGGTGAGCTGACATTATAGGGCCTGATCCTGGTTCTGCTGCCATCGCTGGCAGCTTTGCCAGGAAGGTGTGTCAGGTTGGGAACAGGCTCAGCCCAAGGCTCAGGATGGTGGCTGAGGATGTGCTCGGCTCTGAGGGTGTGCTAATTGGGCTTCTTGGAACAGGAGTTTCAGAAAATCACTCCCGACACAGGATTAATCAAGTTCGGCAGACTTTTGTCATTGGAAACTGTTGCAAAACTCTTCATATTGATGGTTCAGGATTTGACTGGTATCACTGCTTCTGTACTTCCTCCATGGGCACGACATCCATCTGTATCGTAAACCATCCATCCTACATCCTAGACACAGATACAGATATATAATCCAGATATTTAACAGATATTTTAATTTGTTACAGTTTTTCAAATTCCATTCCAGGAGATAGCAAGTATGTAAGTCCAGGCAGTCTAGCACTTCCAATTTAAATAGTCTGGAAGTTGGGAGAGCCAAACACAAAGCCATCAGCTTTTAAAGAAGTCAAATAGCGTAGAAAAATACTTGAAGAAATACACATATTTGAGCACCTCAGTTTCTACACTGGCTACCCATGATGTCCAGATGACGTCTTGGTTTCCAGCAATGAGCTGGAAACTAACAGCATGAGGTAGATGTCTGCCTTTGAATACTCTGCCTCTCTGAGGAAAACTCACAGTGAAAGGACAAGAGGCACACAGTCAGGTTTATGTGAATTGTCCCCAATTACTGGGACAATGTGACAACCACAACAGTCACTCTCTATACCATCTGCAGACAAGAGGTATGCGATGGCTCTTATCTTCAGAGCACACATTGTTCAAAAAGCATAGCAATCTAATTTTATACATTATGAATCACATAAGGGTGCTTAACAGCTACTTACGCCTAAGGATTTTTATCCTTCCAGAACTGGCTTAGAGTCACTGGGGCATGACCCTGTTTCAGCACAGCCAAGGGAATTTTTCAGGGCAAGGTTTCAGCTAAGCAGCAGAAACAAATCTGAAGAAAATAAAGCCATACTTTTAGACAAACAGACTCACAGCATAATTTGGGTTGCAAGGGACCCTTGGAAAGCCTGTGATCCAAGTGCACCTGACAGCAGTGTTAACTGCTCAGAGATTCGGCCCAGATGAGTGTTTAATGTCTTCAGGGATGGAGATTGCCTCACTTCTCTGGGACCCTCTTCCAAGTGCTTAACCACTTCACTGTCCATTTCCCCCTTTCCATCTATTTAAAATGCCCATGCAGCAACCCTTGGCTTTTGTCTCATGTCATTTTATAGTGCCCTTCTGATGAAGGTTTGGCTTTGCCTTCTCTATAACCCTCATGCCTTCTCTGTTAACTCCTCATTAGGTACTGGGAGGCACCAATTAATTTTGCCCCTTAGCTCCCTCTTCTCCAGACTGAGCAAACACAGATCCCTTGGGCTTCTCTTGAATACAGTATGTTCCAGCCCCTGGGCATTTTAGCTCCATTTTTTTGATATGTGTACAAAACTATACATAACCAAATCAGAAAGCAACTCTAGCAGATACTCTCTGAAATTATCAAAGAAATTGGAAACAAACAAACAAACAATTACAAAGGTTATTTGTTAAATTACAGTTTTGGTCCCCTCCCACCATTTTCTCTCCCCGCTTCACTTTCACAATAAAAGTTTAAAAGGAGAAAAACTGAAAAAGAAGTACTAAATCTTGAATGAAATACAAACATTGCTATTTTTTCATTAAAGTATTTTCAAACAAAAGAGTTGGCTGGCTATGATCACTATCTAAGCAACAAGACCAAGTTAAAATTGTTCTTTTAATACAATTTCAACATCAATGGCAGCAATGGAATTAACTTCTTAACGTAAGCCCTTGGAAATCTCTATAAAGACACTAAAAAAGATAATATTTCAAGAGTGTTTCACTGATCCAGATGTTTCTCTCCTTTTCCCCTCTGTTTTATTGTTCCCAGAGAAGACCTTATAAACGCTGAAACTGCTTATAAAGTATACAGACTTAATGAATTGGACCAGGAAGAAATAATTCTTAACATAACATGTTCACAAGTCAGACTCATGTTTATTGTCCACAGAGATGATAGCAAAACACTATATACAGAGTAGTCCTTTTTGGGACAGAATCTGTCTCCATGAACCACTTGCAGCGTTCAGAAAAGATTAATTTCTAAGACAACGCAGTACAAAAGTTTGTTGAATTATGTAGTGATCCTGTACCCTGATCCCTGGGCCAAGGGTTATTTTTAGGGCCACACATCTGCAGGTTATTTGTTGCAGAGTAGAGTGGATGGAGTGAATCCCCAAACCAATTCCCTAAGCAGGGAAGCATTATTGGCATGAGTGCTTATTTA
>JAWWEU010000091.1:62523418-62533670 GCA_035583155.1 Acropternis orthonyx | reverse complement strand
GCCAAGACTGTGAACCCAGAGCTCCTTGAGAGAGGGGCCAGCCTTGAGGGAGCTCTTAGGGGAACTCTGTTTGCAGAACTGGAGACAAGGGCAGCCGCCCCCTCAGCTGCACAGCTCCACAGACCCTCCCTGTGGATTCGACTGTTTCGTAAGCCAGGGAGAGTGCAATACTAAAACATCATTGCATACAGACCTCTCAGGAAACACTTCCAGAAATGGAACTAGGAAAAAAATTCCAAACTACAATCATGTAGTTAAGTGCTGAATCACAACAGAGAACCACAGAAGTCCATTGCAAATTATGCTGGCATGTGGTTAACGCTGGCTTTTCTTAATTTGTGAGTGCCAAAAGCCTTTGTGTGTTCACAAGGTCGCTGCTGTGTGCAGTGGTGACTTTTTTTTGATCACTGTTTCCAGTGATCCTTTCTAGTGCTCCTTGAAGCCATCAGAGATTACGCTTTTCCCTCTGCACTTTTCCAGTTAATGTCCAACTTGCTACTTAATCTCCCAGAATGTTTTAAGGATGCAGCCCTGCAGATGCTGGCGTTCAGAGCACCACAGTGCAGCACCTCAGTGCCAGCCCAGGGACTGTGCACCATCAAGGAGTGCTGGTGGATTTCTAAGGGAAGACAACTTTAAAACACAGGCTGGGGTGAAAAATCATGGGAATGGGCACTCCAGTTTCTATGTCTGGATCTTTTCTAGTCCATGATTTAACCCCGTTGTAAGGAGCCAGCTGAGGGTGCCCCACCACAGAGCATGGACCCTGACTAGCCTAATGCTAGGCAGGTTTGAGTGGGCTAACATGGGCCTGGCAGTGGGACAGCTGCCTGTATCCATCACTCTGCCCAGGTACTGCTCCATGTTGATATATTCCCCTGTCCTATGGCTTTGGGGATAAAACAGTGAAAACTAGACTTTTACTGCCCACTAGGATGTCACCACAATTGCAGTAAAGTTGCCACTTCGACCATTTCTTGTCAGGAAATGATCTCTGGAGCAAATGCTGCCAGGGATCGAAAAAAGTGGCTGAAGATATTGCTTGAGGAGCTCAATGGCTTTAGATCATCACCTTTTTTAAAAACCTGTACAATGTGAAACCAGCAGGGAGTCCAGCAGAAGCCTCCTGCCTTTGAACACATTTGCACAACTGTGTAGGTGCTACCTGACCCCACCACCACTGCCCTCTATAGAAGGCTGGGAAGGACTGATCTGCCTCTCCATAAGTAATAAAGCAGTTAAGAGAACATCTGAGATCTTATAAAAATGATGAACTACCTTTCCACACGTAGTCCAGTAAGTTTTGTGCTGCTACCTACAAAAACGTCAACTGCACAGTTTCTGACTAGAATTTAGCTGTTGCATTTTGACAGCAATGGAAAAGAACAGAAGAATGGTCAAGTCTGCTCTTATTAGAACTGGGCAGTAAATTTCATGCTCTGCTTCATCCACAAAGAAATGTTTATCAACTGCTGCCAAAAACCACAGCACCCTGGTGTTTCCTCAGGCTTGCCTTCCATCTCTACAGCCACTGTGGAGGCTGCTGCCCCTTGGGAAGTCTCATTTCAAATAAACAGTTTTTTATGTCCATTATCGTGATTCCCAGAGAAAGGGCTGGAGGAGCTAATTAGCAACTAAGCATGACCGATCAGGCAGCCCGGAAGTGCCAGGTTAGATCCAGCTGATCTGCGAGTGCATCTTCCAGGCTGAAGAGCTGCAGCAAACCTCATGACTCTTTCTCCGGCCTCAAGGACATCCAGGCTTTGAGCTGGGGAATTTCTTCTTTTTTACTGGAGTGACAAACTGGAGGGCAGGGGGGAAACCTAACTACCGTGCTGTTTCATGAAATGACTGATTTTAAGAAAAGGCTGAACAGACCAAGTGCCCTCAGCCGCTCCCCACATGGCTTCCCTTCACCATCTTCACTGCCCTCCTTTGGATGCAATTTCATTGCTTGAGGTTTTTTTTGCAGGTCAGCCTTGGAACCTCAGATTGCCCTTACTTTGGTCTCACCCCTGTGATGATGGCAGGCCCAGCTGGGCTCAGTGAGCTCAGAGACCAGGCAGGAGCACCCAGAGATGCTCACACCTTCCTCATCCTCACTCAAGAGCTCCAGAGCAAGATGGCAGCTTAGCTTTGGCTCAGCTGCCTGGGCTGGGGACTCGCACCCACTTTTGCCTGGCTCATCCCTCTCATCCCAGCACACCAGGGTTCTGGACTCAGCAGCTGCACTCTGTCATTTAACCAGTGAGGATAAAACAGGAGTGATAAAGCAACCCTCCTCAGAGCAGGTCTGTTTTAAATCCAAGCAATATGAAGCATTTTGCCAGTTAGGGAGTTAGTCATAGACTTTGAGAGTGGCACAGGTTTTTGGTTCAGCTTATTGCCTTCACCACAGATTTAACTCAGCACCTAATAATAGGGGTTAATCTCCTCTAGTCAACATGGTTTATTAAGAGATCACAGTAATCTCCCTATGGGTTCAAAATCGACAAGTTGAAGATGTATCAACATACTCAACACAATGGCAAGTTAAAAGAAATTATACTCATGCTGTGGCCTATCTGTAAGATGGATTTTGTTCTGTTGGTTGTATTACCTAAACGAGCTATTTGCTGAGATACAATTTGATTGCTGTCTGATGTTCTCTAACATCAGACACAGAGATTGTCTCACTTTTGAAATGTCTAAGATTTCAAAGACCCACAGTCTTCCAATTCCCACTGGCCTGCAGGAAATGCTTGTAACCCTTGAGTTTGAATCAAAACAGTGCATTTTTATCAAATCTTGTTCAAGTTATTTTTTCCATTACCAATTTCTCCCCCTCCAATCATTATTTACTTATACATTATTTGCTACTTAGAAACACAGGAGGAGAGAACAAACACATCAGCCAGCAACACACTCAGGATCATCTCTGGAAGTGTTAATGGCTCCTCACTCAGCAAACAGATTTTGATGTAGGCATGTCTAGTCCAGAGAAGGAAGCTGAGAGAATGGCACCATTTCACACGAAAGCACATAGAGGTGGCCAAAGCCCTTATACAACACAATGGAATGATCAATGTGGTTAAAAACAAAAGCATCACTGTGGCGCTGGACTGCACTATGCACGATGCCCTAGAGACCTGCCTGTCCTGGATTCAGCAGGACGTACAAATAGCTGGGCTATTTATTAAACGGATGAGGAATCATGGCCAGAATTCCCCCACATCTTCAGAGCCTGGGTTAGCCAATGTGCTTTGGACGTGTAGGGAGAACTTTGCAACTGCACCAAGATGAGTACATGTGGGATGGCCCTGTCTGCTTTCCCACCTCAGCCTGCCTGGATTTGTCCCTGCAGGCCAGCAGGCAGAAAGGAAAGTGAGGAAATAAGGTCTCACAGAGGGGAAATAATATTGGAAAAAAGGGCTACATATAAGTTTCCTGTTGACCTGAAAGACAGAGAACACATGCAGGATGAGCTGAAAAGGCAGGTTTTGATCTGCAGGGAAAGTCAGCATCTCCCTGCTGCATGACCACACAAGGGCCCCAAAAGGCAATAATCTACTTTCTTTGCTTCAGCATTTCTAAAATTCATGGCAGTTTCTTACAAAAGCAGGACAGCAATGAGGCAGTCCTGTGGGTGGGGTGACACCAAAGAGCTGCTCTCTTTCTGCAGTGACCCATCTCCCCTGCAGTTCTGCTCCCAGGCAACACGGAGGGCCATTGCACAAGGATACCCAAAGAGAAGGGCTGAGCCTGGGCATCCTTTGGCTGCTGCACGTCCTGTACACATGATCGCCTGGGAAACCCAGGCTCCAGCAGCCCTCCCTCCACTGCTGCCCCTAAACACATCATGGGGCTGATGGTCTGTAACCCACCAGCTTGCAGGTAGGTGATAAGGGCTCCCAGGATCTACAGGCCTGGGACAAAATCCCTGAAAGCAACCACAGACAAAAGTGAACTGCATTTCCAATTCCCAAGGAGGTTTCCAGCAGACACCCATACAGGCAGACCCTGTAGTGGGGGTCAGATCTTCAGATGTCTAGGCAAAAAGGCCAGGAATGTTCAGAAGCATGAAACAGTACTGAAAATGAAATTTATAAATAAGGCAAGAACTTTTCAGTGGGGAAACAGGGAAAAAAAAGGATAGGGAAAGGGAGGTGGAACAACTGTCTGAAACTCCAGCAAGCAGATAAGGAGCACTGCTGCACCATGTCTTGCTTCCTAAAATCCAGAGAACACAAGGAAATGATGAAGCAGCAGAACTAAATAAACCGGATAACAAATATTTTTTTCATGCAACAATAACATGCTGTATTTGGGGTGAGTTGGAGGCTAGAGGATTAAGGAGGTTCACACAGGACTCAGACACATTGATGGGGATGAGGTCCAGGTGAGCACCACAGGAGAATCCTGCTTGTCCCCTTGGCAAAGACAGGCACAGAGATGTTGCCAGCTGCAGATGGTTGGTAGGCACAGCAGCAGAACTGCCCAGAGCTCCTTTTGTGCTGCCACCTGCCAGCATTTTATCTAAGTTCGTACAAAGTCACCCATCGTCAGACTATCTCAGCTTCTTTGAAACTACTGTCAGCTGAACCCTGGTGGATCTTGGCTGCACTATCTGCTTTTATAGAATCGTGGAGTCATTTAGGTTGGAACAGACCTCTAAGATCATCAAGTCCAACCATTAACCCAGCAGTGCCAAGCCCACCACTAAACCGTGCCCCTGAGTGCCACCTCAACATGTTTTTTAAACACCTCCTGGGACGGTGAATCCACCACTTCCCTGGGCAGTTTATTCCATTGTTTGACAACTGTTTCAGTGAAAAAAGTTCTCATAATATCCAACCTAATCTTCCCTTGATGCAACTTGAGGCCATTTCCTCTGGTCCTAATCTTTGAAGCTCTTGTTGCAAATGGGAATGCCGAGGAAGAGCAGTTTACTCTCAGCCTACACAACTACCTGGGCTAGTTCGGAAGCAAGATAAAGCACCCTCCCGAGTGTTATGACAAGAAGCTTTTCAGCAAAAAATGAAGCAGAGAGGCTCTGTTTACAAGACCTGCTTGTAAATGGAAACCAAGACCCAAATCTGAAAGGAAAACCACATGGCCATAATCTCTCCCTGTGAAAGGAGCAGTAATTACCAAGTCACACAGCAAGCTAAATGGTCTTCTCTAACCAAAAGAGGATTACAGCTGCATTCCTGGATCATACCTAACCTGGAGAGGGAGGGCTCTGAAGTGCAGGGAGGGGAAAAGGCCTCCCCCATAGCTTAGTTACATGTCTCTGGCACAGCTGGATAAAAGATTACAGATCAGCCCAGATAAATTTACAGAACAACCCAAATGATTTTTCTGGAATGAAACCTTGACATGAATGTTTCCAGTGGGGATGGAAACCAGCCTGCATCCACTGCCTCACTGTCAAGAGGTAACGTGTGAAGTGTGCGATGGGATTCACTGTATTTCATAATTCAACTTATAGGTGAAAAGCAAGTGTGGATTTAGGAGGCTGTTGCAGTATTTATTCTACCAGCAGATGTTCCATGCAAAGACTGCACTTTGGTTTGCACTTCACTCCAGCTGAACAATGGGCTAGGTTTGGATTTGCTCTGAAAGACTGTGCAAGAAGGGGCTCACAGTGGGCCAGTATATGCCCACACATGTGCACTTGGACAGATACAGATGCATAAACCAGCACTTCTACAAGCAACAAGACTTTATACCAGGGCTCTTAATGCCTTAGAGCTACAGCAAGAAGATTCCATCCAGGGGCTTCTGAACCTCCATTCTGGCCATTGCAATGTGAAACAACTCCAGGGCCGAGCTCCTCCAAAACCCCATCTTGCCTCTGATGTAGCATCTGTAGAAATGTAGGACTGGCAGAAAGCCTAAAAACCAATCAGGGGTGGCAAAGCAGCTGAAAAAAAATTATGGGGTACTGGCTTTGCTTGCACTGAGTAATGTCAACAGGGAATAAGAGACAGTCTCTAAAGACCAAAACCAAGGTCTTGGTTAGAAGGCTGTTCTCATAAGCTCTGAAAAGGAGGTAGCAGTGTGCAGTGACACAGGACATTCAATCAGAGGCATAGATAAATGTACAAGAAAACAGGCAAGCCCTTGTTCTCCTTGGGAAAACTCAGGAGACAGTCATTCTTGTACCCACACTGCTAAGCATCCTATTGCACAGCCCTGCAACATGATTCTCACGGGTTTTCACACAGTGGGCATGATGAAAGGGCTCACCCTGCAAAGCCATCACATCAGCAGGGATCTCCCCTACTCCAGATCAACACACACAAGAAAAAGGAGGTGCTTGCATGAAGTCTTTGCCCTCAAACACAGCCATCCCCTCCTGACACCCACAGCCCCTGGCCTCAGTACACAGGGAAACAAAACAGCCCAGCAAGTCAGTGACCACACACTGCTGAGCACAGAGGTGGAGACAGAGGCATTGCTGCCCACAATTCACACATTCTCCCTGACCAGCACTTTGTGTGGCAAATGCTCACACTAAAGTGCTTGAAAAACCACTGTAATCAGTGCTTACCCAACCCCAGATTCTAGTCAGCTCAGATCCCCAAGCTACTGCTGTTTTTCCCAACTAATTTGCAACTTTAAGCTTTCACTTGAGAACTCAACACAGTGCAAATTCCAAGAAAACTGCTGATATTTTAGCAGTGTTATGCTCAGAAACCAAAATCAAGAAGTGATCCATAAAGCATCACCCAAAAGCAAATCATTCAAGGAACTAATGGCTGTACTGACACCCTTTTCTAGCTGAGCTCTGGTTATGCCCCAGCATATTTCTGCTATTTGAACAGAGGCACATGTCAAACTTTCCCAACAATCACAAGTATAGCAGTAATTTTTCAAGAGCTGAAATTTCACCAGTGGCTGCTGGTCACTGCGCTAACCATCATGACAGGCTCACTTGTTGCAAAAGGGAGTTGTTTTCTCTGTCAATTATGCCATTATTTCCAAAAACATGCTTTAGATGACAGGATGTAAATCTTGGCGGGCCTCTCCTAAGTACATTCTGCCCCACATAAATATCAGCAGTGAAAAACCATTTAAAAAAAGCATTAGACCCAAAAGCCAAGCAGGGCTGGATTGTGGGACAGCGCTGGTGAGAGGCACAGCTCCACGATAGCATGGCAACCAAAGAAAACAGGGCTGCTCTGAGGCTGTCCCTCGTGCAGATTTAAAAACAGATAAAAAATGTTAGCCCCACAGGTAGCAGCTGTGCCACAACTAGTATGTTCCTGTTTCCAGGTGGTGTTTATTATTTTTCTTCTTCCAAGAGGTTAGAGCATCTTTAGATATCCTAGCAGCTTGGAGGAGACATGGTGACATCCACAACATGATATACGCTGAAAGCGCAGCACAGGACAGGGACGGAGAACTGCTGGTTTTTTCTCAAAATTGAAAATATTTTGGAAGATTGTTCTATCTGCTCTGAAAGATGAAAGTAAAGCTCAAACAGCGTCAGGACAAACAAGGCAGGATTGATTTGGAGGAGAAAAAAAGGGAGGTAGGAGTGCTGGGTGCTCAGGCAGGCAGCTGCCTCATTGCTGCACCTTTGTGACAACAACAGTGTCAGAAATGAGATGGGAAGAACTCACAAGAAGTAACTTCGTCCAGATGAGAAGGACTCCAGGAGTGACCAGAAAATGCACTCACTTATTTTAAACAATTCATTCACCTCTTCAGTCATATGGCCTGCATGGTACTTGCAGACTTCTCTGTAGCATTTGATTGGAGATCTGTAGATTTGCATTTTTGGAAGAGACATTTCACCTTTTGCAATAAATTCTTGACTGATGCAAGCACAAAGAGATGCAAAGGAAACACTGGGAGTGATCTTACCGAGGGGCTAAGAAAACACTTCAAACCCACTTGTCAGCTAAGGACAGATTCATGTGCTGCACGTGCTTATCTGTGCTTTGGCATTTTCTGAAAGTATTACTGCTATGAAAGATAAAGAAAGTTTACTAGCGTGCACACATTTCCAAAAAACATTTTATAGAATTCAAATTGGAGATCAGCAGCTGAAGCCAAAAGGAAAGATTACAGGATTAAAAACCCTATATTGAGCCCAAAAGTTAAAACATGACTACTCAGTCAGAATCAGGTTTGAAAAGATGACTGCATTGTCCAAGACCTCTTTTCTAATGACTAGGTATTTCGTTTTATATAGCAAGTTTTATGTAGTGAGCTAGGACATGCTCTTCTATATACACACAGAAATAAGGAGTTTCTATGAAGTTTGTGGATAGTTTCCTCCTTTCTTTGCCATGCAGGGAGCTGAAACACAGGGAGATTAAGAAAAAAAAACACTCCACTTACTCTGGAGCAATTTGTGCTCACAAGAGGCTGCTTTTTTAGAGGTTTTGCACCATTGTTTGTTTGAAGCCTGGTTCCCACTGACTCTGGGTCTAGCTGTGAGTGCTCCCTTCTACTAGAAATGCAAACAGATGTCCCAAGCCAGGTGACACCTGAGAAAAGGGCTTAAAATATTTTCTGAATGAGAAGGGACTGGAAGATGAGCTCTAGCTCTCCCCAAGCTACCCTTTCTGCAGCCCTTGCTTCCTCTTCACATGTTCTCCTCCAGTGTTGCCAGAATCAAAGGGTTGTACAAAAAAAACCCTCTTGATCTTCTCCTCAAGAGCAGGGAATGAGAGGGAGGGAGATGCTGAGGGTGCAGAAGAACGATTTCACTTTCAGCTGACCTTCATCCCAGGGCAGACAACCTAACTCAGGATACTGGCTGGGTGCAGAGATGTCCTGGCATGGCCTCATCCACCCACCCCTTCCACAAAGGACTTTCCTGTGCAACCACCATGTGCAGTGTCCACAGCACTGGGTACTTCCTGGTATGTTGCAGAGGATATCAGGGTGTCTTTTCCTCCCTCTCTTCCTCACTTGCATGTAAATGACTGATAAGCATTGCTCCCCATCTCCTTTCCCTTCATGCTGTTGGACACGGGAAGCACAAACCACAGGGCAAGAAATTCTTACATTGGTGGAGTGTACTGCAAGTTAACAGCTACCCATAATTTTCTTTTTGCTTTAAAACTCAATAAAACAGCCACTATTGCAAAGTGAATTTAAATAAGGTCCTGTAGTTGACCCTGTGCTGAAATACTATTTAATTTCATACTTCTCAAATCTTTGGCAAAGCCAGAAAGCCAACTACACTATTAGGTTTCTCTTTAGTTTTCTTTTTAAACATATTGCTGCAATGCTAAGCAACCCCAGAGATTCTAATGAACTCTGTTTTAAATGCAAAACATGTTTTACAGCACTTAAAAATCAATCAAACTGCCAGAGATTGCTAAAATAGCTAGTATGAATTCCCTGCCATTCTCTACATGCAAAGGTCAAGCCTGGGAGATGTGCAGGCACTCCGAGTTTGCAGACTGGCTCCATCTGTTACGCATAAAGTTTGGGTTTGGCAGTGAAAACACGAGAGGGGGGGAAACCCAAGACTTACTGTCTGTGTTTACTAACTTCAGGGCCTGATCCTGCAGGGAGCTGAGTGTCTCAGGCCCCGGTGGGGTGGCAGGGGGACACTGTTGCTCACCCACCTTTGATGACCCACACAGAGCTAACCCTCTGCTTGTTTTGATTAAATCACAGAAACCTGCATCTCCTTTGAAGATTTTACGCCAGCTTTCCCTGTGCCTGTCCCACTTGGATGGGATGCCTGTGACTGATTTGGTGTAGGAGATGTGTCTCCACCTGTGGAACCACTGTTGGGCTTGTCCTCTGCACCCCCAAATGTGAAACAAGGGTAAGTGAAGAGCTGCGGCTGTTTGAACCTCAGGATGGCTGGTGCTGCTGGCCACAGCTGTAGCCTGTCTGCAGACAGTGATAAAGAGGGAGTCATGTTTTTAATACCAGAATGTGAGAAGACCTTGTATCAGCAAGGACACGAGAGAGCAAACTGCACAACAACTCCCTCCCCGGCATTCCTCCCCAGTGATGATTAATGAGCACAGACCATCGGCCGCATGGCCATCATTGAGGATGACATGACAGCCAGGCCTTGTGTTTGTGCAAGGATGGAGGCATCCAAAGCCACTTCAATGGAAAAGGAGTGAAGGGGAGCCGCAGGCAGGCCGGAAGGCAGGACGGCCGGCAGGCAGGCAGGCCGGACGGCAGGCAGGCAGGCAGGCAGGAAGGCAGGCAGGAAGGCAGGCAGGAAGGCAGGCAGGAAGGAAGGCAGGAAGGAAGGAAGGCAGGAAGGAAGGCAGGAAGGAAG
>JAWWEU010000091.1:62506141-62520159 GCA_035583155.1 Acropternis orthonyx | reverse complement strand
CCCCTCTGCTCCAGGCTTCACTCCCAGTCCAGGCGGGTGAGGGAAAGGGAAAATTCTGCAACCTTAAACCCATAACAAGCACAGATTTAGCCAGTTTGTTTGCTATGATTTACTTTTACATACAGTGCCAATAACAGTGTTCATGGGTTTCCATGGGTCATTTTTGACCTAGCGATGCTTCATTTACACACCACAGTCATCCATTTTTCTCCATGCTCATACTCCTGGCTTGATTTTCAAACGCGGCAGAACAGCAAGAGTGAATCCCCTCAAAATTCTGCTCATTAGGGACATCAACTAGACAAACTGATGACACTGAAAACATTCCTCCAGCTTTGAATCTAGCTTTTGAAAGGACAATTTCATTTTGTAGAGTCGTGTGGCAACAGTCCAGGCCACCCCATGCTTTTGGACACATGTAAACATGGACAGATACCATGTGTGCAATTTGAGACCTGAAGTTAAGCAGTTTTGTGAACATTTGCATTAAAAAAGCATTAAGCAGCTCAGTGCCACCAGCTGCTGGTGCAGTATTGAGACACCCCATCATCACGGCACAGCTCACTGTGTCCAGCTCCAAGCACACTGCAGGGCAGCATCACACATCGCCAAACAGAGGGCAGTGACTCACAAGTGCAGATAAACGAATAAATCCCTGGGTAAACAGGCTCAGAATTAGAAAGTGAGCTCTGTAGTTTAGTAATGAATAAAAACGTCAAGCAAACTGTGCTGTGATCTCGTTATAGCTGCAGTTTAATTCTCCCAGTTATGCCAGTCAGTGGTTTGATCTGCCTGCGGATGTGGTGGTTTCTGGTGCTGGAGTTGCAGGACAGCGCTTAAACACCAGGCTATTAGCTCCTTGGCAAAATGCAGGAAGAGAAGAAGTCCCCTATATGCTGAAGATTGTCCCTCAGAAAATCCTTGCAGAAGGAGAATGCCTTCACACGTAGACAGAAAAAAGATAGCCATATTCTCTAAATACACAGTATAAACAACATCAGAGGAAATGAACAGCAAACACTAAGCTTGAGGGATTGGGTCAGGCAAAGGAAAGAGAAATTGTACATGGGTCATGTCACAGCCTGGAAAATGATCCTTCAAGATCAGCTAAATAGCAGCTGATGCAGAGCATGAACTTTACAGAATGTGGGAGAGCACACAGCACTGTGGACATGGCTTGCAATGTACAAGTCTTTCACACGGAATTTGAAAACAGTCAGATATCATCTTCTCCTGGAGCCACTTCAGGTACCCATGGGGGTGACTTCACCTTCTCTTCTAATTTTCAATCACCCAGTGATAAAGTAGACATCTGCCTTGGTTCTGCAAGGCAGCAGACAGTGCTTAATCTTTTAATCCCAGAGGCTGCAAAGCAGATGGGCAAGTGCTACAGAATTTGTTATAATTGTGATACAAGGATAAAATGCAAGCTTGTCTTAGAGCTGCAGCTGTGCTACAGCTGAGCATCAGGACAGTGCCTGTTCACACACCCATCATGCTCTGTCATTAATTTTCAGGGTGGTCCAGGATCTCTCCAGCAGGTCTCTGCACAGTGGGGAAAAAGCCTGGAAAGAAACCTGGAGACTGATCCACCTGCTATCTGGCTTCACAGCAAAGCATTTGACTGCTGCAGAGGGGTTCCAGAAGGGGTTTTTGGACAGCCCAGATATTCCCCCAAGCTGTACCTACTGTGCACAGACCAGCTGATAGACATTATTTGTATGCTTCAATGTGCTGATTAACATTAGGGTACAGAACCTGGTTGCCCCAAAGTGGCCAAAGCTGAACTCAGAAAAGACACCCACAAATAGACAGTAGAAATTGCTCTTGAAGACGTAGAAATGGTCATGAAGGAGAGTATTTTGTATATTTCTAAGTCAGGAGGTGTTTTCTACATAGTTTTACGATAACGGTAGCAATGGATGCACTGAGCAAGGCCAGCAGGACTGTGTGAACTGAGCAGCACAGCCGAATGGGGAGTCTCACCTCATCCCACTACTGGAACCACTGCAATGGTGCCTCCTGTCACTATCTGGGCAGCAAATGACTGCTCTGTTTCAGAGGTCCAGTTCCCTGTGCAAGTTTTACACTATGTCAAGACCCCAATAATTTAGTTTTGTTGATTCTTTTAAGCAAGTGTTCTATATGTAAGTGTGTGTGTGACAATGGAAAAACAAATCAGAGGAAGAGAAACCCCCACATGTTATAGAGAACTGATCAGAAAGTGAAAAACAAAGAACATAAAGAGAAAGAAGAATGCAAAAAGAATACAAAGTAAATCCACTGACAAGACTGAAAGCATTGATGGCAAGATACATGCAGCAAAGTTAGACTTTCATTATATACGGGAGAACCACTGAAAACCATGTGAGAGCTGGTGAAATTACTTCCCAGTTAACTGATTGATAGAGTTGACAAAAAATGTTATATATACACTGCATAAATTATTATCAAATAAGGTGTCACATAGCACTGGTTCTCATGGATGAGAGACTTGATGCTACTCACTAGCAGAGAGACCCTTCACAGTCTTGGTTTAAATCGCTGTGTTTTACACTTGGGAAGCATGAGCTGCTGTGTCATCCTGTGGTTCATTCCTTTGCTTTTTGTGTGCACTAAAAACTTTGACAGGGCTCGCTGGGGATATGCCACCAACACTATTGTGTGGCTTCCCTGCACTACTTCCATCCTTATCTTGCTGCCTTTTGATCTGGACCATGAAAGGTAAACGTGTTCCTCCTGCTCTGTGTTGTGCAGTAACTAAAGCAATAGTATACTCCTCTAGGGCTGGTAATGCAGGGCTCTGGGATGGCACAAATAACAGCACTACAGACCAAACTTTTTATTTCCTTAGCTTGTGTAAACACAGGCATACACAGGTTGAGGTAGGGAGAATAATCATCATCCCCTTATACTTATGTATTTGGATACTTTACTATTTCTACTGACCTGTGCATTCATAAGTAAAGAGTAACAGAGCATCCCTGCACACCAACAAGTTATTTCCACTGTGTTTCTGACTTACAGCATTAAATCAGACTCACAATCAAAGCATTACTGTGTATAGTTCAGCTGAGGCAGTATTCTTGTAGCAGCTGAGAATTAAACAGGTTTTAGAAGCTGGAACCAATTGCCAGTTACAATGAAAGAGGAACCTCTACATAAATGGCTCAGGATTTCCTGTTATTGCAGTCTGATTTTTGTGATGCAAGGCAAGATTCATTTTTTTCCCCCAATAATTAAACACATGTGAAGTAGCATTCTTTCCAGTCCACAACAATGACTTTCCTGGAGATTGTTTTGACAGCGCTTTCAACTGAAATATTTTTCATTAACATAAATAAGTTTGTTTCTCAAAGTCATGACTGCACAATGATATCACAGCACACCAATCTGCTTTTTGAGGAAAGAAAGATGTTATTTTAAGAACGTTCACAACACAATTCTTTGAAAAAAGACTATCTTAATCCATTCCATTTGCTTGAA
Source organism: Acropternis orthonyx (assembly GCA_035583155.1). Classification (NCBI taxonomy): domain Eukaryota; kingdom Metazoa; phylum Chordata; class Aves; order Passeriformes; family Rhinocryptidae; genus Acropternis; species Acropternis orthonyx. Next base: position 62,516,673 of record JAWWEU010000091.1, on the reverse strand, counting down.
ATTTTTGGGCTTGCTTGCAAACATGAGGCTGGTGCAAAAAGCTTCAGCGTAAGGAAAAGTACTTTGTAAGATAATATTTAAAAGTATGTTACTGTTTCATACAACAAAACTTAAACATGACAGTGATTCAAGTCCACTGATGTTATTTTTTCCTATATAACATTACAAATGTACATTTCTCAGCCAATTTACTGCAGCTCATCTATAAAATAATTGCTGTTGATATAAAAAATGTGCTGAGCTTATTGCTGCCTGGAAATGGACTATGGCCCCAGTCCAAAGTTTGTTGATGTTAGTGGGGATTCTTACACGGTTTAGTATTTTAGTTAGCAGGAAATGCACCACCAAGAAGCTTACTTTTCCAAATACCATGATCTAACCACTAGAGATAACTCAATGGTTTCAAACAAGAGTTGAAAATACTAGCAGGCGAAGCAAAAATTAGGACCCATTTGTGTTATTCCTACTCAAAGGGAACAGAAACTCACTCCATAACAGTTCTGGTCAATGCTTTTCACGGCAAAGCCTGTTGTCCCCACCGTCCTGCCAAGCAGCCCTCTTCTGCTCAAAGCTGTGTATGCTCTGTGTTTTCACCAGCCCAGCTTCTGCTTCACTCTGCAGCCTCCTTTTTACCTACACACCAGGGCGAAGTACTCCCTGGCTTGCCCTGTCCTCACTGCACATCCACAACCCTGCCTGCCCTTCTCCCCTCTGTGCAGCCCTTCCCACTACTGGAAACATGAAAGTGGATCATATCAAGGAGATTTAGCCATAAACCAGCTAATAGGCAAGTGGCCACACAGCCCACACTTCAAAGGACAATACACTTCTTGGGTCTCTGTCCTGGAGAAAGGGCTGTGTGCAATAAACATCAGATAACTGAAGCCTGAAATGAGCTCTTTGTATTTTCACTGTTGCTTTTTATTAAATGTGGGATAACATATCTTTTATTACCTCCACTGAAGCAATTTATTTGTACCCACAATGGCTTTGGGGAAAGACCCAACTTCATTTTCACCTTGACTAAGCCCTTCCACCCCTTGCCCCCCCCCCCCTATTTACTGTTGCTTTGTGTGCCAAATGAATGAATGCTCACTCAGGCTTCAAAGTACATGGCAGTTTAAAAGGACTTGTTTGTTAAGATCTCCCAGCCGTCTGCTGGGGAATTCCACACAAAAGCAGATCTCCCCTTAGGGATTATTTCGCTACCTTTGAAGACTGTTTGCCAGCATGGCTGCTTTTTATTTGCAGAGGTATTTCATCCCTGTGAACTGAGGGACTGTATTACACGTTAGGGACCGTTTTGTTAAAACAGCCTCACAGGCCAAGTATCTAAATGTTGACTTGCCGATCTGTAGGTTCCATGAGGCCTTTTTTCATCCAGCCCAGTCCTTTGAAAAGCAGTCGGACAAATCTTCCCACTGAAGCTGAGATAAATTTAAGGATCAAGTGTGCAAGTCCAGCACCAATTCTGATGTTGGCAACCCTGCCATTTGCCCCCAGGGACATGAAGCAGAAGGGCACCAGCAGGTTGCTCCTGGCATGACCAAGTCCCCATGCACCCAACACCTGAGGAGAGACTACCACAGTCACACAGGGCTCATCGCAAGGATCCTTCCACTTTCTCCACTAAAAATAAGTTCCTGAAATGCTTGAAGAGCTCCAGGCAGCATCCCCCACCTCATGGGCTTTTGTGGTGCTCCCTCATGCAGACTCTTTGTTTTCCCTGGATGTGTCTGGATGTCTGACTGGAGGATCTGGAATTCATTAGGTAGCCGGGTGCCTAGAAGTCAGGCACTGCAATACCAAAATCCCCTTGGGATTAGCCCACAGCAACAAGCCTAATGACACCCAGCAGCTGTAGTTAACTCTAGAAGGATTCAATATTGTCAAATGTGATTGAAGGACCCACTCCTGAACCAAGTATCTCCTCTCTAACGATGTACGCAGCATTTTCCTGAACAAGACACAGATGCATCTCATCTTCTCAGCATGGAGCACACACATCTCTTTCTGACTCCAAACTGGGATTTAGGAGTGCTGAGAAGTTTTGAAAACTGAAATGCAAAGTCTGAGCCTGAAAAAGCTCCAAACTGACAGCTTTAAAGCTCATGATCTGATAGCTGGGGGCCAGCACAGCACAACCAGGGGATGAGATACAAGATGGACATCAGGGACAGCCCAACCTACATCCTCTTGGGTAGTCAGTGCAGGCAATTCATGTTTCCCTTGGCCAAATTTGCTTAATATGCTGGAGTAGATAAATGATCTCCATAACACATATCACACTCTTCTCCAGATAACATGAGGGGAGAGGAAAAAAGAAAGACAGAGAAGATATGAAAAAAACCTCCCAATTAAAAAAGAGCTTAACATTTATTTTTAAATATGTAAGTTTAAGAATTAGTTCTGGGCATGTGCTGTAAAAAAAGAAAAATAAATGGTTAGGGTTTTTTTTTATTCCATAGCTAGGATAATGAAGAATCTGTATAGCATAGCTATAACTGGACCAGCTATAGCTCATTTGTCTAAACCATTCCCCTACTTGTCTGAACTTCATTTTTAGAAATTCACCAGCTAAACCAAACTGTATTTTAAGGCCAAACTGGAATAAAACAAAGGACGTGCCCGATGAGGTCATCCCGTAGCAGAAGACTGCTTTGTCCCATACGCAGAGCTATTACCCAAATATTGCCAAGCTGAACTTGCAGCTCAAATTGTTTGCGTATGTTCAACTGGAAAAGTGTATGAGGAATGGCATGGATTAGCTGTACTTACTGTTACTCATGGAGCAGCACAGGCATGCCAGGCCTGTCACAGTACAGATGGCAGATGCTCATCCTCAAGCACCTTGAAGTAAAGGTTAGAAACCCAAAACTGGCCCAGAGGACAGCCATATACTTACACCTTTAAAAAAACATAGGCCTTGGCATAGCAAATCTGAAGGACCAAGGACCAGCAAACCACTCCCTCTCTTTATCACATATGTAAAAATCAATGATTCATTGTCATTACTGATGTTACATTATAGGCTGAGAAGTTAAAAAGCAGAGAGAAAAGTTCCAAATGAAAGTGCTGACATTTTCCAACATTAAGTGAAATAGTGGGGTAATGACCTGCCTTTGCTGTTAATAAAGATTAATGCCTGTTAATCGTCAGCTGCATAAGGTGGGAAGATACTTGTCTGACAAAGCATTCTGGAAAGTTGCATTCACACAAATCTGAGAGACACCAGAAAGCCAACAGACACTCCAGTACCCTGGGAAACTTGCTGGGAAGAAAACAGTACATCCCAGAAGGAGCTTCTACACATTCATAAATTCTAACTGAATGTAAAGCATCCAGGAAAGAGACCTCAGAGATGTGAGGAATCCAGTGAGAACATCTGTTCGCTGCACAGGAAGATGGGTTACATAGCCAAGAAAATATTACATTGCCTCAAGAAAGATAAACTAGTAGCATTAATATTCTAGCAATAGGTTCAAACCTCTAGAAATAATAAAAGCTGCCTCTTGTTTAGGGGAAAACATGACTCAACCTGACTCTGAAAAAAACTGGTCTGCAGAGGGATATTTATCCTTTGTAATCGCAAGAGAGGATGGCCATGTGAGAGAGAGATTTCTGATACCTGGGCACTTGGTTAGAATTGCTCTGACAATCCCTGTTGCCACACCAGCCTGTCTACGGCACTTGGGATAACAGTGACTGGGAAAACAACCCACTGGCAAGGTCAATATTGAGTATTAACAGAATTTAAGAAATGCTGTGTCAGGAGCTTAAAAAATATGCAGTGTGTTGTCAAATACTAACACAAAATTGAGAGACTTGGTAAGAGCAGAGCTAGTTTAAATCTTAGAAGGGACAAAGAAAAAAAGGCCACAAAGGTTGAAGGAGTTTTGGTACCCATTGTAGGCATCCTTCATCTGAAAGACACCCAGACTGGTAATGCAGCATCTGTGCTGACAGTGGGAAAAAAACATCACTCCCAGCAGCTGCTGAACTCATTAGCATCCAGCCTCTCACAGCCACCCTGAGGATATCCCAGAAAGTACAGAAATAAGCCCTTTTCTCAGCCTCCAATGTTTCCCACCCAAATGACGCCCACAGCTGACAGATAGTCAAGCTATGTAGTTATCTGAGGAGCCATTTATCCTGAGTTTGGCTAAAAAGCACACAGCTGCTTAGCATGCTTCATGGGCTTTACCTTTGCTTTTCAGGAACAGCTTTTCCATTAGCACTTGGTGAAAACTGTAATTTATATCCTGGACTGCATGCCACATCATGCAGAGATAAGCCTTCATTTCACCAGCTCTCCCTTTTCCTACAGTTTATCACTAAATCCCATGATCCCTGTTCTCTGTAAATAAGTCACCTATGGAAAATGCCTGTGGCAGAGACCACATCTCTGGAGAGGTCACAGCACTCTTAGGCTTCTCTCTCCAAACTTCCATGTGCCTCTGTCCCAGGGATGGTCATTTTACACGTCAGCCCAAAGCAGGTGAGGCACTTCAGAGATCAAGAACAGGTTACAGCCCCTGCACAGAAACCAGCAGCATGGCTGTAGGAAGAAAGAAGTGCATTATATCAGTGGTGCAGGGTGGCCAGGGTGAGCCTGGAAATCTGCCACAAAGCCAGAACAATGCCATAGCAGGCAGCTAAGGGTTTTTTTCAGGGAGCCAGAGCAGTGATCAACCAACCCCGTGTCAGCAGATAAGGCTCTCAAGATTTTTAAGTGCAGATCTGCCTATGCTGAATCTGGACACAATTCCTCCAGGCTTCTGCAGACAATCTCCTGAATGGAAGTGCATCTCTCAATAATTTCTTTCCTAACTGACTACAAATGAGAAACTTTTTACTTAACGGAAAATGTATTTTAAGAGATGTTTGTCCCAGAAGTCAGATTTAAGAAATATGGGGGATTAGAAACAGAGCCTTTATAGGAGGAACTTTTGTGTTGGAATAACTTTTACCAAATAAATGTCCATAAAACATAGTGGAGTCTGCCAAGCTGAAAACTCTCAAAATGTATGACTGCCCTGTACGATCTGATGCTAAATCACTGGCACATTGCAAGAAACAGGGGGCATCAGATGAAGCTACGAAGAATCAGATATTAATGAAAAAAATACAAGCTTTACCTGCACAATTGGTATTTGAACTGTGGAGCTACTTGCCCAGGGATGATAAAATTTTCTTCAGTCTGAGGGGAAATTTAATTAAGTCACAGAAAAGCAATCCATTATTTTGATTAAATATAACTAAATATATGGAAAACATCTTCTTATCTGTGAGTCCCTGAGTTGAAAATGGTTGAAAACTGGGGGCAAACTACAGCAGAGTATTGAGGAGAGTGGCTTTGGATACTCATGAAGGTGACAAATTGAGACTGGTGGATCAACAGCATCACCCACCTCAATGACTTTGGTGGTTTAGGTAGTGCTTTAGGTTGTGGCATTGCAGCTTGGTGGACAGGAGATGCCACAAGTGCTGAGTTAGTATTATCATTGCACAGGGCTGTGGGGAGCATCTGCAGCCTGCTCACCCAGGAGTGGGGAGGACCCACCAGCAAACAGACACAGACCATTTCTGTGCATTAAAGAATTGAAGAACCTGCGCCAGTTAAACAAGTGAAAACATCTTTACCTAATGTCATATTCCCACAGATCTCACAACAGAAGCCCATGTCCACAGCAAGTGGATTCGACTACTCTTGTTGGTGTCACCTTGCTTGCCCCCTTTGGGGTGAAACACAGAGAGTCTCCACTGCTGCAGCTTGAAAAAGGCTTGGCTTTCTTGCGGTGTGCCTCAATGTTCACATACTTTTTGGCAATGGCTTGCACTGCAGTTCTGTTTTGTTTCATCAATTGACTCTTAAAAAGCAAACCATCCTCTAACAGGCATCCTTAGAAAAAGCAGGGACATAGGATTGAATCACTGGCACTGCATGGCCATATTAGAGGGACATCATTAAAAAAAGGCCCTAGACTGATCCCAGAGACCAGCTACAGCTGCAGGTATAAAAGATTTTCAACTGGCACAATGACAATAACATTATTGGGGGAAAAAACCCAGAAATTACATTATGTAAAAAAGAAACGTATAATGAATTGACAAGAGACTTCCAGGCAATCAACTGATACCTTCTGCTTTTCTGGACAGATGCTGTCACAGAGTAATCCATCCCTTTATCACTTTCATACCAATCCAAATACAATTCCAAACATTTCCCCAAGACATGTTATGTGGTATCAGCAATCATAACCCTGGAGCTATGGACATTTGGCAAAAATAAGAAGAATGTAGCTAGCTGAAAAAAGGTTAATGGTATACAAACTCACTAAACTATGAAGTGCAGCTCTTAGTTGCATAATGTGGCTGAGTTCAACGTTGTTTTAATCTTAAAACAACACAGCATCTAAGGTCTTGTACTTTTTTTTCAGCACCACAGGGAGCACAGGGAGGCTGTTTGGACTGTGAGCTAAAATGGACACGATAGGTAACAAATAGATTCAACAAATTCAAGACTAAAAGCTGCCTTCCTTTTCCTTCTCACCAGAATGTGATATTTTGACAGCTGAATGTGTCTTGCTCTCCTGAGAGATGCAAAGATACAGACTGGGACTTTACATCACCAATTGCATCAACACAAAGCAATAAACAGCTGCACACAATGTCTGCTGTAGCTATTGCAACTGAAGTGCTCCTTTACAGAAAACAGGGAAATTCGCTAAGTATTGGCTAAAATCATAGTGGAAAAGAAGGCTGCAGATTTCAGTCTGTTCAGAGATTTGGTTCCCAATTGCACAGCCTGGGGTGCATGGTCTGTCCTTGGCAGAGCAACTCGGCATCCCCCTGCCTCCTGAGGTATTGCAATTGTTCTACTATTTTTCAAAAAAAAAATTTAATATAGGCTGTCTCCCTGCAGGAGCGCTTGCCCCTCTGGCAGCCCACGAGCAGAGCTGTGTGTCTTGCCAGTGGCCCCACAAAGACAGCTTTTCTGAGCCTGGAGGAGAAGTTGTTGTGAAGAAATCTACTCCCTTGGAGAAGAGGAGGAATTTGGAGATAACACCAGCAGAGGATATAAACAATGGACACCCAGCAGACTCGCGCACAGGGAGTGAAATGCCCTTACACAATAGAAAAATACATAAGCCACATTAAAATGCCCACCCAGGTTTGACAACACTGCAGACAATCTCCTGTTCTTTATCCTCCAGAGTTAAATACAAAACAAAGGCTATTTTTTTAAGATTAAGGCCAGAGACAGTGGGATTATATGAAAGATATGACAAAGTGTGTAATGGACAGACTCAGCATGCAAACGGGTTTGGGTGGGTGCCAAAGGCTCAGGTCACGTAAACTACATTGTTTCTTCCTTTCCCCCCCTTTTAAAGTCTTTATAAAATAAGCGTCATTGAATACAAGCTATTTTTCTTATTATTTCTAGACCTTAAAATGATTTCTTGAGCTTGGCAAGTATCACAGATCCAACTATTGCATGAAAATCAGAAATTTGAAGTTAAATTTGCTTCTGATCATAAAAGCAAATTAATTAAATACCCACTTTTGCTGCTAGGGGGTTAAGAAAGAATACTTCATATTAAGTTTTGTGACATGACGATTGGCAAGTTCATCCACCTTCTGGCACTAGCACACGTGCTAAATGTACACACACACACACACACACACACACACACACACACACGTACGAACACACACACACACACACACACACACAAACACACACACACACACAGAACACATGTAACCTTAGTAGCTCCTGCAAGATAACATTCACCTTCATGCTAATAATTTGAACTACCTTAGTTGTCTCATGCTGTTCACGTCAGGACTGGGATATGAAGGGTAGAATTGGACATGCATCATTTAGGGGAAAATTCATGAAGTTGCAGGACTCTGTTGCAACCAGTGAATTTTTGGTGTGCTCTCTCTAAGACTTTGGTTGCTCACAAAAAAAACCAACACACACACACACACAAACAAACAAACAAAACAAACAAACAAAAAAAAACCCCAGCACTTGCTGGTGAGTGGTTTGAAGTACCAAAGGTTTGCTTGTGAACACTCTTGGCTTCAGCCTGCAACTGCCATGCAGGCAGCGCAGTGCAGGGACAAGCAGCAGGGGATGGGGAGACATGAGAAACTTGTAGTACCAGCAAGTACTCTGCACCATGAAACTGCAGACGAAACTCTGCTTTAAAAAACATCAGTTTGTACTACCAGAACAACAAACATGGCACTTCCAATGGGACACAAGGATGATGCCATCACGGTTTTTTCCTAGCAACAAGTAAGGCCATTCTTTATGTCACGTCACTGAGGTCCAATAAGAAGTACAGAGAGGGAAATGATCTTCAATCACAGCTGTTTGTTGGACCCTAAAGCTGCACAGGTAGGGGCTTCTTCACTTGTTGGTTTTGGCTTTTGGATTTACCTTCTTGAGTCCCCCTACAGCCAACATCTTAAAAATAACCATCACTACCCACATGAAATCCAACCCTTCACCCCCAAGCAGAACTTTGTCTCAGGACGGTCTGGAATCAGCAGTTCAGGTGTTACGCAAAACCTTGGGCACAAGATTCCCAAAGAAACTGAAAGGTTGAGCAACTCTGCCATAGCAGCCAAGAGTTCCCCTTGATAATTGCACAGGTTGAGAGTGCTGTGCTGGCCTTCCCCTATCCAGTAAACTTGCTAGTTTCTTGATTCAAAGCTTTCCTCATCCTCCAGGAATCCAGATGCAGCTTTTGGCATGATCCCAGCTCAAATTATTTTTAAAACCCCTCTGTGCACTTAAAATGACACTATAATTAAGATTAGAAAACAACGATCAATCCAGAATTTGATAATACCACTGAAAGCCTAAGAATGAACAATAAGATTGGTCTTAGTTGTGCAACCCATCTGTAGGATGAATTTGTTAAAGACAATCTGGATAGGAATCTTTCTAGTAAGCCAAGAAGTTTAGGAGGGATAAAAGGAATGTATTAGTGCATCCAAACTGTTAAAACAAATTTCAGAGTGCTTTGCCATTTTTAAATGTAGCATTTTGGCTCTTCAAATCTTTCATGGTTTTTTAAGAGACATATTTTATTTTCAAGTTATTGAGAAACTAAATCAGCCTGTCACTTTACTAAGTACATGCATGTGTTCTCCAAATGCCCAGAAAGATGAAACACTGTAAAACAAGACTACTTTGGATATTAATAGACACAAGAGCAGCATAAATAACCAGTGATGATAACACCAGAAAACTGCCATAGGTAGGTCAAAACAAAAGTCCATCTATCCTCGCCCAAACTTAAGCAATAGTTTAGGGAAAGGGTATTAAAAATGGTCAAGCATGGCAGGGTTTTCCTCCTGCACCCCTCTCCCAGCAGTAAGTAGGTGGCATGCCAAGGAGGTGGCACACACGATGTGGAGTCTTAACAGCTACCACTGGAGTTGTGTTTCTGCCATGTGGGTGTTTGAAGACGGCAAAACACATAAGAGTTCCATCAGGGTCTGCTCCAGCCTGATGTGCAGCCCCTCCATACTGTGCTTAAACACAGTGCTGGTCCCCAGGGAGCTACATCCCTGTCTGCCTAAAGAAACCTAAACTGCCCTGACAATGGAAAGTCAACCCACATGGCCACCAATAAACCCATCATCTGTGCCCAATCAAGTGGAACAACTGACCCTCAGAGTGTCCAGCACCTGGGCAGCCCTTCACCTGCTTGGGCAAAGAGTTTGGCTGGGGGAACTGAGACGTCTTTGTGTCCTGGTTTGGGTTTCAAAATATTCTCCAGTCCATCCCAGAAGAGCCAGACTTCTGACCCAAAAAATTAAGTAAACAGACTTAATTTGCCTTCGAAAATCTTGGCTTCACTAAAGCCTTTTACCCACACAAACAACTTCAAACATCTCATATCTTTCTCTGGCACAGGATTTATTCAATATTTCAATGGACCAGGACAATGCAGACGGTATCTTTTTAAAAGCTCTCAGTTATGTAAACACCTCAGCTATTTTTGGTAAATGACTGCTGGTATAAAAATTGAGAAAAAGAAATCACATAGCAATTATTAGTAGTAATATAATTATTCACAAAATAATGACATTATTATTTTTTGACTAAACAATGCTGCACTCAGGGGATTACAGGAAAAGGTCAAATAAAGACTTTGGTTCATTTACAAAGTCACTCTGAAATCTTGGAAATGCCTCAAGTTTCTTAACAGTTTCATCCATGATTTGGGACTAAACTGCAGCTGCAAAGGTACACTGTGTCAGGGAACAATGTGCCTCTCATGAGGATGCCTCGACAGAGCTGGGAATTTTTATTTTCTGCTACCAATTGTCTTGTCTCTTAGGCTTCACACTGTCCTCCTTCCTCATATGATGTCCCTATTCCACTCCATCCTTCTTTCTAAAGTTGTACCTTAACCTTTCTGGGCTCCTCAGTTCAGGAAAGATATTGAGGTGCTGGAGCGGGTCCAGAGAAGAGCAACAAGGCTGGTAAAAGGACTGGAGCA
>JAWWEU010000091.1:62489338-62504761 GCA_035583155.1 Acropternis orthonyx | reverse complement strand
AGGTCTCCTCCTCCCCACAGAAGGATTTGGGCTGGTTTTCTAGACATCTGCCTTTTTTGCTGCCTACCTGGAACATCACAGAATAAAAAAAATAAAAAAAAAAAAGTAATAAAAACCAGTGCAGCACAATTGGTCTGTGAAATTGAGATGTATTTGCAAAGCATTGCTCTGATACCTGTGTCAGGGTTTACACACCTGCACTCCCAGGCAGTCCTGTCACTTAACTCAGCTTAAAGTCAGGTGATAAACACATACAAATGGGCAGGTTTAAGCCTCCTTTTAAGGAACTTAGCCATAGAAAATATGGCAGTGCTACACCATTCTCCAGAGATCAGGCCTCCAGCTCCAAAGCAGGTCTTGATGCAGAGGAAACAACATTTGCACAGCCACCCAGTAAAGATTTCAGGCAAAACATGCAAGTGATTAGTATGCATGAGAGCTCCCTCATTTCTTTGTTATTGTTCAACAGAAAGCAGTTTGGAAATTCTGCAACTGAGTTTTAAAGGGGAAAAACAAGGGATAACTGCAGACAAATGAACCTTGACAAATGTTGTTCGCTGGCACAACAGATGCGAACAGATTACATATCTGCTTACAGGAACATGCAGGTTTGCTATTACACTTCAGAAGGCATCTCCATTAATAATTTCAAGTATTTGGAAAAGTTCATGCACTCTGAGGAATTTTTGATTAGGTAAAAGATTTGGGGTTTTTTTCCGAGCCAAGTGTGTACACTGGCAGAGTGACACATGCTCAGTACAATACTGAGACTGTATTAACCTTGGGGCAATAGACCGCAAATGCTTCCTGCTAGAAACCCCTCTTGAAAAGAGGACATGAACACTGAAGAGAAATGGTATTGTTTCAAGTGAAGAAAATAAAAGTTTCCACGAAGAGGATAAAGTGTGTGTCTGTCCTGGTGAAGGAGGTCATAGGTGGAATGAAGGCCTCAAGCAAAAAACTCTTTCAGAGGTTTCTTCAGACAGGTTTAAATCACACCGCCCTCTATCACACTGGCCTTTGACTCCTGCTATCATCTGCCCCGGGGCACTTGGCCACACAAGCTTTCTGAGGCTGGGTTATGAGACATCTAAAGCATCTTGGTGAGTGGGGGCGGGGGGGGGGTGGGGGGAGTACAGCAGCCGGGCTTCACAGCAGGGAAGGGATGATTAACTGGATGGATGAAAAGCCTGATTAGCAAAACATGCATCAAAAAGGCAACACAGATTGACCAAAGCCAGAAGAGTCTTGTGGAAGAAATATGATTTAAATAAGGAAGAGAGCTAATTAGGCTTTTGGAGAATTATTATGGATCATATGACTTACTGAAGAGTGAAATGCTTGTCAAATGTAGCTGGGATTTATTTAATCTTTTGTGATTAAATCCCCTTTATAACTCTAAGCTTTGGAATTACTCCCTCAGCACCAAAGCACAAATTAAACCCTCTAAATGGAGTTTAATTATACTCTGATGGCTATCCACACTGCCACTGAAGGCTGATAAAAGCCTCTGGTGTAAATACCACTGCTGAGACATAACTAAAGTGAAGTTTCTACTTTATAGCAATTATTGATTTACAGTTCTTTTGATGAATTTTCTTTTCATTGAGTATAAAATGGCAATGAGGATGCTGCACCTGCAGCTCTCTTCTGAAGGCAGACTTCAACCTCCATTCTGACACCATCAAGTAGGCAGCCTTACGGTAAACCAACATGAAAAAGAGACTAAAACACTGTTGAGGTCAAAGACTCTGTGCTGTCCAGCCAAACAAGTTAAAGTTCTCATTTGAAATTCATTAGCAAGCCTTTCTCTCAGCATCACATAAAGCCTTGAGGAACCAGTTATATTTGGGGGTTCATTTGCCATCACTGAGAAACACCAAGTCATCACAGCATGGGTGATAGCTGAGGTCTCTCTCCTAGAGCTTGGAGTTCCCAGGAGGTCAGTAATCAAGACACAACCTCATCCTCAATTAAAGAAGGAAAAAATTCCACTGTTGTTCCTGATAAGCCAACCATTAGCACTGCTGCCTAGTTGCAGGACTGCTGAAAGCATATGGGGTTTATTTTTTATTTACATGTTCAACCGCTTTCCTAACTGAATTGTCAAAGCTTAAGATAATTATCTCAGAAAGTGCTGGATCAATTAACTCATAGATGAAAGACAGGCCAAGGGCAAGAGAAGTATGTAAAAAAATGGCTTGCAGGCATCTCTGCAGGCTTGGAGGAGACACTGAATGGGTTGTATTCCTCGCTGCAGTGTCATTTTACCAAATATCATCAGCATTAGAGGCTAAAAATGTCTTTAAATATGGAATCTGAATTTGCAAGAGAAATTACACCCAAGAGATCACTGGTGTGTAAGGATTTGCCCCCCCATAGGAAAAGTATTAGTAGACTGTGTAATGGACATAATCTTGTCCAAAAATGGAACGGCTAACATCATTCACATGAGACAAAATTTGAAAAAGCAGCACTTCTGCCAGGAGGATTATGGATCTATTTGTAGTCTCACTTAATTATGTGGTAACAGCAAGCCCTTGGAGAAACAATACAGCAATCAAGTGTGACTGAAGATTTCATGAAACAGGTTTTTTACCCAGTGTTTGCTAACATTTTCAATGCAAGGAGTCTCCTTTGGTTTCCAGTTAGCAAACTCATCTACTGTAAATTCATTAACAACTGCTCTAGTTCCTGTATTTAAAACCACAAAGTTACTGCCCATACAAAAATCTCCTAGTTGAGAACGTAACTCTGTATTAATTTAGCACAACCAGGAAAGGATCAGACTCTTGGTTGTGCCCAAGGAGAGGATGTCCTGTCTTGTCTGGAACATGACTGTATTTCCTATTGCATACGTCTGTCAGGCATCCATTTATCACTACAAAACCAAAAACAGGTGTTACAAAACACTCTCTGTGATTAAGACAGAAATAAACAATCATATCACACACCCTTTACACACTTACATTCAAAATACCATGCAGACTGTAAAAATACTGGACCCTTTCCTTAAAAAATACACAATTTCATAGAAAAGCTCACATATAGCAAGGCATATTCCTAGTCTGGAGAAAATGTTGTTGCATTATTGACACTTGAAACACGCTCAGTACATTAGACCTGTACTAGTTCTCACTCTCTTTTTAATTACAGACCAGGACAGTGTTTGGCTGGCTGGGTCTGTTCTCTGGATGTGCATGGTGCAAGTACAGAATCAGATTTTCTCCCGTTTCTGGGCATGGCATCCTATGGAAACAGGAAATTACTCTAAACATTTCTTCATTTGAAAATACTTGAAATTACATAACTTCAGATCATGATTTTAGAGGTAAGAAGCCTATGCTTTCTTATCAATCAAACAGAAAAAGTGTGTTTAAGAGCACAGGTTTTTTTTTCTTCATTTTTAGTGAGTTTAATGACATTTACCTTTCTATGATTTAGTTGAGTAACTAATGGTATTTTTTTGAGTAACTAATGTTTTTACAACATTACTGAAAAAAGATTACACTAAATACACAGTTAATAACAGATATTATATCAGCTTTATAAGCAATCAAGTAGAAAGAGCTCTGTTAAGAGCAGAAGGACTGATTCATATCTTGTAAACATGAGGATAAAAATCACTTGTAATTTCTGTGACTGGTTGATGCTCTGTTCTATCAAATTTGATATCCCATCATTTTTCAACATGCACATGTAATTTAACATGAACTCCTAACAGAATTTTTACATTCCCCGACACGGCTACACGACCAAGCTCCTCTCTCTCTGAGTGCTGCATCAACTCCAGACACAGAGGGTTTGAAAATGGAAAAACATGTTCTGTGTTTGTATCCTAAGAGAAGAGGAGAGCAGTCAGATCTGAGAAATTTTAATTCAATGAATTGTGACTTTGACAAAACACATTCCTGTAGTTTTGTGTTGTTTGGAGCAGAATTTTCTTTTAGTCAGACTTTATGCAGTTGCCTGCACGTTTGTTTAATATCTCATTTGTGCTTGATAAAACTTAGTAGTTTGGGAAATATCTTCCCAAACATGAAACTTTGGAACAATTTATTCTCTGCTGGCCAGTTATTTAAAGTCCCTAAAAAAGACGCCAAGCACTCTTGAAAGGTAATTATCTCCTGCTGGGTATCTGCCAAGAGCACAGAAACTACAAACCAGCCTCTCAACACTACCTGGAGGTTCGTATGGAAACAAACATATGGACTAAAAAAATTCCTTCCCTCTATTGTTTAAAATACATTTTAACAATTTGAAGTTGAAATACTGGCATTTGTTTCAACTTCTTTTTCTAAAATCTGTTACACATAACCATGCCTTTCCTATGGAGAGGATCTCAGGAGCAGAGGGACGTGGCAGCTGTAGAACAAACTACTGTGGTTATCACCCATCTGCGGCCAAGCTGGTTTCCCAGGGGGATGTGGAAATCTCATTAAGCTGTGCAACGAAAGACAGTGTACATGGGTATTTTTGACTTCCCCAACTGTGGGGCAACTGACACTGAGTCGGAGATGCACAGCTAGACTGTGGGTATGGAAAATAGCTTAATGCCATCAGCACCCGGGACGGTTTAACGCTTTAGGATACGTATTGTTTGAAGACCATGACACTGTGAAATGCAAGCAGAGCCATGAAACCAGCTCTAGCTCACAGCTTATCTCACATTTACTTGATTAAATGGTCATTAGTATTTCAAAAGCCACAGCAGATGAGCCAAGCCTGTCTCATGAGGCTACGGGCCATTTACAAGAAATGCGCGTTAGGGCCATTTTGAGAAATAAATCATAAACTAAGCAGAGAAAACATTACTCATGGATTTTTCTGAGAAAACCACCACTTTTGTAGAGAGCAGCTGAAATACCTAGCTTTCAGGAGAAGACAGTGGCTTTAAGACAGCCCCCACATCTCAAGCCACCACAACCCTGGAAGTTAGACGTGACATGTGGACAGGAGATGTTTGACTCCCTATCACCAAAGTCATCCCCATAAGACATGACAGCAGGCAGATCTGATGCCTCACAGAAAGGAGCAGATGGAAAAGATCCCCCTTGGTCTGCAAGTGTTTACTTCTCCAAAATCAATGTGTGACTATTCTTGGATTATGTTCATGTGACAGACAGTGTTTTTAATGTTAATAGTACAGGTGTAAATGCTGTTAAAAAAATGCATCCCAAAACTTTTTTTTTCTTTTTTAAATGCGTGATCTGTTATTTACTAAGTGTTTATTGAAACTGCTGATGTGAATTCAGTGCAAGGTCCCAACCACAGCACACTCCCGGGGCTGACCGAAATAAAGCCGGGCAAAGGCAGCCAAAAGAAAAAGCAGAACAAAACCAATAAAAACAGTGTTCCCAACCTCTCGGCAAACTCCATCTGCACGCAAACAGAAAGCTACATAAATCTGTTTTGAAGCTGTCCCCTCAGCAAGCACCTTCCAGATTGGGTTTCCAGTAAAGGCCTTGTAGACATCTCTGCAGTTTTTGGATCAGCAGAATTTACATTCACAAATGAACGAAGATATAGAAGGCATTGTTTGTGAAATATAGTCATAGCTGCACGGATAATAACTTTAGCAGCAGTTACCACCAATAATTCAACTTGCAAAAAACTCTTTTTTCAGATGAACGCTTTAAAAAGAGAATGTCCCTATATACTTCATTATTAAAAAAAGATAATTACTTTTTTTTTCAAACTATCATTGACATGCTGTAAAAGTAACACATAAACAAGAAGGGATAAAACAGCATAAAGGAAAATTTGCTATGGAGTCAATGAAATGTTTTTGCAGTTTTCAGTTTTTGTACGTTCAGTAACCATACTTTTAGTTTCTCCCCACTCTTCTGAGATTCCTTCTCCAGGATGCAGGCATACTGAAATGGAGTAAGCTGGGAAAAATCTTTAACTTCAACCTTAGCCACAGCCTAAAAGTAATAAATCTTTTTTAAAGGAAGCTCAGCAAAAATAATTTTGTGTTCTTTCTTGAGCCAAAGAAGATGCAAAAATAAGATACAACTAGAATGCAGAAATCATTGTGTTTCAGTTACAACAAAACAGGTCTTCCAGGTTTTACAGACTAGCACTAAACATCTGATCTCTGATCTTGTCATCTAAGACATGACAATTTCAACTACATACACTGAAATCTGAATTAAAAATTAATTTTTAGAATGCTGCAGACATCAAACTGTAATCTCACCTAAAGAAACCTTTGCTACACTTACACAAATACAATGCTATAAATGGTGCCATAGGGAATGATAAAGAGATTTTAGTTATATATATATAATAATATATATACAAACCCATAAATATTTAAGATTATATATGTATTAGCTAAAGTGTCTTACAGACATTATAAAGATTATGTTACATATTTTAGCATATTTTGATATATTTATGCTGAAAGTAAAGCTTGTCTTAGAAGCATTTTGCAAAAGCCAAACCTTCTCAGGAGTAATTCATAATGCAAGCTTTCATATCTGAATATGTAAAATCCCACCAAGTACAGTGATGCTATCAATATTCCTATGAGTTTCCAAGTAAACTCTATTTGCCCAGACATTTATGGGGAACAGCAATGTTGAAAAGCCCATTAAAAAACCCTTTGATCATCCTCCCTGAGTAGGGGTTAAAAATCATGCCTTCACCTACATTTTCAACAGTATCTGACGTATTTTAAATGTTCTTTCCCTTGATGAACTTCATCAACCATTTGGATTTGTTCAGCTGTTTATACTCCACAAGCATGCTAATCACACAAGTGATAAATGCAGTCACTTGGGAACTTTGAATTTTCAATTGACTCTCAATAACTCTTACAATTATAAACATTAGGTCATAGTCTCACAGCCTCTCTTTAAGCAGGCGATATATCCTGGAACACCATTTTCCTTGTGTGGTCTGAGCTCTTAAACACCACTGGCAAAATGTCAGTGAAAATGCAAGCGATTTAGGTTTCTATCCCACAGCCAGTATTACGTTGCTCCTGAAAACAGATCACCGCTAAGGCTTTGAGGGCGCTCCACAAAACCTCCTACCCAGTCAGTGTTAAAGCCAGCTGGTGGGAGATGCTGATATTAGCAGGAGCTGGCTTGTTTTATTAGGCACATATATGTTTTGGACTTCTATCCTGAGAAATAGTGTCCTCTGTGAGATGCATCCCATCCCCGCTGTGCACCCTTGTGAACAGCCCACAGCTCCTTCCCTTGGGAAGCATGCAGAAGGATGCAGGAAGATGGGGCTTTGCACACTCAAACCAGAGGCTGTAATTTTGGGAGACTCGGGACCATTTTCCTCAGACTACCAGTGTCCTTCTTAGAGTATTTACAGCTTCCCCAGCTTCCCCTGAATACGAAACACCAGTTTGTCCTCAGGGTACTTAATTTCTTTCATCAGTGCTATGTAACAGCACGTAAAAATACCAGCCAAGTTTGGGGAGAAAAAAACCAAACCCAAGCAACAAACTAACTCAACAAATGAATGAATGCCACATGAGTATCTAAAAATCTTCTAAATAGACTAGATTGTGACATGGTAAAAACTAATCTATATTGGAGGAAAGAGCAATTTTTATACAAGTCAGCAATAGTCATCTCTTTCCTCCATTCTCTGAACCCTCCAAATCCTGCATGGCTTGGGGTATCAGAAAATGTACCTAGTTTCTATTTAAAGCACAGTTTCCTGTGCTGATTTCACTCTGCAGCATGCATTGAAATCACATTCAAGACAAGTGGAACACAGACCGTAAAACCTACTAAAATTACAGCTTTTTCCTCTCTTTGCCTTTTCTTAAAAATTACAGCAAGTTTACAGCTGTCACAGCTTAAAATACTGTTTCACATTTCCCTGTAACCCAGATATAAATTATCAGTATCAGGGGTTGTCAGAGCCTAAAAAGTGCTTCCTAGCTCTGATTTTACATTTGAATTTTAAGTTCAGTTGATAGATAGAAGAGATCATATATTGCCTGAGAAAGCCTTACTTCTGATACCACTCCAGAGATTAGAGATAATTTGTGTTCTTCAAACCTCTCCCATAGCATTTGGTCGTTTTGGCCTTTTCCAAGAAAGTTAATGTTTGTTGAGGTCTCCACCCATTTTTACTAAATTGTACCCCCTCTGGAGAGCCTTGTCAACATAACAGGATGAGATACAGCTATTGGCTTTAGAACTGGAACTATATTTTCAAATCCTGAACTAGACACTGTAACTGCTCTTAGCCTCTAACAAGTAATTACAGCAAAAATGTATTTGGCTTTACCTTCCTTTGGTAGGTGCCACTGGAAAAAAACCAAAAAAGCCTCCATCATATTCCTCTCTGTGCTAGCAAACAATGAAAAGAAAAGCCCAAACAAAACAAACCCCCCAAAACAAACAAACAAAAAAAACCCCAAACCAAACCAAATAAACAAACAAAAAGTAAAATTGGAGATAGGATACAATTGTGGGAAGTGTTTCGAACCACCTGATCCATTCTGAAAAGGTGACTTGGTTCCTCAGTGGCACTGAAGGTTCAGCTTCTGCCTGCCATTATCCAAACTCAGTGAGTTTAGGCATGGGATTTGGTTTAGTTTGACACTGCATTTTGGAACACATTGACTCTACAGCAAGTAACTTCATTACATGAGCATCCTTATTTTTAAAAAAAATAAACATGAAAACAAACAAAAAAACACCCACCAGCTGAAGCTGACTACCTTTCTTTTCTGTAAAATGTTTCATTTAGCTCATTTTATCTCCTGGTCTCAGACTTGTCAGGTTGTTAAACTGACATAGAGTATTACATTTCACTTAACAATTTCATCAAATAGTAGTAATCAGTTATTTACTTTTAGTTTTTGCATTCTGTTTGTTTTATATGTGAAGCCACAGGACTGTCACCATGTAGAATGTGCCACAAACAAGTACCTGTGAGACTGCATTAATCTTTGAGTTCCTTTCAGTACCTTGAGCCCTCCTTGCAATTAGATACCTGCTCATGTGATGGCTATTTTCTAAAGAGTTGTTCATGGCTGTAACTACAAGTAAATGTGTCAGTAACTTGCAAATACTTGGCAAGCTTGGGCTTCTTTTGATTAAGTGATCATAATGCCTTTGGTGATGGTTTGCTGCCATGACTCATGGTTAATTTGTCCTTCATTCATGCCTCAAGGACCTAAAAAATACTAAAAAGGGCAGAATCTGGTATTCATGGTAATGACCCTTAAATACAGAAGAATAACAGAAAACAGTTGGGTTGGACGTTAAGTGGACAGCTGAGACATGTTTGCATTGACTTCATCCTGTAAATACTCATTGCATAGTAAGATTCTACTCATGGTAAAAATCATCTAGATGAAGCAATTTCTACAAATGGCAGAAAAGAGAGTCATAACCTCACTCATTCTGGCTAGTGAGCCATTTCAGACTTAGTGGAAAACATTTTTTCAAAGACTCTTCTGTCCTTCTTGGCTGAGAAATAAACAGAGAAGTTCCATAAAGCAGAGAGCTCATTCTAATAATGTTAATTATCCTGTTTCAGATCCCAGTTTACAGTAGTATAGAAAGGATGTATTTTGTCTCCATGTGGCCTTAAGCAAACCCTGGGTCTGACCCTGCAGCCTTTGGAACACAGTCATGACTGTTGGTGAGATAATATCACTTGTGTCGCTCCTGTATCAGCTTTCTGCTGGCATTGGTTCAGTTCTTCTTACAGCAACAATCTCCCTTTTCTTAGCCCTCAGCTAATTTTCAGCTTTTACTGGTGCAACTGCTGCTTTCTCAGTTATTTCAACTTTAAGGGTCACTGGAGAGTCAATCTCCAGATTAAGTCTTTGCTCTCTTACTATCTGGTAACAAGCATCTGTGAAATTCACCTAAACAAGACAACCCATCTCTTCACTCTACCAATGAAAGAAAGCAAAGCCAAACTATCCCAATCTATATACCAGCAGCCTCTAGAATGGATGTGAACAGGCATACAAAAAGGTTCTCTTTTCAAATGTGTCTTGAGACATTTAATCCTGAATTTGCCACTTGGAACAACTTCATAAAGAGTAAAAGTCCTGTTCTTTGAATGACACCATGGCTATTACCCAAAACTGTGTCCCAGGAGACCCTGCAAGATTTATGTTTAGATCTGTGGATCAGGTACTGAGAAAAGCATACTCAAACATTTCTCCCTCCCCCCTCAACAAAAAATAGTGCAATACCATACTGTTAACTAGTTGCAAATATATTTTTTCAATAATTCATGTACTTTTTTTACATTAAGGCTCTAACTTCATTTCAGCTTTTAAATCATTCTGTACAAAAGGCTTGTCATGATTTAGCTCCATGATTCTGACATTTAAAATGCCCCATGTTATCCTGCTAGGATTCAAAAGGAAAAGTCAACATTCAGGGCTAGACAAAGCATGTTCTGCTCTAAGTGTATTAGTAAGCTCCACGGGAAAACCTTAAATTTAAACACAATTCTGTTTTATAGCAAATATTTTCTATATTTCATTGTTTTGTTTATTTACAGGGATATTTGTTCCACGGTAACAATGAAAAGGGAGATGTTCATATAGAGACAGCACCACCACAGGATGTTGAGCACAGCCATGGAAGTCATTCAGACAAGAGATAAGATTTCCCACATTCACCACTTTCAGTAACAAAGCTAAAAGCCTCGCCAAAAAAACTCCAAAAAGGAAGGAGTACCCCATTTTAAGGCACCAGGCCATGACACGCGAGTCTGAGGATTTCCATCCTGCTGAAGTCACCAGTGGTAAAACCACAGGCACCAGTGCATGTATGAGGGGTAGAGCTGGTGTCCTCCCTAGAACTGAAACACCTTCAGGCTGGAGGAAGCGCGATCCTTAGATGTGAGTGTGGCACTGGCACTTCCCATGTGAGCTGGGAATACACTGGCTCAGATGGCCACTAGACAGTTGGTTAACATGACATATATATGGAAGAAGATTACTCTAGACAAAGTTTTACAGCCTAGTGAAACCATCTGAGCTATGCAGCCTAGGGAAGACAACTCCAAGTTAGGACCTTGCATACAGATGCTTGCAAGGTGCCATCACCATGTCCAGAATTCCCACTGCAAACCAGTTGCAAATCCAGAAGCTGATTTTCACAACAATACAGCACTACACCTAACAAGACCCATGTCTTAAAGTTTGGTACTCATCATCAATCAAACAGCTATATAACATTTTAACTAGGACTGGCTTGTACCTTTCTAAGAGAGATGTTTTTTTCTTTCCATCTCTAAACCACATCCACCTTTCCATCACATGGGCTATCACTGTTTCTGAAAGTTTTGTACCAGGTGTGCCTCCTCATCCTTCCAAGTTAACAACCAGGATTGCTCAGGCTATTCCAGCTGAGGTGTTACTAAGGGTTTGCACGGTAGTATTCAAAATTTTTCACCACTACTGGAAATTCTTCACCATGTACCCTATGGCACCACACTTTTCCAGTTACCGGTTGTCCAGTAACCTGACCTTTCCTCCTGTGCCTTGGCCAGCTGATGAGCCTCTCACTTGCAGCATCATCTCCTGATAGAGACAATTGCCTCAATACTCCCACTAGGCCACCTAAATTTATTTTGCATAATTTTTCAACCAGCTGCCTCTTTAAAGGATACACGGAACAGCAAAGGTTTTAGGTAATCCCTGTTGGGGATCAATTCCTGCCAAGTTTTAGACCACTATTTATTTTCTCTCATTCCCAGACATATAAGTACCAGAGGTGATGATCCACCAAGCAAGAGTGTTAGAAAAGCACAAACATTCCAGCGACTGCATATATTTCTCTAGGAAAACACTGGGAGAAGTCTGACCAGAATGACTCTTTAAAGCAGAGAGAAAATGCAGTTTTCTCCCAAGATGCACACACTCTGGCTCTTCTCAGATTACAGCACAAGGAGCTCTTGAGATCACCTCCTCACAGGTTTTCCATCTCTCTGCTTACTTGCAGCAGTGCTTTAACAAAGTTGCTGTATTTGGAAGCAAAGAAAAAAGAAATTTTGGGGGCAACTTCACAGTGATCTGTACAGAACTGCATGAGTTAAAGTCACACATTTAGGAAGGGAAAAATGCAAATCTTTAACAAAAAACACTGCTGAGACTCTGTGATGGTTAATAAGGGAAAAGAGAGATCATGTTCTGCCTTGGCACTTGGAAGGCACAGACATAACCTTAAAATGAAGCACCTTTGCTCTATGGAGTTCAGGGACACTGAAAAATGCAGGAAAATTCAGCAAACTGGGAAAGTGATCTGAAAGTGAGGGAATCCTAGTCAGCTTGGCAAAGATATTGAACACAGACTTTGATCATATTCTAAAAAGTGACCTGTTCTGTTTTTCACATCAGTAAGTGACAAAGTGCTACCACATAACAGACTTAATGGATCCTTCCTAATCTTTTTATTCCATATACTGTCTACTTGAGCACAAGTCCTCAGATAATACAAAGGCATCTGACTCCTCCCAAAGTCAATGAAGTGAAGCATTCAAGTGCTTTGATGATCCATCTCTTTGGGCATTACGGTACTGGGAAGAAATTAATGATGATCTTGACAAGACAAGGTGAAAAATACAAAATCTGATAGCCTTTACTGAAGATACATCATTCCATTGAAGATTTTAAGGTTTTTTTTTAAAAAAACCTGCACATCTTTTATTTATTTATTTAGAAGCAACCCAGAACTGCTGACTAGCCAAACAAATTATGCAAAAAAGCTGGGGGGTTTGTTGGGTTTTTGTTGGAGCTTTTTCTGTTGCTGGTTTTTTTGGGTGTTTTTTTGGTTTTTTTTTTTTAAATCCTGTATAACCCACAATCAAAAATATAAAAAATCTATGGTGAGACAGAAGACTGCTAAAAAAACAAAACTTAATTGCTCATACACAGCAACTGCTGAGTTAGATGATTCCTTGTAAAATACAATCAAATTATTTCATCCTGATGAGAACTGGGAGAATCTTTCACAAAAACTGAGTTCCAGGAACTAAATCTTATTTTCATAATCACTTACAGCAGCGTAAGTCTAGAGAGGCTCAAAGCCACAGGAGATCCATCCAATTTGCACTGGTGGTGCACAACGGGTGTTGACTCTAGATAACTTTTTTATTCACAGGCACTAAAAAACAAGCACAAGGTATTCTTGCTGTCTTGGATGAGAAAGTAATTTATGTAGCATTTTTAGTTGTCTATGCTGTCATATCTCAACCTAAATTTCTTCCAGAAGAATCCATGCTCTGCCATTACACACAGCTAAGAGATTACCAGAACCTTTCTAACTTCAACAGCTGAGGTGGTAAGTTTATAAATAATTTCCTTCTGTTATGATGTTCACCTGTATACTGTGAAAGGAAAAACTAAGGGCTCCATGGCTAATCTTCCATCTAAACACTGACTTTATGAAGGGTGTGACTGGCCATCAAACTGCAGCCCATGAACTACCTCAGAGCAGTTAACAGAAAAGTACATTGTGGAAAATTTATTCTTTAAGAAGGAGATTAAAAAAAAAAAAAGGTATGAAAAAATCAGTATGGAAAAACTCAAAAAGCAGCAGGTGTCTGTGACTCTTAAAGTCTTTTAAAGATATGCATTTAGTCAGAGTAAAGCAGGCAAATAAGTTGCCAGGC
Organism: Acropternis orthonyx; assembly: GCA_035583155.1. Taxonomy (NCBI): domain Eukaryota; kingdom Metazoa; phylum Chordata; class Aves; order Passeriformes; family Rhinocryptidae; genus Acropternis; species Acropternis orthonyx. The sequence goes on along the minus strand of JAWWEU010000091.1, from coordinate 62,491,135 downwards.
TCTACCTGTCTGCTACCAAATAATAAAAAACATCTTTCATTTACTTGTAAAACTCATATTTCAGTAAGAAGGGCTGCAAAAGGAAAAAACACTCTGTCCAATGAACTAAGTTACATTTCATAAAGGTATCATGAAAGGTTTTAGGGAGTCTTTCAAACAGGGAATGTTTCCCAGCTTTAGTGTAAAAGACAGAAAAGTATCTTCAAAGACAGACAAGTTAATTTTGTCTCCAGGAACAAGGAAAAACATGGAATTATTTAAAGACTGCAATGTAGCCATTTTAAAAACAAAAACTATTTTAGCTAGCATCTACTTCTCTACTTATCAAGAAGTTCTCCTCCAAAGAAATTTTTCGTGTATAAAGTGTGCTTGGGGACTACAGTTTTCCTACCAAAAAAAAATAAATCAGGAGTAAAGTAGCTTTTCATTCAGATATTGATACCTAGCTGCAGAATACCAACTTTACATCTGAATTCCAAACCAATATTTGGCTTCTCTCTGCCATCACCATTGGACAGTTTTGCATGATGTGAGTGTTCCCCACAGCAGCCCTGTTTAGCTGAAAGGGCAATCACGTATGGTAGCATTTGGTTAGGACCACTTCTGAAGCTCGTGGGCTCAAGCATTTCCCATAAATACCAATCACATGCCTACAGAGCAAGATATTACACAGCCTTTTCCAGCTCTCCGTGGCTTTGCAGCTCTTTTCCAGATGCATCCCATTGCAGCAGGCAGGATATTGAATCTTTTGAAACAGTTAATCTTCTCACAACTGAGACTGGATTTCAGTAATAAACACTTGCTGTAATTTTTCATCCTCTGGGCCATTATATTTCCAAGAAGCAAGGTCAAGATGGCATTTAATAAAAGGGTTGTTAGATTTGTTTGGTTCTTTCTTCCAAAAGAGAAGCCCTACAGAGCAAAGCAACAAATGGGACAATATGGAATACAGCCAGGGTTTTAAGACCTAATACACCATTAAGAAGAATCTGAACACAAGAAAGTTTCCCCTCTATTTCCATCCTGAAGATGTATTTGTCCTGCATTAAATCTTTGTCAAGTCCTTAAGGAAAATTTCTTGGAAGAGCTTTCTTTTTATTGGAACTGCTTATAACTGTAATGGCTGTAAGGTCAATGAAAATGTTTGAAGTCTACTTTTCCTGGTACTTAAAAATATCCAGTGGTCTATATTGCAAACATGGATGTATAAATAAATACATGTGTACATTAACCAGTCTTCTCCCGACTACTTGTTTTCTACTTCTCTTTTCACTGTGCCACACTTATTTTCACTGGAGACGTTCCAGTGATGTACCATAAACTTACTCCCACTGTGGAAATACTCTGGATATTTCAGAAACATAAGAAAACATCACAAAAATCTAATTTGTCTCTTGGTGGATATGAAAAAAATTGCTTTTAAAAATGAGCATTTTTTCTTCTTATCTCAAACAGTAGTATTTTGTTGAACTGGAATGATAGCAAATCACCAAAGTAAACAAAGTCCACCAAGTTATTGGAACATTTAATTTACAGCAATCTTCTTTCCTATAATAGGAACACTACATCTTCATTGTAAGTTCAAGTGCTTTTTTTTCCCTGTGGGACATAAATTAGGCTTTTTTCTCCATTTTATAGCTGAATGTTTAGCGCTCTGGACTCTGAATCCCAAGGGCCCGAGTGAGTCTCAGTGGGACCGTCCCCATGGACAGTTAAATGCCTCCCTGCCATCCGATCCCGTCAGATCTCAGATGCTCAGCAGGGTCAGCCCTGGTTAGTACTGGGTGCTGTAGACAG
>JAWWEU010000091.1:62470599-62484494 GCA_035583155.1 Acropternis orthonyx | reverse complement strand
AAAGTCATGTTCCCTTTGGCGGCCTATTTTTATTACATATTTCATACCAGCCATGGGAGGCCCTGGGGCTACTATTTTGTTTGTCTGGAATCTCTGAGCTAGATGACATGGCCAGGAAACTCAGTTTATATTTAACCCTATATTCTGTAGGTGAAAACCATAATGTAATGCACCTGGACTTCATTATCAGTCAAACCACTAGGGAGGGCACTTATCACAAAGCTCTAGGCTTGCCAGTTTTAAAATTCTCCAAGCTGCTTTGATGTGAACATCAAAAACTTCTGGAATACATGAACAACGACTTGCCTTGCCGCATCCTTTAATTAGCACATCCTACCTGAGAGCACCACTCACAGTAATTATGCAGTGTTCTTGAAGACCATTAATCACACCGTTTCATTTTGGAGTGAACTGGCTGCAGAGAGGAGACACTGCACAGGAAACCTGCAGCAGCACCATGTTTTGCTGCAGGAATCTCTGCTGCAACTCAGTAGCATCCACATCTGCTGAGATCTCAAGTGTCCCTAACCTCATCAAAATACAGCAAATAATTCAGTATCCTAGCCTTAGCACCTGAGACAGAAAAGTGACTCAGAAAGTCACAGCAACCCAAATGTGGTACGGATACCTACACATACCTGTGTGGCACTGTGTTACTTTGAACCAGTATGTGGTACGCTTAACCAGCAGATATTCACAATGTGTCCCTTAGCTGTGAGACGAACAAAACTGCAGTTAGAACCATGAAAGTGATACTTCCAAAGCAATAGCGAGGAAAAAATCCCACAAGGAAAGCTAGGAAAAATGTCTCGGCACCATTGTAACATAAACTGTTTTGTAAAAAAGTGGTGCACTGAAGCAAAATTTTATTTATTGATACATGTGAAATTTTACCCGTGATGACAATTTCCTGGAAGATTTAAAAAAAAATTTAAAAAATAATTTATATAAGACAACAAAAACTTTTTAACTCAGGGACCACATTTCCTACATTTCTCCATAAACACCATGCTAGTGAATGAGTTAGTAGAATTAGTATTAGTGGGACTTGGGCAGCAAGTCCAAGCGAGACTTGGAAAGCATTCCTTCCACGGATGTGCCACGTTGCAGAGCTGCTGAACACATGGTTTTTGTGGCGATGGTTTGATATGGAGTTAAAAAGGCCCGATACTATAAACATATTCACAGGCTTCTTCATCGGATGAATTAAATTCGTACGCTGACACTCCTCATTTTCAATTTGATCGCCAAAGTAGCCACAGCTCTTTTCAGTATTACTCACAGTTTACAAGGGCGTGCTTCAGATGCTGTGGCTACTCTGTGAGATGCAGAGGAATAGCAGCTCATGGCACTTCACCACAAAGCTACGTGCAAAAGAAGGTTTGCTTGTTTGTTGAAATTTAAAGAAACTCTTCTGGCAGATGGGGAATTACAGCTGTTGTGTATGTTTAGTTTGCTAAAACCAAAACAAATTTTGAAATCATATTCTCTCCTAAATTTCCAGTGAAATTGCACCATGTAGAGCATTTCCCTGCAAGGTAACTGGAGATTAGGCAGTACTTTGCTCTAACTAGGTAAGTTTCCTGTTTAACTGTTATATTATAATACATCAGTTGGGGCTCTCTCAATGCTGCTAAAACTGGAATGGTCAGCAAAACTTCAGAGAGGAAATGCAATGGCAACTATAAAAGAGAAATTTACAAAAAGAAAAGTCAGAAGATAAGAGGATCAAATGTTATCCTTGCTAACTCCAGCTGAAAGCTCAAAAATTGTATACAGCAATTTTTTCTCATGCTGGAAAGCTCTGCAACATGCTCATCAAGTATCTGGGAACTAGGAATTGCATATGGTCCCCAAGGGCATATTAGTTAAAGTGCTGCTCTTTGTGAAACAGCTACAATCCAACTTACTTGGAATTACTTTTATCTTTTAAGAATGTGCAAAATGATACAGTTTATAAAAATAGTAGGCTTCACCAGCAGTATCAGCATTCAAGAGGGTAAAAAGAAACGCTTTTTGCGGCATGCAATCTCTGGTTAGCATCAGAACTAAGTCGGGTGTAGGTATACATACATTCTCTTCCGCATTACATTTGAATTGTCTTTTTGTTATGAAGTGTAGAACAAAGTTTTACAGCAGAATTTAAAACCTGAAACCCAGGGAGGGCCTCTGTAAAATACATGTAGCTGCTAAATATCAGATGAAGAAGCTGACAACCTACATTGAAATGTGTTCATCCTATCTAAAAGACCTTTTGCTTCCAAAATGCTACCAAAAAAAGTTAGTGATTAAGTTCTAAGCCAGGATTTAAGTCCCACAACATGGGGCTTATTTGCAGATGTGATATATAAAGATTTGCCTTATCTTTACAAAGATTTTACCATCATTAGCTAGCACTGTTCTGCCAAGCACCCAACTTCTAAACCTCCTACTCCCTGCTAGTCCCACAGACGGAAGGACCAGGAGAAATCTCCAATACTAAACACACAGAATTAGTGTATAACATGTTCCTTGCACACTTCATTTCCAGCAAAAAATGCAGGAAAGAGAGTGCTTATAGTGATAGAAGAGAAAGATGGATAATTTCTCTCACCATGTTAATAGTCTACTTGGTTTTGTCAACTAATTTAGATAAATAGAGTCACCTGAATAAAAGAAAAAACCCAAACCTTTCCTTTGCCCATGAAGGAAGGGGATAAAATGTTCTTCCAGGCCATGTAGATCCAGATTCAAATTTTCGTCTGCTTGATTCACGAATAGTTTCCTTAATTTAACACTTTATTTTTAAAAAAATTTTCTGAAATAGTGCAAAACTACTTCTTTCAAGCCAAATTGCAATAATATTTAAGTGTCTAGTAGACAAAGGGATTTTCACAGTCATTTTTCCATCTGTTACATGCCTGAATCTTCTTACAATTGGTGCTGGGCAAACAGCTTCCTACTTCAGATATTTCTGTCAAGTCTATATATTGCCTTCCTGAATAATTTTCAATACACTCTCTTAATTCTAACTGAATGTAGTATATAGCTCTCCTAAGCTGGTTTTTAAAAAGTTAGCAAGTCCAATTAATAAATTGTACCAGATTAGATGTTGATCCTCCTGAACTTGGAAGCAACATAACCACTATCATTCCCTCACATGCAGCTACACAATCAGGATGAAGCATGGGGATGCTGTTCCAGATGCTGCTTTTCCCTCTGGACCACAGCAACAATGTACAGTAGTGCTGTTTAAAACAAAAATTAAGGAAGGACCACAAAGAAAAGGACTGCTGCTAAGATATACAAACTGAATTGTCAAGTTTGTGATAATACTAGAAGCACTGGAGAAAACTACAACGTTCATGTAATTTATCATGCCAACAAGTTGTTTATAAGTTTGTCTGAAACAGGTTAACATCACATTCAAATAGCTGGAGAAGACAGTAACAAGAGACTGAGGCCTCATATTCTCATGCTGCCCCAATTTCATCAAATTTGGCTAATTTTTGTATACAGTAGCAATTCAGAGTCTTACTGGACCATTCCATTACCAAGAAATCTGCAGAAATTCTTCTCCATACCTACCTGACAGGGACACTAGATTTGGCTACTTGGTGCAGTTACGTACAAGAGTTTAAATGAGATTTCCACTGGAAAGATTTTGTATAAGCATTCACTGCTTTTTGCATCTGTTCCTCTGTACTCTTATGAAAATAAATACAGAGGGCATGTTAAAAAAGTACAAATCAAACTAAATCAACGGCCAGACTGAACGCATTCAAAACAAAAAATATATCCGACTGTGTACAAGGTTGCTATGACTACACAGAAAGAGGCCAATATATTTTCAGTGTCTGGCCCAACTTTTGGCTTGGCCCTCCATTTGGCTCATCTTTATTCATAAGTAAATCTTGTTAAAAAAAAATTCAAGAAATATTTTTTGTGATGAAAAGATGCTATTTTTATTGAAGTGCTCTGAAAACATGCTGATTTTAATGACAAATTCCAGCAGGAGGAATAAAAGGATGAAATTGCTTCCTGTCAAGAACTTTGCTCAGGAATTCTGACATCTGACTTCATATGTGTTTCTTTTTTTTTTTTATTATTTAACTAATTGTACAGCAGATCATCAGTAGTGGTGCATGTTGCCTTACACCTGATGTATTATGACATGAGATAAATTTTGTGTCAGTTTGTTTAATTTCTACACAAAAGATACTTTGACCTAGAAGAGAAGTTAGGTGTGTATGCTAATAGTAAACAGAAGCTGACATTAACTATCTTTTTATCTACCTCTCACATTGTATATAAATTACATCACTATTGTCATTGTGAAACACTGTGAAAAAGCTGTCTAGGAAGATACAAAATGCAATGTTGTAAGAGTAATTACTAGAACACCAAAATCAAGCTTCTCTGGACCCTGGAGCGAAAGCTCCTGAAAGCCACAGCTGAGTTTCTATTGAGCTGAAGTTCTTTAACTGTTAGTTGTCATTGCAGAGATGAAAACTGAATCCTAAAGTTCCTGAATGTCCTATGAAACAAAATCTGCCTTCAGGCTCTAGAGGATTAGTCAACACTTGCAAGTTACTTATCATCTTATTAACGACCTCAACCTCAAAATATTAATGAATCTTATATGAAAATGTGCTCCTCCAAGCGTAATCCCACGTGCCTGCTGGAGGCCCACCTGGCTATGAGGAGCAGTGGGGATGTTGCTCTTCCTTGAGGTTCACCACCACGCTGCTGGTCCATGTCAGAGTGTGGCACAGGTCCGAGGGGCAGGACTGGCAGTACATGGCAGCACAGGTATGTCCTCCATGCAGAGCTGCTCTGCTAAGCCACACACCTCTGTTTCAGAGATGCTGCCCTGCTCTTCTGTGTATGGACATCACAAAAGAGAGCTTGCAGGGTGGGGAATGGAGCCCTCACTTTACCCTAAACGTTAGACCTTGAAATACATGATTACATGGAAATCGAATTTTTTCTTTTTTAAAGTAAGGCAGACTTAGAAATCACAGATACCTAAAAGGTTTGAAAACATAAACTAAACCAACTGAGAGCTCAATACAGCAATATGGAAGGGCTCGCTCACAGACTGTGCTCACTTCAGATGGTGAATACCACTTGGGATTGTATAGAGGGAGAGCTGAGGAGGGAGGGAGGGCTTAGCACAACTACAGCCCAAAATGTCAGAAATACCTCAGCAAGGAAGAAAGGAAGTACAAGTGGGATGTGGCAGCTGGACAGTCCTGCTTTCTTGGCATGGTGGTCCACAGCAGTCAGTGGAGTTTCCTCATCCATCACACACAAAGCAGAACCACTTTCCTCAGCTGGATTTTGGGACATGCGGTAAGGAGTAGGATGGTCATGTGCATGCTGCCTTATGCAGCTTGTACTCTGGGTTTTTCATTCACTAACTTCCAACTCAGGATAACCTTGTCCACCCCAGGACTCTGATCCCAAACCAGAGAAATGCTGCAGCTCCCACCAAGTACCCTCCCTCCCTGAAAATCCTACACACTGTCCCTCTCCAAAAGGTGTTGTGTGCTGCTGGGTGCTACAGAGATGCCTAGAAGTGGGCTCTGCCTCACCTTCACAGGGAGAGAAGAGACGAGATAAGGGAAACAGGGGAGGGTGTTGTCCATTCCACGAAGAGCCCTTCCCAGGGACTGTGAGGAAGGTAGCTGCTAATAACTGGGCAGTGGCAGGACACCATTCCAGGTGGCTGTGACTGCCAGAGGGCATGAACCAGCCCTGAGATCACAAGAGAGGGACAAGCAACGCTGCTTCACTGTGTGCCTGCAGCTCTTTGGAATTCATGCCAAACAGAAAACACACCGGGGAGAAATGGACAACCTCTGCAACACTTTTCACATAAGTTAATGTGCCTTGTCATACTTCTGGTATACGTAAGTAGCTCCCTACCACATGCAAGCATACACACGCAGGCAGAGCACAGTTGCCTCCACAAAGCAGCCGCTCACAAAAAGCAGCTTTCATGAGTGACACATCTTATCTATGGGGACTAACCAGAGGGCATCAGTAAAGGGATACGTGTGTACTTGTACTTTGTGTACATTTCTTCAAAAAACACATCTACTGTCAAGTGTTCTGGACAGCTGTCATCATTAAATCAGATGTTTCTCAAACACACAGTTGAAAAATGAAAACTCAATAGTAAGATTTATCTGACTTAACATGAGAGGCCTCTGCCGAGTTTCTCCCCCAGAGCTGCTTGCTGAAGAAGTTACTCATTCAGAGGATATGATTCACCTATCTAACTGAAAAGATCTTTCGTGTGGCACGAATCCAGTTGATCTCACTTATTATCTTGCAGCTGATGCAGCTGTAGCTCCAGAGTGCTCCCGGACACCCAGGCCAGGGGCAGACCTCTCACCGTATCAGAGACTGCCGGTGGCCAGGACACGGCAATCGGAACCACACTCGCCCACTCCAGCGCTGTCTCGGAGGCGACGTTCGCAGCAAATTCCTAAAACCTACCACTGGGACAACCGCAGGGCTTGCCAAGGGAGACGCCGAACGCGAGAGGGATGCGACCACGTTACCTGCTCCCCGGAACGCCGGGGTGGGGTCAGCACAGAGCAGGGTGGGAGCCAAACAGCTGCCACAGCTGCCGCCCCTGCGCCTGACACCAACACGCGTGTGCCCCGCGCTGCCCTCCCCGCGGGCAGCGAGGCCGCGGCCGCGCACACGCGTGTGTCCCGCGCCCCCTTTCCCCGCGGCCGCGGCACTCACCTGAAGCAGGTGGTGAGCTCGCCCGTGGGCTTCAGGCAGGGGTAGCGAGTGGTGGCGATTTTGTTCTCGGAGCAAACCTCTCTGCAAGGCGTGGAGTCGTAGTATTTAAAAAAAAAAAAAAAGGGAAAAAAAAAAAAAGGAAGGAAAAAGAAAAAGACGGGGGTGGGTGGGAAGGAAATGCACAGAAGCGGCCGCGCTGTCGCGACACCCACCTGTCGCCGTCCTGCGGCTCCTCCCGGTAGGTCCAGGCGTGCCCCAGCACCAGGAGCAGCAGCAGCCGGAGCGGGGCCAGGCTGGCGGCCGGCCGCCCCATCGGGCCGCCGCTCCCCTCCGCGCCGCGCCGGCTCTGCCCGCCCCGGCCGGCCGCGGGGCTGCGCCCGACCCGCCGCTCCTCCCGCCCCGCCGCGGGGCCGCCCCCCGCCGCCGCCAGATGTGCCCGCGGGGAGGGGCCGCGCCCGCCCAGATGTGCCGGCAGATGCTGCCCCGCGGCGGGGCGGCGGCCAGATGTGGCAGGGTCGCGGCAGATGTGCAATGCGAGTGAGGGGACATCCACATCCCCACCCTCTCCGGTCCCCTCTCGGCCCGCCGGCTGCGGGGAGCACGGCGAAAGAGGGAGAGGAGGGTGCCCGCCCCGGACTGAGCGGGGCGGAAAGCGGTGGAAAGCTCCGAAACTATATGGGGGTGATCAGCCGCTCTCGATGCACCATCACTGATGCTTTCCAGATTGGGCTTTATCTCAAATCTCTTCCCCAAAGGAACAGAGCAGTTCAAAGCATCTCTGCTGTGACGGCTGTTTATCCTTGTGTACGGCTGCCACTTCCCCACCATTCATGAAAGAAGGAGGTTAACGACAACAGACTGTGATAAAGTAGCACATCAGGTCTGGCCCGTTGTACCGTATCCTGTTTTCACGGTTAAACTGCCTGGGACCAGGGGAGCAAACCTGCAAAATGACCGTACCTTCGCAAAGTGCTCGGCCAACGCATTGGCTTTGATCACCACACAACTTCCTTCAAGTACGAAAAGCTTCAGGGAAACGAGAATGTGCAAACCAGCCTTACTAGCACTTTCACCTGCAGGATAAACGATCTCATTTTGCAGCCAGAAAAATCAGGGAAGACTGAACAACAGATTGTACTCCTGTATTAATGGAGCCAGAAAAGTCAGGGATATGCAAGTCAAAAACTGTAACTCCTCTGTTAAACCAGCACAGAACAAATAAAGGGTTGTAAGAAGACTAGAGCAATACACTTCTATTTACCCTGCCACAGGTAACATTTAAACAAGTCGCCCCATGTTCTGTGCCTCAGTTTCTCACATCTCTAACAGGAAGACCCTAACAGCAAAATAAATAAATAAGCAATGCAGATCCCATATATGAATCAGCTATGATTAAGCTGTTAATCCCTGTGGTATGTTGTCTGGTACCCAGAAGAAGGCTAATGATAGATGGGCTCTTGAGAAACTCTGGGACTTGTCAGAAATTTTTCCCTTACTTGTACAGCATCTGCTGTGAACTGCCAACTTCAAGGTATTTCCCTCCTCTGGGTAACTCTGCATATTGTCTCTATTTGTGTGCTCAGTTAAGTAAAGGAGTGCTGCAAGGCAGAATTCCACCACCACCACCCCCATTCCTCCTCAGCCCTTATTTTATCTTTTGCTCTTGAGAGGATGTTTTAGATGTTTATTCTGTCATAATTACTTCTTTTTTCCTCTGCACAAATAATGAGTCAGCAAAGACAGGATTCGCAGTCTAGAAGCCAGTGAAAACTGTAGGTCTTTCTCACAGGGCTAAGCTCTGATCTCTCCCAGGCAGCCTATCCTGATTTGAAGATAACAGGAACAAAAGCAGGACCTGGGTGTTTGGACCCAAGAGCTCCGGAGACACCTGTCTCCACATCATGCTCCTTACCCTCCTGCTCCAAGCAGAAGGTATCCAGTGACAAGGTCTGAAATGAAGAGAGGTTTTCACTGCTGTAACCCCTGTGATGTCTGTCTATAGATAACAAAGGATTTAATTTACCACATTCCAGAAGTGGTCACAGCCCCTCCCAAAAAGCTCCATTTTGAAGAAGAAATTGGATCATACCCAACCACAGAGCTGAAATCCTTTGGATGGTTTCCAGCCCAGACCCAAGTGTCATGACTTCAGAAGGACTTAGTTTTTAATAGGATCCCATAAGTGTGCTTCCAAAAAGGTGGGGTTTTTTTGAGACCTTTTGTCACTCAGTGCAGATCTGATTCACTACCTGAGTTTCTTAACTCATCTCCCTGCCTTTGGTTTAATGCCTGCCACCCACATAGCACCGTATCAACACACTGCCATCTTTTTAATTAAAACTATTATATCAGCTTACATATGTATTTGTTTAACCCATGCAAATAGCCTCATTAATTAAAAAAAGGTAACTTGTACATGAAGCTAATCCTGTACTCAACTCTTTGTCAAAGCAGGGCCCAAATTTTTATATAAAAAAGAATGTCAGTATGATCAACAGTTGACAGAAAAGTGAGGTTAAACAGCACCATACTTTGCAGTTGGTAACTCTATTGCATCTGAATACATTAACATTGGAGGGTTTGGTCATTTTGCTCTCTCAGTTTCATCTCAGCTTTAATGACCATGCAGCCAGGGTCATCCTGGGAACAAGGCTTGCATCCTGGAAAGTGTTGAAGGGTGACGGTGGTTAAGGAAACATGGAAATGTTCCTGTTGCCTCAGGGAAGGAATGATTGGGACTGTTTTCATATATAGTAAATAAGCAGAATGTGATTTCTCGTGCAAGGGGTGCTTTTCCTTGTGCAGGGTCATGTTAGTTTTGACTTGCTCAACTCAAGCATGTATGAAGTTGATTAAGCTACACACTAAATTCTGGAACGTTCTCAAAGAAAAGAGTGAGGAATTCCATGTAGTAAAGTGCTTATCAGAAGTTTTATTTATACTGTTTATGTAGGAAGAAGATGCATTGTTTCCTGCAGTTCATTCATAATGATATTGTTAAATTAATATTACAAATTCAAGTTTCTCTTCTGGATATTGCTGGTACTGGAATAGCCTGAAGCAAACTTTAACCACTGCCTCCAAAGAGCCTCCTTCCATAGTGGAAAGGCAACAGTGTCTACACACTGCAGAACAGAAAAAGGGAGTACAGGGCTCCCCTGAGTCTTTAGAAATACACTGAGGTTGTTTGCATCCATGAAGGTCTTGAACAGTTATTAATTATCCTAGTACTCACTGACCTCCATCAGAGAGGTAGTATTAGGGTCAGTACAAATGCATGCAGAGATTTGAAAGTTTAATAATCATCCTGAACACAGAATATTTTTTTCCCCTACTTCCTATTCCCACCTTTAAAAGAACTATGATCGTGATGTTTGGAGAGGAAGGGGGTGTGGATGTGCTGGGATGTTATTTTTGGTTGGCTGTTTTTCTTAGATGTTTCCTTGCAGTCTTCGGAAGTATGCACTGTGATTATTCTTAATCCGCTTACAAACAACATTTTCATCAGTGCATTTTCCTTCTGCTTCAACTATAAAGCAAGTAACCAGTTATTGTAAATAGCCTTAATCCCACTGCAGCACTGTGTTTGCATCAAGTGCCAGGTCTCCAGCTGTCAGCATTGACATGTTTGGGGAGATCAGAGCAGGACTGAAGGTGTAAACAAACAGTAAACAGAGGTTTTCAAGACCATCTTGGGCCTAGGATGCTTTACAGAGTTGAAAGGCCTCATGGTGGTCATTCATGGACTAGGTACTCTTCCAGGTGAATGCCCAAACTGAATCTGTCTAGATCCAGACTTCCACTTTCAGCTGCTGAATACTCACACAGGTTTGGGCCACGTAAGGATTTCCCACACAGTTGCAACTCCAGGAGACATCTAGGGCAGTGTCCCACCTCAGAAGAAAAGCCAGAACCACAGACTAGACAGAGAAGAAAATATCCTAAATAATTATATCTAGCTCCCTAGAGAGAGGTGGAATTTCTTGCTAATTCATGATCAACAGAGTTACCTGGTCTGTAAAAGGCTGGATGAAGCAAGAAATAAACAAACAGAGAAAAGGCTAGGAATGAATGCAAAAGCTTTCAGAAATGATCCACCAGCAGCAGGTCTTGGACAAGAAGGAAGAGAGAAAGTAGAGGAAAAAAAAGGAAAGAGGAAGAAGCAGAGGAAAACCAGGGAAGATAAAGGAGCTGAGAAATGTCACAGAACCATAAGGTATGCCCACATCTAAACAGGTACTACATCGTGAAAGAGATGGTAGAGCAGCAAGCAAAGCATCTGTCAGAGCAGGGAAAAGGTAGAAAGGGGTGCTGAGAGCACAATGGCTTGGTCACAGCAGCAGCAAGTTATATTCCACGGAACCACAGAATATTATGAGTTGGAAGGGACCCACAAGGATCATCAAGTCCAACTCTTAAGTGAATGGACAACAGAGGGATCAAACCCACAGCTTTGGTGTTATTAGCACCCTGCTCCATTTGGATGTCAAAGAGCAGAGGATGAGGTGAAGAAGACCTAAAAACTGGGACAAGGGGGTTACCTTTTACCTCTTCATCCCAGCCATCCTTTTGTAACTTGGAAAGATGGGAAACTGTGAAATACTTTTTTACTTATTTTTATTTATTTAATTTGCCTATTAAGTACAGGGAGCTGTCTTACATCTGGAGCCCAACATGTTATACACTGAACAAAACATGCATAAAATAAAAATATCAGGGCAGAGAAAAGATACTTCCCACCACAAACACTAGAATGGTATTTAATCCAGCTAGGAGACAAAAAGTCTCTGCTTTCTGTCAGAGGAATTTTTGGTAAAACATGTTAATGAAGGACCAAGGCAGTTGAAATGTGATGCAATTGTTTTGAAAACAAAGCCATGGAAAAAGCCATATCAGAAAACATGAAATGGTGACCATTGGGCACTGCCTCTAGAGAGCATCACAGCTACAGAAAGGAATTGCCCCAGACTGCTTCTTCCATTTCACAGATAATGACAGGGCTCATCTTAGATTAGCAGCAAAAATAAACACCTTTTGAAAGTATCAGCTAAAACAATAGCACTGCTGACCAGGAATTAAATACGTAAATGAGAGCACTAATCCACCAAAAACAAATCCTGGTGGATACATGGGACATGACATGACACTAACCAGGGCTGACTTAGTTTTTTGAGGGTTAGGTTTTAATTCCATTTTGTTTTAAGAGATTAGAGCAGAAGAATGCAAAATCTTTCATGGTATCTCAGCTATCAAAAACATTGACCTCTGCAGCGTGTATGTGCTCCTTGTCAGTCCAGGCTCCTTCGACAAGGCTCAGGACACATCTCTAAGTGCACAGACAGCAAAATAAACAGATCCCTTCTATCCAGCCTTTGTAGTGGTCAGCAAGAAGGCCCTCTGCTTCTGAAGTTTACACGGTTATTCACCTAAATTGCTCCTGTGATGAGCATCCCATAGCAGTGTCATGTTCTAGAAGCTCTGAGTGGTGAGGAGAAAGGGTACTGACTGAGAAATCACTTTTTAACAACAGGCAGTTCCCATATGTGTGTGTGTATATGAACCTGAATAAACGGGAAACTAGATCTGATTGTACAAATTGAACTAAAACTTGAGCACTTGTTCTTTTGTTTGTAAATGCACATCATGGTGGCAGCACAGAGGAACACATTCCTAGGAAGAATTCCATCTTTCCCCCAAACCAGCTAGGTGCCCTTTGATTAAAAAAGCTGTAGGACCCCCTTTTTTAGCAGGCAAGTTGATGGTAAAGGAAGTGCAATACTCCAGACTGTTGCATGTGCATGTCACCAAAACAGCCTACAAGTGGCCAGACTGACACCCCCCAGCCCATTTGGGTTATGATAGATCCTCAGAAAGGTAGTGGGGTTCATTTTGCAAACTGCACACTGAGTAGTGTAGATACTACAGGTTGAGGTATGAGCAAGAGGGGACCTAAGTGAAATATCCATGTTAACTGAAAATTTACAACTAAAAGGTGGGGGGGGTTTGTTTGTTTGCTTTTAATTACAAATAGTAACTTGACAAGCCTTTATTTGGGAATATTGAATACTGCTTGCAGAAGAAAAAGGTTTCTGTCAATGGTTTGCAAATGCTAGTAAAGATGTTACAGTGACTAAGGCATCAAGCCTCATATGTGGAAGACATCAGAAGAGAATGGATGCTGCAACCATCCAAAAATGTGCTTTTCAACATGCTCACACACACATGTAATTCCCATGCATACAAGTAAGCAAAACAGTGGAGAAAATGCTTTCAAATACTTGTTCTGTCTCACACTGCTTGCATGGCCTTGGGTAAACGACATAGGGACAGACCTTCCACAGTCTAAAAACCTCTGAGCATGTGGATCCAAATATCTGAACCTCAGCATGTGGTTTACAACATGACCTAATCTCTTCTTTTAGACCTTCAGTCAGGTTTGCTTGTGTGAAGTCTAGGGTATTTATCTGAGGGGCAAAATTTGATCCTGATTACAGTATCAAATTAATAAAATACACATCCTTAAAACTGCAAAATATACTGATTATTTATTAAAAATATCTTTTGCACTGTAAAATATGTTGCTACAGTTTCCTACTTGTTTCCAGTGTGGATTTCCTTGAGGAGAGTTGCACACTATTCTTCCAGAGCTGTTAAACAAAAATTTCTCCATTATGGACCCGTCCACATCAAGTTGCCGAAAGTTCAGGTATCTGCCATGGTGTGGTCCCTGCAGACGGAGCCTCCCACAGACTGCCATCCCACCTGCAGAGCAGGAAAACTTATCTCATGTGCGCTTGGTTTGCAGCCACAGCCTGGCACAGCTCAAGGCAGCTCAGGTGGCTGTAGTTACACCTGTGAAAAAACTGCTTTTCCATTGCTCACCTTACCATTCCTTCAAAGTACCGCCGTACCTGGAGTTATGCAGGGAAGCTGAGGCAGGTCTGTGACACAGGGAGAAGCAAAGTAGCCCTCATACTGTTCTGCTCATGGCAATCCTTGGAGCCTGTGCCAAAGCAAATGCAGCCCGGAGACTGTACACGTGTCCCTGCTGTGGCATCTCCCTCCAGCTGTGTTTTCTTTGGCTCCAGCTCCTGCAGAGCCACGGGTACTCTCTGTGGCAGATGCATTAACACAGACACAACCGGATAGAAATC
>JAWWEU010000091.1:62452164-62470179 GCA_035583155.1 Acropternis orthonyx | reverse complement strand
ACTCACTGACTCAGGTTATTTAAGCTGAGAATCAGCCTGGCATGACAGCGGAAGCAACAGCTTTGTTCTGACAGTGCAGTTTTCCCTGACACGGAAATGATAGTATGTTTCACGCTTTTCATCTCCTGCATGTTGGTTTTGTAACTTTATTAGTAGTGATACATTTCCCCCCCCATTCTGATTTCTTTCTAAATGAGGCATCTTTTACTGGAGTTTCACTCTGCCCTTCGGAGCAACACATGTAACTCATCACAAAAACGTGCTTGATTCAGACCAGTCACCCATCTCGTTGAAGTTAATATGGCAAAACACATGCGAAAAAAAGAAAGAATATGACCTTCACTCCACAGCTTGTGACAGCTCACTCACTGCTTATTTATTCTGCACTCCTTGCAAAAACACTCCACACATTCAATCACATCTCAAAGAAAGGGGTCAAAAGGCAAGTGTTTTTAAACTGTCTCGGTTAAAGAGTCCCTTCCCATTAAAGCCATGCCGATCGTGTCAGAGATAAAAGACTGTTTTCTACGAGGACTGACCACTCTGACAAATCAACAATAAATTATTCAGAAATGGGCTCTGGCACATTCACTGCAGGAAAATGAATCTCCAGGCACCTTCCATGATAAGTTCCAAATTCTGTGGAAAAGTACATGAAATCATTTGAAGGCTTTAGTGTCTGTTTCATGAGCAATGGTACTGCTTCTGACTTGATCCATGCAGTGGATGGCCAAAGACAAAGAAATTTAAGGCAGTGGTATGGGACACTTGCAGGGGAGAAAATCAATGATGAAAAAGAAAATGTTACAAATCTATTATTTTGAGCTTGTGAAGTGATGACTTTCAGTTTTCAGTGACAGATGTGGGAGATTTCAGAGTCTGTCAAGCACAAGCAGGAAGCAAACTGAACATGTTGGAAAAGATAATTTTCCTACTAGAAGAGGGGAAAATCTACATTCAGATGTCCATTTACTGAGGTGTTAATTGTTAGGATAAATGCACTTTTTGCCCTGAGAAGCACCTTGCTCTCCAAAACAAGCAATTTACATCTGGTTTGACTTCAGGCTAAAAATGTCCTAATCCTTTTCTGTCACTGGAAGGCTGATTGGCCTCAATGAGAAATTGTGCATGCTTACACTAATTAATCTGAGATACATTCTTTTAGCATTTATCCTCTTTGAAGGTCCTTTAATACTACAAGCAGTCAGGGCTTGATCTCCTGCATCTGGCATGAAGATATTTCAAAACTCATCACCCTGACTCCTGTATACTCACCCAAGCACCAAAAGCTGCCTTTTGTCATCTGGTTTCTGCTCCTCTTGTCACCTGCACCAGTTGCACAACCTCATGGCAACCAATTGATGAAATGGAGGAGAAGGACTGTGTCCTCACAGCCTGTGGGTGAGACCCTGGGATGCAGACCCCCAAAGGCACAGAGGCTCTGCATTGCCAGGGAACACAGCAGGCATCAGACATGCCAAGGCTGTCTAGGACCTGGGCCTAAGTCCCTTCATGCCCCGCCCTCGCATCAGACCCCACAGGAGTCTAACAGTGATTCACAATGTACATGTTCCAGGTGTCTTCAAGGAAACACACAGTGAGGTCTCTAAGGCCTCAGGACACTGTAATAACAGGGATCCAAGTTCTTGCAAAAGACAAAATAAGTCAATCAGCTCTATAGAAGTGTTTGGCAATGTTCAGCAACTCCAGCAGAACTCTGGAAGAAGTTCCAAAACTCTGGAAAATTAAGTTACTTTGTTCTTGTAATTCCACATGGTCTTTTGCAGCCAGAAAACTGTATTTCCCTTTTTTGCTGTGTAACAGATAATAGTTTAAAAAAAAACAAAACAAAAGAAACCCCAAAACAAACAAAAACTCCCTAACTAGACATATAGAGAAAACAAGTATCTGTGGAACAATATTTAGTTTATATTTAGTTTGCTTTCTCAAACAGGTGAGGGGGATTTCAGTGCTTCATAAAATGAGTTGGTTTTATATTATTCCTCTGCAGCTATTACTTACCTAAGTTAAGTCAGTTATTTTTCTGCCTAAAAAGTATAATGATCAGAAAAAAGAGCAAACAAAGGAGCAATCATGATAGGAACTCATGTCAACTGAACAACAAGGGACATTAGCAATGCATACCTTGGCACTTCTTGGAACCAAGCTGCTTTTCCCTCTTAACCCTTCCTTTAGACATCATGTCCAAATACTTCCTTGGAATACATTCCTAGTGTGTGCAGGAGCTATTTATAATCTACAACACTTATTTTTGGATTAAATACGTGTAGGTGGCTAGTTGCCATGAGAGCAGAGGGGGTTTCGATGAATTACAAGAATGTGTATGAAATATTACACTTGGGATAACGCCTGTCCAAGCTGAGCAGCCTGTACAAGCAATGGGGTTGTCAGATGTGGTGTCAGAGCAGGCACAACACAGAAACTGGCTGAGTGGTGCATCAGTATGGCCTCACTCCATTGGTATCTTCTGCCTGTTTTGGTGAAGCACCTCTCCAGACTCTGTTCCAGGTTTCAGGCCAGTACTAAGGAGCAGCCAAGGAGCAGCTCAGAAGGGCTCCTGTGTATTCATTATCTGCCCTGATTTTAGGCAGTGTGTCTATTGGCTAGCCAGTCCCATTGCCAGAAAACTGCCTCTGCAGAGAAGAAATGTTTGAGTAGAGTCTGTCCAACACCTCTGTCAGGCAATGAAGTTTCCCAGCTTCTCTTACATATGTGGTTTCTACAAGACCACCTTGGCCTATATGCCATTTGCTGCAGGTTTGCTACCTTCTCCTCCAGGTATTTTGCCTCTCTGTCATTCCACTGACCCACACATCCCAGAATTCCCATTCTTTTCCTGAGTTAGCATCACTGCCTTCTTGCCCCCAGCAACACTGGTTTGGAGCTGGGGTTGCAATCATCCTGCACAGCATCCGAGCCCTGAGGAGGGCAGGGCTCCAGCTCCAGGGACTGATGGCATCAGCCACTCCACCATGGGCATGATTAATGTACAACTATAACAGCATGAGACATTCAGTCTGAACAGAAGGGAAAACATTTGCTAGCTAATGTTTAGATATACCAGTTGTGCTTCTTGTGCTGCTCTGTAATGAAAGATGGATAATCATTAATAGCACAACACTGGCAAACTAGTTCATACATGGTTATTCTCCAGTCAGTTCTGATTTACTGCAGGGTTCACCAATCTCAGTAAAATAATTTGGGCATTCAGCATGTCTTGGGAAACCCTAGCCTATGCTGAAAAAGCCTGTGATATATCTAACATGCAGATGCTGCCAAAGCTCTGTGAGCCCTTCACAACTGAGAGTTGCAAGATTGCCTTTCCTGATAACAAATCCTTTTACTTCTGAAATGTGACACTGGTGATGAGTTAGATATATATATTGCTATCTATTGTCCCAGCCCAGTTATAATCACTGCTCTGAATGTTCCAGGCTGTCCCAGTTTGGAGTTTTCTTGAGAACTGGGTCTCTTGCTGCTCTACAGAGAGTTGCCTGCAAACCAGCACTTAGTGAAAGATTTGGTGGGCTAATCTTAGTACTAAAAGGTAGTTGGTTGTGTGGATGTCACAGAAATATACTGTATCTCATATAAAACAGCCATCATTAGTGCAGCAAGATAGCAATAATTCTGAAGTATGAATAACATAGATGTGGTTCAATATCACTTTTCTCCCTCTGTATTTATGTGTTCAAAAAAATTAGTTTTCGTGATGGGACAACATCACATCAGTGAGAACCTAAATCTCTGTCTGGTCACAGCCAAGCCAAGAAGGCTGAAGGGAGGGGTAAGACAAAAGGAGGACTTCTCAGCTATAGGTTCAACTATGTAATAACATAAAGTATAACCATCTGCCCTTGTGGGAGGATTGTTTTGCAAGAACAACCAGACTGACATTGCAGCAAAGTTTTCTAGTGTTAATTTGTGAGCAAATTACAAGAACATGCAACTCAAAGCTTGCTTATTTAAAATATTTGGATCCAAGCAAATGTCTAGGATGTACCTACCTGTCTGAGCTGCAGACAGCACAGCCAGAGTAGAGGAGAGAAAGGGAGATACCAGATACCCAAACATGACAAAATTTCTGCACAACAATGAAACATTCAGACTTAGCTGGACACAATAGTAGTGAAAAACTGCTCATTGTATTCCAGCATCTATGAGGACAACTAGTGATGTAAGATGAGGAAATTATTTCAAAGTCTATTCGGTCATCCCAGCAAACAAAAACTGAATCTGAGTCAAAAGCAATAAATTAGGACTGAATACAATGTGGATGATTTTTTCCCCCTCTCTGTAACCCAATGAAATGGTCAGTTTAACAACTGTGAATTCTTGAGGTACATCCTACCAGCATCCTGCCCACTTCTGTGGACTCCAAGTATGAAAATCTCTATGGAAATTTCACCCCTTCTTTTGCCCCTTCAGCCATGGATTAGGGGTTGTCAATAAGCTGCTGGTGGCATCTGCCCTCATGTGCAGGTGGAGCCCCAAGGGAAGGGAGGATCTGCTCAGGTCTGTAAGACATGCTGCTGCGCAGCCCCATGGCAAAGAAACCACCAGATGGAAAACAATCTCATCTAGAGTGTCTGATCCTCTGTTCCAAAGCAGTTGCTTGTGGCTGGGGAAAGGAGATGGGAATGGCCTCCTACTCTCCCCCTGCTCTTTCCATATCAGTGGATCCCAGTAGCTCAGCTTTCCACCCAAGCCCCTTTTCACTCCCTCAGCCATCACCATAAACACTGCAATCCTCAAACTGCAGTGGTGGGAAGGAGAGCTCTGCTTTCAGCAGCATTCACAGCCCATCAGCTTCAGACAAAGGCCAAAACTGAACCAAAAGTCCTGCCAACTTTCTGACCCAGCTTGGTTTCTGCCTGTGAGATGTGGCTGGCTCTGCTTCAGAAGGGCTCCAGTGACAAAAATCATCAGGTCTTTCCCACAAGTGTCTCTCTTACATCCAGAGGAATCCCAGGTTTCGCAGAAGTCCTCCTCATCTTTTCCTCACACTCATAGTTTTTTACTGACCTGACCCACTAGTGCACTGCTGTTAAGGACCAGCTGTCAGAAAAAAAACAGCTGAGAAAAAGCCAATGACTTAATTTCATCACAGCTTTCTGATCTGTAAATGAAATGGAAAGGGAAGGTATGGAAAGGAGAGATAAAGATCCTGTTACAGAGAGTGCAGCCACAAGCCACAGTGCACAAGTAGGTCAGATAATGTGAAGAACATGGTGAAAATAAAGTGAGCAATCAGATGGGCTGTATGAGCAAATTTTTTTCCAGAAAGGACACAGGTTAAACTGATGTGAGCTTAGCTTTCACTTAGCTGCCTAATGAAGAGCACTCTCCATGCCAAGAACAGCCAAGTGCTATGGTTGGGACACCAACCTAGTGAAGCAGTCACTTTTATAATTAATTCATCAACTCAGAAAACCAGTACTGTAAGATTTAACAAGTGCCAATGCTGTTGCTGACATTTCTGTGTGGATGTGGGCGAGAACCAAGTGCACAGGATGCAATAAGAGCCAGCAGCTGTGTAAGGGTCCAGAAGAGGCCATTGAGAACAGATCATTTCAGGTTGTAAGCAATGGTTTTGATGACTTTCACTGAATGGAGATTTTCCTGTGCATTTTTAGTGTTCCCCTTCTTCAGAAAGGGCTGCTGTCTGCAGTGACTCTCATACCTCACACATCTGTTGAGTGAGAAAGTGGATTTATGTGAATGGGAGTACTAAGCCTGATTGCAGAAGAGGTTTTTTTGCATCACCCCAGGAAAGGCACAGTTGTGTAAGAAGAACAAGGCAAATACACCAAGGGAGCAACAACATTCACAGGTAGGAAAATGTAAGAGTTTCTAACTTCACTTGCTTTAAATTAAGATTGGCTTCAAATCTATCAATCCAAAACTAACTACAAATGAGCTTCTAAACTGTGAATAGGGGCAGGTTTTACTAGACAACATCACATTATGTATTTGAGATGAAGGTTTCCAAAATAATTGCTGCTGCCTTAATTCTGCAATGGAAACAGAAAAGCTATTTATCCCATCTTTTGCTGTCTCTTCCATATTTTATGTAATTGTACAGAACATTGCTCTTCCTCCAGAACTAGCTTACCATCTCACTAACTGCTGCTGTGCTGTACAAGCCCCTCAGGGTAGACTTAAAAAAAAAATTACTAAAACAGTTATGGCATTTGAACAGCAACATTGTGCTTGCTGGAATCAGCTCAGAGGAAGACCAATGTAAAAGCAATTTAAGATCCTGTTTTACAGTTCATCTTGGGCCAAATGCATTAAACCCTAACTGATAACTTCCTTTACAATCAGTTTAAATTACTTCCTCTGACCTCCTGTTGGCAACTGACATTTCATTCAAAATGATGAAAGTTATGTGAGATTTCACAGAACTTCGTCCCTGGTGGAATTTCAGTGCCCAAGTGAAAAATTGAATTTCCCAGTTGTGCACACACCATCTGACACTGGGACAGAGAGCTCATTTGGGAGTAGAAGGATAAATCACTCTTAAAACAACACTGTGACTGTTGGGTATGCAGGTCCTAAACCAGAGTGACCTTGGGTGCAAATCAGTTAGGACCAGGGGTGATTCTAGGCCAGGATTACCCAACTGCAAGCTTGAAGAAGCTGGAAAGAAACATGTATGTGTAATATACCGGTAGCCTGTTGTCCTAGGGTTCAGACTAGATTTCAGGCAAGTAGGCTGGTAGGAAAAAGTTATGCTTGATTAGTCTCAGCTCACTCTTTGCTGGAAACCTTGCACAGATTGACAAACTCCAATCTGCGTTTCTTGTTCACTGGTCCTTTTACTGCAGAGAAGAAAACCTTCCCCTTTGAGCCATAACCATTTTGTACACATCTTCCCTGGGGCAGAGAACAGTTGTCTTTACTATATATAACTTCCTTGTGCATATTTCCAGAATGACTTTTTAACTGTCAGCAGTTATTTCTTTGAAGGCTGTGCAGGATTTCATTGCCCCAGAAGAACAAGGTCTGGTCGGTCCTGAGTCTATACCATTAACCAGAGACACACTCTGTTGAACACTGACAGAATGATCTTTGTAACAGTTGTAACAGTTTCCATCATTTTATTGGACTCATTTGCACACACAGAAGCCATCTTTATGCCTAGTTTACTTTAGCACAATGTTGTGGGTTTTCTTTAAAGAAAAAGATTTGAATAAATGTATGAACTGTTTATGTCAGAGCATCTGAATGTGAACTTAACTTTTCAAAATCTTAAGGGAATTAAGCAATTTAATCTCATAGCTAGACCATTTACCCAGTTGGGTTGCTTCAAACATGTCTATTTCTGTAACTATTGCATTTTTATGCAGTCATGCCCTTCCCACACCCACTTCCTCTTAACCTGAGCTTGAGATGTGAACCCTAACAGATAAGATATACACAGGTTTTAAAGAGCATCTCCAATTTATGCATTCTGCATATCAGGCATACATATAGGGTTCCTACTGACAAAATGCAGAAGGAAAGAGAAGTTCCCCACTCCTCCTGGGGCCATCAAGGGGAAGAAAACAGGATTAAGAAACTGCAAACCAGTGAGACAGCTGCACTGTGCCATTGACTTCATACTGCATAGGACTGCTGAGTGATGCTCCAAGGAGAGAGTTCAGCAAATGAACATAATTTTGAATTGATCAGAAAACAATTCAAAAAGTGAGGCCATTCCCTGGGTGGTGCAGAGTTGATGAAAAAACCTTTTGGAGCACCACTTCAGCAGCAGGTCTTCTTCAACACCAAGATCTTGCTGTGTGCGCAGCCAATCACACACACGATAGTCCCTGTGTCCCTTGAATGTTCCTGGAATGGTGTAGCACCAGCAAGCTGCATACAGAGCATGACTCGGGCCAAGTACACACAGACAGGCACTGAGCAGGAAGAAGTCAGAGGAACCAATACAAGTACAGTGAGAAACACAGGGTGTGTGCGTGTGTTCAGGGGAACTTCATAAAGTGCTGGATGGTGCAGAAGCAGAGCCAGAGCTGGGGTTGCAGTGGCAAGGGAAGACACACGGCTAATCGTTCAACACTTTTGCTCATCATCTACAGAAGCAACACTCACTTTCTTGTACAAAGCTTAGGCAGAACCATGGTGCCTTTTCCATGAGATTTCTCATGCAGGGTCCCAGAGTGTTACACTGACCACCAACTGATTTGCTGACTCTGGCCAGCAGTTCATGGCTGTTGAGGCTTAGATGTCAACACGGCTAAATCACTGGCAGCAAAAAGAACTCTGTTTGCGCAGTAGTAGCATTAGAAGACTTGCTGAGAGTGGGTATTGTCTCCTCACTTAGAAGAAATCACAGCAAAATGCATCAGGAAGAGTGTTTAGGAGCAGGTTCTCAGCAGAGGTGAGAAATCATACCGACAAACTCCTATTGTTTTCAGAGTGCCACAGGCTGCTTTCATTTATTTTCTTTTACCACTAAAAGAGATCAAGCTACAGAAGGAGAAAGACTTCTCTAAAACTGGAATGTAAAAGTCTTGAACTTCTGTTTTAAGAAGCACCATTAAGTTTAGTGACACAGACTCAAGAATGCTTCGAGTTACATGTCAGTAAAATACAAATGCATCCCTTTATTTACTTACTGAGTCCTATGGCAGACCAGAGCAGGGATATGAAAGACTGCAGCACCCCAAATAGTCAAAAAAGGGTCAAGTCTGCACACATTCTCATCAGCAATGTACATTAAATACACATTTCCAAATTGCAACTGAAAACCTTTTAACTTCTTCCTGAATGTACTAAGAGCCAAGCTTATTCTTAAGTGTCCTCTACTGTCAGCAACGCCATTAGGTGGCAGTACATCCCAAATTATTCTTAGCAACGCCATGGTATTTTGGTGATGCTACAAATAAATGTATTTCACAGTGTGTTGCCAGGGTAATTATTAACATCATAAAGACTTAGCGTGAAACATAGCTTCCATTTATCCAGATAGCTGCAAATAGAACGTCCATTGAAAAAAACCCAAGCAAACAAAACAAAACCAACCAACAAAACACACAAAGAAAGGAGAGAGCGGACACAAAGTATTTGGCCAATAGAGAACGGCCCAGATGTCAGAGATATTTACTAATATTGCCACAGAGTCCTTGAGAATCAGTTACATATTAGGATACTTATTGAACAAAGGGATTTTCTAGCACAGAATCAGGAGAGAAGCAAGCAGGAGAAGGTCCTGCCCCACAGACAGAGTGGGAGCCTGTTTCCGTGTAGATGGCATCACAGCACCACTCCCACGGGAACTGATAGGAGCACTGCACTGTACATATCTGGGCTTCAGGCACATTTCACCACCAACTACTTCAATGTAGATTACAAAGATATTTATTTCTTTTCAGGGAGGAAACATTTGACCAGCAGATTTATACCACAGAGGGCTGTGCTATCATAATTCTGTGGGAGGTCACCACAAGCTAAGCAGTCTGCCTTCTTAACCTATCCTTACAAAATATTTAGTGGCATTCATCACATTTTATGTCCAGAAAAATCCCCTAAGGAGAAACTAATCATGGTAAAAATGTTCTCATCCTGCCAGGCTATGAAAAGTCATCCCTAAATGTAGATTTGAGAGGGTTTAGGATACCCAGAATCCAGAAAAAAGTCTCTGTTCCTCATGCCACTGACTCTGGGGTCAATTGCAAAACTATTAATGTCAGAGAGGGAAAGGACATGGGAGAAAGGATGTGTTCTTTCTGCTACTTTCCAACAGAATATACACAGATATTTCCTTGAGGAGCTGTTTTATCACTGACAACTGTGGTTTTAATTCATCTGAACTGATTCCTAATTTTAAGATGAATTTGCCAAACACTTCATATTTACAGATATAAATAAAGCAAAAAAATACTTTAAGCGTCAATATTGAAAACACAACCTACTGAAATTCACCAAGCTAGAGAAAGAACACTTCTCAGTGGGAGACTGGAGTCCTAGTTCTTGTAAGACTCATCCCTCCTTTTATTAAAAATGCCTTCCTTGTCCTACATACCAGCTTCAGACTGAGTAGCTATTCACTTCTAAAACCTACTTATAGAGTACCAATTGTTTACCATATCTCTACTTATATTAATCCAAAGGGAGACTGGAAAACCTCCTTATGCAAAGTGACACACCAGTGTCTTATCAACAGACAAGCCACCAGCAACAGGACTTGACCCAAAGTCTTTACTACCACAGTGTGACAGTAAAATTTTCAGTGCAAGCTGTCCCTTTCAGTTCTTCCCCAGGTGCACAGCAGGTAGGCTGTGCTCACACACACACACATGTACAGAAATCAGAGTGAATATGTTAGTTTTCAAGGTCTGTGTAGTTTATTGTTGTTTTATCACTGCTTTAGTTACTATAAGACTCTAGGAATGCATTTGAGACTACATCTAACAATGCATTAGCATATGTGTCATATATATTAGAATCTTTATCATTATAAAGGTATAAACCATATAAAATGCAGAAGGCATTTAATAATATTCTCCCTTGCTATTATTTCAGTAAGACTTTGGAAAGCCAATCTACTCAGTGTCATTCCATAACGCTTACATACAGAGCTACATTCATCCATTTCAGCTGGGACTTTATCATCATGTCCTTTCATTCAACATTTCCTTGCCATTTTTAAATAACAAATCTGTTTCCAGGATCTCTGAGTAAAAGCTACATGACAAGCATCTTGAGATGCTATGTAAGAGCCAGGAAAGTCTCCATCTTGAGCTGGCTTCTAGGGGTAGATGCACTGAAAGACAGATTTCACAGAGACAAAGCAAAGTGCCTGATTACACTTTGATCCTTTCATACTTGGAACTGGGCCCTGTCTTAAACTTAACCTCATTAATTAACCTTTGAAGGGGTGAAAACTCTCAGGGACTAAGAAAGAAGGCAAGGATTCAAGCAGAGACTGTGCCAGAGATGCAGGATAAGATCTACACATGAAACAGAATTTTAGAAGAGATAAATAGATTAAAAAAATAATTAAAAGGGTGATGTGTGGGAGGAACAGCTGATGAGAGGGGGGTTTCTGAATCCTTTGAAACCTCTGAGATTCAATGCAATTTTTGTGGCATTCTTTCTGGGCTGTAGAAAGCAGAGAGCTCTCCTCTGAACTCTCACAAAGAATGCTGACTAATGCCATAGAGAAGGGGAACACACCTCACTGCAAGAGGCCCCCTCAAGAGATGCTCTCAGCAACCCACCCAGCAGCTCCACACTAAGCTCCATCCTGCAGGACGATTAGCACCAAAAGAGTTGGGGAGGGATTGTCCCAGCATCCAACCCTGTGTTAAGCCCCCACCATGGCCAGGACAGAGTAGGGTTGTATGCCTGGCTGCTGCTGAATCACAGGGGTGAAATCCAGTCTCATCTGCTGTCCCATGGGGGCTGTATGCCAGGTGTAACTTGCACTGTACCAGGCCAGAATGTAAAATATTAGGTAAAGCAAACACTGCCAGATCAGACTTAGTTTTATGTCGTAAGCCATCTCCAAACAAACAGCAATAGCAGGAAGTTGGAGGGCTTTATATTTCCTGTGCTAGGTTCCCTCCTCTCCTTCTAGCACTGCATTTTACATGTGGGGATGACAGACTGTAACCCCTGTGCCAGTCCTGAGTGGAACAGCAACAAGAGTACATGTTTTCCCAGAAGACTCCAAAACATCCAAATCAGCTGAAATGTTACTGGCCAAACAACTGAGAGCCCAGTGCATAGAAATGAAGACCCACATTTTCTTTTCCACCAAAACAGGAAAACATTGAACTTTGAGGCTGAAGGTTACTTGGGTGTGCAGTTTGTCACTCTTCTGCCTGTAGCACATATAACCTTAAGCCACTATTTTATTAATGATGACCCCCCCGTCCACACAGTCTCCTTGTAACACCACCACCACCAAGAGCCATATTCATGTTTGGGCTTATGACAAGAGCTTTCAAATAGTCCAAATGGCAAAACTGCTCATTGGAGAAATAATTGGTTTTCCTTTGCTGAGCACCATAAAAGGCAGATCCCGCCTGCCCCGCTCCTGTTTGTTACCCTGCACCAGTGCACACAATATGGGTAAGAAACAGGAGGAGCTGGAGGCCATTGTACAGCAGGAAAGCTGTGCTGTAGACACAGAAATGTGGTGGGAAGATTCGCATGATTGGAGTGCTAGGATGGATGGATGGATACAAGCTCTCCAGAAGAAACAGGTGAGGAAGGAGAGTCGGTGAGGTGGCTCTGTACACTGGGGAGAGTTTTGACTGTACACAGCTCATGGACAGTGATGATAAGGTTGAATGCCCATGGGTAAGAATCAAGGGGAAGGCCAACAAGGCAGATATCCTGGTGGGCATTTGTTATGGAGCACTGAAACAGGATGAAGAGGCAAAACCTCTGCCTTGGACTTCTAGAGGGTGGACTTGGGCCTGCTTAGGACACTTGTTCAGAGAGTTCCTTGGGACACAGCCTTTAATAACAGAGGGATTCAGTAAGGCTGGACATACTTAAAGAAAAAAGCCCTAAAGGTGCAGGAGGAGGCTGTCCCTATGTGCTGAAAGACAAGCTGTCGGGGAAGACCAGCCTGGCTGGGCAGGGAGCTTTTGCAAACAACTCGCAGGAAAAAAGAGGGTTTATGACCTCTGGAAACTTTATGACCTCTGGAAACAGGGGCAGACAACTCAGGAAGAGTAAACGATGCCGTTAGGTCATGTAGAAAGAAAATTAGAAAGTCAAAAGCTCAACTAGAACTCAATCTGACCTCTGCTGTAAAAGATAATACGAAATGATTTTATAAACACATTAACAACAAAAGGAGAGCCAAGGAAAATCTCTGTTCTTTATTGGACATGGAGGAGAAACACTGTGATTAAGGAAGTAGGAAAGGCTGAGGTACTTAATGCCTACTTTGCCACAGTCCTTAACAGAAAGACTAGTTATCCTCAGGGCAACCAGCCCTTTGAGCTGGTAAGCAGGGATATGGAGCAGAATAGACCCCCAGTAATTCATGAGGAATTAGTTAGTGACCTGCTCTGCTACTTGGGCACTCAAAAGTTTATGGGACTGGATGGGATTCATCCAAGGGTACAGAGGAAGCTGGTGGCAGACCTCACTAAGCCTCCTTCTTTTATTTATTGTCAGTCTTGGCTAACTGGGGAGGGTCTGGAGCACAGGTTTGATGAGGAGTGGCTGATGGAGCTGGTGGTGTTTAGCCTAAAGAAGAGGAGGCTTGTCACTCTTCACAGCAACCTGAATGGAGGTTGTAGCCTGCTGAGGTCAGCCTCTTCTCCCAGGCAACTAACAACAGGAAAACAGGACAAAGCATCAAGATGTGCCAGGGGAGGTTCAGACTGGACATCAGGAAGTATTTCTTCACAGAAGGGGTAGTTAAACATTTGAATGGACTGCCCAGGTAGGTGGTGGAGTCATCATCCCCAAGAGGTGTTCAAGAAAGAACTGGATGTGGCACTTAGTGCCATGGTCTAGTCCACAAGGTGTTCCGGCAAAGGTTGGACTTAATGATCTCAGAGGTCTTTTTCAACCTAATCGATTCTGTGATTCTGTAAACTGCCTTCTCCTCACTCTTGCCCTCCAGGAATTGCATGTGTCCAAAGCAGTCCCAGGATGCTGTTTCCACTTCACAACCCTGTGAACAAGGTGTAGCCATTTGGCTCATTTTCTGAGCTACCGACAGCCACTGCAAGCAGGAGGGAAGTCAGACCCTGTGCAGCAAAACCAGGCATGTGTTTCATACCCTACCCAGCCACAGCTTTGCCCCATGGCTCCTCTCAGGTCACTCAGTGAGGTCCAGCACTCTTTCACAGAAAAGGCAGTGCTGAGACTTGCTACAGAGCCTTGACATCTTGAAAATGTTGGTAGGGGTAGAAAGGCCAAGGATGCTTGATTTTGGCACCTCCCCTGATCAAGCACTGCCAAGAATGTTTCTAAGGACCTTCTGCTGGCAAGTAAAGCTACCTGTGGAAATACGGCATAAAGCCCATCTTTTCCTGAAAGTAAATCTCCTGTCTAGCAAGGGTCTCCTTGGCAAATGCAGATACTGTTGACATATAGGGAATGAAGCCAGGCTTGGACTTAAGCACTTTTTTTTATTATTAAGTAATAATAGTAGTATTTCAAATATATGCATTAATTCGAAAAGTTTTAAGCTTAGCACAAAGTCCTCAGGTTTCTGAGGTATCTGCAAGTGGGCACTCAGGACAGAGTCAGACCTTATAGTGTTGACATGGATCCCTGTAATACCAGGTACCAGGTGACTGCTTACAGCACAAAGGGAATGCATTGTTTCAGTTGTTAGCAAGCTTGTTTC
Organism: Acropternis orthonyx; assembly: GCA_035583155.1. NCBI lineage: Eukaryota > Metazoa > Chordata > Aves > Passeriformes > Rhinocryptidae > Acropternis > Acropternis orthonyx. The sequence goes on along the minus strand of JAWWEU010000091.1, from coordinate 62,455,826 downwards.
TGAGCTTGCCTAATACATCTGAAACCAGATGAATCTCATAGACCCCCTTGCTTTCAAGGCAGCAGTGATTATATGTTCCCTTATTTATTGCCAGGAAGTATCTGAATAACAAACATGTAGAAACTATGCGTGAAAAAGCAAATAGAGCATTATAGCCATCAGCTTATTACTTGAGAATGGACAATAGGATATCCAGTCGCAATACCTTCCAATAATAACATAAACCTGAGGTCAAGATTTTTGGATCTTGGCTATATTGGCATTTGTTCCTACAAGGAAGATGGAAAAAAAAAGTGAAGCGAGGTTCCCACAGACCTTAAAAAGCAGAAACATCTGTTGCTGCTATGAACAGTTCGGATGCTGAGTTCAGCAGGAGAAAGTCCAGCAGCTAGGCCAGGTCTCTGCTTACCACCACATGCCTCTGTGCTCACTGGGAGATGATCAGAGACAGTTTCAAGGGACATATCAATAATTCAAACCAGCCAAAACTAGCATAAACAAATAAGAATTAGTGCTCTCTTCTTTCTGCTGCCAACAAGACTGGAAGATGTTACTGATGCCTTAAATGTGCAGTCTCAAGCGTTGTTGTCAGAGCTGTCCCCAGCTGATGAATTGCTCCACATTGTGCATTTGTTTCATTCTTTTAGTAAACAGGTTTGAGCTGAAACAATGAGCAGAAATTCTGAACAAGTGAGTCTTGTTCTCAGCAATACAATCTTCTGTGGGGTTGGGGGAAATAGCAAGTTCTCAGGGACTCATTTTTTCTGTTTGAGAAGTTAATCCCTATTTCAGTGATCCACTGTTTGCTCCTTTCCCAACAGTTCTCCATGCTTTAAGTTTGTGATTTTTAGCTTATACAGTAAACATAACTTACAACATTAGGTGACATGCAAATGTCATAGATGCTGTTTTGACAGTGTACTGATGCAAACTGTATTCCTTGAAACTTCTTCTATCAGAACCTCTTTGCTAAGCAAAAGCTCTTGGCAAACAGCTCTCGGCAGTTGCCCGGCAAGAAGCATGGGTAAATATTCACAAATAAATTCCTGCTTCTACTTGAAAAACATCAAAATGCATCAAGGCTGTAGCAACCATGATTCCAGAAGGAAAATGCTGATGATTTGGCATTTTGTACTGCCTAATCTCTTAAATATTGCATGTGGAAGCCTCACAGAATTGGAGCCCCGTTGAAGGAAAAACCTCTGTATGCCAGATTTCCATATAAAAACAGACTCCCAAATACAGTGCCTTATTTTGCTTCACATGCTTGTTAAAAAAACAACTTCCAGTGCTATGCAGAGCAAAAAAGCAAAGGGAAATGAAGACAAAACCTCTGGACCTAAAGGAGTCAATCTTGGCCCTGCTTTCTCCTCACTCATGTGCTGGCATTGTCTTGGAATTTTGCCTTGTTGCAATTAGCAGCTCAAGGAGACCCTACCACATTTTCCAGGGAGAGGTGACCAAGGGGTCTGGAAGAAATGGGGGTTAAAGAAGCACAGTCTTTGGAGTATGGATTTCTTCCTTAATACAGTTATTGATGTTATAAAAATACACTGGGCTGTAAGCAGACAGATTTTTATTTTATTAACACATTGAAGGCATGGACTTAAAGATAAGATTATGATGACCTACAGTTTAGACCCATGCCATAGTATTTATGAGGACATAGGGTTAAAGACAAATATGGCAGGAAATAGTGCTACCAGATACGCAGTTTGACAGTTTGACACGTTTCTTTTGGCAGCAATGACATTGCAAGAAGCACCCCGTTTTTCCTTCACCCTCCGTTTTATTTCCTAGTTTAAGAGCTTCTTGCACAAATAAATATCAGCTCACGCACATCGTAACATACAACACCTGGTGTGGTATAACACAGGGCCAGTATATCTAAGCACTCAGAGGTCAGAACCGAGGAGGCAACAGAAGGCAAGGGCTGGCTCAGGCACTGACTCTGAGGTAATTTAAGTAAAACATGTCCTCTGCCAGCCTGCAGACCTCACCTCCTGAGAGCATCATCTCTTACAGGACCCTCCATCTCTACCTGGTCCAAACCTGAAGAACAGAGAATAGGTTCAGTTTTGCAGAACAGCTGCAAAGAGAGCAACTCCAAGAGAGAAACCCTCCGACACTCTCGTGCTCAGCACTGTTTGACAACTCTGTCCTTGCACAGCTTTGAAGGCAAATGAAGACTTACAGGCTCTGCCAAGTGGTCTGGAGACACTTATGTTCACACAGCTTGGGGCTAACCCTCTCTGAAGCAGATTGGCATGTTGATTTCAGAGCATACGGTGTTCCCCTTGCCCTGAACCAACTGGTTGCCGTAATTTGGAGTGGGAAGAGAATGAGGGATAGAAAGAAGGAACACTTCAGCATCTGAATTGACATCGGGGCTGTGTTGTAGCCCACCAGTGTGCTGTTTATACTGTAAGAAGTTAGGGTTACATACTGCATGTATGTCTATCAGTACTGAGTCAGCAGTGTGTCCTGGCAGCCAGGAGGGGCAACAGAGTCCAGAATCAGGCACAGAATCACTGGCTGGCTGAGGGAGGGGATTGCCCTGCTCTGCTCTGCACTGGGACAGCCTCACCTCGAGTCCTGTGTGCAGTTTGGGGTGCACTGCAATACTAAAAAGATATTAAGCTACCAAAGGAGGGCAACAAGGATGGTGAAGGGCCTGGATGGGAAGCTGATGAGGAGTGGCTGAGGTAATATGGTTTCTTCAGCCTAGAGGAGACTGAGGGGAGTCCTCATTGCGGTTTACAACTTCCTCCCAAGGGAAAGAGGAGGGGCAGGCACTGATCTCTTCTCTGTGGCCACCAGTCACAGGACCTGAGGGAATGGCCCGAAGCTGTGTCAGGGCACGTTCAAGTTGGATGTTAGGAAATAGTTCTTCCCCCAGAGGGTGTCTGGGCACTGGAACAGGCTCCCCAGGGAAGTGGTCACAGCACCAACTGTTCTGGAGTTCAAGAAGCTTTTGAACAATGCTCTCAGGCAGATGGTTCTTGGGGAGTCCTATGCAGGACCAGGACAGCCCCATAACCAACCTAAACCTCCTCTGAAACAGCTTCATGTTTGTAAATGTAACATTTTCTTTTCACATATGTGCCAATCCTAGAATAGAATTGATTAAAAAATGGGAGGCCACTGCCTAGAGATCTCAGCCCAATATCAACACAAGATTCTCAGGAAACAATTCTATTCCAGGAAAAAACTTCGACTGAAGAACAAAGTGGAAAGCGAAGCTACCACGCCCTTTCCCCAATTCCCACTGCACCAAGGAGCCATGCCTCGTTCAAAATTAGCAACACATAGAGTCAGAAGTCCTGGGTAAGTTAGGAGTCTTTACTTGATGAGATATAGATGCACTAACAGTGGCCTCTTTTGAAGGGCATCTTTGCAGTTTGATCAATGCAGTGTCTTCTATCCTTTCCTATTCAGTGGGGAATTGACCTGTTGAGGTGTAAAGTACATCCACCTTCTTATTCTTTAATACATGGATAACAGTTACATTTGCAGGCTGCTGTAGCCTCCTTTACCAGTACAGATGAAGAAGGAGAACTTTACCAAACAAGGGGGAAAAAAAAAAAGGGAAAGGAAAAAAAAAAAAGGAAAACAGAGGAAGTAAAAGCCAACAAGCCCAACAGAAGTGGCATCTTAACTGT
>JAWWEU010000091.1:62442019-62452125 GCA_035583155.1 Acropternis orthonyx | reverse complement strand
GGGTTGGTCATAGGAGAATCATTGCAGTCAAGCTGTTAAACTGAAAGCTGCAGATTAACGAGCTGTACATCTAAGAGATGAAATTTAAGGAGCTTCTCAGGACTATCTTCCTCAGTGCTGTCAACTTTCACATTTTCTTACTCGGCTTACCAGATTTAGTGTTTCTCAAAGTCCCACCTCCTGAAGGCAAAGGATTTCAAATGAGAAGAGTAGGATGAATCGCTCTAAAATATTCCATCTGTTTTAGTTTCAGAGAGATGCCAGATATTGTGATCTGAGCACTACAGATGGGACCTTTCTCAAAAAAGTACTTTTTTTTCCTTTAGGAAATGCTGACTTGTTAAAATTTAAACCCATCACAGAACCCCAACAGGTTGGACAGAAGTTTTCAGACCCAGACTAGAATTGTTAGTCATCACATAAAAGGGATTCCAAAAGAAAGTAATTTGGAAAAATTGCTTTGAGGCATGCATTTATGGGTATGTGTTTACACAACCAATAGGACCAAGATCTACCAGGATACGTCATTTACCTTAGTCCATCAAAAAAGGCAAAGGGAAAACTGTAACCTGTTCATCTTTCTTGGCTGAGGCTGTTTTCGCAGGTCAGACTTTGGGGAAATCTGAAGCTAGAAGATAATATTTACTAAGACCTGGACTTGATGATCCTCGTGGGTCCCTTCCAACTCAGCACATTCTGTGATTCTGTGAGTTTTGAACCGAGCATAACACACTGTGGTTGTGGCTGGAACTCAATAGGAGAGCAAAAAAGTTACCATGGGCACCTTTAGTTTCACTTTAAAAAAACCCATACTTCTATCATGTCCCTCCTTGACGTCCTCTGAAGTTCTGCCATTGACAAAATTTCTTGTTTCTGGCAAGTGTCAAAGCATTTTCCAGGCAAACTTCCTGACATATTAATTGTACTCCATTTTTAATTCCTCTAATTTTTTCAATATAGATGATTCCCACTTCATCTAGAGCTCTTTCTTCAGCTAATTTTTTCCCCCTATGAATACGCATATCCTGGTTTTCTCTGTCAGAACAAAGGTCACTAGAAAAGAAGAGGTGAAATTTGGAAAAAAAAAAAAAAAAAAGGACTTAACTGAAATTAATCACTGTCCATCATTTAACACACACAGCCTTGCCAAGCCAGAAAGTGACCAAAGATTACAGTACAGGGCAGAAGGTGAAAAAAGAATATTCTTTCCCCGTTTTGGACTATATTTTCTAACACCAGTATGATCCAGTGGTCTGATTCTTGCTGGTTAGCACAATCACTTAGAGCAGTAGTGTTGCAGAAGTGTATTGAAACATCATCCTTAAAAGTTTTATAATTTGCCAAATACTGGGGAGATACATTTCTGTAGTAGAAAGTAGTATTGGGCATCCCATTCTTGAACAGACTGTAATTAATGCTTGTGTGGTGGTTGGTATCTCAGAGGTTGAAGTAGTCATTTTGGTGAAAAAAAATTTCCTGTTAAGTCCCAGCTTGCCAGAAAAGTTCTCCACCAAAACCAGTACTACATGTGAACACCACTGGCAGTACACACACTCCCACACAGCGGTTGTCAGCAGCAGTCAGCACTTCTATATCACTGGTCTCCAGACCACTTACAGGGCACAAGAGGTCTAGCATGGATTTAAATGGCACCAGCATTATTCTCCCACCAAGTACTGCTCAAAAAACCCATGTAAAAAACATGATGTAATGACCAGAACATTGACATTTCAAATTTTGGTGGGTAAATAGGGTGGAGTAAAGTAAGAGTTGCCCTTCTTTTTCTTCTTTTTTTCTTTTTGTGCTGAAAGTATTGGGACAAAAAAGGCGGCTCTCTTGAGTTTAGCATCTATTTAGTGTAGAGTCATGCCTTTTTGGCCAACTGAAACAATTAAAAACACTGTATTTGTGCTGAGCAGCACAAGAAAGCCTTGGAGAATGGAAAGTGCTGGCACAAAGGAATTGGGCAAACACAGCAAGGAATACTTGGCTATAGAAAGTCTTAGGAGTTTTTATGAATGTGGAAACAAAGGAGCCAAAAATAAAGTAGACATGCACTAACAATTTTATGGAACCAGTACAGAACATTCTCATCTCCCACTGCCCCAAAAAAGGAAACTTTTCTGGCAACTGGTCTAAAGAACCCCATAAGATCTTTATTCACTGAACAGACTTCAAGCTTGCAACACACATATAGTTGCAACTCCACAGTCAGTCATACAAGTCCTTTAAATCCACAGCCCCTAATATAAACCAAACTACTCAAAAATAAGGCATTATACCCCTGAGACACAGTCAAAATCATACAGCTGCCATGGGAGTGCTCTTGCATTGCAAGCAAAACTGATCTAATTTCTTTTTCATTCAGTTGATTTTTACATGAAAATAGGTCTTGCACATACACTCGCAGAACTCTGAACAGTTTCATAGTGGTTTCTTGTTTTAAACAGATTTGTTCTGTAGTCATATAGCAGAATGGCTACTGTACTTTTTCAGGTTATTGCAAAAGCTTTCAACATCAGCTATGTTAATTTGTAACATACGCTATGCAGGCTGTCACAAATAAATCAAACATTAAAATCAAACACTTTATTCACATAAATGTGGCCATTACTGCCATGGAGATGGCATATATAGTGAAAGAGACAGATGTCACTCATTACACACACTGCCTTTCACAGAACTTCATTATTGCTCTGTATGCTGCAGACAAGTTTGGCAACATTTCCCAGTCAATGTGGTTTGTCTGTGCCCAAAAACTGGGGAAAATTTGTTATTGCAGATTATCTCATTATGTAGATCTGTAACATCAGAACAAAAATAACTCTTAGGCTAGAACTGCTAGTCCATATGGGAAAGATTTCTAAATACAAGTCCATTAAAATTTTCTTCTTGCTTCCTGGGTTTTTTTCTTATCCCAGGCACTAAGCTTGATCCATGCCCAAACTACAGAGCAGTCCCAAGTGACGGAATCAAAACAGACTCCTCTTGAATTCAAGAAGGGTGCAGAGATCATTTAAAAAGTTATACTATGAACAAGAACCTTAACCTTGACAGGCTCTTCCCTTTTATAGCTGGATCAAATTACTCAATGAACTCTCTGTCTGCAATTGGTTGTGCTTATAATGACCATCAAATCAACTTCAAAGTGCTCAACAGTGACTGTAAGTCAATCTTTGACTTTATCTCCCGACACACACTAATAATATTGAAAAAACCCCAATACTATTGGAGGGGGTAATAGCAAGGTCTGGCTTTTGGCAGTTGAGAATCCAATTGTCTCCATCCTACAGCTACATGTATATAATTTATTGCCACAATAACTTGATGAGGCAATTAATTATTGGTGTTCTTCTTTGGAGGTGTAAATTAGAAAAAAATGATGAAATGGCTCAACCAGTGCCATACAAAGATTCTTTGGCAAAGGCAGGTATTAGATATCCTTAAAGCCCTTATGCAGGACCATAAAGTTATTTCTGAAGAAGAAAAAAATTGTGAAGACTCTACACATCTCACTGAGTTTTTGAGAACCTTTCCAGATTTCAAAATATCAAGAAAAATTATTAAGAATCCAGACTATTGTAGGTGGGGACAGTTGTTTTGCATTTGAATATACCCAAGATCTAAGATACTACTTCTAGGAGAGGTACTGAAGAGCAGAGATATTTACTACAAAGGGAGTTGTCCATAGGCAGGGGCAGAAGAAAAGTTACACTTCTTCATGGAGGAGCCACAGTGCACAGGGCTGAAAATGTTACATCACATAAAGGAAAGACACACCACTCCCCTATTAGTTGTTGCAGGTTTCTTCGTTTTTCCTGTATGGTTTTCACGGTAATTCAGGTTTAAAGCAGACATCAGCCTTTTTGTTTGCTTCTCAGTTGAAAAATAAAATTATCAGAATAGGACACTCATGCTTTTTTAATTATAAAGTGGTGAAAGGTCTTGTGAAAAACAAAGTGGGAACTTTATGTCTCTGACATCTCCAGTTCTCTCACTTAGGGGACTACTCATATCTTAAGTTCGTATTCTCCACTTAGTACAGGAGTACTAGGAGTACAGGACAGGGCATGGCCAGAGAGCACCCATCATATCTTGAAGGCAAAGGTTCACTTTCAGTCACCTCTATCTGAAAAAGAGCAAACAGCTCTTTGCATATTATATAAAATAAGCCACAGGCATCCGAGGCTGGAGATGCTTCAAATTCATGACACATTCCACTAAAAGGCCTCCGACAGTATCCCTCATAGTTATTCATATGGATACCCAGAATATCCATCAGGTGGACACTACCAGTGTCCAGCTCTTAGTGAGAAAGTTCAAACTTTTTGCAGTGAGCTACTCCGTCTCTTTCCAAAGCACTGTACAAGCTGGATGATTTGTCACCACATCCTGACACACAGGAAGCAGCTTCCATGAACATGACAGCTTCCACAGCTCTCTGTTTCACTCATGAACAGACACATCTGTAAGCTGCTGGTTAACTCAGAGGTCAATGCCTCTATGTTCCATATGTGCATTTAGAAACACAGACCGACCTGCCGCTTACAGAGCCAGGCTCTGTAAGTGTTTGATACAGAGGCTTTTGGAAGCTGTACATTGTGCTTGTGAAAGCATGAGAAGACAGTGTGGGAACTACTCAGCAATGCAGATTTATTACAGCTTGATATCCCCCAGTCAGAGAGTATCCTCTAGTAAACACACATGTTCCTCTCTTGCATTCACCAAGGCCACCTACATAAGCAGAAATGAAGAAAGAGCATCCCAATCTGCCTTCTACTGAAGCCACAAACTTTTTGTGTCACCACAAGTATATTGTATAACTGAATTCCTGGACGTGATTTCCTCAAAAACATTATAACAACACCAAGAAAAAAACCATGGGTCATTAAATTCCACACATCTATTCACAGGCCACAAGATCACCTCCCTCTCTTTCTGGGAGACAAGCTCTGATGCAGGCTAAGACTATCCCCTAGAAATCACATTCCTTTTTGTCCTCACCAACAACCCTCTACAACAGCAGAAAAAGGAATATAAGACACAAATGAGGAACATAAATTAAAAAAAAAATAAAAGAAGACCATCACGGTCACTCCTATCATCCATCTACTAGTTCGAGGAATGACCCAAGATCAACCTCCTGAAAGAGCTACACAACGGCACACAAAATGCTCCCCCCGCAAAAATGTGCTTGAAATGAAAACATGTGGTGGAAGAGTCATTAAACCTGAATAAACTGACCCAGAGTTCAATAAACAAGCTCTAAGACATTGATGATAAGAAGTGAAAACATCCAGTACAAACATGAATATCACTGCACAGCAAGAACCCTGAGCAAAATGCACACAGCTCCCTAGCACACAGAAACATAGAGACTGTTCTTCCAAACATTTGCTGTTTATTCCCACTTATCTCTTTTTCAGGTAAAACACACTTATGTCACAGGGGTAGTCTGACACATACATTTGGTGTTTGGCATGTTTCTGATTGCAAAGGTTTTGATTACAGACCTGTGCTGCTGCACTCCAATCTAGGCATCTGATTAACTTGTGTTGGTATTAATCAGAACTGCACATCCTTAAGTAGAGACCAAATATAGTGCAATTTCAATTCCTATCTCCTGAGGGAAACTCAAGTTTTTACAGCACGTGCTTTCTAGGTTTAACAGTTGAGATCATGATAAGCAGTGTCTAGAGTTCAGGCTCTGAATGGACACAGCCCGGGAGAGGCACCAGGACACAGAAACACCAAACCGTGATCAGTGGCAGAGCTAAGACACAGCATTTCCAGGGAAACCTGGGTACTACGGGTCCCCATTCAGGCTCCTGGTCCTACATTTTTAACCCTTCACCCTTCTGCTTTTCCTTTGTCATTCATTGGTTCTCACAGACTTACTTATCTTTGAGAGGGAAAGAGGTCCTGAAGGATGCACCAGGCAAAGGTGCAAGAATCAGGGATATTTCTGCTCAAAAGCACACACATGAGTTGAACAACACAGGCACTTACACCTGCTGCCATTAATCTGCAACCACAAAAATTAGTTGTGGGTGGTGTCTTGCACAGCTTAGCCCATTCCTGAGCAATGTTTCCAATTAATTTAACCAATTACCTATTGCAGTCATTCAGTAAGGCTTGTAGTTGCAGGGAGAGAGGAGAAGCATCAGTTGAGACTCCCCTCTTGCAGGTTTCCATAGTAGGGCTGTACCTGTGACTTTGAAGAGTGAGGAGAAAGAGGATACAAAATAACATGCCCAATATCTCATTTATGCAAATCACACTCTCCCAGCAGAGACTGGACACAACTCTTGCCCCAAAATGTGGGAGACGGGCAGAATCCAGCACACAACAGGCGTGTGTTAAGCTGGACCACAATACCAAGACATTTTGGGAAGCGGAAGCTGGGCACAGACCTCTTCACTGCCACGATGTGAGGGTTGTTGTGGGAAGGAGTCTCACAAGGAGATGGCATACAGGAGGCAACACCTATTCCCGTTGGACTACCAGCTCTTCTCTAAACCACCAGCACAGCACCTAGATATTACTACTCTGTTAGTCTAGATGTGATTTGTCTAGGTCTGACTAGCTCAATGTCCCATTTGACATACGCCTTTGTAGAGACCAAGGCAGACACCATCTCAACAGGGTATCAGTTACATCTTACTGCTCCCTGGTTCCACACTAAGGATCTCCACACTCTCCCACTGCTTTTCCACTCACTTTTGAGGATGTTTCATACTTGCATTTCCTTATTTATGTTTAAGTCAAGTAGCAGCTCTGTGGCTGACTCTTTGCAGAGCGCGTGACAGACTGTGTGCCCTGCAGAGCCCTGCCCAGCATCAGCTGCCACCTCTCTTCCCTCTCACTTTCTGTCTGATACTTCATAGGGTGAAATTCTGTGATTTCCTTCCTCTTTTTCTTCCTTCTCCTCCCTCCACATGCCTGCTTTTGTTTTGTGTTTGATTTGTTTTCTGGGCTCTACCCACTAGCACAAGTTGTCTTGTACATTAAGATAGCCCTAGAGCATTGCATTACCTAAAAAAGGTAGGGAGAGCCCATAGTTCTCCCCTTGCTCCCTAGCTGATCCAAAACACCGCTGAGAGACTGGGATGCACCGTTTTCGTCCTCTTTCTTGCAGTGTAGCACCACCTTTTGGCTCCCGGGACGATGCTGTGATTTCACATCAGCAGCTCAGCGATGTCCCTGCAGAGCGCTGACATATCCCCAAACAAGACCTTCTGTGCCTCAACTGTGCTCATATTTCACGTGCAGTACTGTTGAAAAGAGTATCCTACAAGCCACTGAAGTGAAGAGTCATCCCCTCACCCAACCACACATCACCGTGGTAATTCTTCTCCAAACTCAATGGCTTTTCAGATAAGATAAAGGTTAGCAAGGAATTCCTTCTCCACCCAGGTCTGCACTCTGAGTTCAGCAAAACAGGTATTAGCACGGCTGACAGCACACAGTCATTTTCAGGTCTGAATATGCATAAACATAGCAACCCTTTGACCCTTCACTGACTGGCCTCCAAACCTGAAGTTATTAAATGCAAAGCAACAATGCTCATAAACCCAACCCTCAGAAACAGTAAAGACACAGTCATTTGTTTGGGGCTGGTGGTGTACTAGGAGAAAAACAGAAACTAGGGAGTTTTGCGGGGCAAGGCAGTGCGAATCTGACACGTGAGAAGAGAAATGACAACATATACATATTTAAAGTAAAAGCTCCATCTCAATGTTCAATCATGCCTGAAGAAGGACCTGAAACCTTGGCTGTTCACCAGTTTAATGGTGACACCAGTCCTACAGCTACAATACAAAAATTGTCATGGTTTAGAGGAACTGCTGTAGCATAGACTTTAATAACCCACCATATTTCCCTTTCCCTTCCAGCTCTGATAAATCAACCTGATGTTATTGATGTGACTCCCACCAGCTGGGCTCCAGTCTTTCTACCTGCCTCTGGGGTTAGCGATGCCAGCAGAGGTGAGGCTCTCCTGATCAAGGATAAAGCAGAACAGATGCACCTCTTTAATGGTCCAAATTCAATCCAGTTTCAGAAAGAAAAGTGTTTTGCTCAGAATTCAGCAGAATCTGCTTTATTTTGGGGATTAACCTTTCTTTTACACTCCCTGGTAAATCCCCTTTGGGAATGTCTGTGAAAGTGGAACTAAACCAGTTTTGAAAGATCAATAAATAAATGAACCTGCAGATGTCTGAAGATGCAGAGCAGATTACTGCTCTCTCTGAAGTCTGAAATTAAAAACAATTATAGGCTGACTCATATTTCCTTGGAATATGACTGTGTGTCTTGACCTCTGCAGCAGTAGAAAACAAAGTAGTCAGGTATGTTTAAGGATGCACTCACAGGTATTTACACTCTGTTTCATGGTGTGTTCCTGTAACTTTGAAATTGCATCTAGCATTTTAAAACAAATTAATAGTTGTTTGCAACACCTTTCAAAAATCTAAGCATAACTAGGCAGCAGCTTTCCTTAGCTACTGCTCATTCACCTGTAAATGATTCTTTTCTCTTACTTTTCTCTTACAAAGTTCAGGAACCTAGTTCTACTAGAGTGACACTAAGGATAAAACATCAGGGGACAGAGACACCATTACAAACTTCATTGCCTGGGCTCAACTGCTGTCAATCTCAAAATAAATCATTTAAAAGTTGGCAAAATGTATGTAAAAGTAGGCAAACTGTAAAAATACAGTTTTATCTTTCCCAAATCAGTCCCTCTAAGAGCCTGTTTCAAACCATCTCTCAGTGGTTTTTTAGGGTCATAGTTAGGCTAACCAGCAGCCATCTCTGGAATGAAAGCTTGGCTGAAATGAGCATCCATCACTTCCACCTGAATCTGAACGAAAAACAAATATTCAAAGATTGGAACAGTGTTTGTCTGTTAAAACTATCTAGATGAGTGCAACATAGGAAGGAAATAGGGAAGAGTTCAGGTATATACAATAAAATTAAACACAGGCTTTGAGGCAGTTTTTTATGGTCTCTCCAACCTACACATAGCTGTACCTGGACAGGAAATTTCAAAATATCCTGCATTGCTCAACAGCAGCTCCTGAAGAAATTAACAGAGAATTTGCAAAGGCCAGTGCTAACTGCTGTCAAAAGTTTTCCTTTTACTTCATATACAGCCCAATCCCAAATTCACCAAGCTCATAGAAAGAGTTTCATTGACTGCCTTAGGCATTCATATGGATGCAAGCCCTAGTTTTCAGCCAGGTCTGTTTTTAAAAAAGTGAAGAAAAGCAACTAGTCCTTCATTTAGGCACCTAATTAAGTGTTTTAGTCTTGATCAAATCGTGGAATAGCTTGAATTGGAAGTGGCCTTAAAGACCATCTCGTTTAAATCCCCCTGCCATGGGCAGGGACACATTCCAATAGAGCAGCTCACTCAGAGCCCCATCCAGCCTGGCCTTGAACACTTCCAGGAATGGGGCATCCACAACTTCTTGACAAACATGCCTCATTGAGGTTTGTCTTGACAAGCACAGCCTTTGTTGGACTTCAGACCAGATGGATTTTTCTGAGGCAGAGGAAGCTCTTAGTAAGTTTTAATCTGATTACAGTACAACTTGGAAGTATCTGGGATGTATTATGCACACAAACCCAACAGGATTGTTCTGCTGATAGCTCATTTCTGCCAGCAGCTAGCAGCCTGACAACTCCTTGTGCTGACTGACCTATTGGTTGTTGCAGCTGGAGCTTGCAGAGACAATCCACCCCAGAGTGGTTTATTGTATGTTGTCCTCTTAACTTATTGAACAGAGTTCACTTAAAGAAGCCCTAAAATACTGATTGTTCTAATTAATCCACAGCAGGTGTGAGGCTTATGAAATAACTCACTTCAAATGCCTTGGAGATACCTTTGATAAGATATCTGCCAGCACACAGTCATCAATACTTTGTTCTCAGCCTACTGCAGTGAGAAGTGCAACGTGACCATGAGGAGGGAAAAGGATCACTAAATGGAAACTGAAAACCAGCAAGGCTAGTAAGGAAACCAGCATGAAAATGCTAGAATAATGATCCACTAGGAGCAGACAACTCCCCTAGCAATAAGTAGTGTAATTTTACAACAAAAC
>JAWWEU010000091.1:62405966-62423263 GCA_035583155.1 Acropternis orthonyx | reverse complement strand
GTACCCTGTAAATAATTCTTAAACATCATTACTCAACCTGTCAACCTCCCCCCTTTGTGCTATTCAGTTGCCTTACAAAATGTACTCTGCCCACTTCTGCACAGAGGTTTCTTAATCTTCCCGGTTTCATGAACAAACACAAAGCATCATTTATCACAACCAATACATAGTCCCTAAATGGGACTAAAACAAACAGTTCTCTTGCTTCAGAATTTCTTCTGGTCCCAGGTACACGCGGCACTGCCCCAGTTTGACAGAATCATCAGTTGCTCTTCACTCTTGCTCAGACTCCAAGGTCTCTTGCTGAATTCTGTAGTTATCTCCGTGGCTTCTCCCTGAACAACTGTTCCTACACTATTCAAGTTAGCGTCAACCCAATCGAGGTTGTAGTTCAATTATCAGATATTGTTTAAGATACAGAAGCAGCTGCTGCATCTCAGAAGAACATTTCTCAGAGATAATAACAGACAAGAACCGGTCAGATAGTTTAAGGAACATGAAATAGCTGGAACAGACCTAAATTATAATTATTTACCCTCACTGATCTCCCTATGTTGCCGAAGAAAAAAGTTCCACCTTAAACTGAGATTTGTTCTTAATCCTTTTTTCCCCCCGTAAATCTTAATTTAACAATTTCCCACAGAATATCTTGCATAGCACCTAATTCATTCTGATAAAGAAAAAGAGAATTTGTAAACACAAATGTACATATTGTGATACTGCATAAACACAAAGACTATTGACAGTTTTGTGAGACTTTCCTGAAAGTCCCAATGCCTGTTATGCATATATCAGTGTTTTCTCTACAGGTGTTTGTCCTGGGTTACACAAAAATTCTGGTACCCACAATTTTTTATTTTTTTTTTTCCCCTCTAAATATGCCTTTTTGGCTTTTTTGTGTTTTGCCTGCTTTAAAGACACTGAATTGCTAGTGATTAATGGCTCAAATATTTGACTACCTGCAGTGACCACCCAGGTGCTGTGAGAGACTGGAGTGTTGGTGCTCGTGGCTCAATTAGCAGCATGCTTTGCTAACAGTGTGCAGAGTGGCCATTCAGGCCAGGTGCTGAAGGTGTGCAGGCTACAGACTGGTTGTTACACAAGATAAGGAAAGGGAGAAATCCTGAGAGGTGAGGTAATGTTTCTTTTTCCTTGCACAAATCACTCAGCTGTGTTAATTCCCCAGAACATTCACACTTTGCCTGAAGGTATTAATCTCTTGTTGTTGAGCCATAATGAGCCATAATGGACTCAGTGCACTGACATAAGAGAGAGCTGCAATGTCTTCGAAGGTATCCAAGATGGCCAAAATATCCCGTGACTAACAGTATCACATCATCCAGTGTAAAACGTCCCACCTCAGGGAAGGCATGGAAAGCATTCCTACTTGAACCCGAGTGTATATAACTTTTGAGACTTTCCTCACCACCTCGATGGATCTGGACTGTGACCACCACTTCAACAGGACCACAGCCACCACTTCACCCACTGAACATCAAAACGACAACAATCAGTTCTTGTCACTGGATCCAATGCGTGTCTCACAGGTCCTTCCAGTCATTTGGGGGTCTGCAGTCCTGCTCCGACTGCAGCACTGCAGCCTCACTCCAGCTCCACACAAGCATCTATCTGCATAAAATCCCAGGTATTTGCCATTTCCTGCCAGTGTTGACTCTCCAAGTGTTCGTACCAGGTTCTATGAAAGTGGAGACGGTGAACCACATGGAAGGGTACCCATCTTGTCTCTGTCCTGTGGTCACATGTGTTTTTTCTGGGTGGGGGGGGCTGGCTGCCATCTCAATTTGGACTGGTGGGCAGGGCTTGGGAAGTTTCTCCTTATTGATTGGTTTAACCCAGTTTTATCAGTGTTGTTATTTGTACTGTTCTTGGTATAAAGTTACTTTTTCACTCTACATCTGGGCATATTTTTTTTTCTCTCTCTCTGTATTGGAGAAACTGGGGTTATTGAATCTGAGGGAGGAGACTTCTATTTGAGGTCTCCACCCCTCCAAATTGTCTCAGACCAAGACAATGTTAAAATGTAAATAGTTTCATATAAAAATTTTCAGACAAAAGGCATTTAAAAGTGACACTCAGGGATTGCTGGAACCATAACACTACCTACTATTCTCCAGTTCATATAGATATTGAAGATCTTAATGCTGTTAGGGAAAAAATATTGCTCAATATCAGAGTACAGTTCTTCTTGTTCTTCTTGTACAGGGTTGGAGAATCTTTGAAAATGGGCAGTCTTGATCGAAGTATTATCCCCTTTAAAAGTGTCTTCAATAAATAATCAAAGAGCTTCCCTGCTGTTTCTTTAGGATATAGAGCTCCTGTCATAAGTTAATTGGTTTTGAAGTTAACTTTTCAGAGAGTTGGGTGGGAGGACAGAGGAGAAAAATTGCTGTTGAAAAGATGTTCTGACTGCATTTTAGTAAAAGGGAAACTTTGTTGCAAACATGTTCAAATTCAACCTTTGCAATGTAATGAAAAATCTGTGGTTCTTTATATTTGGTTGAGCTTTTTCTTCTGTCATGAGGCAGGAGTTTTTTTATAAAAATTAAATTTTTTTTTTTTTTCAATTTTTTTAAAAAAAAAAAAAAAAAAAAAAAAAAGAGTACTTACATAATCTGTGTCAATATTGGGACATACAGACAAGTGTTAGGTCAAGGAGCTAAATATTTGCTCTGTGTGGAGAGGTTCAGGTCTTACTATGGCAACCTAAGAAAAATCTGAATATATTGCCTAGAGATTGTTTCTTCCTATTTTATTCAAAACAGTGGTATCCACATTAATAAAAGAAGCAAAAGAATATCTCAAGAAATTACATAAAATTAGGCATGTCACACCATGAACAATAACTTTCTTGAAACATAGTAGAAAATGTTAGGTTAAAATTATAAAGGTGATTTTGCTAACAAGCTGGGAACAATATATAACATGAAACATTGGCAAGCTGTCCTTCAGCCTTATTTGGCTTCCAGCTGTAGTTCAGGTTTTGAGATTAAGGTATTTATTTTGAGTTGGTTAATTTATCCTGCTATAAATGTATGTAGTGCAGAATGTGAAGCACTGACACACCTTTAGATTAAATACTAAGTTTACAACAGTTTAGTCCATTGAGTTAGGGACTTGTATTGGAAATGGCTGGATTTAAATGCCTTTTCATATTGCAGCTGATTTTCAAAGGAAAATGTATGTATTTGGTACCTCATCAAGAAAATGTTCCTCAATTTATATCTCCACAGAGACCTATCCATTTAGATATAAACCAGTGAAGGTGTCAGAAGTTTGTGACATAAAGTGACTCTGAAGATTACCAGGAAGATACCCACACCATTTCCTTTGTATAATTTCATGGCCCAAATATTCATCCAGAACCATCTGAAAGTTAACAGATTTTGTTTGCAGGCAATATTGTTTCCTCAGTAGCATCCTGTAGCTTCCCCTGCTGAGTCCCACATCAGGCATTGAAGATTGGAGGTAAAAGAAGGTTAAAGATCAGGGAACAGGTCCCAGGGACAATTAGGGTTTATTAGTACCCAAGTAGAAGCCTCATTTAAAAGCTGTGATTTTTTTTTCTTTGAACTGCAATCCCTGAAAATAAAAAATAGCCTTGAGTGATGGTTGAACTGATACTTGTGAGCTTCAGAAAACATTACTGGTAAATAAAGAATCTTTTTATCTATGCACAAAAAAACGTAAAACCTGTCTGTGACTAAAAGAAGTGGTCCTCCAGCAGAAGTTCATTTACTCTTTTATTGGACAAAGGAACTTAAGAAGGCAATGAAATAGTTCTCCCTATCAGATTGTAGAGTGGTAACACTGGCAGGGAGACCTGCTGCACTCTCACTTTAGGGAGAAAGTCAGACTATAGTACTCGTCAGCTAGAAAGACTAAAATGAATTTTGAGAAAGTCAGTATTTGCCCTCCATTAGCAACATTGTTTTTACTGGATGGCAAAAGCTAATTAAGAACAGGTTTGAAGATAGGAATGTTTTGGCAATGAGAGAGGTCGGAGTAGGCCTTTTCCAGAGAAAGGTACAACTCTTATACATTTTATGTATATGAGAATTTGGCCTTATAGACAGATGCTAACATGTTAATTTAGTTGATTGCCTAAAGTGTCTTGATTGCACACATACCGTTTTCTGCTATGGGCCTTTATTGACAGGCAATTTGGCCAAATCTTTATCCAACTTTTTCTGATATTCAAGAGGCACTGCTGTCAACCACTCCCACAAGTGCAAATCTCCTTTCCTTATTGAAATGAACTGAAATTTGCATGGAAGATTTTGACAGCACTACAATATTTTTCTCAGCATCTATCTTAGTAAGAAGTGTATTCAAGATGCAACTCATAGGAATGTAACACTATTAAAAATTCTTCTGATATTCTCAAACCAATTACTAATAATCCAGTATGTTGGAGAACATGCATGTTCACTGACAGAGAAGCCAGATGCAGCTTCCCAGACAGAGGCCTCCGTGATAATGATGGAATCTGCAAGACAACCTTGGTTGGCTGTGAAGAGAAACCTGCTAATTTCTGTGGAAAGATACATTTGAAGGACTCTATTAATAAAGTTAGACATAAGATAGACAAGAACTGTGTGGACTCACCAATTTTATAAAATCTATCTTAGTTAATATTTAGTCATAACAGTGTGTAGTTAGGTAGTTTGCATTGAGTGTATTAGCTTTAGAATATACATAGTGGTGTGTTAAAATACTTCTTACTTGTACATTAGAAGATCCCTGCTCACAGGATGATGAAGGTGCCTTAATATAAACATAATTGCTTTTTCCTCTGCCGTTCCTGAACAACATTCTAACCTACTGATGAGGATTTAAACCAAAACTTTCCTTTAAGTACTTTTTCTCCTGGCCTCATCTAGTCTATTACCGAAGTCCTCAGAAAGCCTCTACTTCACTACACTACATAGACATCTACTAGGAGATTTATGTCAGCTATTTATCTTGGCACAGGAAAAATGACAGAACTCTTCTGAAATTGAAAAACACAGATCCTAAGTTGGCCTTAGAATCAAAGATCGTGAAAGCCTTCCTTTCCCTTCTTGTCAATATTCTGAATAGTTCACTAAAACGCAGAAAGGAAAAAAAATAATCGTGCTGATTCTATTTATGGGCCATTAGTGCAAAACTCTACATTTCTGTGTATAATGTCTCAAGTTCATGAGTTTTGCAGTTCCTGATGATACTGAGAATATAGCTGCAAACATTTATCTGCCTGAGTTGTACATACCATAAAGGAGGCTATAATTTAAGAAAAATGCTGTTAGACTTTTAGCCATTGTTACTCAACAAAGTCAGAATAGTATGGACTGTCAAATCATTGCTGTAATGAAAATGGAATAGTAAAGGACAAAGTCTCGTTCTGCCACAGGATAATTTGTTTGACATCAGCGGTATAAAAAATTGTAGAATTTAGAGGAGAGTATCCAAAATGTGATTATAGAGCACTGTAATGGTGTTAAGGAATCAAATCATTACACTGCTAGAACAGTCCCAGCTCTCTAATATTTCTGCATAGTAGCCATTATAA
This sequence comes from Acropternis orthonyx, assembly GCA_035583155.1. Classification (NCBI taxonomy): domain Eukaryota; kingdom Metazoa; phylum Chordata; class Aves; order Passeriformes; family Rhinocryptidae; genus Acropternis; species Acropternis orthonyx. The sequence goes on along the minus strand of JAWWEU010000091.1, from coordinate 62,417,694 downwards.
CATTGTGTAACTGACAGCTCCTACAGCATTATATTTTCACTGTTCCATTCTCTTTAATTTAAAATTATACTACTGAAGAAAAGTTGCCTTAATTTCTGTAAAAACGGTTTAATTCTATTATTTTTCAATAAAATTAATATGAGTGTTCAGTATTTTTTTCATACTGTATTTAGAAGACCAGAATTTTGCTTGTATCTCTCTGTACTCCTGAAAACCATTTTATGATCTGGTCAACTCAGCAAAGTTGACTTTTCTCTGAATGTCCTGTAATATTTTAAGCAGAATCTATATGCTATCACAGCCCATGGTATCCATAACAGTTTTTTTTCCTGTTCTTTCAGTCCTGGAACAGAGCTTAGGCCCAAAGATCACATGTTCTCTACCAGTGCTGTACCAGGCAGACAGCTAAATGCTGCCTTTCTATTCCTTCCCATGATACGGACTTGAATATATGGATGATAACCATGAAGTTTGTGTGAGGTGGGGCTGTCATGAGTACAGGCTTTGAAGTAAGAGGAATGTCTCTGCCTAATTCTCTTGCTTTATTGGTGAAGTGTTGTCATGCTAAGTGGAAGATCTAGTCAGGAGTTCTGGCAACTACCACATGATGCCAATGCTTCTGGCTTCAGGAGGCCAGTGCTTTGTTCTTGATTTTATTGTTGATTTGCTTTGAAATCTGAGGCATATAATTATGCAAATTTTTCTAAATTAATTTAATTCTGCATGTTTAAATTTTCAGTTTTAAGTGTTTAAAATGAAAATAGTTAGGGTTTGATTTTCAAAGAGATCAAGAATGCATCTTTTGCAAGATTAAGGTCAATTAACTCAGCTGGTGAAAAAAAATCATTGACAAAGGCAACATTGTGTCTGGGTTCCTAGGCAGTTCACTTTTGTTGAGCTGTTCTAATTTAAAGTTGTTTACTACCAGTAGTAAATGAATGCCGTAAATTTAAAGGAATTAACTAAAGAAATATTTTTCAGAATTCAAATATGTTTAAAACCTTCAGATCAGGAATGAAAGAAAAATAAAGAATAGACAAAGTTTTCTGAGTTATTCAGGGACGCAAGCACATGGGCTAACTGGGAAGAGTTGCAGAAGATTGCAACCAAATGGTTAGGTAGCAAGTAGATGATGACATTCAATGCAGAGATAAGTGAGGTCACCTACACCAAAACAAAATATAGCCCTACCTTTCTTGGGTGGTTATGGGTTCAAAACTGACTTTTATATATGGGATTGGAATCTTTGAGAGATGACATATAACTTTATGGAAATATTTAGTAAAGTTAAAGAAAAGAAAACAGTAAATATTTTAGCAAAAGAATCATTTATATAAAAGTGAGAGCATATGCTTGATTCAAAGGCCTTAAAGGACAGCATACACCAGCTGAAATTTCAGTCTACCTTAATTTCTAAAGAAAAGAAGTGACAAAGATTGAAGGTCAAAAAAGGTACACAAATAGAGAGAATGGCCTTACTTTATATCACAAAGGGAAAAATAAATAAATCTATATTTCAAAACTTAGAAATAAGAATGTACCTTTAAGTTGGTAATTGTAACGCTCCAGCCTGAGGCTGCTTGCTCACGGGCTTTACTAAGAATATTACTTTAATATTTATACATATAGGGTTCTTTAATACCCTAAGAAAATGCCTAGAAAATAAGCCATGGGCTTGTTTCTAAGGAGTGTCTTTATTAATTTAGAGGAGAAAATAAGGCAACTTGGCAGTGGTTCAAAAAGGATATTACACAAGCTAAACAAAATATTCCACCACAATACCAACTCAATATATATTAATCAACAACACTCAAGTCAGTATTCAACCAATTCACCACATTTAAGTCAAATCCAACCCCTCCAGCTTTGAGCTACCCAAAGCACCAAGAGAAGGAGTGAAGAAAAAGAAACAGAGGGAGCAAAAAAAGAGAGCAGGAGAAAGAGGAAGCAATAGCTACCCCTGAGACTTTGTGGCAGACCAGCTCTCACACATCCGGGTGTCAGAGCTGTGACATGTGACACCCCAAAACCTCTGGTTTTATCTGCTCTGGTCTCTCTATGGCCAAACTCCGCAGGTGGGGCCTCTGACCCCCTGGCCACTCTGGAGTCCCAGGCCAGGGTGAGGGCCCATGTTCTCACTGTCCTTGCCAGTCTGAGCTGGCTCCAGGAGCTGTGGGTGTTACAGTTTTCCTGGGCTGTTTGTGACTGGCAGCTGCTCCAGTGCTTCTCCATGTGGGCTCCAGGGCCCTGTCATGAGGGATACAATACCACCCCACCTCTGTGAGGTTCGACCCATCCCTTCCCTCTACACACACACACACCCACCCATAAGGTGCTTCTGACCCAATAATAACTGATCTGGTGTGTAACTAGAACAAACACACTAATTTTAGAGTTAAGGGATAAGCTTATGAACACACAATTTTTCACATGAATTAGTAGATGACACAAGACTAATAAAGACCAGAATGACAGCATTATGTTAATCTGCTGATTCTTCTTAGGATATTATTTCATAATTTTGATGAGAAATACAGTGAGCTGGCACTGAAATAATAACTGAATTGCACAACACAAGGGAATAGACGTTATAGTACTTAATGCAGACATTTTCCACAGTAGACGTCATTGAGAAAATTGCCTGCTGTCCTGCAGCTCACCTTGAAAATCTTTGGAGACCATGTATGCAACATTTTCAGCATTTTCAGCTGTGACAAAATTGAGATAGTCCCTGGAAATTTTCAGAAAGGCTTTGGGGAAATTCTGTACCTACACACTTCCTCTACCACCTCCACAGTCTTATATATCCAGTAATACTCTGGAGACAAAAAAGGCAAGAAGGACAAAACCTGAAACGATATAAGATCTAAAAGGCAAATACAACCACTCCTTGGTCATGCAAATGAATCTGAAGCATATCATTTAAGGCACACACAAGAGACTGCTTATCTGAGTCAGCAACAGGACAAGAATATCCATATTTAGACTCATGGTGTTGCTAGTAATCTTATTCCCTCTCTCCTCTGCCTAAATAATGTCTTGATTGCAGTAAGTTCCCTGTTAAAAACTTGCACCATTTTTCTGCATTTACTGACAGAACTTACTCTGTCCTACAGTTTTATTAGAAGATATCTCACATATTGCTAGGCACTGTAAACACCTGTATCAGAAGACATCAGGTTTGCTGCCTTTCAGTTTGACCAATCGAAGAAGCCACCTTTTCCTTTGGGGTCAGTGAAATAATAATAATAATGCTTTTGCAATGAATCCATATCAGAAAATAGCTGACAAAGAAAAGTAACAGGAATATTTTATAATTAGTAAATTTTGATGCAGGTATTCTATGGGTGCTTCTTTGTGTCTAAAAACTTTCTTGAAACAGATCCAGACTTCTGAGTATGGTTCACAATGAGCATAAATTTTCTAAGCATAAAAGGAATAGTATCAGATGAATATACATCATCTAAGACCATAATGTTCCACGGAATTTCACATTCTGTTTCTGTAATAAACCCACGCAAAGCTCTAAATTTAAAAGCCATAAACATGAACTTACACTCAAGAATCACTTTACTCTATTGGATGCGCTGACACCTTATGAGCAAGACTTAATAAATAATTTTGTTCAGGGGTTGACTTCAGTCTTCTACAAAGGGAAATAGACAATAATAGTAAATGGCTTTACTGGGTTTTCCTATCAACATTTGATAGGTGTAGGGAAGGAGAAGTGGCTAAAGTAAGGATGGTGACTTCTGTGAGAAGCTACCAGAAGCTTCCTCCATGTGCTGTGAAGCTGATGCCAGTTGGCTCCAAAACAGATCTACCACTGGTCAAGGCCAAGCCCATCAATAATGGTGTTAGTGCCTCTGGGATAATGTATTATGGAAGGGGATAAAAAGTTGTTGCACAGAAGCAACTCCACCCAGGGAAGAGAGGAGTGAGAATAGAGAGGAAAAACAACCCTGTAGACACCAAGGCCAGTGAAAAAGGATGGGAAGGAGGTGATCCAGATGCTGGAGCTGGGATTCCCCTGCAGTCCTTGGTGAAGACCATAGGGACACAGGTTCCACCCTGCAACCCATGGAGGTCCATAGTGGAGCAGAGATCCACCTGCAGCCCATGGAGGATCCCATGCCAGAGCAGGCGGATGCCCAAAGGAGACTGTGACCCTGTGGAAATCCCACACTACAGTAGGCTCCCGGCAGCACCTGTAGCCCTGTGAAGAGAGAAACCTGTAGTGGAGCAGGTTTTCCTGGTAGGACTTGTGACCCTGTGGGAAATCAGGGCTGGAGCAGTGTGTTCCTGAGCGACTGGATCCATGGAAGGGACCTATGTTGGAGTAATTCATGAAGAACTGCAACCTATAGGAAGGTCTCACATTGGAGAAATCCATGGAGTACTGTCTTCCACGGGAGGAACCTCTTGCTGGAGTAGAAGAAGGGTGTGCTGGAGTCCTCTCTGTGAGGAGGAAGGAGTGACAATGTGTGATGAACTGCCTGTAGCCCCCATTCCCCATTCCCCTTCATTGCTGGGGTGCAGGTAGGAAAAAAGAGGAGTGAAGTTAAGCCTAAAAAGGAGGGAGGGATGGAGGGAAAGTGTTTTTATGTTTGGTTTTTGTTTTCATTATCCTACTCTGATTTGAATGATAGTAAATAAAATTATTTCCCCAAGTCAAGTCTGTTTGGCCTGTGACGGTAACTGATGAGTGATCTCTCTCTGTCTGTATCTTGACTCATGAGCCTTTTGTTATACTTTTCCTTCCTTGTCCAGTTGAAGAAGGTGAGATACAGAGTAGCATTGGTGGACACCTTGCATTCAGCCAGGGTCAACCCATCACACTGTAACTGTAGACTGTGATTACAGCCTCAGAGCTCTGAAGTCACTAAAGGTAAATATTAATAAACTGGAGGTTTTTTTCTGTGTGAATTACCAAACCCTGCATGCCACCTTGGTGGCAACTTAGAATTAATTCTGCACAAGATGGGAAAGCTGATACTCTAGGAGCAGTAATCCCTATGTTGTGCAAGAAGAAATGAGATTAAATTGCCATCTTTTACTCTGAGGAGTCATTAGTAATGAACAGCAATTCTACTTCTTTTCTCTGAGTCTTTGTGTTTCTTTACTCCATACCCAGAATAATCTTTGTAATTTGAAATTTTGGTATGGGGCAAATGGAACAAAACATCACTTCACTGCTTGCCAAGACCACTATATTTTATCTAGGACTAATCAATCATTTTTTAAAAAAAGTTTGGCAGTGTAGATAAGAACTTTCAGGTGTAAAACTACTTTATTTTGACCTCTGAGTAAGAGGAGTATGACTAGTTCTAGAAATCATAAATACTGTTAAAAAGTTTGAACTTCATCTTTCTTCTGAGATGAAGAATTCTCTCTTTTGAGTTTGATCAACTTACCTAGCTAACTCACAGTCATGAAAGAATTTTAATGTGAAGTATTCCTGTCTGGATGAGGTCTGTCACTATATTCATTATTCAGAGAAATAACTGAGGTGGACATTAAGGTCAGAGCTTCAACTTGCATTGTTTGGGAAACTATTTTCTACTGACTCTTCCTTTTCACTCTTTCAAGAAAAAGCCTTGAACAACATTTTTCCACTTTGCTGCCAGCCATTTCAAATACTTCAAAAACATTTTCTCTGTTGTTCAGGGCCAGAAAACTAGTGGTGGATTTAGAGGTTTGACTCTGATTTACATGCCCTCACACTAAGACCTTTAAACAGTTATCTAGTTTTTTTCTCTCCCTGTATTTTATTTGGAACAAAACAAATAATTGTTTTTTAAGTGATATTTTATTCATGTGTGTCTTAGTTTTAAAAGAAAGACCTTGTGTTTACATAAATAAACAAAATAAATATAACATTATACTTCTGGTGCTTGGTGACTTAAACAAGTTTAATAACTCCTTCAACTGCTGCAGGATTTGATTAGCACTGGTGAATTCATATCTACTCACTTTCAAAGAACACTCACAGCACAGAGTAAGAGATGCAAAAGATGAACAGATGCAAATAACAATACAATTTCAGTAGTAAAGTTATCTGCAGTTATCACATAACCCAGGCACAACATATTCCAGTGTTTCAGAGTGTAAAGTTATTCCTAAATACTTAGAAATAATCACTTTGCATGAAGAAGGTCTTCCACAATGATAACAGAACCACATGATCAATTATAATAATTCAATTTTCCTTGCTAATCAATCAATATACTGGCTGGCATGTGTGATCCTGTAAATCTTGTTTCATATCATGATATCATTATAATTTTAAGGAGTCATCTTACATAGTATTTAGCTACAAAAGATCTTGCTGTTTTAATCATAGCTATAAATACAAAGTTTTCCTCAGTATTTTCATAATGTTTAATGAAGAAGGTTGTTCAAAGATGCCTTGGAAACTGCAAGGAAAGTTCAGCCATGTTTGCAAGTAATACTTTTACCTACCCTTCTGCTTCCCACACATCCATCTTTGTCGTATCTTTGCAAAAAGCATACACTCGAAGCAGAGTGAGAAGGAAGAATTATATTGGTAGCATGGATTTTAAGAATAATTATCTTTTCAGCTTTTTCTAATGAAAAACAGAAATGGCCAGTTTCAAACCCATCTTCTCAGCTGCTGATAAGATTAATGTACTGATTAACACCTTTTCCAAGTTGGACTGGAGCTGAAAGCAATTCCGTTTGTGAAAATCTCATCCCATTTGCTGACATCTTCATTAACCTCACTGATAAGAAAACCATTTCACCATAAAAATTTCTCAGGACTGGAGATTTTATCTTCACAGCTTCCTCTAACAATGTTAATTCTCTGTGTGAAACATGCAGGTTCAATTGCCTTGATAATTTCTCTGTGCCCAATACCTTTTTTCTTTGGTTAAAAGGTTGACATAAAAGAAACCAATTACTTCACACTTACTACAGAAGACTGATTTTCAAAAGGACATTTCCACTTTTCACAAAAAGAAAGAACAAGGATGTAGATAATAGTGAATGAAAGGGTCATCAGACACAGACAGTTAATTGAAAATACATATTGAAAGAAATAATGCCATGTGATCATATCTGGAGCTATGTCAAGTTCTTCTGTTGTATTCTATAATTTCACTGGTTAGCACTCCAATTTCTCTATAATTTCTCTATAACATATCATTGCATTGTTAAAGTGATAAATATATTATCCCTTGCTCAGGCATGCTAAAGTGGAGCTTTGTAATCATCAGCAGACTCCCTTCAGTTATTTTAAAAGGCATTTTCTGCTGGAAAAAATTGCTTTTTTTTTTAAGAGACAGCTTGTACTATGGAAGCCAGCTGTAAAGATAACTGAATGGGGAAAATTGCGTCAGACAAGCTATACTCTTGTGAAAATGTTTTGCCATGTAGATTCTTATACAGAATGTGTGGCATTTTTCAATAAAGCTCACAGAAATTCAATAAATATCTACTTAATGAGGTGCAGACTTTTGTGATATCAAGACTGTTTCCCATCTCTTTTAACTTGTGTATTTGGAGTTATTGTATAAAATCAATGGCAGGATGCAGTTTTCCTGTAAATGTGAGCATGTAGATGTTCATGTCTGTCATAAAAAAAAAAAGAAAAAAAAGTAAAATGATATGATAATAAATGTGAACTTTATTCATGTACTTGAAATACTCTGTCAGGCTAAAGAAGAGTATTTTCTTGCTCTTGTGCTGTATATGTTCTCATAGACCATTACAGTGTTAGACCACTTAGCACTGTACATAAACTTCACATGACAAAGCAGCTGAAGATACACTTTCTACCTACTCTAGAAAATGTTTAGTCTCTAATTCTGTGAACTTACAGTGAAACAATGCCATTTCTGCTATAATTCCATGGAAGTAACTAATCTTACTTTAGATCTGATCTGATATTCAAATTTCTTGACTCTAGGATCTAGTGTCTCTGAATGGATTAATGCCACCAGTAAATACCCTTCACAGTGATCTAGAAACTCAGTTTTTGTGCAATATGTATAGCACCTTATGCTTATATGTTGTATATGTTTGTATGCTTATAAGATGTGCTTTCAAACTCCAATTTTACAGGCATTTACAGCACAAGAGGAGCTATCCAAAGAGCAAGAATTGTATTGTACAAGGTAGGTCTGCTATGTACTTTCAATGATGAAACAGTACCAGAGATTTAAGATCTTAAAGAGAGGCACAGAAACAGCTTGAAAATGATTCAGCACAAATAACTGAGTTCAGAGGAAAAAAAAAAAGCTAGTTTTGTTTTTCTCCCACTCTTGATTTCATTTCTTCAGATTTCAGTTTCCTTTCAGCAAGCCTGCCCGCTGGTGTACCAAGACTTTGTCACATGTTAGCTTTCAATGACAGGTTCCTGGTAAAACCACATCCCCCAACCACATCGTCCAGACACCGGTGAAGGTTGGGGCACGTTACCTCATATGTGATTCTCTCTTATCATATGTGTAATTGCAGTAACTCTAAATGGTGTTAAACTGGAAGGCTGCTCCAAGTGGGCAGTGCTCCTTGGGCTGCTGATCTGCTCCCTGACATGGCTGTGCCCACCTGGGGACCCGTGGTCCTGCTTGGCAGCCATGGCAAGAAAGAGGTTTTGTGGCTGCTCTGGTAGAGCAGCTTCCCAGGGGGGCTATGCTTCCCACAGATGCACCACTTTATTTAGGGGAATTGAAACAAGAAAATGACAGAGCACACTGGTGGCTTGAAACCACAATGGACGTATTTTCGCTCTGCCCCTGTTGCGCAATCGTATAGTTGGCAGCAGCCCTGCGATGTGCTGCTCCTGCCATAACTGGGATTTGCGCGTCACTAAGTCCCTCGCACACCAGTAAAACCCTGCGGGGATGTCGGCCTGATCTGGAACTGGAGTCAACTCCCCTGTAAACAATGGTGGGTCTCTGTGTGTTACACCATTGCACTCAGATACGTGGCTCTGCCTGTGGCCACCTGAGAGCTGAGCACTTTGGGTACTCTGACTCACAAGCAGGTCTATTAACCCATTTTGTACACTAAAGTGTCCAACCCCCACTTTATTCTCATTTCACTCCTCCCTTCCCCCTGCCTCACCCCAGTCTCCGCCGTAAGGGTTCTAATTACCTTTAGCACTGTTTTAAAATAAAACAAATAAAATAAATACATGGATGCCTTCAACTTGACTATTCCATTCGTTTGTGAGCCAGCTGCTCTGATGTCAAAGAATCTCCTCTCCCATATATACCCAAACGAAGGGCCCATCTCTTTGTATGACTACAGGAATACTGAGAGAAGTTGCCTTTAAAGTTTTATCTCTTTTCAGGGTGAGGAAGTGTTGGTAAGCAGGACAGGATCGAGGTTAATTTGGTTTTGGCCTTGCTGTAGCAAGTCATTTAAATAATTTGCCCAAGTATTTGATCTATCTCCAAATTCATGAAGAACAAGCCACAGGTCATACCTGGCTCTGTCTAAACAAGCTAAATAAATGAGCAAAGTAATACACGTGCCAGAAGTTTAAGGGACCAACATGTTCCCATTGCTTGACTTTGTGGGCACTTTCCCTGCACTGGGGACTGCTGAGCACTGAGAGCAGGAGGGGCACATGGGGGTCTTGGTAAGGGCCCTGCCCCATATGCTGACATTCTGTGATTTGGGGAGCAGCTGTCAGACTGTGGCTGTGTGCATCTGCTGTGAGATTCAGCCCTGAGCATCACATGCTATAGACCACCACACCTCTACCACAAAGAACAACACGTCATGCAGACAAGCTCCTGAACTGTTTACCTGTCTTCCCACCCTCTAAAACCCAACAAACTTGTTTTGAAGAAACAGTTTCTTATGTAACAGGAATGGTGTGGTCAAAGGGCAGCTCTGCCTGAATGAGACAGGGTTATTAACAGGGATGTTCATACAGCTGAAAAGTGACCCTAAATATACCAAGTCAAGCAAATAAGTCTGTATGTCATATAGGTTAAATACCAGATAAGAGATGAATGCAATACATTCTCAAAAACATCCAAAATTCCTCCATGGCCAACCTAAGCTGCTCTGACTCTGGGTCAAAATCCAGCCAAGTGCATTGTGTGATGCTGACAGAGCCAATGTCCAGCTACTGTCTTGGGGATGCCCTCACAAAAGCCTCATCCAGCTGTAGCCTTCGTTTAGACATCTCACCCTGAGAAATGCCCTGTGAGCTGGCAACACTGCCTCTCCAATGCAGCACCACTCTGCCTGCTGCCTTCTGCCAGGCACTGACAGGGGTGAAGTTTCTAATACAGGGAGAGATACCAGCCATGTTTCAGGTGTACCATCATTTCTGGGAAACAGTCAGGGAAAAGGGTATCTGAACTGAGCTGGTGAACAATGCCCTTCTAATGGACTTCAAAGTCATTCATTATTTCAAGACACTTGATTTCAGAGGCTTCTATCCCATAGAAAGGAGCTTCCTGACATCCCCTTGTGGGTCTGTATTACACTATGACATCTTTTCCCTTGTGAAATACTGTTTTGATGGGAGAAGTAGTCATTTATTGACCTTCAGCCACAAATCAGTTCTTTGTTATGTCTGACCCATCTGTGCTTTCTTTATGTCAAGCTATTTTCATTTCCCCCTAAAAACAGAAGTCCATGCCATATGCCACTGAACAAAATATCAACTCTCCCGGAGACTAGAGGCAGATGAGTGATCCATATATAACTGGCAGCTCTCCCAACATTGTGCAACAATCACAAAGACATGACTTTGCTCCAGCTCTTGTTTCTTGCAAAAAGCACCACCTAAAATTACAGCAAATACAGGTAACTGTGCCCTGGCATGTATCAGCCACCACTGCACAGGGTCCAGAAGTGGCAGGAAGGCCCTTAGTTGCAAACAGCATGTGAATATGGACCAGCTTGTTTCCCTATGGTTAGTTTTATAACAAGGTCACTATCGCCTTGAATAGAAAGATTTAGTGAACTGAGATTGATCAGCCTAAAGAAACAGAGGCTCTGGGGAGACTTTATAGCAGCCTTTCAGTACTTGAAGGGGACCTGTAAGAAAGATGGACCTTTTGCAATAGGACAAAGTGTAATGGTTTTAAACTTAAGGAGTGTTGGTTAGATTAGCTATAAGGAAGAAGCTTTTTACAATGAGTGTGGTAAAACACTGGCACAGGTTGCCTAGGGAGGTGGTCGAAGTCCCATCCCTGGAAACATCCAAGGTCAAGTTGGATGGGGGTCAGAGCAACCAGATCTAGTTGAAGATCTTTCTGTCCATGGAAGGGAGATTGGCCCAGCTGACCTTTAAAAGGTCCCTTCCGACTCAAACTATTCTATGATTCTATGATAATTACACACCCTACCACTTGCTTCTGCTTGTCCAAGCATATTCCATCCCTCCACCTTTTTCCTCAGCACGATCACAACGCTGTCCATCTCTCCTGAACCATCACCGCAAGCACAGCCCACCCTCCCATCTCTCTTTTCCTAGCACAAACCCAACCTCACCCCTGCACCTCTTCTTGCCAGACACTGCAAAGCCCACCTCTTCACTTCCTATGGCCCACCACAAGCTCACCCCACGCCTCTTCCCTAAGCACGCTCCATTCCTCCACGTCGTCTCCCCCTACGCACGCCCCATCGTCCCATCTCCTCCCGTCCGGCCCACCGCACCCCGGCCAGCCTTTATACGGGCGGCAGGCGAGGCGCTGCCCGGACCCTGCCCCACTCCGCCCGGGCACGCCGCCTGCCG
>JAWWEU010000091.1:62393853-62405956 GCA_035583155.1 Acropternis orthonyx | reverse complement strand
CCCCCCCCCCGCCCGGATCGGGGAGGGGAGGGGCGGGATTCCCGCGCGTTTTCCGCACGTCGGGACTCGGGGAAACCCCCGCCGCGCCGCCCCGTGAGCAGCACGCTCCGCCCCGGCGCTCGCAGTGCGCTGCCGCCGTCGAGCCGAGCGGAGGCAGGAGTCGGTGCTCCCGCCTGGCCAAGCCTAGCCCAGCCCGGACGGTCCGTGCCGAGCCGAGCCGAGCCCGGACGGTCCGCGCCGAGCCGAGCCGAGCCCAGACGGTCCGTGCCGCGCAGATCCAAGCCCCGCCGCAGCGATGATGCCTGGTAGGACCCTGCGCAAAGCCGCGCCGCCCGCCTCTCCCGCAGGTACCGGGGGGTGAAGGGAGCGGGGTGGGGAGACAAGCCGGGACTGGACAGGATGGGGACAAGACGGGGACAGGACGGCCTCTGCTGCCCGCCGGGGTCCAGGATCGGGTGCGGGGGCAGCGCCCTGTGCGGCTGCGGTCGCTCGCGTGTAGCTTAGCCGAGGGCGGTACAGCCACTGCTCCCAGTGCGTGTGTCGGGACGGGGGAGGGGAGGTGTGTTTCGCGTTGGGGAAAGAAGTAAAAACTTGAAAAGGAAGCGCAGCACTGCGGGGATGTCGCGGGTGTCTGACGGCGGGTGTGTCCCCGCAGGGCGGGAGGCGGCGGAGTGCGCCCAGGAGCTGCTCCGCATCGGCGACAGGTGGGACCTGCGGCAGAGGATTCTGAACCTCCTCAGCAAGCTGTTCTGCCCAGAAATGTGGGCTGCCCGCGGGCACGGCGCGAGGAACGGGAGGGGATGACGGCCTTGGCTTTGCAGTTTGGAACGAGAGGCTTCAGAGACACTGGGAGATGAAGAAACCTCAGAAATCTCGCTGCGTTGTATTTAGCTGCCCGTAGCCGCCGAAAGGTGGCTATCACATTTCTCTGAAGAATGCTACAGCAGTATTGGCGTATGAATGCCAAGTGGGAAAAAAAAGATAGTGATGGACAGAGCCCCTCAGTGGTGACTTGGGGCACGATGGTGATGCGGGGAGACCTGGCACAAGACTGAACTCGCCTTTCACCATGGTCTGAGGAGACTTTCAGGAACTCGATTTCCCCAGTTGCCCGCTGGTCCTCGTGTCCCACAGCCGTGTTTCACCAAAAGGCTCAGACCACCCTCAGGATTAATAAAAAAAAAATTTGTTAGTGTTTTTTGTTACTTGGGATCACGAATCACACAGCAAAAGCCAGTTGCTGGGTTTTTGACTGCTCTTTTCTGAATCCTGGATCCTGCTGGACAGGGATCTGGTGGTGGGACTATATAGTTTGTTAAACAAAACCACTGTCTTTGTTGAATGGTTGTCACAGGATTTCGCTTTGCAGACTGAAAGTTAAACTTATATGAATTGATACAATGTTGTATAGTTCTAGTGTATATTATAAATATATAGTATAAGTTTATATATAATATATATATATATAAAAATACGTATACACAAGACAGAAATATCTCCACCACAAATGTATGAAATAAGTGTTTCACAGAACTATTAATTGAGTGCTGTTTGTTTAGGCTCACAACGTAGTATGAAAAAAATGTTCAAAACATGGCACAAAGTTCAATATAAAAATACATTACATAAACTATAAAAAGCATAATGTTTTCTGATAGTAAAGAAAATACATCATGTTAGCATTGTATAAGGCATATATCTGAATATATATTACAAAAATACAGGTATTGAGGCAATTGTAGTGGAAGAATTCTTTCAATATTACAAAGAATTTCTTGATAACAGTACAATTCTGCTGTGTCTTTATAAGTAACAAAAAAAACTTCAATAGAAGTAGATCTTAAAGTATAATCTCAAGTTTTTTTGAGAATGTTATTTATTCAAAGAAAGCAACTACCTCTCTTTGAAGAAATAATATCAATAGAATTGAATGTTACAGCCAGTACAATAGCCTTAGATTTTTGAATATTTAATTATACTTATAAATGAAGGTTCTTTGTACTTTATTTCCATTTCATTTCATGGCAACCTAATTTCAGTTCCAGAATGATGAAGCTGCTGCAGCACATCCAGTGGATGGTGATGCACTGTGCCTGTCTCACTGAGAGGTTGTTACCCTTGACTGTCTTCAGAGGAGCTGAATTAAACCTGCTGATCTCTGTCAAGGCAAACAGTAACTCTGCCAGTCCATTCTTATCAGACTCTATCCTAAACAATATTTTTTTCATGAGTACAAGTTAGCAAGAAAACCTCTGAAGTGATCCTGTTCCATAGCCACCTCTAAGGTCAATAGTCAGAGTTCCTTCTCTTAACTAACCTTGTATGGAAGTACATTTGCATTTTGTAAGGTGGTATATCTGCACTTTCTATTCAAGTCTTTTCCTGCCTTGTAGTGAATTCTTGTTTGTATTTATAATTTATTCTTTGGTTAGCCCTTCTGAATCTGCCTTTCCAAAATTGTCATTACATAGTTCTGGTCACTCTCACAACAAACCATGTATATTATGTATTGACACTGTTGCTGTGCAGCTGCTGACTGACTTTGACTACTTTCCACATGGAAAATTTAACCCCATCCCAGTTGTGTTACCAGGAGCCTTGCTGTTGTCTTGAGCCACAAGCACAGTTCCCTCCTCTAAGCTAGCCAATACCTTTTGAGTGAGAACAGAATGTTTCAAGAATAGTAGCTATTTATCTTAGTACTGCAAAGTCATGTGTTTTGCTGACACGTACACAGGTCAGTTTTTCAGATACCAAAAAGTAAGAGTTTCAGTTCAGCTGAACACCAGTGCCCAGGCTAGCACTCCATGCAGCTTGGCAAACCTGTTCATCAAAGGCAGCTCCAGCTCCAGAAGAAGGGCTGCCATTGTATGTCTTATGCTTGGTGGAGTCTTGGGGTCTTCATCAAGGACACTGACATTTCTATGACATGCCTGTCTGAAACTCTCAGGAAAATTCAGCATTAGCATTTGCATTAATAGATAAAATGTATTTGAATGAAAGTGTTCTCAATGTATGCTGCTTTGAAATTCCATAGGAAATGAGGGATGGGCTTTATGCAGCCCACCCACTCCGTCAGGCTCTAGCCTGAATACTATGAAATACTAGGAAAAAAAAAGTATACTAATAAATGCATTGTCATGGGGATATCCAATTTAAGTATTAGCACATTATTTTTTTGTCTAGATATGCAAGACTATTTGCCTTTTTATGAAACTTTTTTATATTTTTCTGAGCATGGTTAAGACTCCTAGCATTCAACAGGAACTCAGGAAAAAGACCTAGATCCAAGAGATCAGTGCCAGTATGTGACCAAGTACTTGCTGATTCCTTTTGTTACTTCTGCAAAGGATCTGCTTTATGACTTTATCAACACGAGTTTGTTTTTCTTAAGGCCTGTTCTGGATATGAGCCAGATGTGTTGCTGTATGCCTTATGCACGTATGTCTTGAATTCTTGCTAAGATAATAAATACGAAGTGTTTACGAGAAAAATGAGTCACTGTTTTTATAACTCTGGTTTTCTTTTGTGGATTTTGAATGCATGATTGTATTATCCTAATTTATGCTTCAATGTCAGCAGGCACACACTAGGGCAAAAGCAGAGTGCAGCAGGTATGCATTGGTAAATTAGGTTTTGACTTCTGCCGTTAAGAGGAACAAGATGTAACCATAACCTTGAACTTCAAAATGAGACACCTATTCTAATATTTTCTGCCCACAGAATAATTGGGTAGCGTCAGGGGGTCCATTACTTATATCAGAGGTGCTGCAGCTTTGAAAAAAGTATCCCTGGGCATCAGTGAAGGATAGACATCCAAGTTAAGGGTTTTGTCTCAGATCTAGGCAGAAAGGGATACAGCATTTCGTCAAAGTCAGATTTTCACTTTCTCCGAAGTTTGAAGGTGGAGTTTTGGAAGAGGGGGAAATGATACTGCTTACCACAAGAGAGTAGCAAAGGGGTAGTGCAAGGTATGTTCTTTGCTCAAGGGGGGACTCAAAGACTTGTCTGTAGAGAGGGAAGCCTGAGATCCTCATCTGCTATGCCAGGCATATCAGCAGGCTTTCCACTGACTCACTGTGCTGCTTCCTGCAGCTTCACAGGCAGGGAGAACCTTGCCTGTGGCATGTATTCACAGTGCAAGGACTAAGAGCTTCCAGGCCAAAGGCTCTGTTTTCTAATAAGCAGAAAAAAAACGCAAAGAGAAGCAATTCCCTGTCCCTTCCCAGTTAATTACCAGCAGAGGCCTGGAAATGTTTTACTTCAAGGGGCATCAGCAAAGTAATCCCGAGAAGGACCACTTGGTGACAAGTGCCACCACAGGTGCTGCACAGAGGTCTGGTTTTGCAAAGCTTCATCAGCAAATCAGACTCGATGACTCATCAGACTTGTGAAAACATCCAGACATCCTCACCTGCTGCCTGCTGGAGCCTGGCCCCTCTTCAGCCAAGTCACCTTCAGAGCACAATGTTTGTGACCTTCTCCTCCCTAAAGGGCAAGGGAAAAAACCATCCTATTACTGGGGCATGACATTGCCTTCTAAATGCACTTGACTCACCCATGAGCACCTTATATCAAAAAAACTAAACAAACCCACCTGTTGAAGCAAACTGACAGAGTTGCCACCCTATAGCACACTCCATTAACTGAGCATAGCACCTGCCCAGACAGCAAGTGCAGCCCAGAGTTGTGTTTGCACTGTGCTCCACTAGGTGAAAACCAGCCCAGTGCCCTCAGGCAGCTCATGCCTTCACATCTGACATCAAATGCACAAGAGGTATTTTCTAAACAAATTTCTAGACAAGGAGATACCTCCTCCCTCTTCCCCTCATAGAATGTTTTTATAAATCATCTGAAAAACAATGTCTCATATGCTGCTTAGTATTTTTAGCACATGCTGCTAGATGGGACTACATTTTACCACTTTTCCTCCCATCAACACGAGACGGTGTGAGAGCATGATGTGTATCCAGAGAGGCGTAAGGAGGCTGGACAGGAAAGGTTGGGGATGTGATGTGTTGTCTTTCAGTCTGGCAGGGTTTTCCATGAAGCAGGTGACTGTCTGGTGCTGGGACTGTGAGTGAACAATAGTCTCAAAAGCTGTTATAGCTGTAAACAAGGGTCCTCACCCAAGTGCGTCAGGACATTGTCTGGCCCATGTAAGAAATGGGCCACACCAAGGCTGCCCTGCCTTCTCAAGCATGGTCTCTTTGCAATGCAGTTCTCTCCAATCTCAAAGCACGGAGACTGTGTCACTCCTTTAGCAACAGCATATATCCCATGAAATGACAGTGACTCCAAATAAAAGTGCTTCAGCCATTTCATCTTACAGGGGCTTTAGTGTCATTCCCTCACCCTCGTGTAAGGATGGTGGGAGCACCACCAGGCTCAATCAGCTCCTCTTTGCCACTGTCACTGCTTGAAGGGGCAAGCTGCCTTTCTGGAGTGGATAAGCCAATGTTCAAATCTTAAGAAAACCAGTTACTTGCAGCAGCACTAAGTCCAACAGTAGGATGACATCATCTTCTCCCTCAGCTCCTGGGTTCTAACTGGGATTAGAGTCCCCTGCTACATAGCAGCAATTAAGGGCAGAATTCTCCTTGCACCTTTCCCTTCATACTCCTGAAAGGGATGTGATGAAGCCATGACAATGGCAGGAGGTCACATCCATGTCCACCCTGCCCAGGATCAGGAATTAGGGAGGCAAGTTTTGACCGAAGCAGCTGGACTTTCCCCAGCACCCCCACAGCACTGATAGCAAATGGCTTTCATAGGTAGGGAAAAATCCAAGGAAATGCAGCGTCAGGTAACTTGTTTGCTCAATGCAACAGTATCAGACTGATAAAGCTGCACTGAGGTGAGGCCAGCATGTAGGGGACTGTTAGGGGAAAGGCAGACAGTTCTGGTTTTAGTGTTGACTAACTTCAGAAAACACTGACTGCCAGAAAATATCCTTCTAGTCACAGCTTTACACACCATGGGATGGAAGGGCAACTCCTTGTTTTAGGGGAGGATGTTTATTTGCATCAAATGTTCTTTTTTTCTTTTTTTTTTAATGATCATTTAAAGAGAGGGACTTCTTTGGAAGGAAAAAAGCTTTATTAATTATTGCAATCATCATTAATTTGTGAAGTCTTTTAGCTGAGTCAAGTGCTTTATGAACACAACAACATAGAAAGACCAAGTCACAGCTGGCTTTTCCTATCAACAGAATCCAAAACGGGCTTTTAATAAGGGCTGGTGAAGACAGTCCAGTTTCAGCTGTGCTCTTGATGAGGAGAAACACCTCAGTCTCCTTTACCAAAAGTGGGGATGAGCCTTAGATAACCTGGAAGTAGATCACTCGCTCCCCAGGCATCTATTGATATGAGGCTGCTGGTCACAGGGAGGAGGTGCTGCGTAAGTGCTCATGGAAGGCAGTATTGCACAAAAGAAAAAAAAAAGAAGCACCAAACTGCTGGACCAAAAATCATCCAGGGCATGGCAAGGTGAGGGCACAGGTTTGGCAGTGCAGAGGCAGCAGGGTGGACATGCCCCCCCCCAGTGATGGCTGGCTCTGGGGTTGATCCTGTGTGGCCATGGGCACTGCCAAATGCAGCTCAGGGCTGTGGCCTGGGGAAGGTTTTGCTTCCCCTTGTCATTGCAGTCACATGCTGCCCTGTGGTGTCACTTCCCAGCATTCATGGGTATCATGCCCAGCCACCACCTGCCCTGCTCCTGCCCAGCCACCGATTACAGAGTGGACTGTGAGAACCTCCTTCCCAGATTCTCTCCTTCACACCACTCCTATGTGGGGACAGTGACCATCAGTGTTCTGTCAAATGTGGTCATGTGGCAGTTGTGATGAAATCCTGGAAGTAGAGATAAAGGAACAGCCACTCCAGACACACACATGCTATTCAGATGTAAGTAGCATTGAGTGATGCTTACAGGGAATAGAACAGCAAAGCTGTAAACAAATGAGAAATAAACTGGAACTTTTCAGGTAGAATGATCATAGAATCACATTTCAAGTTCCCCTTTTGCCCATGCCCCAAGGTCTTCACAAATGAAAGAGGTATAAATTTTCTACTGCTTCACATGTCTTAGTGGATAAATGAAGTCATATGTACTAAGCCATTTACAAATTAAGTCCATTGTGTCTTCTTGCTTTTGTATTCCTCTTTAATTAGACACTGACTGGGCAACTAAGATTTCAAATAAAGACATTCAAGACTGATCTTACAAGAGCCAGACTGCTCTGAGGCTTGAGCCCCATTGACCCCAGATTACACCATCTGTTAGGAGAAATCAGAAGGGTAGACAGGAAGTTGGGTACAGGGGAGTCAATGAAAGGAGGGGAGAGGAGCTGTGCTAGCCCAGCACCAGTGACAGCAGGGGGAGGGGAAAGGCAAAGGAAATCTTCATGACTCAAAATATCTTCTTCCTTTTTCCTATGCAGCCCCGGGGGAGAAGCCTGGCTCCAGCTGTGGACAGACACGTTGAATTGAACTCAAGGCGCTGATGCACCATCCCACACCTCCCCACCCATCCCCTTCCCACATGAATGATTTTATGCCTTGCACAGCCGCACCTGCACAACAGCATAGGCCCTGCAGCATCCCTCATCACAGCTGTTGGCAAGCGAGAGGGATGGGGGAAAAAGAGGTCCCCATGCAGATGGGAGACTGGGATACCACAGAACTCCTCTTTCTCCTCTCCAGGACAGGAAAGCATCCCCATGCCCACAGGGCAGGCCAGGAGCTTGGTGCACTGGCCTTTCCCACAGGATGAGTCAGCAGAAGTACTGGGCTTATCCTTCCTCACGTGGCACTTTCTTCCTTGCACCCTCGCAGCGTAGCACCCAGCAAAGGAAACCGAAAGCAAACACAGCTTTTGGGGCACAAGCTTGGGGATAAGGTAGTAAGGGATAAGGAAAATGCCCAACCACACCACTGGTGTAGGGAAGGTATTTGCCTTCCTTCCCCTCACACAAAAACCTACTTGGCCCTCCAGGACAACACTGTGCACAGGAGGAAATAGTAAGGTTTGCCAGGCATGACATGAAACGCAGATGAGTGCCATGGGTGTACCGTGGTCAGGACCGTGTCATGCCACGTGCCAGATGCAAATTCCAAAGTGTGCTGCCACCTCAAGTGCCCAACCCAGCACTCAAACACAGAGCAATGCACACAGGTCTGCAATGCAGATATAAACACTCAAACACGCAAGTTCCTCCCTCCAGCTCAGCCTTCCCCACAGTGACTAGCTGACATGTCTGTGCTGCCAGGCAGCATGAGATTTTGGGCGCCTCTGGCATTGCCCATGTCAGAGCAGCTCAGAGGAGAGCTTTCTGGTCTGACTCATGTTTCCGTGAGGAAGATGTGCTTCGAGGTGCTCTGCTGTAAAGCTTGTCTGTGAAGTCACCCATGCCTTTAAAAGAGTGGCCCACTTGATGCAAACCTTCCCAGTTTGGAGGTTGTGGTGTTCACCATCCACTATGAGCTCCACTTCATCTTCACTCCACCCAGAGTGCCTCTGGCCCAACCCATTCCACTGGCTCACTGTGGCTTTGAAGGGGAGTTTATTGCCAGGGTAGATGAAGACAAGAACAAATACCAGGCTAGGACTAGTTGCATAGAAATATTCTCTACACCAAAATGTATAGCCCAGGGTCTGGGCAGGAGCTACACTTCGCAGGCGATGTGCTCCAGGGACTGCTTTTGATGAAAACTCCACATTTCACCTTCGTCCTTCTCCACATCTTCTTTGAACAGGGGCAGGAAGAAACAAAGCATGGCTTCCAAGATATGGAAGCAGGTTCTATAAAACATCTTCCATCCCTTCTTAAATGCTTTAGTCCTCTTCACATTGAATGGCAGTTCTTAAGAGGGCAGTATTTTACTTCTAGCTTAGATGCACATATGGGCAGTGTTAACACTGAGGTCTTTGACTATGGTCTCCTTGACATCCTTGTCCTTGCAATGCCAGTTCCAACTGTGGACCAGACAGACTTTGGTATAACAGAATTAAGTATCTAGAGGAGTACTAAGGATACCATTTATTTTCAAAATCACTAAAAAACCCAAGCAAAACAGTTTATGGCGTTACAGATTTACATAAAAGAGACAGCAAATTGAAAAATGTACAATCTATTTCATGTTATTGCACTGACTTTTTTATAATATACAAGGCATATTAAACAGTTTTCATTAAAAGAAGTTTTATTTATATAAATAAAAGTGTAAATATACAATATCATACAATAAGTGTATCAGACTAACACACAAAATCTACCTACAGTGGGATCCCCATTTCTCTCATGAGCTAGTCTACTCTTCATCAATATTTTCACTTGTACATTTACATAACCTAAACATAGAAACAGGTAAACATTCCCATCTGGGAACACTTCCTTCAAAATTTGACAAGAACCACTGCAGAACATTAACATTAAGTGAGGGTCATTAGGAAATATGAATCACTTAACAGTTTCTTAATACTTATCTGTCTTCATATTATTTTTTTAGTGAGAAAATGATAAAATGTTTTTCCCTCCTTAATTTCGGCCTAATCTCAGAGTTTTTAATGCAGATGCAGTCCCTACAGAAGCCAGAAAATGCTTCCAGGTATAAAAGGCTGCAGAATATGCAACGGCAGTATCGCACCACTCTCATATCCAGAATGTGCACCCTCAGCTGCCCCAGGCCTGGATGCAGCAAAGCCCTCTGTCTTCTACTTTCTCCATCTAGGAGCGAATTCGCCTTGTCCGGAACGCCTTCAGCTCCCTGGTGAAGAAGTGCATAATTTCATCTTGATTTTTTTGGTCGTCCAAGATGCAGCTGCAAGTCTTTGGGGAGTCACCGCTCTCCTGGAGTTTGGCCAACACTTTGGTAGGGCAAAGAATCACCGTGGGGACTGATACGCAAGCAGCAAGGCCAAAAATGGTCGTGAACCTACTGAATACTGATGAACTAATGCAACGCCCTTTCTCATTTTAGTGTGACCAGGCTCTCAGAAAAATAACATTTACCTTGCCAGGTGCGTAACCAAAGGTTTACTACATCTGCTTGGTCTACCCATCTTGATTGTGCCAAAGCAGACACCCATAATGCATAAATCCTGGGGCCTTTTTGGGGAATGTCACCCCAGCTGAGATGTCAGGAAATGCTACTCTAATCATATCAACACTGGTAGCATCTGTAAAGATGTTTCTTGTTTTTTCTCACAAAAAAACAAAAAACCCAACCAAACAAAAAAAGGTATTTTCAGGAACAGAAACAATCAGGGTTAAATACTATTCTTTTTCTTGCTCTAATGTTAGTAGAGAAGTGTTATCATCCTACCCATAGTAACTATTATCAGATTTTAAACATTAAACCTATCTTTTAAATTATAGCCACTACTTACTCACACACAAAAATCCCCATTTCTGTTTGCTGTTACTCAGCCAACACTTATCTACGTGCATGTAAAATAAAATACTGAACAGTATCTGATTACTGAAAAATTAAAGCCTTCTAAATCACTCACAATGAACAGTACCTGCAAATAAGCATCTGAAAATATCCACCACGTATCATCTTAAGACACCTCAAATTAACTTTAATTTACAAAATGAAGACTTTACCTTTGAGCTCACACTGGTTTAGGAGTGAGGGAGATATATGCCTCCCTGCGATGGAACCTCCAAAATTTTAGACTGTGGACTGAAAAAAAATGCCATTTCCTAAAACACAATTGTGATTTACCACATTAAAGTAGCAAAAAGTTAGTACTGCACTTGCACGTATTATACGTATACAGGTATGCATTCACTACGCTGCATTAAATTCCACATGCATTTTATGTATCTATTATACACGCTATTACAGTCGGATTTTGGTCATTCCTGAACAAGGCCTCACCATTCAATTGTCATTGCCAAATATCTTCTCCCTGTTTTTCAGCAAATATGAAATATCGCAGGGGTAACTTCTTCTGTCCCATCACAGGCCTAGAACCTCAGTATGGTCCTCCAGCCCCATGTCTACATCCTCCTGAAGCCTCTCCCACCATGGAGGTGACCAGAGACAAGGACTAGTCCTGACAGAGCAGCTGAGCTTTGGGTTCACAGGGGACCCAACTCCACAGTCATCTCACAGCACTGAAACTCAATTAGTTTCAACAGAAATCCTGCAGGCAAAGGAGCTGTAGGACTACGTACAGTATTGCCTTTCCTTAACCAAAAGCTGCATCTCTCTCTGGATTCTCATGGTAACATGTCACTGAAAAAGAGTTAAATCTATTAATTTTTAGGCAAACATTGCACAGCTTTTCTGTTCATCTGGTCTCAGGTTGCCTCACAGAACTGAATTTTCCTCTGTGCATCACGACTTGCAGTCTAATGAAGCTGTCACAGAAATGAACCCAAGTGAGTGCTAGACTAACCTGGAAGCAGTTGCTCCAAGCACTGCTGAAAAAATGTAAATAAACTGAACTATAGTATGATCTTGGGGTAGGGCCAGCCAATTGACAAGCCCAGACCTTTCTGTAACAGCTACCCAGTGTCTTGGCTCACTATAAATGCAGGCAGCACTTCAGACTTGGACTGGTTCCAGGCTGAGAGCTCGTCATCCTGGGCACGTTGGCTGCAAGGAGTCTCCAGCCTAATGTGATGAACAACCTGAGGCACCGTGGAACAAACAGCTTGTTCTCAGCTGATAAGGACACTGGCCCATTTCCTCCTGTATGTATTTTATGTTGTTTAGCTATCCCAGATGTAGGAAGAGAAATAACAGAGTCTAATCTCTCGCACCCATACATTCTCCTCCCAGCACAGCAGACTATAAGTAACACTCAGCAGCATGGCCTGCTACTGATACCTCTACTGTGAGTAGAGGTGAGAAAATCCAAACTAAGTGCTCAGGGCACTGCAACCCTTTCTCTTTTGCTGTATAAAACACCACGGTTTCTCCCATCTACATAAACAGTGTTCACTTTCACCATCCAGAACCCTCAATATCAGCCCAATCCTGACACAGTCAGGCACACTTTTGTCATCCACACACATCCTCATCCACTCTCACACAAGCAAAAATAAATACTGGACAGGAGAAAACAAAGAAGACCAGTTAAAAGCCAC
>JAWWEU010000091.1:62346492-62390463 GCA_035583155.1 Acropternis orthonyx | reverse complement strand
ATACAAGTGGGGTTGGGACAAGAAATCTTTGCATTTCTGCCTTCCTTTTCCCTCTTCACGTGACAAGGGTGGTGCTTCAGAATCACACTGATTATCTGCACTGTGCACTTCTTAGAAAAGAGAACTGGTTAAGGCATGAATGTCTCACGTCATTACATAGATTACTGCTGCTGTAATCTAATGTCTAGAATACTGGACAAGCCCAGGAAGGAAATGCATCATATTTAGTAAAGCAGATTGCTCCACAAACATTTACTAGCAGATGCAATCCCTAGCCATTCCCAGGAGTGGGGTTTTTTCCTAATGATCACTTTGGCTAGCAAGTGGTAATAAACAAGGGCGCAAGAAACAACCTTGCTTTAAAAACCGTTGAATACAATAATTACAATGTTTGTACAATGCACAAAAGGAAAACTGGGCCAACATCCACTGCATGCCTGTAGTACCTTTAAATATCCTTTTTACGAGCAAGGGCCTATCTCCAGCAATGGAAGCTTTTCCACCATCAAGACTGAATCCCAAGCCAGCAGAAGTTTTCAATAATTCAACGCAGATGACATCATTCATATCCAGGTTTGGATCTGCAATAGAATATACACAGCATCCTGTTAGGCAGATAACAGTAAACTGCAAGTTGTGCTTGGTTGGGTTTAGTTTTGCTGCAGTGACAAGGCAACTCAGCATTCAGTTTGTACCCAGAGTAGGACATGTCACCTCATTTCTCAGAAGTGAAAAAGTATTATTGTAGCTGTGAATGGGAGACAGCACAAAGTGCGTTTGCACATAGTGAAATTTTCATTGTACGTGTTGAAGAAACACCTGCCAAGGTAGCTTGCTTTGGCAAAAACTATAGCTACCAAATTTAGCAATACGCTAAACATCAACAAAATAACTGAAAAATTACAGAAGAGTGGAGAGCATACTTTTCTTTCATTTGTTCCCATTTGCTTATTCCATGAGCCACATATTTTTAAATAACAGTACAGAATGAAATGTTACATTAAGCGAACATGTTCCATCGTCTTTCAGAAAAATCTGTAATCACTCACTAGGGTGAAGAATTGTTTCTGGTCTCATATCTATGAATACTATCGTAATTTACTCTAGTTGCACCCTGCCCCTTACATAGCAGATATTTTTGAAACACAATATTACTGTAGCTGACATAAAATACAATTTTGCTTAGGACAAAATAAATCTGCAGTTTTGGAAAACAGGACCTTCTTTGATCTGTGTGAATGTAAAAATTATGCAAGGCTGCATTATCACAGATTACTGCTACTGTAATCTCAGATGACTTTAAATGTTATCTAAAACATCTGTAGATGTGCTTTGCCTTGAAGGATGAAAATATGTTCTGAATAATGCAACGCGATGTTGTTCATGAGGTATTGTTGCCCCCTAGTGCCTGGAGCCAGAAGATATTCTGCATGTGTCAGGATGCAGGACACAGGCAGTATAGGGTAGAAAGAAATTCTGAAGTAATTACACATATTATATCTATGGGAGCAATTCCAGAAAGGCTGATCGATTCATTTACACAGTGCTTTCTATTTTTTTAAAGCAGTGTTACAAAGTCTTATCATAAAACTCTGCCTAAGCACAGAACAACAGAAACTGCTACAGAAAAAAAGAATCATCCAAACAATAATGATTATGGCCAACAGACTTAAAAATGGGTGCGTGGCAGCTCCATGCCCTGGTTTTGGGGTGGTCTGAGCTGAGTGTCTGGTGTTGCCCTGAAAGGCAGGGGAAGCCACCTTGCCAACTCTCTCAGCATGAAGCTGTACCCATGGCCCACTCCATCCCAGGGTCACTGCAGGAGTGCAGGACTGAGCAGGTAATCCCCTGCTCCCAAGCAGTGGAATACTGACAGGTACTGAAAGGCTTTGCGTCTTAAATCCACAAAAAATTCAGAGATCTAACACCCCAGGTGCAGCCTTCACACCAAAATGCTGTCTTGTTCCTGAGATGAACCTACTATTCCATCAACACATTTCTGCTTAAACCATTTATTCCTGGTTTCCTATGGGATGGCTGACTTCAGTATGGCTTACTTCCATTTACTGTAATATCAAAATAACAGTATGAAATCTGCTATTACAAAGAACAAGGTAAGTCCTTATGAATAACAAACTGCAGGGCATGAGGTTTTCCTTGAGATTTTTATTTTTAAAATTATTTTTGGTTGTGTGCTTTCTTGCTTTGACTACTGTTATTATTTAAAGGGAGTTTATCCTGGATTGGAAGAATATGTGGAATCACACACTTAGGTAGAAATTGGATTATCCCCTAAATTAGGTCTTCTAAGTTTGTGCATGGTTATGATAATTAAAAAAAACCCAAAACCCAAACTTCATTTAGGCTCCAAAGAGAACAAATAGAATTTAAAGGTAATTTCATTTCCTCCCTTCGATCACATAAGGCACAGACGCTTTTAATCTAAAACACATGGACATTTTTCCCTCCAGTCTGCTCTGCAAGGGAATCCTTCCAACTGTTCTTGGACAAAGATCATACCTGTTCCTATTTCCATGGAAACATCCTTTCCAGACCCCACACATTTTCTGCCAGTAGCTGATGTCTCAAGTCTGGAGAAATTGCTTGCTTTGCCTTTTTCCTTCTGGATGACAATGACTGCGTATTTGTACAGTCTTGCATGATGAAGAGTATTCAGGACATCCCCATGGACTGAGCTTGCAAGAGATTTGCCATTGATTGACAAAACAAGATCTCCTCGATGGATAGTCCCTTCTTGAGATGCCACTCCCTTTGAAAACACTCTGTGGACCTACAAGGAAGATTTTAACAGGTATTTTTTAACCTCATGACCACACAGTGTTCTACAGGACAAGGTGAATACAGACACCCTACCAAAGTTTGCAGTCAGTGCCCAGTGCCTGGATATCAAGAAACATTTGCTCCAGGGAATATCCTTGAGTATCAAGGACTAAGTGACAGGACAGGACTGCAGTTAGGAATGGGGGAACGGAGAGGAAAAGATGATATTATTGCATGATCATTCTAAGCCAAAAATAACCAAAACCAGTTAGGCAACGTAATATCACAAATCACTTATGCTTTCACTAAACTCCTCAAAGGCCTTCAAATTAACATATATCAAGTGACACACAGGTTAAATCCACATCCTTGCTACTGCAACCACATAGAACATTGTGATGTGTGACACCCACTCTCCCAATTCCCACTGACTAGGACATGCATCCTGTGCTGTTTTCAAACACACACTTCTAAACATCTGTGCACAGAAAGGCTCTGACTTACTGCAGCTGTACAAATATTTAATTGTTCGTCTCAATCTGGCTGATCAAATACCATGCAGATAGATGCAGAGGGATGATTTAGTGGCTTGAAATGCATTCATCAAGGGACAAAAATACTCTATTCAGAATGGATTAAACTTTGAGTAAATTCCAGCAAGTTTTGATGTGTGTCATTTACAGAAAGGAACTGACAAAAAGACTCAAGACCCAGTATTTAAGGACTTGCCTTGTAGGCACTGTAATTTCAGCAGCCAGAATATGGTTTCCCATGGAGACAGTTCTAGATCTGCCTGGCAAAGACTCAAAGCAGCAAATCTGTGCTCACAATTCTACATTTTTCTCTAGGAATTTATCCTACTACCCAGACCAAAAGCAAGGCATCAGAAGCCTTTTGGATCCTGTTCCCTCTCATGGCAGGTCCATGCTGAGATGGGCACCTGCCACAACCCTACAGATCCAAGAAGATACATTTCCAGCCAATCTAAGCAGGCATTCAAAGCTGGCATAACAGCTTCAGTAATAGATGTTGACATGTAAATGCAGGAAGTGGAATACAGGACTTATGTGCAAGACATCTGGTGCTTTCCCTCACATGCTCCTCAGTACCTTGAAGCTCACCAGGCATTTCTATTTCTGCACCAAAGCGTGGGTACAACAGCACCTCAGCACCCACTGGCAACCCTAAATCCAGCTGGGACCCATAATTCCAGCAGGTCAAGAACACTAAAATGTTCCCCACCTGAGGAGCATGCCTTATACACACTGAACAAAGAGGATCTGGGAAGAATAGGAGTTGATTCTCCCTTGGCCTCATGGCTAACAGATTTCAGAAGAAAAGACTTCATCAATTACTTAGCCCAAGAGATCTGAAGATCTTGTTTTTTAGGTACAGTTCCAGTCTCTAGGTGAGGAACTCTGTGGGGTGGGGTAACCTGTTGAGCTTTCCTTTTGCTTATTGCGATTGTTTGGGCCAGAGACAGGGAACAACTTCTGTAGTGAGAGAAGTAGATTCCATTCTCTAGGCTGTGACCATGTTCTAATTTAATGACAGCTTAATATAAAATACATTTATTTATCCTGGTCTTGTCTAAAAGCAAAAACCAGAAGATTCCTACAAGTGCTGCTGGAGGCCCCGAAACTGAGGACATACCCTTCTTTTAATCTCAGCACTTAATGGATCTCTCCCTTTCCAGGGCAGAATTTAGCAACTGTAACATGGGACACCAGTTTCCTTGGATTTTTCTGTCTCACTGATCAGTGTCTATGCCTTTTTACACACCAGCACTGCTTAATGGGACACAGTATGTCTGGTTCAGAACACTGTGTAAGACTTACCCCCAAACAAACAGCAACCGTCATTTACTGCTCACCCACAGGCCTTAACAACACAAAACAATTTTGTGATGTGAAATGCAAAATGTTTGCTGAGGTCTGAAACAATCAGCCTCAGGATTTTAAAAATCTTCAAAAACTTGCCTGCACAGCGTTTACTCTGAAGGTCTGGGAATGAAAATCTCCCCCAAAAGATTGCATGCATTGCATGTGCATGAAATGCAGAACTTTATTTACATGCCTAGGATTTAGATTTAGCCCATCCCATCCAGCAACAGATTTTTAAAGACTGTAAATGTAATTGGTATCCATCTCCAAAACCAAAAATTATGCTTCCCAGACACTCTGTGATTTCAGTGGCAGATGGTATGCTGCCACCTCTGAGAGATAGTTTTAGGACTGTAAATGATTTGCAGTGAGTCTTGATGAACGAGCATTTGATCTAATCACCAGCCTGTTTAAAAAGTATGCTTTGTAAAAAAAATTACTTGCAGCCATCACTTACCGTTACTGACTTCTGTTCCAAATCTATTCCTCCAGCAACACTAAATCCCAGGCCAGCTCCTTCTTCTTTGTGCAAGACTACAAAGTACGTGTCTTCTTTGCTCTAGCAGAAATATGGAGGTGCATGAGAAAGAAGAAGAAACACAAACCCAAAGATCAAGACTGAGTTCTCACACAAATTACCAATTCCCAGTACCCACAGATTATGGCAGGTGAAAAAAAGAAACTTGAGGAATTGAAACTGGGATATTAAATGCACTTCTCTTCATGCTACAGATGAGTAGCAGACATCTAGGAGAACTTAGGTCACAGCAATGGTTTCTTCAGTCAGTGCAAGAACAGAAAACAAAGTCAAAATTAGGGTAGTGAAATGGCGCATTAATCCTTGGGCAGCCTAATTTTCACAGGCTGTAATCAATTTTGCATGGCTCAATATTTTGCAGTCAAAACACAACAGTTCCCATACACCTTTCTGGATCCTTCTCCTCAGGGAATTACTAATACTTTTGTTATCCCATTTCTCTTTCCTCTTTGAAAGGCAGTTACACAGATGTAATGCAGGGCAGTTGCATCAACCTCTTCATGTAGTGTTGGACAAGTCTTGCAAGGGGCAGTGGCCATATACTGACAGCTGCGGAAGGTCAGATAGGACACAAGAAAAAACTGTTTCACTTGGGAGATGAAAGTAAGGAGTCTCTCAGTGACGTAGACAGGACTAAGCTGTGCAGTTGTAGAAATGGGAGCACCCAGCACAGGAAAGGGATCAGTGCAGGTTTGGACCAGGGCTGAACTTGGTTCCAGACCAGAACAAAGCTGTAAAGCTGATTTCTTCAAAGTGATGGCCTGCTGCCAAAATACAGAAATGTAGAATCACTGAATATCCTGAGTTGAAAGGGCCCCACCAAGATCATCAAAATCCAACTTCTCGCCCTGCACTGGACCACCCCAAGTATACCACCATGTGCCTGAAAGTTGTCCAACTGCTTCCTGAACTCTGTCAGGCTTGGTGCTGTGACCACTACCCTGGGGAGCCCGTTCCAAGTGCCCAGACACCCTCTAGGGGAAGAACCTTTTCCTAATATCCAACCCAAACCTCCCTCGACTCAGCCTCATGCCATTCCCTCAGGTTCTGTCACTGGTCACCACAGAGCAGAGATCAGTGCCTGCCCCTCCTCTCCCACTCACAAGGAAGTTGTAATTGCAGTGAGGTCTCCCCTCAGTCTCCTCTTCTCCAGCTGAACAGACAAAGTACCCTCAGCCGCTCCTCATATGGCTTCCCCTCAAGGCCCTTCACCATCTTTGTAGCCCTCCTTTGAAATTCTCTAAGAGCTTTATCTTTTTCTTATATTGTAGAGCCACAATCCGCACACAGGACTCGAGGTGAGGCCACCCCAGTGCAGAGCAGAGCGGGACAATCCCCTTCCTCACCCTTGCTGTGCCTGATGTCCCCCAGGACATGGCTTGCTCTCCCGGCTGCCAGGACACTGCTGACTCACATTCAACTTGCCATCGACCAGGACCTTCAGGTCTCTTTCCATGGCACTGCTTTAGAGCATTTCAGTCCCCAGTCTGTTCATATATCCAGGGTTGCCCTGTCCCAGGTGCAGAACCCAGCACTTATCTTCATTAAAAGTCATGCAGTTGGTGATTGCCCAGCCCTCTAATTTCTCAAAGACTCTCTGCAGGGTCTCTCTGCCTTTTATAGTCAACAGCTCCTGAATTTGCCATGAGGGAGAAGCAGTCTCATCCATCAGGTCTGGCATTGTGTCACAGAGACCACAGTTTGTGGTGTTAGGGGAACTGTAAGAAGGAATTTGGGAGCAAGGGGATAGTAACTACTTGTGGCACGGAGCATCAGACACAGGGAGTAGAGAGCAGGTTTCTCAGCTTTACCCCAGAATCCCATACAATGTTAGTAATTTTCAGAAACTGCTAACACTAAAATTAACGGCAAATCATTAGAAACCAGCTTCTTCATCTATTTAGCATTAAATGACACATTTAGTCCACTAAACTCAACACATTAATTCAGCATTTGCCTTTTAACTTTGTTTCAAAAGGCACAGGTAATCACAGATTATTAGGTTTTTTGTGAAACAGAAGTCAAATGCTTGATCTCACTGCACATTTTTTGCCAAATAGTGTCTGTGGAAGACTTCCTACGTTAGAGGCATCCCTGCAATATAGAGAGCTAATGTCAGAAACTGATGCCACTGTGCTCCACATCACCGATTCATCAGCGTCAGGGAGAGAGGAGCAGTCAGGGCTGCACATCTTTGTCCCCAGTGTTTTGTACATACTAAGACCCTTTTCAAGTGAGAACAGCTTTACATTAGGCTAGAAATACTAAAATCAGTCAAGTATCTAGGCTAGCCCCTTTCCAAGTGCAGATAGGGCAATGGAAACATACACGTATCTTTGACTGTTAAGTACTATAGTAATCCTTTTTATTCAAGAGGTCATGTTCTTTCCAAAGCTTGATACTTCAACATCATTTGCTTACACTTGGAGAAGAAAAGAAAAGTATGTCAGAGGTTCAGATTACAAAAGAGTTATTCATGGACTGTATGTCCTGGGCCAGTCAACAAGATAGTCTGGATGTTGGCTTCTCATTGCCAAGGTCATGCATTCCCTTCCTCCCCAGCACTCAAAGCTGCCCCTCGCCAGCACACACTAATGGGCACAGAGACCTGGCAATGGATGCTTACTGCTTTACTTGAACACACAAGGGACAAACCAGGCCTCCACTGATCACCTCTGTTTAGACTGTTAGCCAAAGATACCAGTCACAGAGACCTAAAGAAGATGCCTTTTTTTTTTTTGGTATTAGTAGCATTTATTAAATGTTAACAATAACCTCATCACTGTTCAGAGCAAAAGCTGATGACAAACTCATCCCAGGGAAGCTCTCCGTCCAAATCAGGCACTCTATCTCATTTTTCAGCAACTGCATAACTGTGAAGAACTGTTCTATTGTACATTCAAAATCCACCATTTGAATAGCATAAAATTTTCCAGTGTATGTGCCACACTAGGCTTAAATATGGATAAGAAACTATGCAGACAAGAAGTGCATTCCAAAAAGCATTCAGCTTTATAAATATTTGAGTTTTCAGGCTTTGAAAAGTGGCATAAATAAATAATCTCTCCAAGACCCCATGCAACATACTTTAAAGAACACTTAATTACCTTCGGTCAGTTGTACAATCCAATCCTAATTTTATCAGTAAACCCAGCAAACCCTCTTGGCTCACCAACCTTTTGAGACTTGCATGCTTTAGCTATGTTTCCTCTGAAAGGAGGTAAAGCTGGATATTTTGGGGAGGCCTTTTCCCTCAAGCCTGTTCTACATTTGAAATAGCAATTTTTGAGAATAAGACTCAAGAACGCTCTAGATGCAGCTCAGCCAGCAGTTATGCAGAGCAGATGGCAGTTTCTCTTCCAGTGCTGTCGCTATTTTATCAACTTCTGATTTAAAAAGGATGTGGATGTATCCCACAAACAGAAACAATGGAACAAGGAAGTAATGTTCTGGCAGCCATTTAGATTGAAGACCTTCTTCAAACACCTAGATAATGAAGCAGGTTATCTTGATGCAACAGCCAGTTTCCACAGAAGAGAACAAAAAGGTCACAGGAGTCTCTTATAAACCCACTAGTAGCTGCTTTCTGGTGTTGCAAGTCACCAATTCAGCATTAAACAAATTCAATTTCTGTGACTGCAGCTTCTAGCAAAAGGCAGGTGCTTCCAGGCACAGAGATGAGCAGAGCTTCCCTTGCATAATGCAGAAACTGAGTTTGACCCAGATGGCTGGTGGAAAGTTAAATTCTGATGTGCAGTTACCAGCAAACCCAGATGGAGGCATATGTCTCCACTCAAAGCAAGTGTGACTCAAAACTGCTTTTGAACATTCTTATTCAAAAAACCATTCAAAATTACTATGGGTTTATAGCAGGCGTACAAAAACCAGCATCAGTAAAGCTAACATCAGCTGCAGTTGATAAAGTAACCTACCACAGAACTACCGGAGGAGCTCTGAAACTGTTTGGAAAATATTTTATTTGCGATTAAGAAAACTCTTAAAAATCCAGCAGTAACCTAGTTTTATCTTCCAGTTTTTACCTTTACTTGTGCTTTGACTTCTTGGAGCACAGTAGCAACATCACATTTTGGTACTACTGCTGACAAAACAGATTGCAGTTTTTGCTGGTCCAGGCTTGAAACAAGGAGCTGATCCAAGCTAAAACGGACATAAAAAGATAAAAGAACTTTGTATTTCTCAGCTGTGTAGAGATGCATTTCAGCTATACAGTGTAAGTTGCATTAGGATAAATGATAAAGCAGAAATCTTGAAAACTGGTAAGAAATGGGAGAATGGAAAGGGGAAGAGAAAACTGTTTAAGAATAACTCTGAAAATCAGTCTCTGTTCTGTTCCCCTCATCCTTCCCCAGTGGTTTCAGTAACAGACATTAACAAAGAGACAGCTACATCTGAAGACTGCTTCTGGCAGGACAACAAGCTCGTTTGTCATCGCAGGCTGTGCTGGCAGCCAGTGCTCTGCAGCCTCTCCTCCACCAGCACTGCTGTGCAGTAATGTGGCCAAAAACTGACCGAAACCAGCTAGAGGGGATATGGAGAAGGAGCCCAGCCACATCAGGATAAAACATTTCATCCTATACTGGAGAACAGCTGCCAACAAACAGCAGCATGGGAGCTCCAAGGCATCCAGAGCAGGAATGACACCCTGAAGAAAAGTGAGTGGACAGCAGGCTGGGGGCACAGCTCAAATGTGTTTTGGGTCATACCTGGGGCAAAGTGGAAGCTCTGCTTTGGGAAGGGCTTGCAGGGGTGAAAATGAAGCAGTGAAAGCTGACACCAACCTGATAGACCAGCTGTTTTCCCCATCCAGAGAGCTGCCATGGGGCACGTCATCATCTGAAGCAGAACCCGGCGTGCTCGAGCTGCTGTCTCGGGCGCTGTGGGTGCCCATTCCCACCCCACACACCTCCATGGGGCCGCAGCGGGCTGGCAGAGCAGCCCCATTCTGGCCAGGTGCGCCAAGGGCTCTGCGGGGCGTGATTTCCAGCTCCGTCTTGAAGCAGGCAGGCGGCGGCGGGCCTGAGAAGCCCTCTCCACACAGCTTGTCCAGGTCAGGCATGCTGAGGGCTCTCAGCTCCCGCAGCCTGGAGCGGGACAGCGGCGGCCGCCCCAGGCCCCGGCTGCGGCGCATCTGCGAGGCCGAGGTGGGGAAGGCAGCCACGTCTGGCCCAGCGCCACCTTCTTCGCTCCTCTGGGGCTTTCTGTCCCCTTTGCCACCTTCTGCCATGTGCACAGGCTCTGCGCTGGAGGGAGACTTGGCCATGGTGTTGGCTGAGCTGGGGCTGCCGCCATAGGAACTCAGGCTGCGCCGCAGCGCCCACGGCATCTCAGCGGGGCTGGATGTGGTTGCCAACCCACCACATGACCTCCTGGCGAGGGGCAACCTTGCAGATGAGCATATATCGATGGCCTTCACAATGGGCCGGTCAAAATTTGCCAGGTTTTCAAAGGATTTGATCCTCTGTTTGACAGAGAAGGATGAAATAGGGTCATGCGGCCAGTTCAGCTCATAGTAGTAGTAATTCCTCCTGAAGCTCCTCAGCTTATCAGTGGTGGGGTAGTTGATGTCACTGGCTGAGGGGGACGTGTCATGGACCTTCTGTGTGCTTTTGGAAGAGTACGCCTGCTCCTTTCCACTCTGGCTGTTTGGTAGATTCAGGTGAACTACCTTTAACATGCCCTGGGGGTATTTCTCGTCTGCAGCATGGCCCTGGGGGCCTTGCACAGGATGAACCTCTGCAACATGGCAGTCCTCCCTCAAGTGACCTGATATCTGGGCTGGCATTGAGTAGGTCCTCATCACAGGTTTCGACAAGCCACAGAGATGTCTGTCTCCAGCAGTATCTGCTTTCGAGAAATACTGCATGGTCCCCGTCTCAGTCAGCCGAGGCACTTCTGCATTCACCTCTTCTGTTTTCTCCAGCAAAGGCAGCTGCAAAAACGATGCTGGTGAGGAAGAGGCAGAGGAGGAGGACGAAGGGGATGATGATGAGGAAAGCTTCACCTCAATGAAAGTGCGCTGGATCTCCTGCCCTTCCAGCTGTTCCTGCTGAACTGAAGGCGATCTCAATGAAGAAGTGCAGCCTCCAGCAGATGGTCCTACATTTTGGAGATCTAACTGCCTAAGGTCATCTGCACTGTAAATGCTTTTGATTGTGTTCAGGCCTGTTTCAGTGTTATCAGTCCTCCCTTTCGTATAATCAACTTTTGCTATCCCCTGAGGAGGTGAAGTGACTTTGGACTGACTGTCTCTGGCTCTGAAATCATCCACCTTAGCACCCTTACCCTGACATGGCACAGCCTGTGCAGAAACCTGCTTTTCTTTTGGCTTTCCCCATGTTAGCTCCCCACAGCCACATTTAATTTCACTACTTGTTGTTGGGCTGCCAGTGCCATTCAGGAGAGGCAGAAGGGAATCTTCAGAAATGACCAGAGATGGTTTATTTTCTAGCTCTGATTTCAGAGTCCTTGAGGTCGCCAAAATGCTCTTGCCAGGATCTGGGTTAGTAGGTGAATTATGGGTCAATGGTGTTTTCTTTCCCAGGAGTTTGGGGGACAGCTGTGGAGAAACAGAAGCCCTTTTCTGATCAGCCCCATTCACTTTGGTAGGATTATTGCCAGAAGAATCTGAATTTGTCTTTGCTTTGCTTTTGATGGTGAACCCTTTTAGCTTGGGTCCTGCTTTGGCCTTCTGATTATTTAAAAGGGTGTCCATTATACTTTTTTGTGCCAATCCCTTAGACTCCTGACAGGACTTTTTCTGTGAGGATGGGCTGTGCGGTACTGCAGCTCCTTTGCAATGATTTGTGCCTGAGCTTTGGACTTTTCCGTTTGAAGTCCTTCCTGAAGTCACAGAGTTAATTTTCTCACTTTTCCCTGGCAAGTCGTGAGTTGCATTAGCCTTTGGATCTTTAGATCTAGTGGGAAAGGGTGACCTGAGTGATATTCCTCTTGCTGATGATGCATTCATATGATTGCTGTCTGTTTTAGACAAGTTCAGCAAACTGTTGGTTTCTTTCTTCACCAAGCAGTAACTAATAGTATGATTACAGTCATCAACTGTTTCATTTTCAGATTTGGATTTCTGCTCATCATATCCTTCTTTCTCAAGCAAATTGTTCTCCAAGACACTGACATTTCTAGCAGAGCAAAAGCTTGTCTTTCTGCAGTGCAGAGACCCTTCCTCTTCGAAGGATTCACAGCATTTCAGATGTTCCTTACTGTTCCCCAAATCCATCTGTTCTTCTGTACGTAAGGCACCATTGTTACAGAAAGAGTAAACTTCAGGGATACTGACTGAATTCTTTACGATGTCTTTTTCTGGCAGGAAAACTGAGGAAGGAGAACACAAGGATGAAGAGGATGCATCTGAACACTGTGAGGGACATGGCTTGGGACCACTGTGATCTTCCAAACCTAGTTTGTTGATGCTTGTCTCCAGTGACCCACACATTGCACAGCCCTCAGTTTGCACAACTTTGCTGCCGTAAGGGTGCAGCGGGGACAGTGAGGATGAGCTTATTCCAGGTGTGGGATGCTGTTCCTGTGCAGGCTTTTGCGGCTCATCATTTGTGCAACATATCTCAATTTGCTCCTCATCTGACTCCATTACAGTACAGACTGCAGGGGTGCTGGCAGCAGCACACTGCCCAAGCAACACCTCACTAGCACCGTCAAATGTCTCTGTGACAGACTCTGTGTCTGAGTGAGAATCCTCTGCAGCCCCATACATAGACTTTGGAAACGGGTCACTTCTCTTGCCTTCCAGAGAGTTTGCTGCAGGCAACTCTTCCTCATTTAAAATGCTAAAATTCCTAGAATAGTTATTTAAAGAGTTTTTATTCACAGTAAAAAGTTTGCCTGTGTTAATGGAGTCCAACACAGACAGCCCCAGAACCCTTTGTGCATTAGCTCCACAGTTCACAGTCTTTTCCAGCAGCTCCTCCTTGGCTGCTCGAGGCTCGGACCCGGGACAGCCCTCGTCGGTGCCGCAGCAGCACATCGTGGTGTACTCATCCCGGAGGGGGCTTTCCGCTCGCGATGGGGTGCGTGACGCCCTGCTCTCCGGAGCCCCCATCTGGCTGAGCAAGTCGTCGATGTTCGTGACAGGGATGGCAGTGCAGTCCTCCTCGCGGCTGTTTCTCGTGGGACCCCTGTGCACGCCTTTGCTCGTGGCATCAGGTGGCAGTGTTGCTCTCTCCGTCGCGCAGCCGCCGACTGTACTTTGCAAACCTGCTCTTTCTCGCTTCCCAGCACTCGGCTCTTCCTCACTTGCGAGGACGCTGTTGACATTGGCCTGATTTTGACTGTCTACCCCCGGAGACAGGATGAGGTTTGTAAATCTGCTGACAGCTGTATCATGATAAAAATTAAAAAAAAAAAAAAAAAAAAATTAAAAAAAAAAGTAAAATACTGTCAAATATAAGGAGTGATTGGATAAAACAAGTTTGATCACAAAAGTAGACACCCACATAGTCAGACTACACATTTTCCATTTGCTTTACACTCCTCCTCTTCTGAAATGATGTTTACAACAACTCAATCATAACCCTGTGTATTTGAGAAGCACACATAAGGGAGCAATCCACTTATCCAAAGTGAGTAGTCATGGTCTTTTTAATTCTCATCTTCAAAACTGCAAGAGTCAAGCAGTCAACTACCAAAGTGTCAGTGTGCATTAAGTCACACTGAGCAGCATTGCCTCTCATCACTTGTTCGATCAAAGAAGCCTCCAATAGAGACTCCAGGGAGCACAGAAAGCCCTGACATAGCAAAGGTGAGCAGACAACACAGTGACAATCTGTGCATAAAGAACTTGACCCTGACCCTCTCGGCAGTTCTGCAGGTGTTTAATGTGACACGCATGGGTGACATTATACGCACATTAGGCACATGGACTTTACAGGAATTCCTGTACAGACTTGATTCCCGTACATGTTTAACCCATTCCTGGGCAACACACCAAGCTCCCTGTCACTGCTGCACTTCAACATGTTCCTGCTCACCCATTTCTCCATAACTTCAATTTTCAGCACTTCACACTAAGCACAAGATTCCTTCTCTCTACAGCGCTTCTGAGACATGCATGCCCATTCAAGCTGCCTCCCAGGAGGCCCAGAAACTGCATGGAGAAAGACAGGTTATTACAGTGTCAGTATCCTTTCCTGCTCATTCAAACGTCCCTGCAGATCTCTATGTCCTGCACAAACCTGCAGGATTATCCACATCACTGTACTTAGGTACCCATGTTAAGAAGTGCTGATTCTTCCTGGAGTCAACAAAGGGAAAGACAACTCCACAGACCCATTTGAAGCAGCCAGGGTAAGATTTGAAGTACTGCCCTGCTTCAGCATGCTGGATCACACACTGAAGAGACCCTCTTCTTTGTCAGTGGGGTAGGGTGAGGAAAAGGGTAAAGTAGAAGTGATGCCTAATAAAGGAGTGCCAGTGTGTCCTTACCCCAGTGCTATTGGTATGCAAAAGCCACAGCAATCTAAGAAAACAAGAACAAGACTGCCAAGCCTGGAATTCCTTAAAGATTGACTGGAAGTCAAGCATCTGGAAGCACTTTAGGTTCTCAGGTATTAATAGGTACACAAAGAAGATCATAAGCTAGAACAGAGCAAAATACTATGTTCTTCCTGAATTTGAAAAGTATGCTTTTCTTTTTCAAACACTCATTTCCACACCACATAATTTGTACAGTCTGTGGGGATCCATATATCGCTGTAGCAGCATAAATCAGCCCTGAGCAGAAAGTAAGGAGGTATCAAGTATTTTAGTTCACACTAGAATCCTTTTTATAAAGAAACATGCAAACAAAATTTTATAAGATTTTAGTTTTCTTGGGTTTTCTGTTTCATCTTCCTGCACTTTTGAGAATTCTGACACATGAAAGAAAGGAAAAGAGAAAGAAAGGAGGCTTTTAGCATCTTATTATCCATTCATAAAAATGTTACTTAAACTTCAGATTTTAGAGAGAGAGAGAGACAGATTTGATTATAAAGGGTCAATATATTTAGTGAAAGAGCACAGCAATAAAACAGGTTGTCCGGACAAGGGTCACTGTTGTTTTAGCTCCCGGTCTGCACAAAATGACTCAGACCTCTGCACATGTTGGCAGGAGGGACATACTCTACGTGAAAGCTTTGAAAGCTTCACAAAGGAGTAGGTTTGTTCCCCCCATTAGGGTGCTAGGGAGGCCTCTGAAGCCTGGTTTGGAGATGAAGTGCTTTGTTTGGCTCACCAATGCAGACACAACATCCCCTGTCTTCTTCTCTGAATCCATGTGTGAAGCTGTGGCAGCAGAAGGTCAGACCCAGCTGATCCAAGGGCATTTTCTTCACTGGTACCCATAAAAAATGGTACAAAAGCAAAACTACTTTCTCACCTGATGATGCTTTCTGGATCTCCAGGGTTACAGATGTGGGAAGACACTGCATAAGCAAGCAGATTTCCTCGTACGTCATCTTGCTGACAGGGATACTGTTGATGGTGGTAATCTCATCTCCTACAGCCATCTTGCCCATTGATCCCTGATGGAACAAGAGATCCAAGGAAATTATAAATACACATCAGAAGCCTTGCCACAAGGGGCAAAGATTTCAGTGAAGCAATTAATAGCTTGTGAACAACATCCCCTATTTCACATCACTGCAGAGCACAGGTACCACTGCTGTCAGTTTGCCAACACGTAAATAAAGAGCAGACTGTGCTTTTGCCAGAAGAATTAAAGATCAATCTAAAACAGGAAGGTCAAAAGAGCTGCTGGTTTTTCTGAGAGATCAATATGAGGATGAAGGACACAACCCTCTTCAGTGAAATGAATTGGGATGAATCAGCTCTGGCTTCTTCAGGACTGGAACACTGTGTATAATTTTTGAATTTCCTGTATAAATTATATTCCTGGTGGAACTCTCCTAATCAACTAAACTGGTCAGGGACTGAAGTCTTAAGGTAAAAGTCCGAGTATATTTCCAAACACTGCACAGTAAGTCAGAGAAAAAAGCAGGAACAACCCCCAAATCCCCAGATCTCACAGCCCCATTCAAACTATGCCATATCCCCTCTTACTCCGGTGGCCACTAATAAGATTAAAAATGCTACAACCAGGTTTGTACACCGAAGTTTTCTCTTTCTTCTTTCTGTACTTCTGCATCCATGTCAGCAATTCCACACTCAGCATGAAGAAAGTATCCATGGGCATGTACAAGACGCAGAAGAGGAATGGTTTACTAGTACTACCATGGCTGTTTGTGAACTTGGACAGCAGGTAAAGCCTATTAGTTCCAGGTCTGTGTAATACAGGGACATGTGCATATAAAATAATAGACCATAATTAACACTTTTACCACCAGGATAAACTTACTTTGACTTTGCCCCTGCTAAAACAAATACAAAAATTGCACTCCCTCAAAACTGCAACCACAGGCAGGGATGAGTCTATCTCAATGGATCTGTGTCCTGCCTGTCTTAGTTTTGAATCAGCCTGGGTGCACTTCTGAATCAGAAACATCTCATTTAGTAGCAAGTTCAGAACTGTATGGGGTGAGATGTTTTGCCCAGCAAAGACAAAGACCTCACTTGTGCTCACTCTCCACAGATCACTTGCTTAATAATAACAACAGCATCAAAACCAACAACAACAACAATAATAATGATCCCTGCAATGGGAAAGCTAAATCACAACA
Organism: Acropternis orthonyx; assembly: GCA_035583155.1. Classification (NCBI taxonomy): domain Eukaryota; kingdom Metazoa; phylum Chordata; class Aves; order Passeriformes; family Rhinocryptidae; genus Acropternis; species Acropternis orthonyx. Next base: position 62,373,553 of record JAWWEU010000091.1, on the reverse strand, counting down.
AGGAAGCTCAAATTAAAAAATTACCATTTCTGCTGCTCCACCTGGTCTCATCCCTGTGACAACAACTTTTAAAGGCATAGCTTGGATTTCCAAATCCAGGCCGAACGACTCATGCTCATTGCGAACCAGAGTGACAACTTCAACCTGGCCCTGCCCAGCCCCCTCGGCTGCTTCACACTTCTTGCTGTGAGGGAGCATCTTTGCAACAGGCTTGTTGTAAGAGCCATGCTCCTCCGTCCTGTGTCTCTGAAGGCTGCGGCACTCTGTGCTCATCATGCTTTTCACTCTCGTGACTGCTCTGTGCTCAAGTTTTGGTGATCTCTTTGATTCAAGTTGTGCTTCCCGGAGCTCCCTCAAACTTAGGCTGCCAAGACAAACTTCAGGCACACTTGAGTAATCAAATGCTATGATGGGGAAAAAAGAAGATTCACTTTGCTCCAGCGTGCTGTCTGCAGACTCCACAGAGTTGCTGAAGAGAGGGGAAGATGTCTCCATGCCACTGTATCTAGATGACTCGCTGTCCTGGCTCTCTTCATCGATTTCTACAGATGAGGTTGTAATGACAATGCCAGCATCCTCCTGGCTCTTGGCTCTCTGGCTCCTGTGCAAGTGGGAACTTTCTTCATCATCACTGGCATCACCATCATAGAAAACAACCCTCCTCTGTCGGTGAAAGGGGCTGCGGGCAGATTTGGGGCTGTCACTGAGGATGCCAGGTCGGACAGACTCCATGTGCTTGTTGTGATGGCCAGACAGTCTTCCACTAGGTGCAGGAGCCAAACCATTTGCTTTTGCCACTCCCCCATCTCTAACAGCTAGAAAAAAGAGAAGTTACACTTTAATTGTAATTATGGATTATTTTTAATACCACACATCAGAGCATAGCAGAGTACATGTGGCTCTGCTTTCAGGGGAAGCCTAACTTCTCTTCACAAAGCAAAAAACAGGTTTTTCATGTCCTCCTGCCAACTGTGGGAGAAGTTGTAGATAGCACTACAATTTATGGGTAATTCCTGAAATCAGTTCATGGCACATCTGGTTCTATTCTCAGTTTATTTCTAGATTATGATTATGACTCAAACAAGAAAGGGATGCAAATTCAAATGTGTATTTTAGTTTGAACAACAGATTTTCTTTCATATTTTGCTTAAATCTAGGCTCAGAACTGCTTCCATTAACTTACAGAGAGTAAAAATTGCTTTCCTGAACAAAGACTGAAGCATACAACAATCATTTTCAAACAAAAGACTAACAAACCCAAGAACCATTTCCACATACTTTGTAGAAAGAACACATCTTATTTGTACAAAGTTTTGTCTTGCTTTATTTGGTGGCAATTTAAAAATGCAAAAATGCTTTTAAACATTAAATATTTTCCAGAGAAAAATAAGCTCTAGTCAAAGAAATTACTTGAGAATCACATCAAAGGAAGACCAAATGTAATATCCTTTGAATCTAAGATCAGGTGCGTCTCAGTGAGGACACGTAAGATTCTTTCAGTCAATTACTGTGGGAAGAAAGACACACATGCAAAATATCTGATGTTAAATTGCACATTTGCTTTTACAGTGTGACACTTCAAAATTGTGTTTTCGAGAGAGCTATCAACACTTTCATTTAAATGTAATAAATCAGATGATCATCAGTCATTTGAAAAAAAAAACAACCTGCAGTGGTGTCAATCTAGTTTCAGCCAAACCAACCAAATAAAGTCATTTTCACATAATCAGAGCAGCAATTTGAACAAAATACCATGGAAACAGGCATTTATGTGCATTTTTGTAGACCCCTTCAATTTTCCAGAATTTCATATGATCAGCACTGGCTCACACTACAGTGCCCAGGACTTCATATCAGCACAGGGACCACCATAGCTCTCCTGTAAAGCAACTGAGCCCTCAGTGACTCTCCCCACATTAGCCAAGTGGCCAGGCACATTTCCATCACTTACTGAGGTTGCCATCATCCAACAAACTGTTTCTGTTCTTCTGACGGAGCTGCTCTTCGTCGCAGGAGCCAGTTACACCGTCAGAAAACGGGAGATGGCTCGTACCGTCGTGAGAGAAGTACTGGGAAAGCTCCGCCTCAGAGCTGACAGATCCCTGCTGGAAAGAAGGGAGCCTGGTGACCAGCCATCATTGATGCCTAAAGCCCCTGCCTGCACACGAGCACCACAGACTCCACTCACACTGCTGTGTCAGTAGAGAAAGTTTAAAGCAAATTTTTAAAATAGAGTACTTGTCAGTATACTGAGGGCCAACCTGTCAAAGTTGGATGGTGGAAATGCTGCATATCATTTTTCACCCAGTATAATAAAAATAAAAAAGGATTCCAAATCCCACTACTTTGCAAGTGTGGTTCAATGCAGAAACAAGGGATGAAACCACTCACTTCTGAAGTTCCCTTTATACACCTTCTACACTGAGAGAAGGGAAGGGTTTGTACCTCTGGACACAGTGTTTATGTGTCCCTCGGCTTTCCCAGGAAAAACAGACTTTTCCACTGCAATGGCTGTATAGAGAGACCAAGTGCTCAACCTTCTGCCACAGGGCTCAGGTCTCTCCTGATATCCTCATCTCTGTGTCCCACAGAGCAGGGGTGCCTTTGACATGGCAACTACATTTGAGGCAGACACTGTTTTTATTGCATCTAATCCTTTTACCCGGCTTGCTGGCTCCAGGAAGCGTTTCATAGTCCAGCTGAGGGGAGATGAGGTCTCTCCTTGTTTGGCCTTCACACTAGGAGATGGACTTTTTTGTACAGCTCCTGTTAAACACAGATTCGCCAGATGCCAAGAATTAAAGTTGTGGTCCGTATATCCAAAAAAAGCTTCACATTCACCTTCTGAGCCAGTGGCTGCATTTAATTCCACTTACTTATTATCTTAATTGCTTTTCTAAAGTGAGATTTATTTAACCTTTCACAAGCTCTGCCTCAGATCAGATGGAATGTTATCACAGAGACATGTTATGCCAGCCAGGCCCAGGACAGTGCTATAAAAAAGAGATGAGCAGGAGATGGTCTTCCTCACCCATTGGAGCATAGTACTGACTAGGGGCAACCTCAAAAGACAAATTAGCAGCCACTGCCAAGGTCAGCTTCAAAATAGGTCTTAGCTGACACACATACAAAGGGGATAATTACAAATCTAACATTCCTGTCTGAACATCACCTTATTGGCTACTCTGCCTTTGCCAAGAACTTGCTTTCATCTGTCCGATTTTACTAAGTGCTGAGTCGGGAGTTCAGACACATCACAGAGATGCCAGAGCACACATTTTGATATGACTTTAAAGATTAAAACTGAGTTAAAAAACATATAGTCCAGTATGTATCATCTGGACTTTTTCAAATGGTCACAACGATAATTTGGGGGAGGGGGCGGGAGGGAATTTGCCACTGACATGGGCAAGTGTACACAGATAGAGTAGATTCCTCCTGTCCTTTCCCTACTGGGACATTTTGCTTCCCACTCATCTTGAAAAAAAACACAGAGTAAACACCTCTTGGCAACCCTAACTTCACATCTTGGTAGCCTGATGAAACAAAGCAAGTAACATGAGCTACAGAGCTGATCCATCAGCACTGGATGTTTGTGCCAAAATTTCTGCAATGGACAGAATGATGACACACTCCCTACACTGTTCTGCTGTTTCAAGGACTCTTGACTTTGGAGAACCTCAGAACACACCCTTAAATGTTCCTGCAACTGGAAATGGACACACACAGAGAACATGCTGCTACCTGTGACATGAGAGGAGCTGGCATCCTTGCTCTCTCGGTGGGTAGTACGTGCGATTGCTTCATCCATCTCCTGCTCTGAAACCTGGAGTTAAGTGGAAGACAAAGCTGAAATTGGGTACATGAAATGATGAAAGTCTTAACTTATCACAAGGATGCAATTCATTTGATATATGTGTTTTAAAAACATATATATTTTTTTTAAAGATGCAATAAAGAAGCCAGAGTTGAGAGTTCCTAAGTCCTTGTTGCCTGACTCAGACTTCCCTCCCATGCCACTTTCCTCCAGAAACCAGCAGGCAGAAGCCTGCCAGCTACATGAGGACTGCATCCAAGTGCCACACTACACAAACAAATTAAACAGCGTCAGACTTAAAGAAATCAAATGAAGTCATTACAGCACAATTTTAACTCAATTAAGTGCTGTACACTGATTTATTGAGAAAATATTACTTTAAAATAGACAAAGACTGCTTTGTACAAGCATACATCAAAAACTTAAGATATTCTACATTTAACCTACCAGAAGAATACTAGACTTTTCATAATATTAGCCATCTTTTTAATTTTCATTTCTGCTGGCTTTTAAAAGGAATCAGTAATCAGTAATTAAGGTTTTCTGGCTTAAGAATAAATACTGGTTTACCATATTTACTAATTTAGTCCTTAATTACTGGAATACCCTTAATTCTTATTACTGGAAAACATACAATTCTATAACAGGAATAACTAGTCTGCGGGAATATATATTTAAGAACAGAAAGCAAATTAATTCTGTCAAAAATAATTTCTATGCACATTGCTTTACATTAATTAAAATTCAGAATAAATAGAGATTAGAAACTTGAATCTTCCTGAACCATGAAGATTTTAAAGATTCTGAAGGAAACTCAGCAGTTTAAACATAGTGTAAATGCCATATTCACTCAGAAGAACAAGAATAAAGAAAATTTTGTGGTATTTCTCTTGGAAGTACATGAAAACACTGCAGCGAATGTATTCAGCAACAAAATGTACTGTAGATCTTTTGTGTTATAAAATAAGACATTAAGTATAAAAATGTTCAAAACAACATGAACCTTTTTAAAAACACGTATCTGTTTCCAGCCTGGCATGACCTTATAGCAAACCAAAAGCCCTTGGGCTCCTGAGGCACAGGGAGTTCCTACAGGGCACGGACCAAGTCCTGAGACTACAATCCACGGTCCTGACGCAGATCTTTTGGTACATGTCCCAGGAGTAAAACCAGGTTCTGGGCATACTGCAGTATTTGTTTAAAGTTAACCAAAAATCCACCCTTCTGGAAGCTCTGCAGTTTTGATTTTGAGCATCCTTTATGCCTCAGGCACTTCAAACTGGAAAGGAACAAGCTAATTCCTAACTCTAATCTTCAGACTGGGATATTACTAAGAGTTATTAAAATAAGAAAAAATTTAATAAGATAGAATACTCCAGACATATCTGTAGAGCCGCAAGTGCTTTCAGAAAATGGGTGACAGTAACACAACAATAAATATGAGTCCCCATATGGACAACCCTCCAGAGATCCAGCTATGAGGGATTATGGATTCAATACTGCCTGGAGGAAAAAATGCTTTAGGGTCTCTCCAGCTCAACTTTTAGCTTTTCATAGCATTTTTTGGCAAAGGATTTGTTGTCATCTTAAATATCACTTATGGAAAACTGTAATAGGAGCCACTTAATAGTTTCCCTCTGTTACTGAGTAATAGCAAGCAATTAGCTTAACTCAGTTCATCCTTTCAGCAGATACTAGGTTAGGTCCCTTGTTGGCTTTCAAGACCCCACCAGACCAAGATGAAGGATGGAGGAGAAAGGGCAGGCTCTACTTGATGGATTTTTTTTTTTTGCTACTTAAAGGGTCTCCAAAAAGTCTATATGCCTTAATAATGCAATTACATTGGACCATTGTGTTGGTTCAGCACACCACACAGACTCACTAGAAATACTATTATCTTGGGCTACAGGCCCAATTCTTACCCTCTCTGTGCTCACCTTTAACTAACAGAACCACAGTCTATTTCTTTCTAGCAGCACAAGGCCTTGCAGCAACGATAATAAACTCTGAGCAATAGATCCCTATTTGTTTACTGTTTGTGTATATGATTTAACAGAAAATACATGATTAATTATAAAATAAGAAACCTGAGTTCTCCTAGATATGGCTTTATTAAGGCCTCCATTTATAGTTATGAGTTCAAAAGTCAGAGCTCTCTGGACCCACTAATGAAAATATTTTTACAGCTTCATTCCTGTTTAAACAGGAAGGTTTCATACACTCATGAAATTCTTTGAAATATTGAAATAAAAGAAGCTGTTATTCCCTATAGCTTGGCTAAAAGGCTTTCATCTTCTATCATCAATTTTTAAAAAATCCTTGAAAACACTTACTTGGTAAACACAGCCTTATTTCCAAATTGACCTTGCACGGATTTCACGGTAGCAGTACACTCCAAATTCTCACGTTTTAATTCCTGAAGGAAAGCTTTAATCTTTGGACAGATTTTACTTTACTACAGTTGATCAATTCAATCTGTTGATACTTATATTCCTGGCCCTAAGTGGTAATTCTACTCAGAGACAAACTAACTGCAAAATAACTTTCATGAGAAAGAGGTCTTTTTCCATATTTGTGTTGCTACTTGGTCCAAGTACCGAGAAAGATGGGAACACTTCACTTAAACTGTTCCAGGAAAATTGCATCTGGTCAGTGGGTGACTAAGTGAAAAGCAGCAGGGACAGTCTAGCATTGCTACAACTTACAAAACTGGGAAGCATCATTAAAATCCTGACATCTTGCACAACACACGCCACGGAGAGAAAAATCCAATATTCTTCATTTGTGGATTTCCCGACAGCAACACTCAAACTACAGCCCCAGAAGAAAGCAACCCAGATGCACTCTTTTCCTCCTCACCTTCGGGTTAGGATGACGACTAATGATTAGGCTGACCGGACCGGGTCCACATTCACTCAGGATTGCGTAGGCTTCACTTAGCGCTGCGTGACGCAGACTCACAGAATCTGCCTCCAGGATCTGGTCACCGCGACTGCAGAGAGACACCAGAGCCACTTAATCACCACAGCCTTTTACACAAAGATTTGTACTTTTGACTGACAGGCAAGCTTTTTCAAAGCTACAAGTGTCTGGAAAAGATGTGACTTGCCAAAGAAGCCAATCTTGCTCTTGCTTCCAGTTACGTGAATGCTTCAAGTCCTGTTGACTTCGTGAGGGAGGCTCAGGGATCCCTTCTGCACTTACTGCCAGTGCTAAAAACTCTGTTAAATCAACCAAGAAAACTGGCTGCATTTGAACCAGGGTGCAACTTCAGTTCCACTTCTGCATTCAGATACTTGTTAGGCACAGAACAGGAAAAATGAGATTCAGATGGGCTGTTCCTTCACATCACATTGAATTACTTAACCCAAACACTGATAAGAAATTAATGATTTAGATATGAGTTTATTAAATTACTCCAGGAAAAATTTCAGTTTGATAAGCCTGTATTTGACATATAGAACCAACTTTAAAAAAAGAGGGCATAAAAATCTCCTGAAGGAAAATGCACTGTGTGATTTTATAAGGGCAAGTAGTTATAGGACAAGGCATAATGGCTTTAAACTGAAAGAAGACAGGGTTAGATGAGCCATTAGGAAGAAATTCTTTACTGTAAGGGTGGTGAGGCATTGAAACAAGTTGCCCAGAGAAGTTGTGGATACCCCATCCCCAAAAAGTGTTCAAGGCCAGCCTGGATGGAGCTTTGAAAATCCTGGTCTAGTGCAATGTTCCCCGCCTGTGGCGGGGGAACGAGATTGATCCTTAAGATCTCGTTTGAAACGAGATGATCCTTAAGAATCCTTCCAACCCAAACCACTTCATGATTCTATGACAGTTTAGTTTTGTTTTCCCAGTTTCTTGCTTATGCTGCTCAGACATCTGGAAGTATTCAAAAGAAAATATCATCAACTAGGGATATCATTAAAGCAATCTCCACAATTACTAAAGCATTTGCTTTGAACAGACACTCTCAAATAATCTACTACTGCTGATTTATGATGGGCTACTTGTGACAATGAAATTGTTTGCAGTGTGAGTACACACACTAAAGGCAAAATGGCAACTGCACCCAGCATCCTTTGGTAACCTGCATTTCTAGTACAGGCTCAGGAAAGCAAAGGGTGACTTATCAGTTGTGCAATCACACCACTGCTCTGCCCGTCCTTCAGACTTAAACAGCTATTAGAAAGTACACAAATGGAGTCACTTACACAGCCACATGACTGAGAGGGGGGAGCTCAGATACAGAGGAGCTAGATTCAAACCTCTCCTGGTATTGCAAAGCCACTATTTGATTAAAAAAGTTTTCCAAAAATCAAAACCATGCTGTACATTTTGGCCTATGGAGCCATAAATTGCTGATGGGACAACAGAAGCAATGTTTCAAAGGAGCAAGCTAGAAATCTGGGAAGTATGCCTGGATATAATCAATCATGTAAACTTAATAAACAATACAACTGTTACATACAGACGTAACCAGCTCTGTAATCTTTTCCAATGGGGCTTACAAGTAAGTAAGTTACCAGTAAATACAGTCTTCTATAGACATTTCTATACAGTAGAAACTTTCAAGGCTTTTGGCAGCAATGACACTGTAAAATTATCTTCTTCCCTTATTCCAAGAAATCAAATTAGTCTATCGCAGTTTTCCTGGTGAACAAAGAAACAGAAAACACTCTCCAGCCATGTGAAAACAAGGCATTTGCTCAGCCTCTCTGCACCAGTGCTCGCATCACATGTTCAAATGTGGATCACACAGTCCCAGTGTGTCTTCTGCACAACCTCCCCTCCAGAGTGATGCTCCCAGCACCCACTAGCATCTATAGAGGAACACAGAAAGATGGAAGATTTCCTCCAATAGTTTTCAAAAATTAAGCTTCCAGGAGAGGAACAGCAGGTTAAGGTTCCATCACTTAATCCAATGTAAAGCACAGGGGAACCCTAGAAATGATTGCTTCTCACTTATGGTTCCTTAAAAACATCCAAACTCCATGACAGAATAAATGAGTGGGGCAGGTCAGCCTGGAGCAATCCTGCCAGAGTGACAGTAAGGGCAGAAAAGTGCTGCTGCAGCTACGGGCACAGGCAGCTGCAAGAACATCTCCCCCAGCTCTTTTTAAGAGAGTTTCAGGTGACTGAGCTTTTAGCAAAGCTCTGCAAATTTTCTCCCACTCTGGGGTCTCTGGGTGCAACTCTCACAAAAAGACATGAGGCTGCACTTCTTGCTGCTCCCCTTTCTCAAAGGGTGCTATTAGGCTCAGCTTTCTGTATAGAGAATTTAAAAAAAAAAAGAAAAAAAACACACCACCCAAACCCAGACCTTAAAGATCAAGCTGCTTCAGCAGACCAAATAATGTTTCCTGGGTATTTAATACCACTTTGGAATGTCTTTACTTAAATGTTTTCTTTCTTGCGAATTTTTAAGTATAAATTTTCTCCCTGCTACATCAACAAATTGGTGAAAACAAAGTCTCCATCGATTTTATGGTAGAATCACACTTGCATGTTTCTGCTTTAACTAACCTTAATCTGCCATCCATTTTAGCCACTGATCCTGGAGCCAGGCTGTGAATGTATATTCCAGGAGAGCTGTTTTCCAGCGTGAGACAACAGGCACCAATGCCAAGCCCAACCCCTGGCTCTGTGAAAAAGAAGTACAAAGAAACGTAGCAGATTGTAATCACACAGGACACACAAGTGTTTGTGTTCCCACATCCCATCTGAGATCAGGACTCAGGTATTGTTTCAGTGCTGGCCTTAGGTGCAGCCAGTCAGGAAGCCAAGACCAACAAGTGGAAATCAGGACTGGAAATAGCTGATTCTGACTGTTTTCTAAGATCCTTTACTCTCAGAAAATACTCTGTGTGCCGTGGGAACCTCCTGGAAATGTCACACAAGGTCTGATCTGGTCCAAGGCACAAAGGAGTAGGGGCAGCAATCCAATAAAGATGTCATTTAAAATTATTGCAGAAAACATGAGCACAGAAGGTGCTGCCAACTGTATTGCTCTCTTTTGTTAAATATCTGCATGGCATTCCTCAGCAAAGAGGCACAAAGGAAAGCGAGGCATTACCTCTGGTTCAGTGATCACCTCTGTCCACTTTCAACTTTGCTTTCCTTCAAGTAATAGCATCTCTAAAGTAGGAATTGATGGACATCTTATATTCTCTCTCCAAATTTTGAATGCAACCCTTAAAATCACCATATTTTAAGTCTTCAAAATAGGTATGTTTGTTCCAGCACATATAGCATATGCTCTAAGTTTATTTTGAGCCACTACTGATAATGAGAGCAACCCTCAAGGAGGAGCTCAAACAGGTCATCTGGGAACTTTTCAACACTCTGTGCAGCTTTGCCTTCTTTGGAGCTGCCCTTTATCAGAAGGGCATGGCCACTTGGGCTACCAAGAGGTTGACTGACATTTTGCCCAGTATCTCACAGCCTCCCTCTTTCAGCAGCGTGGACACTGACTGCTACCTGTAAGAGCCTGCTGGCTCTGAAGTAGTAAAATGTGGAAAGGGGAACTCTTCTGAAGTTCTTGCATTACAGCCTATTTTTCTCCCCCATCCTGTGGTTCAAGATCAGATGAACATAAACAGGTGCCCTGGGATGTAAGAGTCCCTAGCCTACTCCCAAAACTTCCCCTAAGAAGCAGGGATTTGTTCTCCGAGACCATTACAATGGACCCTGACCTTTATTGAGTGTCACATCCATGACAATCCTGTCCTTTGGGCCAGGTCCTTTGCGGCTGGAGGAAGAACCATCTGCCTCGTCGAGGCCGGAGACTGGGATGCCACCGCTGGCACTGGAGCTGGGGGAGCTGGAGCGGCTCAGCAGGGTGGGAGTCACGCAGGGCGTGAGGCTTGGGCTGCGCAGCCGCGTGCGCACCGTCAGGGTCACGACACCTTTCCTGAGTTGCTGCAGAGACACCAGAGAACACCAATGAGGTGACACAATACACCAACGCTTGTGTGAATGCCTACAGTAATCTGTGGCAGCAAAAGAATATAAAGCTGAGGGTATGAGATGGCAATGAATGAAAAGGAGCATGAATCTCTCCCACACCATATCCAGGTTACCTTAAACCTCTGAATGGCCTCCTGATGTGTCAGTCCTTGTAGAGATTCTCCATTAACTTCTAGGATTTCGTCCCCTGGGAATTAGATACAAAAAATGAAGTCAGCAATATAAGACTATGAAGATTTAAAACATCTTTCCTGTACATAAGGCAATCCACTGCTACAAGGATTCCAATTAACTACTCAGTAAAAAGCTTTTTATGTTCTCAGTTTATTTTCACTTGTACTAATGCCTCTACAAGTTAATAGTGATGAATTAGCAGAGTAAAGACTGTTCTTCAGCAGAGATCCTTAAATTGGCATTCTCATACCAACACACAAGCTGAAAACCTACGGATTTTAACTGAAGTCTGAAAATAGATGATTATGACATGAAGTCCAAAGGGACTATAAAACTGCCTTTCTTTTGAAAGCAACAACAGGAGAAATGAGAAACTAAGTGAAACGCTACAGCACATGACTTCAAAGCCTTTTCAGAGAAAACTAACCTTGCACCCAATATGCAGAAAGCAAATGTGTTCTCTTACTAAACGTCTGCAGGCAGAGAAGCATGTAGAACACACACTGCAGTAGCAAATGTCCTTCTCACTCCAAGGAATATGTCCTGCCAGATTTCTACCAGCTTTCATGCTCTAGGTCTTACTACTTAACATCCAGCCGTATTAATCTATCATCATTTTATTAAAAGAAGGGACAGCATGATCCAGATCCACTTTCTGCAATTTTACTTGCATCTGTGCAAAATTAGATGGGGCAGTATCTAAGTCTATCCCTCCTCTCATTTCCTAGCCTCGGTGGAAAAAAAAAATCCCAAACAATAAACGGAGAGCATGCAAGCTATGAATAGCCTGCAAGGGCTTGCTGAGTTTATGGGACAGCTGCTACTTATTGGCTTCCCACAGCAAGTGCACAACCTATGATGCAGGGATGCGAGCTTCCCTCTGGCAGCAAGTGTGAGAGTTGGCACCAAAAGCAGCCTCAAAAACAACAAGTGTGATAAGATGTAAAGAGCAGAATGATGATATGAGGAGAGAAGTAACACAGGAGCAGCTTGAGAGAAGTAACACAAGAGCAGCTTTCTGTGGAAGCAAAGTATCACAACCCCTGCAGAAATGTTGTAAATCACCACTGAACTCATGGTCACTTTGTGTTTTCAACAGTGCACAAGAGTCTGTCTGTCTGCCACAGCACTCTGATGAGGGTGCAAAACACACAGAGCAGGTTACACATCCAGCTCAGAGATCAGGATTGGAAAAGCAGTAGTAAAATCAGGATATATCTGCTTCTCTAACCAGCTGGATGATCTTACTGCCAACCCCATCCTTCCTTTTCTCTTTCTCTGGTTATGACTCTTACTTGTTGATTCTTGCCAAAATCCTACTAAGAGGCTCAGAGAGCACAAGGACCCAAAAGAGCCTCCCCCAAATTTGTTTCTCTCTATAACCCACTCTCAGACGAGCATCTTTAAGCTAGATGTTGGTTAACTATCTATATGTTTCCCTGCTGTCAATCACCCTCTCCAACTGAAGAACTGCAGTTTATGGTTTGGGCAAATGAAGTTCACTGAAGAGGAAGGCTGAAAAAACCCACAACCACTATGCTGTAGTTTCCCCTGCTCAATATGCCATATAATCAAGTTAATTGCTATGAATGATCTTCCACAGGATGAACAAGAAGGGTATGTTACATCCTCCACAGCCTCTTGCCAATGGCCAGGTGCCTAAATAAAGCTGCACTTGAATCTTCCTGCTGGATGGAAATAATATCCCACTGTGGTCCTTCGTGAGGTTGGATTCTCTCTACCATACCTTCTTTAAGCCTTCCATCAGCCGCTGCTGCTCCATTTGGAAATATAGTCTTCACAAAAATCCCCATGCGTCCGCGAGCAGAATCCTGACCTCCCACAATGCTGAATCCAAGACCCTGCAGAAAAAGGAGGAGAAGATACACAGCTGGCACCTTACTCTGTTATCACCTGCGTCATAAAGACCGCTGGTAACACACAAGACAAATGAAAGCTGAAAACCCAAAACCTTATGACCAACTTGCTTCCAGCTTACTCTGTCCTTGCATTCCCTCATTTCTTGCACTCTAGTATCAACACACTTTCCATCCCAAAAAGTAGCATCAGGTACCTTAAGCTGAAATAGCAAAAATTCTACTTTGAGACTACTTTGGGTTTTTTCAAAACACTGGGTCAATGGCTTTATGTTATTCCATTCTCATTTTAAAGAAAGTAACACATTGCTTTTAAAGTGGCAGGCAGTAGATGCGCACACCTGAGATCTATATCCAGGATTTACTGGAGGTTTCTCTTATGTCACAGATCCTACATTTCCTCAGGAAGAAGAAAAGCTTAAGAACATGACATAAGGTCAGTCCTGCAATGTCGGGAATGTAGCTAAAAGGGGAATGGCAAGGGGGAGCTGCCATTCACATGTACATGTGTAATTATTCTGGAGACATGTAACGCATTGTATTTAAATAAATCTAGATCAATAGATTCTCCAGGGCTCCATCCATCAGATCTTACCCCCTACACTGCCCCAGTTGGCTGTGGGACCATCTTCAAAGATGACCAGGGAATGGATGAGCACAGCAGAATAAACCTCTCTCCCTTCTGCTGAGTTACTTCCCAGACAAATCACTTCCTTGATCTACTCCCCCTCCCCATATTTCCCCTCTTGTCACTGCTGTACATGCATTTTAGAGAATAAAGAGAAAAGTCACTGACCGGGTGGACAAAGGAAGTGGAAAACTGTTGTGCTTTAGTAATCTGAAGACATGGACATTATTAGTGTCTTGGGCAGTGCTCTCCAGCTGAGGGATGCGGCCAGGGCAAACACTGTGTTCACAACCCAATACAACAACCAGCTCTTTTGTTTTACTCCATGAATATAAAGCAGACCACCACAGCTGTAAGCTTCTAGTAATTTGATAAGATATTTCTGATTTCTAGCAAGAAAGCATCTTAGCTGTGCAGAAAAAATAACTCGACTAAGTGTTCCCTGTGCAATTATCACCTACAAAGCAACCTACTGAAAAGCAGGGGGCTTCTGGCATTCCCCTGCACAGACACAGCAGTTCTCCCCCCAGCTTCATGGGAGGGGGTGGGAGAAATGTATCTGCAAAATATACTGGTCCACACATTAGCCCACCTTCCCAAAGAACCACTGCCACTCCACAGCAGGAAACCCTCTGCAGATCTACCTACAGATGAAAAGCTAAAGGCAATCATTTGGCCACCAGTCATCAACACTGCAACTCTGTGGAAAAACTTTTCAAGCCCCAAATTGGCACAGAGATAACAAAGCAAATGCTATTGCACAAATGGTATACAGTGCAATCCCTAACAGAGATGATCACCCAAAAGGTGGATAGAAGGCATCCACAACAGCAGCTGTTTTACATGGTTCAGATCACTACAGTCTGCCTGCTCCCAACTGCTTTTTAAAACCTTGGAGCTAACTGCAGAAAGACAGGGGAGGGTGGCTTATCCCACAGGAAGAAATAATCTGATTTTGTACGAAAAACAGGGTCAAAAAATAGGTACATGAAGAATGAAGAAATATTTGCTTGGAAATGTTATAAAGAGCTGAAGCTCCTAAAACACGGAAAGTTAAAACAACTGTGAGTCAGTCTATCTAGAGAAGTTGTTCTTTCTAATTATTTGTTAAATGTAGAGCACAACAAGGAATTTGTTTTGCATTTCAGCTTGGAAGTCAAAACATGCCTTCTTAGTCCAAAACATATCCATCTGATGACTTTAAAGAGTATTTGATGAAAAAACATGCATATTTTTAGCATATTTAAATGACAGCTCCAATACTAGTGTGGATTGGATTAGGGAAAACAATATACACCTAGGTTAATACTTGTCTATTTTTCCTTAGCCTTCAGCCAGCTGGTATCTAGCAAGTGTGTAAACACATTCCTGAGGGAAGAGAAGAGGACTTTTTGACCCAGGGAATTCAGAGCTCTCAATAAACCAAGAATGTGTCTTAGTGTTTAACACTTAATTTGCAGTAATTTTTTAAAAATAATGTATCCAGATGCCACAGAGAGAAAATATGCTTGTCCATAAATATGCATGCGAACAGCTACTCTTCTGTAGCTGCATCAACTCTGTATAAAGATACACATTCAGAGAACTATAATTAATGTTTGATACCTCAATAATGACAAGAAGCAGCAAATGAGAATGAAAGCCACCCTGTGTCAAGTGAATGACATGAAAATCACCTCCCCTGTATTTTGCAGGTATAGCTTTGGCATTTATGCTTGAAACTGGGATTTGTTTACCATTAGTACTATTACTGGCTACCTGGAGAGCAGCTGGAAGTCCCATGTATGGGGAGACACTGCTTAAATGCTAGCTCTTGCTACACATGAGAAACCAGCCACATGCAGAAATCCTCACCTTGCCTTGCCCTTTCATCAGGACGATGTTGGAAATGATGGACGGCTGGGTCAGTCTCCATGGAGATTCCACTTGGGCAGCACTGAAGGAACGGGTAGATTTCTTCACAATATGATAGTCCTAACAAACATCAGCAAACAAGGGAAGTTGTTCTGATTGCTTGGCACAGATACTGGGGACGTCATACCAGGAAAATTGCATGCATTGGGGAAGAGGGATGGAGTATCTTACAGATATATTCAGAAAGAAAAATGCTGAAGGGATGAAACTCCAGCTCAGTACAGTCAAAGCGACATACCTACATGGTCTTGTTTCAGGACCCTCGCTCATTTCTGTGAGCTCCAGACAGATGTCATAGGACTGAGCATAGTGAGGGGCTCACAGCCAACCTCATCTTTCCACCCACCTGTCTGGCTCCTGCTGCCTCCAGCTGCTGGGGAAGAGAGTGCTTTCTTCCACCCCTGGAATATTTCACTGCTATTTCATAATTTGATTCACCATTTTCCACTGTCAGCTCATCATCTTCTCCCACAGACTCCAAGCGGGATCCAGCACCTAGAGAAAAACACAGAAACACATCCTGAAAACATCTCAGAGCTGCTTTAACCTCTCACCAGCAGGCAGTAATCACCTCCTGCAAATCCCAACTTAAAACAGTGCCTTAAAACAATGCTATGCAGTTCCCAGCTGGGCAGTTAGAAACCAGTTTTGATCACATTCACCCATGAACTTTTCCTGCTATCACAGGCTTTCTACAATCTTTTAGTGATGCTGAACCCCTCAGCACTGTCACTCGTCGTAGTAAGAAAAAGCAGAAGATAATTGAGCTGGTAGCTCAGGGACAGAAAAGAAATTCAGCTGTTCATACCCAATGGCATTTGCACTAAGCTCTCAAGCTTCATTTATTTAAAATTAGAAGACCTGACACTGTAGCAGTATTCATTTCTGGAGGTGTCACATCACTTTGAGGGAATTTTTTCTGAAACAGAAAACCTAAAAATGTGCCAAACAAATGCTATTTTCTTTCCTTCCAGCAACAATCCTAGTTGTCATAAAGAGAAGAGTGCAGAGTTCACATAAGAAACAGAATTATTTATCTTGAAGGACATCCTGTAATTAGCCAGAGTATCCCACTCCTCACACCAGGGTTCCTCCAGTTCTCATTTTCTCGAAGGTCCCCACAGGATCCCCAGGCACTGCAGTTCCCGCACATTTATCCTTGTCATTTCCCCACCACGCAGGGGAGGGCCATTAACCTCTATTTTACAGATGAAAACCCAAAACACCCATCAAATCTGCACAAGCTGGATTTCATTATGAGATATTAAGGTTACCTTAAACCAATGTGAAGTTGGAGCTGACACAGAAAGCAGAAGCTCTGCTTTCCTTTCATCTTCACTGCCCTGTCTGTGCTCTGGGAAAAGCGCTCACAGGCTGAGGCAGACACACCACAAATTTGCCCAGGAGAGCCCCAAACAAGTTTTCTGCCACCTCCTCCTTGCCTGGAGGCTGCACAGGCATCACTGCCAGTGCCGGAGAGGGATGGAGCACAGAGCTGGGGCAGCCGTTTGTTTTCACTCAGCATGAAATCAAGTCTGCTGATGCGTCCACAGGCAGAATTTGTACCAACTGCCCAGAGTGCAACTGAAACCCAATCCTTGCTTTGGGGTGTGAAATTACATCAGCTTTTAAACTCCTCCTGCTGCACACAGACACGACAGCTACCTTAGCACGACCTGGCATCCTGGCAGTTCTTTTGCTCCCAAGCCCTCCTGGCACCTGCAACTAACCCTTTCCCATCACTCCTCCCTCTCTTCTTCTACAAGAACAATTATGTTTCTGTGTTTACTGCCCATCTCTGAATGCAGCTTCCCTTCCCACCCTGCAGTCCAGGCTGGCAGATGCTTCAGGTTCACCCACAGGACAAAGGTATCAGTACTCCAGGGAACTGGGGCTGGATCCCCAGTGAGCCACCAACACAGAGCTGCAGAGGCTACAGGCAGAGGAGCTCCCGGGAGGATGCTAAAAATATCTGAGTAGCTGCAAATTAAGGGAGGGAGGGAGCCTCAGAGAGCATTAGGGATGAAAACATGATCAAGCTATGCACACAGCTTATTGTTAAGACTTGGGGACAAAGCAATAGAAAATTTGGGGACTATTCACTATAATGGGCATTTTTGTGATGGCATGTTGAAACATGACCCTCCACCTCAGTAACAGAGCACACTGAAATATACAGGGAATGCAAATGTTAAAAAAATAAAAAGAGAGAGATAAGAGAAAGAACTAAAAAAAGAAAAAGAAAAAAAAAGTAAAAGACATGGAAAAAAAAGAGGAAAGAAGCTTCCAAAGTTTTGCATAATATTTCCGTCCCTACACAGTTCAACTCAAGAGGCTGAATGCAAACATCTTACATATGGGATTTCCCTTCCAAAATAAACTAATGTGATCTTCAAAGGAAAGAAATGCTATCTCACTTCTAGAGAGCTAAAATAAATACACAGCAGAAAAATTCTACTACTGCTATCTTTTATCAATCCAGCTTTACCTTGGGATCGACTTCTGTATTTCAGTATGCCACTTCCCAGAGTTGGACTCTGGTTGTTTCCTTTGGACACTTCTGCACAGGCTGGATCTTGAGTCTTCTCAGTTTCCATCACCTAAAAAAAAAAAAAAAATTCTTGTAAACTAGAGAAGTTGATGAAATTCCTCTAATTTTTATTAAGAGAATGAAAATTCCATTGCATATCATCTTTGTTTCCAAAACATAGTTGTATTAAGCCAGCATACATTTCTGTAAGTGATTTTCAGCAATTCCTCTGGACACTGTTGCAAATCTTACCAATGGATACAGGCAAAGGTACAGCTCCACATGGTCAGGCATCCTCTGCAGGGCACCACGCTAATGCCCCCAGAATGCTTTCAGCACCCATAGCACCTCACTCAGGTGCTTCTGCAAGCATTTTCACAAAATTCTAATGCAGCTTTTTTATGTAAGCTTCCAGAGACATCACATCTTTATAGAGAAAGCCACTTTTTAAAAGTGCTATTTTATTGTTACCATCTGCAGCTGAACACCAACCAATGAAATGGATAAAAAGCTTATTTAACAGAAAGTTAAGATTATACAGCTAAGCACTTAAATGCCTAGAAATGTGTTATTTAAATTTACAAGTGGAATCATACCTGCGCCACCCTGAGTAAATGCACCAGGACAGGAGTGGTCTCTTTACCCGCTGTGTTTGCCCAGATGCAGGCGACAAGGTCACACGGTCCCTGTCACAGGTCCCCTGCCTCCTGCCCGTTTGGTCAGGGATGGGCAGAGGTGCCCATGGGCAAAGACTCTCCCCAGCCCATGTGTTTTAGAAGACACTGGTGAACCCCTTCTCCAGTCCCTGTTTCCTTTATCAAGCAACAGCAATGATGTTTTCACCACAATCCTTGACACACTCCCACCACATGCACACGCTAATTCTTTTACACTCTCACCATATTACCCACTACACATTCTCTACATGATTATTCACACAGTTCATGGCAAAGACAACAAAATTGCCAATACAACCTTTAGTGTGCTATTTAAATCGCTGGAAGTCAGTTTAAAAAAAATCCCATCCCAGTGACCAAACATTTCACAGTGAAAACACTATTTCTACTATTCAAGCTTAAAAACATCACTCTTTCCCAGAACGTGCCTCCCATCCTCTAGTCCCTTCTATTCCCAAGCCAAGAAAGTCAAAGTTTATCTTTTGTACAGAGTCTAGACTTCATGATTTCAGTTCCAAGGGTAGAAACTCCAGGAAAACATAAAACTGGCAAAAAACAGGAAGCTGGAATGGAAACTGCTTTTCAGTTCTCCCCCTTCAACATGAACACCTACACTTAGTTGACACATAGTTTGCACATTCTAGCTAGTTCTTGTTAATTTCTCAAGGCATTGCAGCAACTACTCCAGAGTCCACTTCTAGGATCAAAAGCTTTGCAGCTCACAGCCCCATGTAAAATCATATTCATCTCATTTATTCATAGGTCTGAAAAAAACCCAGCATTTGTTATGTGGTCATCCTAATGAGGGACTCCTTCCAGAAAAGGTGTAAGACATCAGATTTAGTTACAGCCAAAGTATCACAAATTCTCCATACAGAAGACTTTTGGGATACCCAGAAGACACCAGAAGCCTCTGAAAATGAGATGGTACCTCACGGATCTCACAAAGTTATGTTGAAATTTGCCACACAAGTAAAAACACTCTTTATGAAGTGAGAATACCTCTCCTGTAGAAAGGTAGAAAACATTTGCACAAACACAAAGGTCATGTAGCTGGAGGATTAACAGGTGTACAGAACAATCAGTGCACAGGGGCAATGCTAACTCTGCAGTGGAGAAATATGTGAAGCACAAGGATGAAGAAAAACCAAGAGGGATGCCTCACCAAAGCAGACACTTCTGCCAGCATGCTGTTTAACTATCCTAACAGACAGGGATGGGTCCAATCTGACTTTTCAGGAGCTGAGCACAATCCAGCTCAAGTCTGGAGCTATAGAGCTGTTTGGTTTCTGCTGTGTGCAGAGAGACATGGGCAGTTACAGCTGGTGAGACCACACAACTCCCAGCCCAAAGCTGGACCACTTCCTCCAGCTCAGAGGATGGGAGAAAAAATTACTTAGTTTATAGATTGTACAAAGAGATGCTGAAATATTTCTGCCAGGGCCAATTTCCACCCTGAGCCCAGACTGAATTGTGACCCATTTTGTACACTTTGTGTTTCTACTACGTGGAGTTTGCGTTTGGTTTTTCGCTTACATTTGTTTTGACTGTGCCACGGAAACAAAGTACAGATGCATCCTGCACCTACATACGTTCCATCTAGTAGGATGGGAGGAAAAACAGGAGATAATTGCCACTTGCATTAAAACTGTGCATCCCCCGCTCTTTTTCCTCACTGCTGCATGATCCTGGAACCCCAAACCCCACATATGATCCTCAGAAGGGCATGCATATGTAAATGTGGATGCTAGGCAAAGCCTCAAGAGATTCTCAGCAGCTTCCTGAAACTATGTTTTATCTAACCTGGCTTCAGACTACAATAAGAAGTAAAAAAAAAAAAATTAAATTACCTATGTTTTTCTTCCTTATTTCAGCGAAATTATTTTTCTGACATTAATTATAAACATGTAGGGGAAAACGCTCTAGTATTTGCAATGGAGTAAATATTCTTTTTAAGTTCTTGAGCTTGCCTAGTAAACCACCAGGAGTTTTATCCTATTCAGAAAACACTAGAAATCCGATCTACAAAGCTTACAAGAACTCCCCAAAGGCATATGTCTGTAGTACTTGGCTCTCCCATAACTCAGACAAGAAAAACCCAGCTCCATCTTATCCTCCTGGCTGTGAATGTATTGCTTTACTGTCTCGAGGCGGCTGCCCAGGTTTAACCATGCCATTTTAATTTTCCTCACTTTCAAGGAAATGAAGCTTATTATTTCAGTTCTGCAGGTCTCTTATTAAACTAAACCAACAAATCCTGCTCAATGCTGTCCTGGCGTTAAGGACAAGGGGAGCTTTAACACCCACAGTACTTTGAAGGGAGATCTAAAAATAGAGCCCATTTTGCCAGTTCATTAAGAAGCTCTGGGATCAAGTGATGGTGACATCTCAATTGATTTCAAAGGAAACAGTGCTATCAGGGACACACGGTCCTGGCACTGCACCAGAACGAACAACTGCCCTCGGAGTCCTCGCACGGGCAAAGCTCCAGTGTGACCAGGTTCTTAATGAGGCAAGATGAGGAGCAGGATTATGACAGTCTGCATTGTTTAACCGCAAACAGTTTGGCAATTGCTGCACATCTACAAAAACGAGACGGCACACAGGGGATGATACAATTTAATAAGCAACCTGCTTTACTGCTGCCCTTGCAGAGCTCCTCAGCTGCTGCCTTTCCCATCAGCAAGCCCACCTGACTCCCCATGGCACTGCCTGGCTTGCTCTGCAGAGTGCTAGCATCATGTAGACCAGTTTAACCTGATAGTTCAGGAGTGAAACAGTGAGGATCAGACTGAGAAGTCTGCCGTGTGCCAAATTCAGATGGACCTGCTTTGGCAGTGCAAGTCCACCAGCAAGGCCACTGCTGTCCCTCAGAACAGTAATGTGAAAGACGAATGGCTGTGCCCCTGCACAAGCTCCACGGGATAATTCCACATCTTCTTTGGTCCGAACACAGCCAAGACAGTTTTTCCTTAAGCAGCACTCCCCCCAAACATTCAATCACGAAATGACCCAACAATGCTGTATGTGGGGCAAGCATCAGGATGGACCCAACGGGTCTCCATGAGGTACCAGCACAGAGCCTTCAGAGAAACACACAAAACACCCAATGCAAACCTGGCTTCACCTGCTGCCTTCACAGACTTCCTTCCCAGTCCCTCGAGAGTAGCTGATGCGTTAAAGCCTTTAACCTTTCCAAAAGTTTTTGAGATTTTCTTCCAAAGTCTGTTGCAATTCTAGCTGTTCCAGTTATTTGTGCAATTATTTATTGCTTTATGGGGCACAGCATGCTTTAAGCCATAAATGTATCTGCTAGGCAGGGAACTCCACATGCTCCTTTGCCTTGCACAGGAAGTAAAATACCTTCACTTTTAAATTAGCTCTTTTTCAATTTAATTGAATCCATCTCCCAGATAAATTACAAACTGCAGTACTATAATTTACAAGAATTAACATTGCAAGTGGTGCAGAGGACATGGATTTTCTAATCTTGGACAGCACTGAGTTTTCCATGTCTTCCTGCTCTATTTTAGGACATGCACAAGGATGTCCAGACCCTGGAAGAAGACTGATGAGCTGGGACACATTGCATCAGGGGCTGCAGCACCCAGGGGCATTTTTCCAAAACACAGTACCTCCCAATGCCCAAGGAGCTCCATCAACTGAACCACAGGGCTCAAAAGAAGCCCAGCTTAAACTCAGACTTAGTAATTTTTGGTGCAAGCTAGAGGACTCTCTCAAAGGGCACTGCTTTGCTGCTCTTCTTTGTCATGATGCAAACGCAGAACCACATGGAGCCACGGACGGAGGAAAAGAGAAGGAACATCACCTCTATGTCACCACTAATTCAGTGCCTTAACTGGCACCTCAGAAAAACCCAGTGTCCTGGTTTCTCCCCCAGTGCAAAGCTGACAGGGCAGAGAGCAGTTCTGCATGTTGGCCAGGGCAGGCTCCACCAGTGAGGCTCCAACAGGGCTCACCTTTGGGCTGTATCTGGCACTGCTGGTGAAACAAAGCACCATCTCCCTTCCCCAGCAGCTTGCCTGGGAATTACATATGCTGATACCACCAGATGTAGCTTGTACTTCCTCCTGTCCAGCTAAAGGGGATGGGAACCCAAGGCCTACATTACTTAATTTTAAAGAAATTGTTGGAAAACTCTTGGTTCACGTGCAGCAGGAGATCAGGAAATCTGATAAACAGCCAAGAACTGGAGCTGCCCTAATTTCTGAATAGGTGGAAATGCCAAATAAACAAAACAAAAGCTTTTAAAATGGTCTCTAAGAATGTCTGATCAGCCACTTTACCAAATGCCTGCATTCAAAAGCCACTCTAAGCCTTCAGTATTGCTAGAAAGGGCACTACTATGCACTTCAGAAAGCACAAACCTCCAGCAGTTATTTTTATGGTTCTTTACAAAACCTATAGAGTATTCACACAGAAACTTGAACATGAAACATAACCTGGCATTCACCTGCACAAAGCCAGCAGCAGGATCTGACCATGAAGCCTCAGCAAACAGATTGGAAATGCAGAGCTGAGCTACTCTCATCTTCCAGAATGCTCTATTTATTTTGTACAAGACAATCCAAAACCTTCTTCAATGTGTTTGATACCAAGAGCCTCAGTGTGTTGACCACTGTCCAGAGGATACTGGCAGGTTCTTGATGTAGCAGGATACCAGCTATGCTGGCTCCAAAGACTCACTGTTCTGGGCTGCAGTTAAGCAAAGCTAATTTCATTTTCAGGTTTCCAAACAGCTGCTGAAATTAATAATAATGTTTTGAAGAGGAAAAAAACTTAAAAACCCATCCTTTTAAATAGGAAGAAATGCAGGAAATGGCTAACGCTGCTAAGTTCTCCAACAAACACATATCACAGACAACATATGCCTTGGAAACAGTAAGATGATGCTCCCAGCTAAACAGTTCCCAAACCTTTTTGGACCAGATTACTCCTCTTCTGCAACATATTATGATTTTCACTAGAAACTGCTTCTAAGCTAAAGGAAATCAAATGTACACAAACAGATCCCTGCTGTTCTCCTTTTTATGCTTTATCCTTTTTCCCCCCAAACATCAAAAAGTAGGACACATTTCCCATGCAATTTAGTCACTGCCCACGAGATGTCTCTATGTGCTGCAGAGAGGTCCCGGAAGACTGATCCTAGTAAACAGCAGAGACCTAAAGGATTTCTTGATTCTATGACAAACACGGAACTCAAGTTGTGTGAAAGCTCATTCAGCTCCTCTGTTATTTTCTTCAATAAACACTCAGCTCGTGGATCAGCACAAATCCAGAGCCTTTGCATCATGACAAACAATAAATTGCTTCTCATATTTTTGCTTTTTTATGAAATGACAACCTTTCCACTCACAGTGAGGGACAAAGCAAGCAATTATCAGTCCTCAAAATAAACTACTCTCCTGAGAATGAAGAAAGACCTTACTAATAATGACATCAACCCGCAGCTGCAGAGAGTACTCCCATGATACAGCTGGTGGGAGTTTGTATTTCAGCCCCAAACCCACATTTTATACCAGCCTAAGTACACAAGAGAATATAGAATATGTAAGCATTAAGTGTCTTTCATACCTGTATCAAGGATCTGAAGCCTCATGCATTATACAGGCTGCATTTCACATCTCCAAGGAGTTTTACCCAAGCCCAACCGAGACTAGTCCCTGCACACGCTCAAGAATTTGCAGATGTGATGATGCGACATTCACACTAACTCTCAAATCCTAGAGCCTTCATCATCCTTCTGTTAATGTATGTGAACGGCATGGCTGTGACAGCATCTCTCTTGTTCCAGTGCCATGAGGGTGTTATTTTTAGCTTGTTAAAGGCAGTTCATCTCCTTCAAAACTGGGCAGTTATCCAAACAGCCAAAGAAGAGACAGGCTGTACTGTATCTGTTGCTTTATGGGAAAAAACCCTCATTCACAAAAATAAAGACTGTGCAGAACCTGTACTATAGATAAACTTGTGTTTCTATTGCTCTGCTGACTCTGCTTTCAAACATATCACACAGGAAGAGCAAAAATTATAACTCTGGACATTGCTTACACTGGTATTTACGGACAAGTCAAAAAGGTTATCTTCTACCAGCCCAAGCAACAAGAGATATTTCACGTTTTGTAGACTGCATCACGTCTACAGAGAAACCTGCAGAGTACTGGCCCCTGCATGAAACAGTTTTATCTGGTCTTGCCTATAGGCTGGAGGCAGCAGAAAGTGGCCCAGAAGCGCTGGGAGCCAGGCAAAGGGAAGGATACCAGTGCTCCAAGAAGCCCCCTCCTGACATGAAGAAAACATTTATGTTTATGTCTCTCTGACACGTGAATTTCAGAATGTGTGAAAAACAGTAATTCAGTGACACTGTGCCCCAGGGGGTCTTTCAGCACTCTTCCTCTTCCCCGAACGCATGCAATGTGTGCAAACACCATGCCCCAGCCCTGAGCAGTGTCACACCACCACCATCAGCCCATCACTGAACAATCCCACTTCCAAAAGATGAATTGCAACTGCTTATCTTAATGTGATAGGGTTTTTGAAAACAACACATACAATGTGAACAAGATTTGGTCCCCAAATACACTGTCATTTTCTCTTGCCCAAATTTCTAACTATATTTACTCTGAAAAATCACACCCGAAGTCACTGTAGGACCCAGCCTGTGTATGCAGCTACAGCAGGAGTGAGGGGCACTGCATGGACACAGACACATGGATATGCTGGACAACACTGCACCTCAGAAAGGTACAGTACTGACAGGCTTTGAGCAAATGCAACATTTACAGCCAAGCAGCAGCTCTGAGCCATGCCAAGGTGCAGCAGGACCCTGCCCTTGGCTGCCCCTTCCAAGGGTGATGTGGCACATTGTCAGGATCTGGAAACACCACCAGCCCTCACCATCGAAAAGGAAAGCAGTTACTGAACCCTTCCCCAGGACAAGGACTGGCCACAACCAAGCCCCACACCAGGTTCTTCAATTTCTCTCCCTCTACTCTACCCCAGGTAAAGCATTTCATTGAAAAGCTAATTTCTGCCAGCAAAAACTCTGTCTTGCTTTTTTCCCAGCCATGCAGTGCTGATTGAGGAGTGAGCTGTGTTTCTGCAGCCTCTGTTGATACTGCAGTGCCCTAATGGGAACAAACACTTCAGTCCTCCAAGTAATGAGGGCCCCTCCTCCCCACACTCTGCACACATCTAATTGTTGAGTTATGCTTCCTGTTCCTTCTCAATGCTAATGCTTTCTCTGAAATTCTCTCCCAGTGTTTCCAGAAGAACTTTTCACCCCAAGACTGTTTTTAAACTTACGGCATTGTTATTCTTGTCTTTATTATGCTTGCATGGCTACAGGTAATTATGTATGGATTCTCTGGTAAGACAGAAAGGCTCATGGCAGAAAATAACTAGTCAGTCCCACAGCTCAGAAAAAAAATATAAGTGGGGAGGGAAGGGAGTTAAACAAATGCATTTCTTCCTATTCAACAAACAGGTTTATTTATATGCTTTCAGCCACGTCTTGCAAAAAAAAACCCACACCAAGTGGGTTTTGGCAGGGGTCAGATAACCTGGATCATGCAAAAAACCTTAACAGGAGACATCCTGTTTCTGTTACTGGTAGGAGGATGACGACCCTGCTGGGTCACAGCCGTCTCTGCATGCAAGGCGCTCACAGCTGACATGAAGGTATACATCACACACTTCAGGTCAATTCAGAATGATTAAACATGAGGTAAAAGGGGCCTGACACTCCACAGCAGAGGATCATGCAGCTGAGGGGTGCTGCCAGAGGCTGTGTCCCCAGGGCTTGCCTGCCTGGTGAGCTTAGGCATGGGGAGGGCAAATGGCATCCCTTCACAGCTCCCCGTCAACACGTAGGGATAATAATGATCTCCTTTCCCAAACAGGAATTTTCGCTTTCGTACAATTCTATTCTGCATGGAATAGACTTGGCTCAGAGTCCTGCCTCCAGCATCACGAATGGCAGGTACCCACCCTGGGGAGAGCGCATGATTTAAGTACAGATGAACAGTCCCCGGCCTTCCATCCCTGCCTCCAGCAGATACAGATCCAAACGTTCTGAGGCAGGAACCCTCCTCTTCTATTGAATAACTTTTTGGGATTTCAAGACATTAATGTGAAGCTGGTCACTGAAGCTGAACATCTTAAAAATACTCAGACCATCATACACTGAACAACACAGCAGTACTCAAAACAAAGGCAAATAACTTTTGAAGCAACTAAGAATACCACATGCTTCTGTCTGAGGACCAAAAATGCTCCATATTCACCAGACACTTTGCAAATTCTTGGCAGATGAGCTTTCTCTTTAGAGTTCATTTCCCAGGTTGTTTCATCAGCCAGCAATACAGTGACAGATTCAACTTCAAGAACAAAAATACTAGTAAAAGAAAATTAGAAATAAAAATAAATCATCCAAGGCATATACTATCATATTATCATATT
>JAWWEU010000091.1:62318890-62335913 GCA_035583155.1 Acropternis orthonyx | reverse complement strand
CCCCCAGGAAATCAAGTAAGCACCCACTCCTGGGGGGATCCAACCACCTGCCACAACCAGTGACACAATAAATCTGCACATGTGCAGCCACAGCTCTTGGTGCAAAAACACTTCATGTACAAAGCACAGATGTGCTGATGCCAGTCCAGCCAGGTATCTCAAATTCCAGACATACTCACCAAGGACAGACAGTGAGGCACTACCAGCTCCTGCTGCAGCCAGGGGAACAGGCAATAACCAGCCCTGACCACTCCTAAGGAGAGTAAACTAACCTCTGACCTAAGCAGGTCACAAGCACAACAGCAACACTACTTGAGAATGAGCTCACGACATAACATGGGATGAATACTCGTATATGACAATCCAGAAAATTTCATGCAATACACCTGAGCATTGGCCTAAATGGACACTCAGAAAGACACCCATGTTTGCTGTAAGAGTGTCAAAGGAATAGGAAGCCAATATTCTCCTCTAGAAACTTGTTCCCTACCTCCTGGGAGCAAATGTTAATTCTGCTCAGATCCACATCACAGACTATCCTTGTAATCCCCGAGCAGCAGCAGACCTGCCTACATGGAGGGACTGTGGATTCCTCCCAATGAAAGATTTCATGGACATGAGGAACCAACATTTGTCAAAGTTGGTCTCAGAGGAGGAGATGAGATTGGGACATCCCTTGAAATCCCTTCCAGACTTGCATTTTTTCACTTTCCTCACACAGCAAGCAGAAACACCAATGATCAAGCCAGGCTGCAGCTGGGCTAATGGCTAATTTTTGTTCCCTGCAGTTACATCACTCTTAGGTGACTCAACTTTCCTCCAAACTTGGCTCTTTCAAGCAGACAGCCCTTTGGACCAGATTTTTCCACTTGAAGCTGATCAACTTCAAAGTGTCTAAGTTACAAACAATTAAAACGCTTTTTTAAAGACAGTACAAATATTGTACTTGGATTAATTGCAACGGGGTGGGGGGGGAAGGGGGAAACGAAAAACAAAAACAAAGGGTCATCTTATGTAACAGATCGCAAGTGAGAATAGAGAATATAAGCTGGCAGCTTCCAGTGGGTCCCTGCAGGCTGTTTCTCTCCACCATCAAGCCATTGTGCATCAGGCAGCCTCTGTTCAGAGCGAGCCTACATCTGGAATAAACTAGCGCGCTACAGATCAGAACGCGAGCGCACTTGCCAGCGCGACGTGGGGAAGCTCGCCTTCTGCCTGCTCCGGGTGCATACCATCAAACGCTCCATTTCATAAGCACATGATTAATAAAACAAAAAGGAACGTTTTTTTTCCCCTCCAAATTTGTTGAGGAAAATAAATAAATAAATAAATGAAAGAGGCTGGAGCAGTTCTCCCCCCACCCTGCTCCTTCACTAGCTAATTGCAGGGGAGTTTAAAAGGCGTTTGACTGATTTTGACTGTGCTGTGTTCAAGAAGCTGCAAATCTATATATACAAAAGAAAAAATTGCTTTGAAATCTTTTATTAAAGACAAGCTTGGCAGGAGCAAGGTGTAAACAAATGGAAAACAGAAACGCAATAAGTAGTTAAAAAGCCAGACAGTAAAATGGAAAATGTAAAATAGTTGTCTATGAAAAAGCACTTTCTGTCACAGCAGCAATTCAGAGGAACCTGATGTAAACATGCAACAATTTTAAAATAAAAACAGAGATAAGCCCTGATCAGAATAGCAATAACCACCCAAGGTCTGTACTCACACACGGACTGACTGCAATGGACCCAAATGCAGCCCGCAGGATGTCTCCCTCCCTCCACATTTCACCGTGGATTTTTACTGCCTGTCTGCAGGGAACAGTTCCCACTTACAAACTTCAGCGCGTTTCTCATTAGGAGCAGCAGAAGCAAACAATGAGATCTTACTCACAAGCCACGAAATTGCTTCGGAAATGTGACGCTGAAGAGAAAGTTCTAAGTTATAAAAGATTACTTCAATAGGCTTCATAGCCGCTGGAAGCCGATGAGCTGATCACACACAGCTAAAACCCAGCACAAAATCCCCCAAACAGAAACACATGATGTGCAGACCCATAACGCAGCATCCTTCTATGAACAGGGAGAACACTGGCATGGCCATACCAAGCACGTACCACTGCCTGGCATCCTTCACTAATGTGGGATAAATTAAAAGCACTACTCTCAGATGCCTGCCCCACCTTAGGTCACATCATGCCTCCTCCCACCATCCCTACTCCCCAACAGGCAGGTGGGAGAGACAGATTGGTAGCTGGGGAATTAACTTGCATGATCACACACCAGGTGAGCAGCTTGAACGTGTCAACCTCAAGATACAGTCAAAAGCCATCACTCTTCACATCACAGATATGAAGGTCAATGACTCAGCTCCAGAAAATCACGCCAAAATCTGATTTTTGCAGAGTCTTAACAGACAATTATTTCATTAGTGGATAATGAGTGTATTTTTCATCTGAACTTAGCCAGGTTATTTTTAAGACTGATCTGACAGCAGGACTCCTGCTTTCATCTACTACCCTGGGTTTTGTTTTCATTGTTGCACAAGGAAGCTAAACAACTCCAAGACAAATCAAAAGGAGGATGGGAAGAAGGGGAATCTAAATTCCTTTATTAATAAACTACTTCAAGACAGGAGTTTCTTGCCCATCCCTACTGCTTACAAAGGTTTCTTGCACTGAACCACTGAAGGCTTTAGCTTCTACCTCTGAATGATGCAAGCCATACAGTGGGTGTCTCCTACACCACTTAAAATATGGGGGAAAACCCCAAACCCAAGCAGACCATAATACGAATTACCCATCACTGACTATATGAACTTTCTGTGTCCTCAAACTAAGTAGGAGCCAGGAGCACAGACACAACTGTGATTGCTTTCAAGTGTCCCCTCCTGATCTCGCAAGTCCTCTTGTTTGGACAAACAGCCGCCAGATACTTGGCATCCTTTCATTGACTTTCCCCATGAAAAGAGAAGTGTCCTAGGGAATGAAGCCTGTGGAATATCAAAAGCAAAAACATACCCTCCCCCAAACACAAACACATAATTAAAACACACAAAACAGCCATCACAACAGAGTGGATGAAAATACTGTGACTTAAAGCAGACTGTCCCCCAGGGATCCATCTCCCGAGACAGACTGTTTGCTGACATCATTTCCTTGGCAAGGGCTTTAAACATTTTATCAGCCAATGCAAGCACCTGAACCATCACCCCATACAAAAATCTGCCGGAATCATTTGTCATCCTGAGCCATCACCATCTGGACGGCACCTCTCTGAGCTGCTCCACTCCTGCCTTCAACTGAATCTTTATTGTGAGATCAGCTGAATGGTTTCTCAGCTGTCTCTGACCCTGGAGGGTTTCAGCCTGGCAATTGGCCCTGGGAAGTTTAGGCTTTTAAGGGTTACAAGTGTTTGTGCTCCCTTGAGTACCTTACCCAGTCTCATTCTCTTGCTAGGCTATTGGGAATGGCTGGTTGGTTACTTTGAAGTTTCTCAGAAACACCCTTGAAGCCTACAGTAGATTAAAGCTCAGCCTGGAGCAGGTCACCACGCTCTGGTGCCAGCTAAAGAGGTGTCACTTGTGGGGACTGGTATTACATCTGTCAGCAACAGGAGTCTTTTGGGTCTGCTCAGTGCTTTCAGCACGCTGCCTCAAAAACTAAGTGTATGTAGCTTCATAATTCCAAGTAATGCCTGAAAAACTACAGCATCTAAGCAAACAGCATACTCTATTTTTAGACATGTCCACTTGGTTTCAAACATTCGCACTTAATGATTACAACATAAAATGGTGTGAACTGACGTTTCAGGTAAAGCTAGTCATTTGCATCCCAGTTGTTGGTTTGCTGTATCTTTAACACGACACACAAAACAGAAAAACCTGACCCACTTTCTATGTAGATGGGAACCACCTTCCTACTGATGCTCTCACCTATGGTTTGTGATAGCTGGGTATGACTGAGACCTCCTGCAACATAACCTTGTACATACCTGCACTGCCTTTGCGGACAGCTCATTTCCAAGAGTGAGGACTACACTTCAAGATGACACATTAAAACTAACACATTACGACTTATCCATTACCAGGCTAT
This sequence comes from Acropternis orthonyx, assembly GCA_035583155.1. Classification (NCBI taxonomy): domain Eukaryota; kingdom Metazoa; phylum Chordata; class Aves; order Passeriformes; family Rhinocryptidae; genus Acropternis; species Acropternis orthonyx. The sequence continues at coordinate 62,331,829 of JAWWEU010000091.1, read as the reverse complement.
CTCTACATCCAACCCTCCATCACATCCTTGTAAAATTCAGTATGAAAACGGGATAAAAGGATAGCTTACTACTCAAACTTTAAACCTACAGCTACCACAGCTGTAGTTATCACTTAAATCACAGCAAAGGAAGGTAGAACCTTAAGTCAGTTGAAAAAATTTGGCAGCAAGTGACTAACCCCAGAAAGTTGCAACGATTGTTGTTTTATGGCAAGGTGGAACATAACCTGCAGCAAAAAATATTAACTGCAATTTCACTACTAGTTACATCAAAGCACTTCCTAAAACCCCAAGCAAAAGCAAGGCCAAGTTCTGTCAGTGCTATACAGCTACAATTAAAAGACAGCCCTTGTCCCTAAGAGAGTTTACAAGCCAAAATGGGCAACAAAGAGGAAAGACATCCTTATCACAGTGCACAATAAAACTTCAAGACAGTAGATAGCCCCAGGATTCACATTAATGAAAGTTGCAAGAAAACACAACAGATAAAAAGACGTTAAGAACAGAATCAGACTCTGAGGAAGGCCTTTACATGACTAAAAGTGCCTACATTGACACCTAAACCCACTGTTATTTATGTCTAAAACATGCATCACACAAGAGTCCAGTAAAAACCCTGATGAAACAGTAATTACTGCTTAGGTTGCCAAAAAAATTCATGTAAACCAACTCAGCTTCAGTAGCTTCACTGAAGTACCTTGCTTACAGCAAGTTTTTCATTTTGGTACAGCAAAAAGGATGAGAATTTTTTTTCCCCATCAAGTTTAACAAAATGGTAAAATGCTTAGAGCCATTATATTATCTCAAGTCTCATGTTTTGATTCCTGTAATGTGCTATTAGCCTTCCTCTTCTGCTTGGCAAGATAAGGAACATTTTCCATTAACCAAAACGCAAGGTAAGGCTGGCATTTACCAACACTAATTGGCAAGTACCATTACAGAAAGGCTGTCAGCCTTTCCTAACTGCAAAGTAAAACGCAATTCAAAAGCATTCATCCCCTCTCGAGACAAGCCATCTCAATAAGGAAGCAATAATGGGCTCGAGGAATGAAGAGAGCTGCTGATGAAAAGAGAGCAAGTGCCATGTAGCTGGAGGAATGAAAAAGCAAGTGCTGGCTGGCAAAGACTTGGGTGGACTTCTACGCTCACGCACATCTGTGTGCACTTGTGTACACGCTCATGAGTCTGGAGAGGGTTGTGGTCTATGCGAACTGGGCTCAGCTGGGCTATATGTGCAAAGCTGGCTTAGCAAACTGCTCTGGCGGCTGTGACACGTTGCAGAGTGATGCGGTTAACAACCGGGAGCCAAGACCTTGAAGCACTGCTCTAACCCAGGCATCCCCAAAAACCTCTGGGAGGCAGGGCATTAACATTCCCTTGCCTTACCCCCTCCCTCCTTTTGTTAACACATGGTACACTGACTTCAGAAAACCATCAGACAGCTTGTGGGGCCGCCAGATGCTGACTTGTTTCCATCTTGGAAAGGCACCTCACCACAGCCCCACCACAGGGTGCTACCACCAGCCAGGACACCTGGTGCATACCCTGAGCTTCCCCCATGTCATGTATTTCTGCCAAAGGAGAAACAGCCAAATGCAGAGCCTCAGCCCCTCTCACCTGCCTCTCTTCACTATTAAAGCACTTTTACTCTGCCTGATTTCCTTTACACAGTTTCCACCCATCACTGATAAATTTGGATCTGGATTTCAAGCCCTTACGAATTTGGATGCTTATAAAGAAGAAAGAGGATTCAAAGGAATTCTGGGGATGGCTTGTTTTTTCTCGAACAGTTGGTGTTTTAAGGGCTTTCTGAGCATCCTGCTGTGGCTTGAGGAAGCAAAGGGGGCCAGTCTGCTCTGATACTTCTCATCTTCAGCCAATCTTCTTCTGGTTTCATCAATGAAAGCCTCTCATCATGCCAGGCAGATCTGGGTCAGTACACATCTCCTTTGACAACCAGACTCCCACCCTCCACACTTCTAACTCTGGTCCTTGCAAACCTCAGTCCTACTTCTTATCCCTGTCCAAGCCAATTGTATCTGGGCACTCCTTAGGGGCTGACCAGCTACAGAAACAGCGCACAGATCTTCCAAAAACACCATGATAGAGAAACTGAGAAAAAAGCAGGGATTCTGTCCTACCAGTAAACACAGTGAAACCATAGAACTGGTCTATTGTGAGGAAGCCTCACAGTTTCCTTTTATTTATCATTTTTAAGCCAACTCCAGCAGTCCCTTCCCATATTCCTCTTCCATCTGTGCCTGTATAATTATCAGCCTGCAAAACTACACCCTGTCTCAGGCCACAGAACAAAAGAAGTAAACTTCAATTTCTGTGTTTAAGCTCCCCAATCTTCCCAGGATGTGTTGCTCCAGCTCAGAGACTTCCTGATCTTAAATCATTGCCCTCAGCCCCACTGCTGCCCACCTGGGTCCTCTCCAAGGTCAGGTCTGGTTTCCAGACCTTAGAGATCTTCCTGCCAGGCAGATACAGCTTTGCTGTTTTGAATCCCCACATTTTTAAAAAGCATTTAGGTTCATCCTAAAAATATTTCAGCATAACTTAACCACCTGTAAACATTAAATACTGGCTGCTAATTGACAGGTACAATATTTACTGAAGGTTACATACCAGCAAACAGCCAGGCAGATTTGTTTATACACACAGTGATAGCAATGCCAAATGCACAGGAGAGACAGATTAAGATCTGAGAGATGAAAGCAAGCCTGAAAGAAGGGGACTGGCACACGCACACAAACCAGTAACACAAGAATCTCCTGGCAGGCTCACTTGACAAGCAGTACTCATCTCACCTGTCATTTCACAATCCAGTATTGCTGTTATGAGCAGCACGTAGAGAGAAAACGAGAGAACAACCCCGCAATTGTGGGAGAGGTACCCTGAAAGCACATGGCACTGAAATGACATGGGTATGCCTCAAAAGCACTCTCACCAAAGCATCCCTTAGGCATTGGCCATGAGCTAGCCACTGGGACCAGCACAGCAGTGGCTGAAGACACACAGATTCTACTCAACCTCTTCGCCCCTGTGTTGGTTACAAAAACTTCAAACTTTCTACAGGGAGGAAGAAAGGTATTTTCTGGACTCCATATTCCAGTTACAGTAATGCTCCGATCTGTCTCCTGGGGTGGGATGGGGGAAAGGAGCAGGGGGGAGGACCAGCCAGGTCCTCCCACATCCATGCTGGCTTCTTGAAGCTGTTCCTCCCACCTGCAGCAGAACTCCAGTCCACCACAGGCTGGCTCTCCTCCCCTCAAAGTAAATATAGTGCTCCCCAAAGGCGCAGGGCTAACAGCCCTGCATATTCAATTAGTCAATGTGTGGAGGAGATGGCAAGTGTGGGGCAGGCGGTGGGGATGGAGCTGCTTTCCCCATGGAGATGGTGCCCTGCCAATGCACCCTGTCCCTGCACGGGAAGAGATAACTCATCCTGCGGCTACGAGAGGTTTGGCTCATGCTTTGAAGCCTGGAAGGAGGCTGCAACTTCTGACACAACAACCTGGATGCCGTTTTCAAAAGGCTCCTGACACGACTGGATCTCACATGCCTGAGTGCCAGGTCACGCTTTGAAAACAGAGCTGGAAGTGAGATTTGAGGCTCCCAAGTGTCTTTATTCCCTGCCTCTTTTTTTCCCCCCCCCCCTAAACAGGACACAAATAACTTTAAAAATTTTATTCACTGTCTCTATTCAATACTTATCAAGAAACTGATTTAAACCACTCATTACTCTGATAGCAGCAACCCCCCAGATGCTAAAGTGATAGGATTCTATAAGGCCTCCTTGTCTTTAAAAGGCAAAGGATGATCAAGGCGTGCTATTCAGGCTCCAGCTATTCACATTTCTCTTCACTCAGATGTCAGGAAAATGTAATTAGTACTGACACAGGCAGAGGTCATATTTCTAAGCAAAATATTAAAGGCGGGGGGGAGGGAATTTAAAAAAGAGAGAAGCAATTTTACTAAATGACTGTGCCTCCCAACAGGCTCCATAACCAATACACCACAGCTGAACAGATTATAGCTTTTAAATTTTTCCACTGCCTCAACTATGTTTTTACATTTTACAAAGCCATCTCCTATGTGCTTTGCATTAAAAATGTATTTATTGCTCACATTGATACATGTATGTTCTGAATTTAACAATTTACTCCTTAGACCATACTGACTCAAAACATTAAGGTAACATTAGCACGAGATGGCTCTGGATGAGGAGTTTCTTTTTGCATATATATATTTTTGGCTTTCCACTTAAAAAAAAAAATCTGATCATCTTCATTTCTAACATGCATTTAAACAGAACAGATTCAGTAAGTTTTGTAAGGACTAGAGCTTTCAAAATACCAAATGATTAATTTGTTTCTTTTTAAGCTTTTAATGTTTTCTTTCAGAAAATTACAAGGCTCACAAGAACAGTACACAAACATCCTACTTTTTCTGTTTCAGCATAAAATCCAAAGTGTCTCACTGATGCAAAGAGAAAGTTTTTGCAATTACACTTCCTTATAACCAGAGGTTTTTTTTAAATTGCTTTTAGCTCCTACGATGTACATTAAATTAAATTACTCTAAGTTCACAACCACCATCACCACTACCTTGCAGTTAGTACTGAAGAGCACTAATTCAGAGGACACATTTAAACCCATGCTTTTCTCAACAGAATTTAGCAATGAGATGTCCACTCACACTGCTTTGTTACCAGCTTTGAAGTCTTAAAAGCAAAACCAGCTGTCGCAGCCAGCCCCAAGCCCAACAAAGCAGCGCTCATCCGTTTATACTACAGTGCCTCTGGAAAGATTGGCAGACCGTGCTTCTGGTGATAGATGCACACTGAAACCTGATCAAGACTCGGTTTAATTTTCTTCATCCAGAAATGCTGCCATTCTAGGCAGACAACAAACCCCAAGATCTCCATTAGGACAAAGAGAGAAGCAATCAAAGCCCCGTCCCAAACATTAACAAACTGTTTATCTCATCAACTCTGAGAAAAATCTGCAATTACTTCCATGTGGTTCCCAAACACTGGCCAAACAAGTTTCGTAACACAAATACATACAACATGGTCTGGTGCATCAAAAAGAGAAGCTTCAATTCCATTGCTAACATGAGCTATAAGGTGACATCAAGTCCAGGCAGAGCTAAACATGAAGCCCCAAAGGACAAAATTACCATCTTCCACTGACATCTCCTGCCCCAGTGTCACAAGATCACCACTTGTCTCAACAAAAGAAATCCTGAGGCCAGCCCTGACAGGTCAGATATAAGGACCTTCCCCTCCATCACAGATGGAGTATGACAGAGGTTTCCAACAATTATTATTTAACTCTCCAATCCTCTTGCCCCCCTGTTTCAGACCACATCCCAAAGCTTGGTGCCCTGACAGCTTGTCTTGTCCCCTGAAAGCTCAGTCCAAGGACAGACCACTGAAACTAGGGAAATTGCTTGAGAAAGCCACTTAATTTGCTTGCATGCCTGCTGCTCTTGCCTCTCTAGAAAATCCAGTGCAAACGTACCTGGGCAGAATGGTCCCCAATGTCTGGCATGCCACCATCTGACAGCCGGCACCGGTATGATGCCCCGGTGCCCTGGTGCTGCTCTTCCCCGTTGCTTTCTGCTTCAGAGGTCTCTGGCTGAGCAACCTCCACCTCCATCGGGGTGCAGTGCCCATTCCCGTGCTCTGAGCCCAGCTTCTCCTTGTTGTCCTTGCTGCCTGGTGTTCTTGTGATGACCCCAAACTTCCTGGTCCTTTTCCCATTCTGAGCAGCTCTGTCGCCGGGCTCGGGGCTGGGCTTGGCTTTGGGGTCACAGCTGTTGCTGTTGTTGCCGTTGGAGGGAGGAAGAGGGGCTTTGCGCTTGATGCGGCGCAACATGATCAGGTAGACGAAGCCGCCATTCCAGCACTGCTCGGCCAGGTAACTGCAAGGAAAGGGATGTGTGAAGATCACTAATCACTCACCCCACAGTGCCCACATCCCATCCTGGCACCCCAGCATTCCGTACCCCGTGATGTTCGTGCACCACCTCATGCAGCTGATTACCTGATGTGTGGACATGTTATGATACCTCGAGGCATTGGCAAATGCTCTCTTTCAGTATTGGAGGAAAATTCCAGGAATAATACCAGGAATAATAATAGCCCTACCAGCCACCCAGGCTGATTGCACTGCATGACAGCTGGTAAATGCCACTTTTGGTGGCATTTACTGACCTCCATACCTGCACCACAACAACATGAAAAGATGAAGCAAGGAAAACAGAGAGTGTTTCCAGTGTAGTAATAAAATAAATAGATATTTTTTTAAAAAAACTGAAAATCAAGCAGGCTCCATTTGTGCAGCAGCCCATGGAGAATTTGCACCTGAAATAAGCCTCCTTAGTGAAACTAATCTGCTTCAGCATACGTACATGCTTTGAAGGCCTCTGGGAAAATAGAAAAGCAGGCACAGCACCAATGGCCACAGAAAACAAAACATGGCAACAAGGCATCATCTCAGCTGCTGTAAATGGACATGGAAATCAGGTGGGCTTCCTTCATAGCACTCATATTCCAATCAAAGGAAGGGCCAAGTCATCTCAGCTGTGCAAGGAGCAGCCTCCAGCTTCTCCTACCAGAGGAAAGCATCATCTCTCTGCCTGAAGTTGCTGGATGTGACTTGAAGTAATTAAGATTTTTGATTCAAGCAAACCCTCTGTGACCTTACAGAAACTGCACCCATTGATGCAAAGGGGGAATCTAACTTCATGCCTCTTTTGGAAAAGGATATACCTCAACCCAGATTCTTGAAATATTTGGGTTCTGAGCCAAGGGTGTAACCAACTGAGAGTACAAACAAGCTGGAATTTGTACTTAGCAGGTTTGTATGTGCCCTTTCACGCTAATTTAGGCCCCAAAAATATATTGCCTTTCTCACTAGTGAAGGCAGCAGGAATTTTCCAGAGCATCAAATAAGCCTCTGCTGCAGCTGCAATGAACTCTCACTAATACAGAGCAGTTGCTGAACCTACAGATTTTAGAGGAGATGAGAAACTAGGTGTGGAGTTGCACCACAGAGGATTCTAAGAGAAAATAACACAGCACTTGTGCTTGAGAGAGGAGGAACAACTCAGGAGTCTGCCACCTATATTTTCTCCTCCCTGCTGCTTGCAGGCTGATTTTCCCCTTCCCTTTCTTAAAACTTGTCTGGCCTCAAATAAAACCCTTCAGACTTAATCCTGCACAGAGGTGACTTAAAGGCAAAACAGGAAAAGTGGCTATGATAACCCCTGAGGCAAACTCCTGCACGGAGGAGTGAGGAAAGCATTCTCAACTACTGCAGTAATCAGGACCAACCTGGCAGTGGCTGAAAATAACACCATGGGTGTGTGTTTCTGTACAGGGAGAAGAGCTGGTATTTTCACTCCCCTTCTTCCCTAAGGTTCCATGTCCCCCACAGACAATATCAGCATTCAAACGACTCACATTTAATTACGCAGACTGATGACCAAAAGAATAGTGCAACTAAGTAACATTAAAAGCAGCCCTGGAGCAATAGAAGGAAAGGACAAGTATGTTGGCTGTGCCAAAGTTCCCCAACGAATACAAACCGAACTGCAAGACCCTTGACAGTCCATTCAGTTTTCACCAGGCAATTATTTTACTTTTTTTCCCCCCTCAGACATTAAAAATACTTAAATAGAGCCCCAAAACCATCTTTTTCAAACTGGCTGAAAGCAGACACCCAAAAAGCCCCTCCAGCTGAGAAGTCTCAGCAGCCAAGGTCAGCTGTCTGGGTGGCCATGAGGTGACACATGGCTCCCGCAGACACACGAGGCTGGCAGGAAATAAAGGGTTAGCCTAAAAAAAAAAATCCAGAACTAAGATGGAAGTATTTTTGATTATCAAGTTAAAAGAAAAATTCTTTTAATCAACAGAAAAGGGGCAGTTCTGTTCCAGAAACAATATGGGTTGCCTGTTTTTCACATTTATCTTTCAACTCAAATTTCAAGGCAGCCAGTTAAGTTGATTAAAATGCATGACTTTTGCTTGCAGCAATACCACTGCACTCTGATCCATCACACATAAGCCTGATAGCACTGCTTCTCCTGGCACATGGAAAAAGGAAAGCAGCTCCTCTTCCCAGAGTCCTGTGGCTTACATGGGTGCTGCCCACCCTGTCTTTATGCAGAGTCAGGTCTGCCTGACTTGTTTCTGTGCAGGTGCATGTATGTAGGGTTTTTGAAACACTGATCTCTGAACTAATCACTGATGTTATTTTTCACTGCCAGTAACCAAGTGCATGCATTAATCATCTTCTTGATTTAGGAAGGAAGAGGAACAAGAGGGAACTTAGCACACATCCAAATAAAGTAATTCTATACAGGCAAAAATAATTTACTGTATCACCTCCACTTGTGGTACATTTATTCTGTTCATAAAATGTAAAGCTATGAGAAGGGAAGAAAAAAGGGAAGCTTTTTTCCTATTCACTCTTCATACACAACTATCCCTCCAGTCTGGAGCAGGGTTATGGTGAGCAGAAATAGATGCAGCTGCGCTGAAGTCAGCAGAGCCATGCTGATTTACTCCATATGTTGAGATGGCCTGCATGTTCCAGGCATGCAGCCTGTAGTAATTCATGAGTTTATGTCTTCTTGAGTACTTTTCAGCAGTTCAAAGCACACGATAGGTTTCCACAAAGAAAAAAAAGTCTTCTCTGGGTCAGTGAGCAATTACCTTTGCATGGCAGCAAGTCACTGCATACACCAGATCATGTCAGGTATTTCCGGACAGGGTAAGTCCTGCTGGGACCAATGACGCAGTAAGTGGAATTATTATTAGTTTGTTTTGAACCAAAGACCAGGAAAACCAGCACTGATACAACACTGAACTCATGTGACGAGAGAGGAGACAAGATAGCAAAATAATATACCCACAATTTGTGGTCATTTATTCTATTGCCCTCCCACGATAGGACTGATAACCAAGGAGCCTTAGCCACCTGCAAGTTCTACTAAGAACATGCCACCTACTTGGTTTCATTTTCCTTCGCCATTTCTTTCCTGTTTAAGTAAGAAGCCATAAAACCCCAGGGAAGCACAGCAAGCTTTCAACACTGGACAAAAGACAGGTAAGGTTTTATTAAATGAGTGAGAACCTTCAGGTTTTTAATTGCTTTCTATCAATCCAGGAGCATCCCATGCCAGAAAGGAGTAGTGGGATGGATTCGATAAAATGTGATTATACAGTCCCTGACTGCAGAAAACTGTAAAAAGACAGGACCCCAAATCCCTCTTCTCACGAGGTTTAACATGCATAATGCAGACAAGTGGGCTTTTTTTAAATCTGGTCCCTGTAGAGCAGTCACAGAGATTTCAGCAATCAATACACCAACAGTGTCTCAGGCAGGGCAGGATGAGAGCTGATGAGCACATGCAGCGGCTCTCAGCACAGATGTGGGGAATCAGCTGCAACCTCCCAGCTGCCACTTAGTTTGAACACGGACTTCAGCTTGGATAGAGAATGTGCATGGAGCAAATACAACCCTAATTCAGCTTTGATTGATCCAAATTTATTGAAAACTAAGACTCTAAAAAATACTAATTCCCACTGTGGTTTGCAGGGGATGGAGTGGGATTCGGTGGAAGCGCTGGATCTCATACACCAGCTAAGAAACCTTGGGCAGCTACTCCAACTATCACTGAATCACAACACATAACAAATCCTATTATCACTGATTTTAAGAATGCAAGAGATTTTACCAGCTGGTCATACATCTGTTAGTATCAGTTACCAAAACAAAACATTTTACTGGCAAAACACTCATCCACACTTTTTGCATTGGCCAGTCTTTGTAAGGTTGTGTCAAGTCTCCATGGCACAGCTGTAAGTCCCCTCAGATGCTGCAGCATCATCTTCCCAACCAGGATCTAAAAAGAATCACTGAAATAGGGGTTTGGAAACATTTCCCACTGGCAAGATCAGAAGGCAGGACCACCCAGCTGCTCCTGCTGCTTTGATGTCACCCTGGCACCAGTTCTGGTAAAACCCCAGTCCATATAAAATGTAACCCTTAAGCAGCGGGGAAGACTTGTTCTGCTCCGTAGGAGAGAAACCATGAAAATGTTAATCCTTGCAACCAGGGGGAAATTGTTTTACAGTTGAAACGGAGCTGGAAAGTTACCTCTTGCAAAGCTCAACCTCAGGTTGAAAAATGCAACTAGTGGCTGATATCAAGGGGTGTTTAATACCCTTTTTGTATCAGAGCTATAAAAGAGGGACACGTTCACTTCCTTCAGAGAATATTTTGAGTTATTCATCGAAATCCCATTTCTCCCCTCCACAGCTGAACCGACTGCTGTGATCACAAAAACTGATAAACTCACTGAGTTTATTCCAAGTTACTTGGCAAGTGCGTGAAGTGTCAGACTCGGAAATGGTGTCTTAGGCTAAGACAGTAATTTTTTCATTTTTATATATATATACATATATATGAGTGTACACATGTATAAATATAAAGGTTTACAGACTTGACAAGAGCATGCTGTGACAAGCTCTCTGTCACATCCTATCTCAGTTGAACAAATGCAGACAGCCACACTGAGCCACGGAAAAACCAAAGCAGATCCAGCAGCCGTAAGAAAGCATCTGGATCCACTTTAGGGTCAGAAATATTGAAGTATGTTTATTTTACACTAATAATACTATTTAGCATTTCTCCAGAACCCTTCATCCTGATAGATCTGAAAGTGCTTTGGAAATGATACACACAGAGCATCACTGATATCTCGCCAGCCAGCCCATCGTGCAGCTCACCCAGGCACGGAGCAGAAACCTCAGTCGAGACAACCACTCTTTCAGAGCCCCTGTCTACCCACACCCCCCACCCTCGGGACCTGTAATGTCCTTCACAGGACAGACAGACCACTAATTTTTATGGTCTTTCTGAAAGACTTTGGCATGGTAAAATGTCTTGAAACTCAATCTTCTTTAGGCTGGAAAGATGAAGGGCAGTGCTGATCCTTGCAGAGCTGAAACCTCCAGCCTCAAGGGGGATTTTAAAAGCTAAACTTAACAAACCATTTCTCCATGACACTGGCAAATGAGCAAACTTGCTTTTCAGGTAAGGCAGGGCAAATTAATGACTAACAGATAGTGACTGATGGAAGGGCATACAGATCCTCATGAAACTCTCACCTCACTGCCATCACTGTGCAAGAACACCCATCCCACTGAGTACAGATTTTGGCAAGCACCAAAGGTGTACTTTCCACAGATTGCCATGTCTTCAGGCAGGATTCAAGTCTGCCTTAATGCAGGCAAACAAAAACACTGAGCAGGGCAAACCTTGCAGCATCCAAGCTTGCAAGAGCTTCCAGCTCCTCAGGGCTGCAGGGACACCCCATGACCAGCTCTCATCCACCTCCTCAGAGGACTAAGCTCTCCAGACATAATTTATCTTAGCAGAAAGCAATGGTGTTGGTAAAACCGGCTGCTACTTCAACATACTGTGTGGGCACAGAGCTGCAGCACATCAGGAATGAGCTTGATCCAATATCTCATCACCTAGCCCTTTCCTGCCCCAGGCTCTACAGGCAATGGCACACACAAGGGACACAATGTTCTCTGCTTCCCTTAACAAACAAGAGGAAAGGCAGAAAGGAAAAGACAGTCACAGAGCTGAGAGAGTAATAATACCCAGGGAATGCACTCAAATGGCCCAGGATACAAAAAAGGTGCTCCCATCTGCCTTTTGAGGACAGGCAATGCTCAGCCTTTGGCTTGTAGCCAAGGTTAAGCAGCAACTCCCCACATTTCACAAAGGCTGTGGCTCTCTGTGCCATACCAGGTTTTCCTTGGGATAGCCAAACTGGTGGCTTTCTGGAAAACAAAACTCGGAATCCAATATTTGTGTCAATGGCATGTTTTTCACTATTAAATTTATAGCAAAGAACACAACTAGACTTACTGAATTTTTGAAGGAAAAACAACTTTGAAAGTTAAATTTCAAGGTATATTTGGTAAGGCTGGCAGGATGCCTTGGGTAAGACTTCTTTGCCCACCATGAAACTCCAAACTCTGAGGAGAGGTGAAAAGGGAGTGGAGGAGGGATTGCTGCTGTGCTTTCACGGACTCCCTGCCTGCCTGCAGGCTTTTGCTGGAAGATGACATTCAGCTTAGCCTTGCAACACAGGACCATGACAAAGCCTGGTGAGACACTTCACTCTGCCTGGTATCGATGCAATGATGTGGCTTTGAATTTGGGAAGACTGAATTGCTTTCCCCTTCCTGTGCTACAAATCCCTGACAGCACCCCAGGCAAGTCTTTCCATGAAAAAACAGGGCCAACAACATGGCATCCCACAGAGTTGCTGCAAGGTCTGAGATGGTGAAGCCACTGGATTTAAGTATTGCAGTTTCACAATCACCTTACATCTGGGATCAGCCTAACACCAAACAATACCACAGCTTTCCTCCCACCCCATATCTTGCCTGCTCAGGTGCTGGCACAGTCATAGGGACAACAGCACAAATGAACCCAATGAAGGAACCAATCCAGCTTTAAACTAACCCAGCCACAGCAAAATTTCAACAACTTAGACCTCCAGATGGGGATTTTAAACACACCCTAGCTCTCTGATCTGGTCGCAGCCACGCAGAGGCAGGGACAGGAGAAGACTGCTGGTGGCAGGGGACCACATTTCCACTCCCCCCAACAGTCCCACCTGTGTAGGGCTGGAGATGTGCAGCTGCAGCCCAAGGGAAGGGAGCTGCACACATGGTGCAGACAAAAGTACTGTCTGGCCCAATCTGAATGGCATTCCTACCTCCTGTTTCTAAAACCCAAAGTATTAGACACCCTTGCCACAGACAACGAGGCCCAGCTGAATCACATCCCCATCACGGGTGTGGAAAGAAGACAGGCTGGATCATTTCAGTTATGC